>CM076584.1:348562730-349146318 GCA_034641835.2 Pinus albicaulis
AACCATTCTAGAAGTAATTCTAACTATTTTTATTGATCAATTGGGTTTAAAATAGAAATGGGCAAGGGAAAATGAGGTAAAATGAGGTGAAGGAAAGCACAAATTTGAGGCTCAACACATATATAATGATAATGACCATTTTTCTTACTCCTCCTTCTTAAATTTGTTTCATTTTTAATGCTTGGAGTGCGATGCACAGTGTGATCATCCTCTATGGATCTTTGCAGTTCTATAGCTCGAAACATAATTTTTTTTATTTTAACCATTCATCACTTAGTGTGCTGTTGTCTTCTTAGCTTATGGTTGTTGTTCCCTCTACCACCATGGCTTCTTGCTACCTTCTCTCCTTCCATCAACATGTTGGCTATTGAAAGCTTCAGGTGTCCTTCTTCCTCTATAGTTCTTTGTCAGAGGAATTGTCCTTTCCCTTCCTGAATTTTTAGTTGTTCTTATTCCAAGGAGCTCTTCTTAGAATACTTTTAGGGGGACCTTTTATGAACTGCTCTCAACCTGGGATGTTGCTTCTTATCTATTACTGGCTGGATATTTGCATGCTTCTTATAGAAGCTCCCCCTGAGACTATGATGGATTCAAAATGTCATTAAAGTAACAGACTCCCCCCTTTTCTTCGTCTTCCATACTTTGTTGGGGTTCCTCATAATGTATGCATTTCATTTTTATTCACAGTTTGGTCTGATATATTTTGGCTTCATCATATGTTTGGAGTTCTTTAACGTATATGGTATTCTACTGTATTTTTCTTTGTGTCCAAGATTGTGGCATTCATAACATCTTATTTTACCAAGGTACATTTGAGCTGACGCATAGAATTTTGTGCTCCTTTTTTAACATAGTTTACATTCAAAAAATTTATGTCCAAATTAATTGCATGAATAAAAATAGCCTTGGAAATGATTTATGTACCTGGTGAAAGCATGTCCTTTACATCTGCTTTCTTGAGGAATTCCTCTTATTGGATGCATCTTTTGCTGGCTGGATTAGATTTTATTTGTCTTACAATATGCTGCAATATGTCCTGGTTTGTGGCAGGAAACACAAGTGATCCTTCTCACAGGAGGAAGGAACCTCCTTTGACATCTTCCGAATTTCTTCAATTCATTTTTTTTTTCACAAAGGAAAAATTCGTAATTTTATTAATCATAACAAAATTACATGTTACATTAGCTGGTAGTGTCAAAGACAAGCAAGTATGCCGCAAGATAAAAATACAATGAAGAGGAAAGTTAGCCTTTCCTCCCTTTTTTCTTTTCAACCTTGCGCCAACCATATTGTGTTGGCGTGGTCGATATCAGGACGAGCTGGTTCCTTATCGCATGTGCTCCAACGTCCTTATCAGAGTCTGATGTGTCTGAGGTATGTAGTCTTTTATTTCCTTCATTTTTTGGTGCCCCGGAGTCCAGATCTGGCTGTGTCATGGTAGTGGTAGTGGCATCAATGGGTTCCGGCATTTCCTGCTCTTGTACACTCAAATCAATATCTGTCTGTTTAATTTCATGTGGGAAGGGTTCTTCCTCTTCCTTTTGCTGTTCGGGCTCTTCTGATGGAAATTTCCATCCTTTGGCAACTTTACCTGTTTTCTTCTTTCTCCTGTTATCTCTTGTGGCTGCCGGGCAAGTGTTTTGTAGATGACCCGTGTTCCTGCAGATCCGGCAGCGAAAAGCGGTGTTCTCATAATCTAAGTGCTATGTCCATTTCTGTTGTTTGTGATTCAACATAATGCACTCTGGTAGCCCTTTGCTCAAATCCACTTCCACACAGATTCGTGCAAAAGTGTAGATGCATTCCTCCATTCATTGTGTATCAGTTTTGATATATCTGCCAAGGATGTTACCAATGCCTTCTAGAACACTTTCCTGCCAAAAGTGAAGCGGGAGGTTGTGGAGCCGGACCCAAACCGACATTCTGGTCACCTCCATGGTATTGGCATCAAATTCTGGGAACCATGGTGTGATGGAGAGTCCAATAGATCCCCAGAACCATGGCCCCTCCTTAATAATCGTATCTCTGTCCTCGGCTGTTGAAAACTTGACAATGAAAAACCCTTTTGAGCATAGGTGGATTTCACAATCCATGGTCCAATTGGAAAAAATCCATGAGAAGAGCTCCACAGGTTTGGGCCAGAAGCAGTTGAATCTGCATATTATAGCTTGTGATTCGTAAATGGTTCTATGTAGGTCTATGTCAGGAATGTCAATATTTATTTCAGGCACACAGTTCTGTTGTTCCACAATATATGGCTTAGGGGGGTTTTCAGCCTGTGCCACAGTCGTTGTAGCCTCTTTATTTTTATCCCCTTGCAGTACGTTTCTGTATGTGGGTCCTTTGGAGTGGGCAGTGTTGGATGCACTAGCACCCATGGTGTTCCCATAAACTCTGTTCTGTCCCAACTTTCCTCCCCTCAGTCGAAAATTAAGGCAAACAGAGGATCCAGAAGCAATGGTGTAGTCATTTAAAAAGCAAGAATCTGCTAATGCTTTCCCCCCAAATATCAAGGACTGATAATGAGCTGGGAAACCAGTAGCAGTTTGGATTTTGTTCTTCAAAAATATTATGGAGTCTTTCCCTTGAATCCAAATGATAATACTCTTGCCTGTGGGAAGCTTAATAAAGATTTGAAATAACTCAGTTCTTACCCGAGAATCCATATCTGTGGGGAAATCGCTGCATCGATCTGCGATTCCAGCGGAAGAGCAGCAACTCCTGATGTACATTGGTTCAGCAGGCAGGAATAGAGTGCCAACCAGCGTGAGCAGTTGGGGGTCCCAGCACAGAGCACCATGGAAATCGTGTCCAGATAGGTAAATAGTCCGCAGGTCGTCCACTGGTTCAAGTAGTGACCGCCTCCCATAGATGACTTCTAATATCACAGCAGTTCCATGGAGATATGGGAAGCCATGTCTGCCTCGAACCAGTTCAGATCTGGTGCTCTGTTCACTCGTCCAACTAATGAAGAAGATATCTGTCTCAGAAATGAAACTGTGGTCTGCAAGTGCGGGAGGTAATGAACGATCCACCATGGGGCAAATGAACACAAGCCCGCGGGAGCCATGCAAGGCCCTGCCATAGAGAACCGCCGCCTCAAAAACTCCAGAACCAGAGCCATGAACCCTAACACCGACCGTCGCTCCAACCGATACTCCGCTTCCCTCCATTTTCACCGCAAGCTGTCCAATTTCTTCAATTCATATTTAGGAGTGTATGAGCCTTTTGCAACTGATTGTTTATTCATTTCGCTCTTTTTTCACTTGAGGTTGTTTCTTGTTTCTGTTTGCTTCATTACCCATCACGGTCTTGCTGGCTTCTAATTCTTTGGATCTATTTTGGGTTGCTTCATCATCTCTCTCAATGTCTGTCTTCTCTGAGTTCTCCATGGAGGTAATCTCATCTCCAGGCTGCTTACACAACCTATTCCTTTCTTCTATCAGTTTTCTAGCTACAATAATCTCATATTGCTGAGAGTATTCATTTTCTTTTATTATTTCTTTCACAAAAGTGATATTCCTGTTATCTTTAACCTTAGACTTATTATTTTCTCCTTCATAGCCTATCCTAGCCTTTATAAGAGGAGATATTTGAGCATTTAGTATTTTTTCCAACTGTTCAAAGCTTTTCATTCGTGGAATATTCATAGTTAATTCCCTTTGGGCCTTTTCTAATTTTTTTCTCAAGCATACTACTTCTTCTTCCAACTTCTCTTGCTCCTGATTTTTATCTTTTATTTGCTTTATCAGAAAGTATTCTACCTTCTTAGCTTCTTCAAGTTATATTTTCAACTGAATGAGGTTTTCTGAACTTGGCTCTTCCTTTACATATTTCAAGAGAATGTATTTATGTTTTCTTCTCTTGAGTTAAGTCTGTCTATTTCCTCCAGGGCACTAATAATCTCCCCCTCAAGATCAACCTTACCTTCTTCTTCATCTTCCAGAAGGTATCCTTTAAGCTCTTCCTTTTCCATCAAAACAAATTTTGAGGTTCCTTCTTCATTGGAGTATTCATCTGAGCTTTCAGATGCATTGTTATCTTGCTGAGCATAATATGATTTTCTATTAAATCTCTTCCCTTTCTGCCAGTTTTTTTTTTCTCTGTCTCTTGCAGCTGATTCTCTACTCTCTTATGGGGACATTTTGAAGCATAGTGCCCCACTCTTCCACAATTAAAGCACTTAAATGGAATTTTAATTGTGTACTTACTTGTGCCTCTATCCAATCTTCTGACGAATTTGGCTTCTTCTTCATCAGAGGATGAGCATGGAGTTTCCTTCTCTTCTATGCACTTGTCTACCTTGAAGGCTGCCTCCCTCACATTTGACTTCCCTTTTGGAAGTCTCTTCTCATAAGCCATCAAGTTTCAAAGAAAATGGATCATGGTCAAGGTTTCACAGTCTGTTGTTTCTTCTATGGCAGAAACCTTAGGGTTGAACCTGGATGGCAAAGATCTCAATATATTTTGTACTATTATACATTCCTTAATGGTTTCTCCTAGATCTATCATGTTATTCACAACTTCCGCAACATTTAAGAATAATCTGGCTACATCTTCATCTTCATTCATTTTTAAATTTTCAAACTGAGTTCTATAGGCTTGTATTTTGGCCATATTCACCTTTTTATCTCCCTCATGGATATTTTCTAATGTATTCCAAATATCTTTGGCAATATTACTGTACATTACATTGATAAATTCTGACTCACACAGACCGCCCAAGAGAGCATTCATTTATTTTGCATTAGCTATGAAATTTTGTTTGGCTTCTTTCTCTGTGTCAGTATCCTTTGATGCATATTTTTCTTCCACAACAATCCATACCTCTACTCCAAGAGACATCAAATAGGATTTCATTCTTATTTTCCAGAAGGTATAGTTTGTGCCAGTAAACAATGGGGCTTTATTTGTTGCGCATCCTTCTAAGCTAGCCATTTTTGGGACCTAGAATCTCCTTCCAGTTGTTAAACTGATACAGAAGGAACTAGCTCTGATACCAATTGATGAACCCTTAGCTAAATAGAGAGGGGAGGGGTGAATCAGTTTAGTGCATTCATGGAAATTTAAAACTCTTTTCATTCAACTCAATTACACCTTCAATTCATAAGCATCTTAATACATAATGAATCAACAAACTTAATGTGTGGACAACAATTAATTAAGCAGATTAAAGCATCACATCAACACATAATCATCATGCACATATACAACAGATATAAGTGGAAACCCATAAGGGAGAAAACCACATATTATTATTGTTGTGATGCAAAGGCAAGCTCCAACTCCCTCTCACCACTAATTTTCTATAGGCACAAGAGGCTACTACCTCAAATTCTGCAAGCTACAACTTGCAAGGAAGCTCCAACTCCCATCTATTTTCTGTAGGCTACAACCCATAGGAGGATCCTACCTCAACTAGCTCCAACTGGACATCTATCAAACTAAAACTTGAAACAGAAGCACCAACTCCCATGTATTTTCTGCAGGATACAACCCACAGGATGCTCCTACCTCAACCAGCTCCAACTGGAAATTTATCAAGCTACAACTTGAAAGCAGACTACAATCCCCTCACTCAACATGAAAATCATATGCTGATTTACCCGGATATCAGCGTTGTTTTACTCCTTCTTCACTGTTGTCTTTTCAGCCTTCATATCTGCTTCATATTAGTTCTGGATGTGCACAACATCTTTATCTGCTCTCTCTGATTCTTTTACACTCCAACCTTCTGCATCTCTCTTACATTCTTCCACTCACATCCATACTGCAGTTATCACTTCTCTTCAACTCTCTTCAATTTTGTTGCTCTCTCTTCCTTTCTCTTTGTATTTTCTCCTCTATTTTTCTATGCACACTAATATTTCATGTTTTATACATATAACTACATGACTCTTTGGTATATGTAGGGAATATGAAGTGAATAGGAATTTCTCTCTACCTTCCACCCATTCAATTCCTTACCCTTCAGTTCAGACTATTACATTAGAAATAATCATTACAACACTCATTAGAGTTTTTCCTATGCCTACGGAGACTTTCCTTTGCATCACAAACAATATAAAATAATTAATGAATTTACATTTACTGTTACAACAATATTTCAATTCAGCCCTTTCAGCTTCTTTCTTTTCTGTTCATTTTTTCTTCTCTGCCTGTTGTCCCTTTGTCTTCTCTGCCTACTGTTATATTTCCAAATATGCTGCAACATTACTATCTTAGCCCGAATTGACCCATTTATTACGTTTCAAACAGTGCTACTATACCCTTCTTTTTCCCGACTCTGCCTATTATATTTAACTGCAACATTCAACATTCTCTGCACGCACTGTCGGGTCTCTCTACCCGAGTCCATTTTCCATGCATTCAGGCCTTTTCTGTGTAACCCGAGTCGACCTCCGCTTCCAACGATTTATTCATAAAAAAATTCACAAACAAATTAAAATTTGTACATTGATTATATTGCAATTAAACTTTGAAAATCCTCACATCCGCTACTCTTTATCGCACTTCGCAACTTTAAAAATTTCACAATATCTGTGACTTCGCGATTTCGCAACCCGCGGCGAAAACCGTATCGCACGTTGCACTTTAAAACATATAACTTGTGAAGTCTTAACATATAAACATAAGAATCACTGATTTTGATGTGCAGTATGTGGGCCAGGTCCATGTCATCTACACGTCATCGTGCCATGTCACCTTGCCATGTCACTGCCCCATCATTGCCACATCATTACCACATCACTGCCATGTTATTTCCACATCACTGTAAATTAACTGCGATCTATGGGGTTGGGGCCACGTCATCTACCACATCACTGCCACATCGTCGCCCGCACTTCGCATTTCACATTTTATATGTTTCTGTTTTGTTTCGATACTCCTTCCACCACGATTTGTGATATGCGATCACATTGCATTGCAAACCAAATTACTTATCGTGCAAGTCTTTAACGATAACAACAAAACTTTTCGATGTGCAAAATATCATGGGATTGCAAATTAATCTCCACTGCTGATCAAAGCCCAGATCTAACGGTCCTCACGGATCCTTAGCTTATCTACTTCGCATCGCAACTTAAATCACCGACCATGAGAAGTCTTAACATGTAATGACAAAAGTCATCGATTGCGATATTCTTTTGGTTTGTGATTTAATCTTCATCATTGATATATGCCCGGATCCAAAATTCCACGTTGTATCTTCACTCCGGTTTGCCGACTTGATCCTGACCTATGCACTGTTCTGAACATAAATAAGAACGACTTTTCCCGTTTTTCACAACTGTTATTTATTGATGCACGCATTTATTACTTTACTTAGGCGCGTTCATGACTCTTCCCACTCATTCACGACTTGACCCAACACGTTCACGATTCTGCCGAGCACGTTCACAACTCAACCCAAACTTGTTGCCTTTGCTACATTTTCTCCTTGACTATCTTTGTTCTTTTGTTGCTCCTTTGCCTTAAGTAATAACACTAAAGCTTCTCCATGCCTCTTTTTTGCTTCTCTATGCTTTAGGTTATACTTCTAATGCTACTCCTTTTCCTTGCTCCTTTGCCTCTTCATTGTACATTGCTGCCCATTGTTGATCCTTGCCTCTTTTTTTCATTCTTACTGCATCATTGCCTGATCTTCTCCTTTGCCTTATTGTTGCTGCTTATCTACTCCTTTGCCTTAATGATAATTTTAGTGTTGATCCATTCTGCTCCTTTGCCATCAATGAAAATATTTCCAACAAGATATTCCTGGCTCCACTGTTGGCAAGAGGAATCATGAGGTTCAAAAAACACTCAGGGATTCTCAGGAGTTTGTAGAGACCCCTAGGATGGGTAAGAGAGAGAAAAGACAACTAGAGAGGTACATTGGCTACATGGCGATGTCCAATAAGTTGGTAAGTAACGATCCTTTTAGTTATTAGGAGGCAGCAAAGCAACACGTGTGGCAGGATATTATGGTTGAGGAGTATACTTCAATCATGCAGAATGATGTGTGGGAGGTTGTACATAGATTGACAGACAGGGCAGTGTTTGGATCATGTTGGTTCTATAAGATCAAGCACGATGGTAGCATCGAGAAATACAAATCTAGGTTAATGGCCAAGGGATTCTCTTAGAAGGAGGGAATAAATTATGGGGATACATTTTCTCTTCCATATAGATACAATTCTATACGAGTGATAATCTCATTAGAAACATGGACAGGATGGAAAATCCATAAGTTGGATGTGAAGATGACGTTCCTTAATGGTGAATTGGAGGAGGAGGTGTACATTGATCAATCAGAGGGATTTGTAACACACAACAGAGAGGCCCACGTGTGCAGGTTGAATATTGTCCAACTACAATATATACCTACACATGAGCAGGTGGTTGATATACTAACGAATGCTTTGGGAAGGCGAGATTCATCTTCTTCAGAGACAGGTTGGGTGTTATGCAGAACACCTTCCTTGCTATGAGGGAGTGTTATTTTGTGTAGATCGGACAAGTTTTCTAGTCTCAGACTATGTCTATGAGGTCAAGGAACATATTTGTCGTATATCCAGAAAAGGTTTCATGAGAAAAGGCCTTTATTAGAATTAATTAAGAAGTTAATTAATTTTCCTAAGTTTAACTTAGGGAAATAGCTTAATTAATCAGTATTAAATGGTGCGAATCGATTTTTCTCTAGAGACTTCTAGAAAAGTCCTAAGAAGAGTTCAAGATGATCTTAGCCATCGATTGAGATTAGATCATGGTCATTGATATTTCAACAAGAGATTATAAGAGGAAAACAATGGGCACTTGAAGAATAGATCATCAAAACATCAAGAATTCATTGAGGCACATATTTGCAGTGATAGCAAGGGTGTAGGGATACAAACAACAAGGGTTTTACTAGAAAGAATGAAGGAGATATTTTTGGAGGTATTCTAGCATTTCGAGAGAAGGGAATAAATGTCGAATTATTCTGCAATAAGGTTGCATTAACCAATGCAAGTTATCCAGTGTGCATAACTGGGTAAAAATTTGATTTCCAATTGCCGGAGACATTTTCCGGAGGAGGTGTGATTTTCTCAATAGAGTTGCAGAAGGAAGAAGACGTTGCAGGAACAATTTTCTAGAGGTTTTTCGAATTCTAAGAAGTTCATACGCATTTCCAGAGTAGCTAGTGTGAGTTGCAGGCAAGAGGTTGTGAGGTTTTTTAGAAGGAAAATTTGTGTTTCCAGATCATTTTTTCCAATAGAGAAAATTACTGGAGCTTTTCCAGTGTTAGGAAAACAATTGATCTACTCTTTAATTCACTGAATAAATCATAATAAAACCCTCATCTGCATAATCAATTTTCCCCACATTAGGGTTTTTCTAGGGTCATTTGTCCAAAAATATTGGTGTATATAATTTGTGTGTGTGCGCATAATTTTCTTAGTTCTTGTAGTTATTTAATTTTTAGTGAAGTTGCAGTTGTGTTTTATTCAGTGTTTTCCGCAAAGAATTTGGAGAAGACAAATAATCTAAATTGATATGAGAATAATAACTAGTAACTACAACAGTAATTAAAATTTCACAAAATTGAGGCAAGAGAAAACTTGAGAATAAGGAATATAATGGATTAAGTGGGAGCCTTATTGTAAAAAGGGGGGGTAACGATTAAAATAAAGAGTTTCAGTAAAGGATTATAAGAATTGAAATGGTCCATGGGGTCTTGGATAGATGAGGATTGGGTGTACTATTAAGGCACTCCTTGATGTGAAGTCACTGGTTCAATTTCCCGCCTCGATCAGGGTGATGTATTTGAACATGATGATGAAAATTTAGTCCTACCCAACTTACCAAAAAAAAAGAATTGAAATGAAACCACATATATAGCAGAGAAATGGAAAGAGGGTGAGGTGGGGGAAACAAATAGGAAAAACAAAATAATATCAAACTTATAATATGAAGGGGGAAACACTAAAATTATAAGGAGCCCCAATGAATCAATAGAAGGAGGGAGGTAGGTTAGTGATTAAGAAGGTGGATTAGGGATTTCCTAGAATCACTTATTTTGTAGCCATCCTCCCTATTGAAGTTATTCGGGTTCTTTTCAATTTCAAAGGCTTCACGAATAAGGTGGATGGAATGGAAAGGAGTAGAGGCTATGACTCTGGTATGGTCAAAGCTTACGAGATGCTTATATTTAAAATATTGTTCAATGACAGTTTATTTTGAGATATAGGTATGGGTAGTGTCAGCAATATGTTCTTTCAAACAAGCTTTAAGAGATCTACCAATTTGGCCTATATAGGATTTTCCACATGAATGTTGGACACCTCAAAATTTCTGAATACATAGTATTTCCAAAAGTATTAATTGCCATTAAAAAAAGGAAAATTAAAATTATAAGATAAATTAAAAATGAATAAAACATTAATTAATTAAAAAGGTAAAAAAAAAATGAAAACTAAACAAAATAACCAACAAACAAATGTAAAAGGGAAAATGGCTATTAAGTGAGCTCATAGTGTGCCCCTCTGCCCACAGGGCCAACAAGGAAACCGACCGCACAACCTTGTGAGCGGAGAGGCAATGTCGAGCATCACTTCCCCCAACCTATAACACATAACACGATGTTTTCATGTTTTTTTTTGTTTTTTTTGTTTTTTAAATTAATTTTTATTCTATTTTATTTATATATAAATTTAATAATTTTTTATTACACACACACACATATTAATTTTAAAAAAAAAAAAATAACGATTTTTTAATTTTTTTATATTGATTTTTTTTTTTTTTAAGTTTCATTATTTATTTTATTTTATTTTATTTTAAGTAAATTTTACTTTTAATTTTTTTTTTATTGTTTTAAATTTTGTATTTTAATAAAAAAAAAAAAATTTAAACAAAAATTATTTATATATATATATATAATTTTTTTGATGTAAATAATTAAAATAAAGTCAATTGCGAATCTAAAAGTGACATTATATCATTTTTGTTTATTTATTTATTTTAATTATTTACATCAAAAAAATTATATATATAATTTTTTTGATGTAAATAATTAAAATAAATAAATAAACAAAAATGATATAATGCCACTTTTAGATTTGCAATTGACTTTATTTATTTATTTATATTTTATGGTACTAATAGTCAAGGTTGTAATGTCAATTAATTGCTAATTTTCACCCCAAAAATAAAATTAAAGTTAAAAATTTGGATAAACTCTTAAAAAAAAAACATTTAAAAGAAAAAAATAAAATATGGGATGGTAAACAAACTTTAAGTGTTGTCAAGTCTCACTAGCACAACCGGTTGAGGATGGGCCTCGTCAGAAGGGCGACCCAGGATCAAACCTCATGAAGGTTTTTGCACTCGTGCGAGGGGGAGGAGACAAGTTAAACCCTGTTAGCTTAGTGTTGGTGTGGCCCAGGCCGAGTGCGATTCCTGGGTGATTTTGACAGATTAGATGCTCCTGGGTCGCGATTTTTCAAGCCGCAGGTCCAGCCTGATGTAATATATGATGAACTTAGACCACTTGACAAACAAAATAAAACTTTAAGTGCTAACTTTTAGTGTTTTTCATAGTTATGATATTTGTTCTTTAATGCCATGGTTGGAAAATATATTAATTTTAATACTAAAAAAAGGGGGTGATGTTGCATCACCACATTTTCATTTCAACATTGTTTTTCAGGTTTTGCGTAGTCATGATATTTGGTCTTTAATGCCATTAGCCTAGATCCATCTTAAATTTGGATCTACCAAGTTCTAAGAGGGATCAATTCGAGTGTTAATATGGATATAAGATGGTACTCTTGCATTCCATAATGGATTCCTCAAGACTTTAAATATACTTCATCATAACAAATACCACAGACAAATACCATGGGCTTGTAAACAACCATCATTAAACCCATCAAATGACTAAATAAAACTTATCTTAACTAGTCTACAAGCTAAACATTTAATTTTAATTTTAATAATTTGACGAATTCAACATAATAATACATTACATAGTGCATTACATAAAATTTTACAACATCTCTATCATACTGGGTTGTAGAGTTCCTCTCAACGCAATGATTGAAAAATGTTTGAATTTTAACCATGAAGAAAAAAATATGTGATCTTGCATCACAACTTTTGCATTTCAACTTGGTTTTTCATGCATTTCATCATCATGATATTTAGTTTTTAAATGCCACGTTTAAAAAATGTTGGAATTTAAACCCTAAAATGAAAAAGGGTGATTTTTCATCATCACTTTTCGAAATCAGTATGGAAATCATGATTAAAAGTGACCTCCAAAAAAATGAGAACTTGGTAAAGCTCTCGTTAAGTTGGTAACATTGTTTTTGGAGGAGATGGAGAATATATATTGAGGTATATATATTATAAATTTTAGACCTTTATATAATTTCAGAGGTGTGATATGAGGAAGTTAAAGTTCAATAACGCTTCTTAAACATGCTTCAAATAAGTTAGGATGGCATTTTTTCTATAAGTTTATTTATGACATGTTTTAGACTATGAAATTTAGAGGAGATAGAGAAGAGATCTCTAAGTACCTATGATATAAATTTTAGAACTAGATTTGCAAAATTGAATATGTGACATGCTATGCAATTTTGTTCTTGGAAAAAAGCTAAAAGCAACAAGTTTTGGGAGAAGTAGACCCGGTGAAGGAAGAAGCGACCAGTAGACCTATTGAAGGTAGAATCAACTAAAATAGTTGGTGATGGAAAAAGTTTCAAGTAAACTTGGTGAAATACAAAGTAGCTAACAAACATTGTGAAGAAGAAAGAAAACTTAATGAATTAGGTTGATGTCTACAAATATTGAAACAAATGGGATTGGTGTCTCATGTAGGTTGGTGCCTACAAATAAGTAGAGGAGACTTGTTTCCCCTATAGCTTGGTGCCTACAAAGTATCAGAGGGGATTAGTGTCTCATGTAGGTTGGTTCGTACAAATCAGAAGAGGGGATTGTTGTCTCATGTAGGTTGGTTCCTTCAAAGAAACAAAGGGAATTGGTGTCTACTATAGGTTGGTGCCTATAAATCGATGTAATAGTAGGTCAATGCCTACAGTATGTTTCATATGAAGATATTTTGTGGCATTTTCCCATAGGAGTTTCTACGTATATCATGTGCTACTTGTTCAATTTATGAGATCGATGTTTTATGATGTTTGAATGTTTAAATAAGTAACAATTATCACTATATTGATTCACCACTTTGTTGAAGTTTGCAACAAGAAATAGTGAAATTGGCATCCAGAAACAACATGACAGCACCTACACTAGTGTGGGACCATAGGTCGTGTAGTGATGGGTCCCAACGATACATTAGTGTGAAATTCAATTTATTTAATAAATTGGATATGTGTCTAATTTAATTATCCCTTAATTAAATTGAACAATAAATTGTAATCTTATCTCATAATCACTTGTAATAATTAACTGAGTGTGATAAACTCAGTTAGCTCATGGAATTCGAGTTGAGGGTGGTGAGGAATGCAAAGTTATTCTAGTTGTTATTGAGTCCAAGTTGCAGTTAGTGCATTATTTTAATGCATGAGAAATCAGTTAACTCAGTTAAGTGAGTTAAAATCAGTTGAACTAGTTGTAACTAATTGTTGCACTAGTGAGAGGTCAAGTGAATTAAATCAGATTTAATTCACATGCAGTGATATTTCATGCAACTGATGATTTACTATTAATAGTTGCACGCATGTCAGTTCCAGTGGAGACCCAGTTGAGACAATGGTTAAAGGGAAGTTAATTATCAGTTGTGATATTAGAAGACTACCCAGATGCAATTAAAACACCACAGGATTCCCATGATACTCTACACAGTTGAGAAGGGTTGAAATTCCTAAGGAATGGAGATTGCATTCCTCATTAATTGCATGAGCATGGTAGGCTAAGAATTGGCTAAGTGTTGGCCCGATTTTGTCTGAATCAGCATGAGACGATTAGCAGAGTGCATGAGACTCTTGTGAGAAGACTGCATTGTAATTGTTTCATGATTCCTTGGTTCATTATACAATATAGATAAAGGGGTTTTGAGCAGCAATAATTTCCCCAGGGAAATTATCTTTGTTGTGGTTTGATTTGATTATTTATTTACTTGTTGTGATTGCGATTGTTTTTATTTTCCGCAATTGATTTGTAGAAGTATTTAGTATATTTCATTATCAGATTGAATACATGAAATGCATATTGTTTGAATAATTTCTACATGGTATTGGAGCACAGGAAATCACTCTAGTGGAGGAGAAGTTGAGTTTGTGGTTGAATAGAATTCAAATTTGTAAAAGTATTCTTGGTGCGACAAGCAAACCAGGATCAAAATGGCTTTCAATGGCTTAATATTGGAGTATGCACTCGAGGGAAATTCCAATTATATTGCATGGAAAGACAGGATGGAGGCAGTACTTGAGGAAAATTTGTTGAAATAATTCATCGACAAAGACATTCCTAAACCCGCTATAGCAGATTCCGCAAATCTTGATGCTTGGCAAAAGAATGTTGCAAAGGCAAGGAGGATCTTATTGGAGGGAATATGAGACCACATTGTCTCAAGTCTCCATGGCAAAGCAACACCATATGCAATGTGGAAAGCTTTGACAGATTTGTTCCAAAGCAACAGTGATTATATAAATTTGGCACTGAAGGACAAGCTTAGGGAAATCAAAATGGAGAAAGGTGACACTATGCCGAAATATTTAAAAAAATTTGTCCAATGTCACGATGAGATTGGGAGCATCGGCATTACTGTCGTGGATGATGAATTGGTTAGCCTAGCTCTTCTAGGCCTTCCCAAGAGTTGGCATAGTTATCAGGACTCTGACAATGGGAAGGAGAAGCCGCCAGATTGCGAACAATTTTGGTCGGATTTGGTGCAAGAATAATTTAGGCGGAATACCAGGGATGGATCTTCATCTAAGGAAAATGATGAAGAAAATTGTGCCTTGGATGGTGAGGCAAACAAGGGGAAGGGAAACTTATCCTATTCCAAATATGAGTTTGGCGAAGAAGGCAAGAAGCGTGACATGTCCAAAGTGAAGTGTTTTCACTGTCACGAGCATGGACATTATGCCACTAATTGTCCACAAAATAAGAAGAACAAGAAGGTTTCAAGATCTGTAGCTGGTGAGGCTTTGGCCTCGCAATTTGAGCTTGAATTTTCGTCGATCGCATGCATGGTGTCAAGAGAGATGGGATCAGGGTGGTACTTGGATAGTGGTGCATCTTTTCACATGACGGGAGATAAATAACTTTCCATTGGCTTGGACGAGAAGGACATCCAGATGCATATCGAAATGGGTGATGATGGGCGGTACAATGTTACCGGGATTGGTATAGTTACCTTCCAAAGACAGTCAGGTAAACCCTTTCTATTAAAATATGTAATGCATCTACTAAGCTTGAAGAAAAATTTAGTTTCAGTCGCAATGTTGGAGGATAAAGGCTATGATGTTGTTTTCAGTGAAGGAAAATATTTCCTTCGACACAAATCAACAGGAAAAGCCAAGAAGATTGGGATTCGTGTGAAGAATCTCTATAAACTTGATGTAGATGGATGCACATCATTGATGGATAAAGAAGACAAAGTGGTGAGCCGGGATGAGGGTGAGTTATGGCACAGGAGATTGGGTCTTCTACACCACGAAGCTTTGAAGGTCATGCAATAGATTTCTACAAAGCTTCCAAAGGGTACTCTTGTGCAGATAGGCACATGCAAGGGATATACCATGGGGAAGTGTAAGACATCCATGTGATTTTCCCTTGAGAGGGAGCTAGATTTGCAGGCAGATGAGGAACTCTTGGTTCCAAAGAATGAAACTCAAGATGTGGAGAAGCCACATGTGGAGGATCATGGAGTGGTTGAAACAACTCAAGCACAGAAATTTTGAGCTAGATGGGTAGAGGGAGTACATTCAACTATACCTCCATGTGTGAGGTGGGGCGATGTGCAAGATTAATCCCAAGAATAAATTTGGGCATGGTCCTAGAGATGGTGTGTCTGATGGATTAAACCTAGCTACGAGGAGCCCACAGTACAACAGTAGCAGGATCAGTTAGATTGATGCAGTCAGATGTCAGGAGGACATAAATCAGAGTGACAGGTGTCATATATTGCAGCGCAAATCTGATTTGGTAGCAGTGCAGAGTGCATGGATGCAGATGTCAACAACGTAGAGGATCAAATAGACATGTGCAGTAGGTACTAGCAGTGAAAATACTTTGATGAAAGATGCATTATACTGATTCAGTTTTTTGGAGGCTATTCAGTTTCAGAAGTGTTGCATGCAAAAGTTGCATATGCGAGAAACACTAGAGAATTTTTGCATGCAAGAGTTGCATGTGCAAGAGACACTATAGAAGTGTTGCATGCAAGACTTGCAAGTCACATGAAAGAGTTTCATTTCATATGCCAGAGTTTCATGTCGCATGCAAGGACATTCCTTTCTTATTGAGAGGGAGTGTTGAAGTTTGCAACAAGAAACAGTGAAATTGACATCCAGAAACAACATGACAACACCTACACTAGTGTGGGACCACAGGACGTGTAGTGATGGGTCATAGCGATACATTAGTGTGAAATCAAATTTATTTAATAAATTAGATATGTATCTAATTTAATTATCCCTTAATTAAATTGGACAATAAATTGTAATCTTATCTCATAATCACTTGTAATAGTTTATTGAATGTGATAAACTCGGTTAGCTCATGGAATTCGATTTGAGGGTGGTTGGTGAGGCATGCAGAGTGATTCTAGTTGTTATTGAGTCCAAGTTGCAGTTAGTGCATTATTTTAATGCATGAGAAATCAGTTAACTCAGTTAAGTGAGTTAAAATCAGTTGAACTAGTTGTAACTGATTGTTGCACTAGGGAGGTCAAGTGAATTAAATCAGATTTAATTCACATTCAGTGATCTATCATGAAAGTGATGATTTAATATTAATAGCTTCATGCATGTTAGTTCCAGTGGAGACTCAGTTGATACAAAGGTTAAATGGAAGTTAACTGTCAGTTGTGATATTAGTAGACTGCTTAGATGCAATTAAAACACCACAGGATGCCCATGATACTCTACACAGTTGAGAAAGGATGAAATTCCTAAGGAATAGGAATTGCATTCCTCATGAATTGTGTGAGCAAGGTAGGCTGATAATTGGCTAAGTGTTGGCCCAATTTTGTCTGAATCAGTGTGAAACAATTAACAAAGTGCAGGAGACTATTGTGAGAAGAGTGCACTGTAATTGTTTCATGATCCCTTGGTTCATTATACAATATAGATAGAGGGGTTTTGAGCAGCAATATTTCCCCAGGGAAATTATCTACGTTGTGGTTTTATTTGATTCTTTATTTTCTTGTTGTGAATTGATTTGTAGAAGTATTCAGTATCTTGCTTTAGTACATTGCATGATCGGATTGAATACATGAAATACATATTGTTTGTATAATTTCTACACACTCCCACCCACCCCCCACACCCCACCCCCAAGCATAATTGTGAATTCAACAATTGGTATCCTTTAGAACCAATTTAGCCATCACAAGCAAGATCTTAGAGGAACCATAGTTATTCATGAAGTTTCAATTAAGGCTCATATGTGTAGAAGAAAAGGATGAGGGCATATCTTATGTATTTTGGTGTTAATGATTGGAAATTAATAGTATATGGAAGGAAAGACAATAAGCATAATGCATAAGTCATGAGTGACATCTTGAGTGGCCTATCAAAATCAGAGTTCTCTAAAGTGATTATGTGTTAAAAAAACAAAAGAAATATGGGATAGGCTACAAAACACCTATGAAGGAAGTGACATTGAATAAATATTTGGAAAATAAGGAGAATATAAATATGGATACTGCATATGAAATAAGAACAAAGAATTCAAATCAAAGGGAAAATTTTCTAAAATATTCAAAGAAGACATAATGTCTCAAAGCCTATGAACACTCTAGCTATGAATATGACGAAGGAGAAGATAAATTTGTAAGAAAACCAATAAGTAGATCTACCAAATTCAAAGGTAAGATATTATCCAAATGTTTTGAGTGCGGTAGAATAGGTCATTATTCTTATGAATGTCCATATGAAAAATTGGAAGTTTGTGATGAGGAAGAAGATCTCCTAGCCATAAATGCTCAAGTTGTTGATTTCTAAAGATTCATATTCAGAGGAAGAATTTGAAGGCGAAGAATATGTAGAAGAAGTGCAATCTGCAAGTACATGTTCCTACCACTAGGAATATCTATGCAATTTTTATTTATTTTTAGCAAGAAACTTATGTGCATGCTAAATTGATTGCTTCAAATATAGGTTCAAGATAACAAACAATAAGGTTTGGATTGCAAATACATGAAAGCATCACTTTTTCAAATATAGGTTCAAGATAACAAACAATAAGTTTTGGATTGCAAATACATGAAAGCATCACTTTTTGAGAAAATGTATATATATATATATATATATATATATATATATATATCTTTGACATTATTTTTATATAGGAGAGACAAATACATTGTCCATTAAACTACATAAAAATATAGAGTTGATTGTGCAGATTCTAAATATATATATTTAAAAAATAATAAGATTGTTTAATATTTTTAATGCATTTTCTATTGACATGTTTTAAAATTTTAGAATACATCTTTTGTTTATTTCCACAATAATATTTTTGGCCTTAGCCATTTTGGAATTTTTTTTGGATATGATCTACAATCTAAAAAAGAAGATTGTTTGATAATGTTAAGACCCTTTTCAGTTGCACTAATGGAAGACCTTGTAATTTCAAGGATATAATGAGTTTCGTCATTTAAAAATATACTATAAAATTAAATTCATAATTTTGAAGTTGTGCACAGTAACACTATGTTGTCTAAAAATTTGCAAATTTTTGTAACGATATTTCATCATTTAGGTACTCAAAGGTTGCACTAACTCAAATATATGCATTACATTTTGAATGAAATATAACATATGAATGATAGGAAAACTCAAAATTCACATAGTTAGACACAATTTCTATAAATAAAATTTATCTGTTTGAAAAATTAATTCACTATGCTAGCCAATTCTGGCAGGGATGGAGAAAAAAACACAAAATTGGGACTGCCCCAGATGGGGAAACTAGTCCAGAGAATGTTGCCCTGAGTGGGGAAACCAACATGTACCATGGTTGTCCAAAAATTTCTAGAACTGTGCAGGAGCAAGTAAAACATAAGAACAATAAAGTGAAAATTAGCTGAGGTGGGAAACCTCTTGATGCTAATTCTGGCGCGAAAAGTCATGCTTCTGGTCATTAGGAGTTGGATCTTCAACAATGAAGCAACCGTAGTATTCTAAGGAGTCCTCTTCCTTCTTCGACGACTGCATTGTAGGTTCTGGCATGGAAGCAGAACGCACAACTATAACAACAAAATTATCATCTTATGTCGAGCTATTGCCCCCTTTGCTATTGGAAGAACACATAGCATGTTTGGCTGGTAGTTCCTACGATTTTTTGGAGTGCTTGGGGTAGGACTAAGAAATGGTGGACTTTCTTAATCGTTTCTAAGAGCCAGAACTAGCAGAGTTGGACGGAACCTTCGGAAGACGCAAATAAATTGTGGCAGAGATGCGATGCTGATCCAGAGCTTCGGTGGAGTCGAAATTGAGTAGGAATTCAGCAGGATTTTCCTCATGGAGGGGGGAGTGGCTCTCATCACGAAGGCAGATCGGAGGGCGAGAGGACTGTCTGTGATCACGACCTCTACGGCAATGCATCCTGTGGCACCGAGGCATGGCATCACTAGTAAGGTCTAGAGAGGCGAGGTGGGATGCAGACTTGCGAGAGGAGTGATGGTAAGAGGCTTTGAGCTACAGAGGAGGCGAGGAATGGAAGCCGGAGTGCCTCGCACAAAGAACAACAAAATAGAAAGAGAGAAATAAAGCAGGAATGTCATTGCAAGGCGCCATGAAATACTGCGGAGGGCAAGAGGACAGACAGGTGTAACTGCTCGAAGCGAGTGGGTTAGTCATGTGGAATTTTTTTATTATTTTAAATATATAAATAAAATAATATTCTTAATAAATTTAATATCTTAATATATATATATATATATATATATATATATATTTATTGAGATGAGGTTGGAATTTCAGATTTTTTTTAGATTGTCTGGAAATTTTTTATTATTTTAAATATATAAATAAATTTATAAACTTAATATCTTAAACAAAAATTTGAGATTGTGAAGAAATTTTTTATTATTTTAAATATATAAATAAATTTATAAATTTAATATCTTAAAGAAAAATTTGAGATTGTGAGGAAATTTTTTATTATTTTAAATATATAAATAAATATAATATTCTAAATAAATTTAATTTTTTTTTAATTTTCATTAAACACCCCAAAAAAATGATTGTGTGGGATTTTCTTATTATTTGAAATATATAAATAAATTTATAAATTTAATATCCTAAAAAACAATTTTATTTTTTTATTATTTTAAATATATAAATAAATTTATAAATTTAATATCTTAAAAAACAAATTAATTAAAGAATTAAAATTGATACAATTTTTTTGAGATTGTGTGGAATTTTTTTATTATTTTGAATTTATAAATAAATTTATGAATTAAATATCTTAAAAAACAACTAAAATTGAATTTGAGAAATTATAAGATTGCTTTTTAAGAATGTGTGGAAATTTTTTATTATTTTAAATATAACAAAAATATATATATAAATAAATTTTTAAATTTAATACCTTAAAAAAATTAATTGAAGAATTAAAATTGATACATTTTCTTTTTATATTGTGTGGACACTTTTTATTATTTTAAATATCTAAATAAATTTTCAAATTTAATATCTTAACCACAAAAACTAAAAATAATTGTATCAATTTTTTTTTAGAGATTGTGTGAAATTTTTTTATTATTTTAAATATATAAATAAATTTAATTGCTTAAAAAAATTAATTAAACAACCAAAATCAATACCGTTTCTTTTTGAGATTGTGTTGAATTTTTCTACTATTTTAAATATACAAATACATTTATAAATTTAATATTTTAAAAATTTTAAAATTTTAATTAAACAACTAAAATTGATATCATTTTTTTTTTGAGATTGTGTGGAATTTTTCAATATTTTAAATATATAAATAAATTTATAAATTTAATGTATAGAACATTTCTATTATTTTAAATATATAAATAAATTTATGAATTTAATATGTAAAATTTTTCTATTATTTTACATATATAAATAAATTTATAAATTTAACATCTTAAAAAAATTGAGTAAATAACTAAAATGTATAAGATTGTTTGGAATTTTTCTATTATTTTAAATATATAAATAAATTTAATATTCTAAATAAATTTAGAATTTTTGAAATTTTAATTAAACAATTTTTTGGATTTTTTTAATATTTTAAATATATAAATAAATTTGAAATCTTAATATCTTAAAAAAAATGAGGTAAGGTTTGAGATTGTGGAGAAATTTTTTATTGTTTTAAATATATAAATAAATTTAATATTCTAAATAAATTTACTATCTTAGAAATATTAATTAAACAACTAAAATTGATGCAAGCTTTTTGGAAATTTTTTATTATTTTAAATATATAAATAAATTTATAAATTTAATATCTTACAAACTTTTTTGAGATTGTGTGAAAATTTATTATTATGTTAAATATATAAATAAATTTATAGATTTCATAACATAATTTTTCTTGAAATTCATTCAAAAAAATTCATATTGAAATTCATTATTTGGAATATTGAAATTCATTTAAAAAATAATTCATATGTTTCTTGAAAATTTTCTTGAATTTCATTTAAAAAATGTATATTGAAACTTATATATTGTAAATAAATTTATTATTTAGAATATATATGAAATAATTTTTTTTTAAATTCATTATGTAGAATATGAAAGTTATTTAAAAAAATTCATATGAAATTCATTATTTATATGAAAGTTATTTACAATATATATTTAGAATCTACAAGTTGTTTCTGAAAGTTTTTTGAATTTTTTTTTAAACTCATTTAAAAAATTCATAATGAATTTAGAATGTAGCTGAAAGAATTTTTTTTGAAATTCATTATTTAATATATATATATATATATATATATATATATATATATATATGAAAGTTTCTTTATGAAATATATGTGTGTGAAAGTTAGTTGAAATTCATTTAAAAAATCATTCATATTTTTCTTGAAATTAGTTTAAGTAATTCATATTGAAATTCATTATTTAGAATATATATATGAAATTTATTGATTTTTTTTTAATTTATTATTTAAAATATATATGAAATTGATTTATTTTCTTCTTGAAACGAATTTCAAAATATTATTTCTGAAAGTTTCTTGAAATTCATTTTAAAAAAATATATATATATTTCTTGAAATTTTTATTAAAACTCATTTAGAAAATAATTCGTATGTTTCTTGAAATTCATACATAAAAAAAAATTCATATGTTTCTTGAAATTCATTTGAAAAATAATTCATATATTTCTTGAAATTTATTTTAAAAATTAATATTGAAATTCATTATTTAGAATATATATGAACATTTCTTGAAATTCATTATTTAGAATATATATATGAAATTTATTGATTTTTTTTAATTCATTATTTAGAATATATATGAGAAATTTTCTTCAATTTTTTCTTGAAATTCGTTATTTAAAATATATATCAAATTGATTGATTTTTTTCTTGAAACAAATTTCAAAATATTTTTTATGAAAGTTTCTTGAAATTCATTTTTAAAAAATTATGTATTTCTTGAGTTTTCTATTAAAATTCATTTAGAAAATAATTTGTATGTTTCTTGAAATTCATGATGATGATGATGATGGTGGTGGTTAACTTCCACAGACTAATCTTTGGTCTATCAGACCTAAAGAAAAGAGTTATTTAGTTTGATTTAAGATTGTATTCCTATGCTCAAAAAGCTTGGAGAGAAGCCTCCCGAGCTCACCATAATTTTGACATTTTAAAACGCTAGGAAAGTTAGTATTGCGGCAAAGATTATGAAATTCATACATAACAAACAATTCATATGTTTCTTGAAATTCATTTGAAAAATAATTCATATATTTCTTGAAATAATAATTCATATGTTTCTTGAAATTCATTTTTTTTTAAATCATATATTTCTTGAAATTTTTATTCAAACTCATTTATAAAATAATTTGTATGTTTCTTGAAATTCATTATTTTCTAGAAGTATTTCTTAAATAAATAAAAAACAATTCATATGTTTCTTGAAATTTTCTTGAAATTCATTTAAGAAATAATTCATATGTTCTTGAAATTTTTCTTGCAATTCATTTAAAAAATACATATTTAAATTCATTATTTAGAATATATATGAAAATCCAAAATATATATGAAATTTTCTTGAATTTTGTTTCAGAAATTCATTATTTAGAATATATATGAAAGAAAGTTTCTTGAAATTCATTATTTAGAAACTATATAAAAGTTTATTGAAATTTTTGTTTCTAAAGTTTCTTAAAATTCATTTAAAAAAATAATATTGAAATTCATTATTTAGAATATTGAAATTCATTTAAAAAATAATTCATATGTTTCTTGAAATTTATTTAAAAAAATTATATTGAAATTCATTATTTAGATTATATATAAAAGAATTTGTTTTGAAATTCATTTAATAAAATTCATATTGAAATTCATTATTTAGAATATTAATGAAAGTTTCTTGAAATTGTTGTTTATGAAATTTTTTTGAAATTCATTTAAAAAATAATTCATATTTTTCTTGAAATTCATTTAAAAATAATTGATATGTTTCTTGAAATGTTTCTTGAAATATATATGAAAGTTTCTTGAAATTTTATTTATGAAAGTTTCTTGAAACTTTTCTTCAAATTCATTTTAAAAAATCATATTGAAATTCATTACTCAGAATATATATGAAAGTTTCTTGAAATTTTTGTATTTAAAATTTTCTTGAAATTTATTATTTAGAATATATATGAGATTTTCTTCCAATTTTTCTTGAAATTCTTTATTTAGAATATATATGAAATTTTCTCAAAATTTTGCTTGAAATTTATTTAAAAAATTGATGTTCAAATTTCTTATTTAGAATCTTGAAATTTTAGAATATACATGAAAGTTTCTTGAAATTCATTATTGAGAACATATATGAAATTTTCTTGAAAGTTTTCTAAAAATTCATTATTTAGAATATATATGAAAAATTCTTGAAAATTTTATTGAAGTTTATTCAAAAAATAATTCATATATATGAGAAAGTTTTTTGATAGAATATATATGAAAGTTTCTTCAAAGTTTTCTAGAAATTTATTATTTACCGTATATATGAAAGTTTCTTGAAATTCATTATTTAGAATATATATGAATGTTTCTTCAAATTTTTCTTGATATTCATTTTTTACAATATATATAAAATTCATTGAAATTTTTCTTGAAATGAATTTCAAAATATTTTTTTTGAAATTTTCTTAAAATTTTTCTTGAAATTCATTGAAATTTTTCATGAAATCAATTTCAAAATATTATTTTTGAAACTTTTTTCAAATTTTTCTTGAAATTCATTTAAAAAATAGTTCATATGTTTCTTGATTTTTTTCTTCAAATTCAATTAAAAATTTCATATTGAAATTTATTATTTAAAATATATATGAAAGAATTTTTCTTGAAATTTGTTTAAAAGAGTCATATTGCAATTCATTATTTAGAATATATGTAAAAGTTTCTTAAATTTTTTTTAAATTCATTTAAAAAATAATTCATATTTTCAAATTCATTATTTACAATATATATTAAATTCATTGAATTTTTTCTTGAAAAGGTTCAATGAATCTCAAAATAATGTTTCTAAAATTTTCTTGAAATTTATTTAAAAAACAATTCATATATTTCTTGGAATTTTTCTTGAAATTCATTTAAAAAATAATTCATATGTTCCATGAAATTCATTTAAAAAATACATATTTAAATTCAATATTTGGATTATATATCAAAATCTAGAATATATATGAAATCTTCTTTAGTTTGTTTCTAAAATTCATTATTTACAATATATATGAAATTTTCTTGAAATTCATTTAAAAAAATTATATTAAAATTCCTTCTTTAAAATCTATATGAAAGTTTCTTGAAATTCATTTAAAAAATAATCCATATTTTCTTAAAAATCATTATTTATGATATACATAAAAGATTTCTTTTGAAATTTATTTAATAAAATTCTTAGTGAAATTCATTATTTAAAATATATATGACTTTCTTGAAATTTTTGTTTATGAAAATTTCTTGAAATTCATTTAAAAAATAATTCATATTTTTCTTGAAATTCATTATTTAGAATCTTAAAATTAATTTAAAAGATAATTCATATGTTTCTAGAAACTCATTTAAAAAATTCATATTGAATTTCATTATTTTAGAATATGTATGAAAGTTTCTTGAAATTTTGTTTATGAAAGTTTTTTGAAAATTTCCTTGAAATTCATTTTAAAAATTCATATTCAAATTCATTATTTAGAATATATATGAAAGTTTCTTCAAAATTTTGCTTGTAAAAGTTTATTGAAATTCATTATTTAGAATATATATAAAATTGTCTTGAAATTTTTCTTGAAATTCATTATTTGGAATATATTTTAAATTTATTGATTTTTTTTTAAATTCATGATTTAGAATATATATGAGAAAGCTTTTTGAAAATTTTCTTGAAATTAATTATTTAAAATATATATGAATTTCATTAAAAAATTTCTTGAAATAAATTTCAAAATATTGTTTCCGAAAGTTTCTTGAAATTCATTTAAAAATAATTCATATGTTTCTTGAAATTCATTTAAGAAATTCATATTGAAATTCATTATTTAGAATGCATATGAAAATTTGGAATATATAAAAAAGTTCATTGTTTAGAATATATATGAAAGTTTCTTGAAATTTCATTATTTACAATATATATGAAAGTTTTTTGAAATTTTTCTTGAAATTCATTATTTATAATATATATGAAATTTTCTTGAAATTTTTCTTGAAATTCATTATTTAAAATATATATTAAATAATTATTCTTGAAATTCATTTAAAAATTTTATATTGATTTTCATTATTTAGAATATACATGAAAGATTTTTAATTTTTTTCTTGAAATTTATTTTTAAAAATCATATTGAAATTTATTATTTAGAATCTTGAAATTTTAAAATATATATGAAAGTTTCTTGAAATTTATTATTTAGAAAATATATGAATGTTTTTTTAATATTGTTTTTATATTCATTATTTAGAATATATGAAATTAATTGAAATTTTTCTTGAAATGAATTTTAAAATATTGACTGTGAAACTATCTTGAAATTTTTCTTGAAATTCATTTAAAAAATAATTCATATATTTCTTGAATTTTTTTCTTGAAATTCAATGAAATTTTTCATGAAATGAATTTCAAAATATTGTTTTTGAATTTTTTTTGAAAATTTTCTTGAAATTCATTGAAATTTTTCATGAAATGAATTTCAAAATATTGTTTTTGAAATTTTGTTGAAATATTTTTTAAAATTCATTTGAAAAATAGTTCATGTGTTTCTTGAATTTTTTTCTTGTAATTCAATTAAAAAATTCATATTGAAATTTATTATTTGGAATATATATTAAAGAATTTTTTTCTTGAAATTCATTATTTAGAATATATGTGAAAGTTTCTTAAAACTTTTCATGAAATTCATTTAAAAAATAATTCATATTTTGAAATTCATTATTTAGAATATATATGAGAAATTTTCTTGAAATTCATTACTTACAATATATATGAAATTCATTGAATTTTTTCTTGAAATGAATTTCAAAATACTGTTTCTGAAAGTTTCTTAAAATTTATTTAAAAAACTATTCATATGCTTCTTGAATTTTTTCTTGAAATTCATTTAAAAAATAATTCATATGTTTATTGAAATTCATTTAAAAACCCATATTGAAATTCATTATTTAGAATATATATGAAAGAAATTTTATTGAAATTCATTCAAAAAAATATATTGAAATTCATTTTAAAAATTCATATTGAAATTTATCATTCAGAATATATCTGAAAATTTAGAATACATATGAAAGCTTCTTGAAATTCATTATTTGGAATATATATCAAAGTTTCTTGAAATTTTTCTAGAATTCATTATAAAAATATATATATCAAAATTTCTTGAAATTCATTATTTAGAATATATCTAAAATTTTTTGAAATTCATTTAAAAATTTATTCATATTTTTTTTTTAAATTCATTTAAAAAATTCATATTGAAATTCATTATTTAAAATATATATAAAAGTTTTCTGAAAATTTTCTTGAAATTTATTTTAAAAATAATTCATATTTTTCTTCCAATTCGTTTAAAAAAATTATATTGAAAATCATTATTCAGAATATATATGAAAGTTTCTTGAAAATTTTGTTTAGAAAAGTTTTTTGAATTTTTTATTGATATTCATTTAAAAAAATCATATTGAAATTAATTATTTAAAATATATATGAAAGCTTTTTGAAATTTATTATTTATAATATATATGAATGTTTCTTGATTTTTTTCAAGAAATTCATTATTTATAATATATATGAAAATTTCTTGAAATTCATTATTTAAAATATATTATTTAGAATAGATATGAAAGTTTCTTAGAATATATATGAATTTTTTCTTTAAATTCATAGAATATATATGAAAATTTCTTGAAATTCATTTTTTAAAATATATGTGAAAGTTTTTTGAATTTGTTTTTTCGAATTTATTATTTAGAATATATATGAAATTTATTGAAATTTTTTTAAATTCATTATTTAGAATATATATGAGAAGGTTTCTTGAATTTTTTTTTGAAATTCATTATTTAGAATATATCTGAAATTCATGGAAATTTTTCTTAAAATGAATTTCAAAATACTGTTCAAAGTTTCTTGAAATGTTTCTTGAAATTCATTTAAAAAATAATTCATATATTATATGAAATTTTTCTTGAAATTTGTTTAAATAATTCACATTGAAATTCATTATTTGGAATATATATGAAAATTTAAATATATATTAAAGTTCCTTGAAATTAATTATTTAGAATATATATGAGAAGGTTACTTGGAATTTTTCTTAAAATTCATTATTTAGAAAATATATGAAATTAATTCAATTTTTTCTTGAAATGAATTTCCAAATATTGTTTCTAAAATTTTTTTGAAATCCATTTAAAAAATAATTCAGATCTTTCATGATTTTTTTTGGAAATTGGTTTAAAAAATAATTCATATATTTCTTGAAATTTTTCTTGAAATTCTTTTGAAAAATTCATATGGAAATTCACTATTTCGAATATATATATATATATATATATATATATATATATATATATATGAAAATTTAGAATTTATATGAAAGTTTCTGGAAAATTTTCTTGAAACTCATTATTTAGAATATATATGATATATATGAAAGGTTATTGAAATTTTTATTGAAATTAATTATTTAGAACATACATGAAAGTTCTTAGATTTTTTTCTTGAAATTCATTATTTATAATATAAACGAAAGTTTCTTGAAATTCATTCAAAAAATAACTCATATGTTTCTAGAAAAGTTTCTTGAAATTCATCTAAAAAATTCATATTGAAACTCATTATTTAGAATATATATGAAAGTTTGTTCAAATTTTTGTTGAAATTCATTACTTAGAATATATATGAAAGTTTCTTGAATTTTTTTTTGGTTTATTATTTTAAATATATATGAAATTCATTGAAATTTATCTTGAAATGAATTTCAAAATTTTGTTTTTGAAAGATTTTTTGAGATTCATTTTAAAAATAATTCATATGTTTCTTGAAATTTTT
This sequence comes from Pinus albicaulis, assembly GCA_034641835.2. Classification (NCBI taxonomy): domain Eukaryota; kingdom Viridiplantae; phylum Streptophyta; class Pinopsida; order Pinales; family Pinaceae; genus Pinus; species Pinus albicaulis. The sequence goes on from CM076584.1 coordinate 348,591,644, forward strand.
CTTGAAATTTATTTAAAAAATTCATATTTGAATTTCATTGGAATTTTTCTTGAAATGTATTTCAAAATATTTTTTTCGATGTTTCTTAAATTTTTTCTTGATATTCATTTAAAAAAAAAAAAAAAATCATTTGTTTCTTAAAAATTTTCTAAAATTGATTTGAAAAATCCATATTGAAATTCATTATTTAGAATCTATATGAAAAACAAATCTTCAAATTCATTTAAAAAAATCATATTGAAATTCATTATCTAATATATAAATGAAAGTTTCTTGAAATTTTTGTTTATAGAAGTTTCCTGAAATTTATCTTAAAATTCATTTAAAAAAGAATTCATATTTTTCTTAAAATTTATTTAAAAAATTCATATTGAAACTCATTTAAAAAATAATTCATATGTTTCTTAAATTTTTTTTTTAATTCCTTTAAAAAAAAATTATCTAAATTAATTATTTAGAAGATAGATGAAATTCATTGAAATTTTCTATGAATTCATTTAAAAAACCATTCAAATGTTTTTTGAAATTTTTCTTGAAATTGATTTAAAAAATAAGTCATATGTTTCTTGAAATTTTTCTTGAAATTTATTTTTAAAATTCATATTGAAATTCATTATTTAGAATATATATGAAAGTTTCTTGAAATTTTTCTAGAAATTTATTATTTAAAATATATAAGAAAGTTTCATGAAATTCGTTATTTAGAATATATATAAAAGTTTCTTGAAATTCATTTAAAATTTTATTAATATTTTTCTTGAAATTCATTTAAAAAATTCATATTGAAATTTATCATTTAGAATATTGAAATTCATTTAAAAAATAATTCATATGTTTCGTAAATTTTTCCTTGAAATTAGTTTAAAAAATTCATATTGAAATTCATCATTTAGAATATAGATGAAAGTTTTTTGAAATTTTTGTTTCTAAAAGTTTATTGAAATTTTTGTTTCTAAAAGTTCTTTGAGATTTTTGTTTTTGAAAGTTTCTTGAAATTAATTTAAAAATTAATTCATATTATTCTTAAAATTCATTTAAAAAACTTATATTGAAATTCTTTATTTAGAATATATATGAAAGTTTTTTGAATTTTTTCTTGAAATTCATTATTTATAATATATATTAAGATTTCATGAAATTCATTATTTAGAATGTATATGAAATTTTCTTAGAATATAGCATTCAGTAAAGGATTAATAGGGGGTGGAAAGTTTATTTTGGCCTTGAAAATGATTGTAAAACGACAAACCTCGTAATGTGGGATAGAAAGATGTTCCTCTTTGAAACTTTAATCACTCTTGTTATCTTATATGGACGTGAGTTTTGGGGTTGCATCATCTCCAGAGAATCTTGGAGAAAAATTGAGCAAATCCAGAAGTGTTTTATAACTTATAGCCTTAAAATTAAAATCAATACACCCTATCTTATTCTACTTATAGAACTGGGTCTTTTCCCTATCGAGAGCCTAGCTATGACTAGGCTTCTATTGTACAAGCACAAGCTAGGAGACCATAGATTTCCTAAGCTAGCTTTAAATTCTAGCCAAAACCACCTAAGGCTTAAACAAGGTTGGTATAAGGACACTAGGGCCTGGTTAAACCATTGGGAGATCGACGAGAATCTTTCATTACAAAACATTAATAACATTAAATAATTTGTGATTTCTAAGTTCAAAGAAAAAATCTGGTGTGAGAAAGATCTAGCAGCTAAAAGAAAATTAAGATATTATAAGGAGGTCATCAACCCCACCCTAGAAGATCAAAAGTATCCATCTGTTTTAACTAGATCAAAGAAGAAAATTAATATAGCCAATATTGGAACGAACTCTCATGAGCTCCATAGTGAAACAGGTCATTGGATAGTTCCTAAAATGCCATGGATGGAAAGGATCTACCATCTCTGTGAGAATATGAACATCGAGGATGAAAATCACTTCCTCTTAGAGTGCCCCGCGTACAACCACATTAGAGCTCAAATTCATAATCTTTGTTGCAATACTGACTTTTCTAGCCTTTTAAGATGTCAAAATTATAGTGAGCTAGGGAGGCTTCTCTGCAACCTTTTTGAGCATAGGAATAAAATCTTAAATCAAATTAAATAGCTCTTTTATTTAGGCCTGATAGACCAAAGATTGATCTTATTGGACGTTAACCACAATCATCATCATCATCAATTTTTTCTTGAAATATATATATATATATATATATATATATATATATATATATATATATATATATATATATATATATATATATATATATATATATATTTCTTGAAATTAGTTATTTAGAATATATATCAAAGTTTCTTGAAATTCGTTATTTAGAATATATATTAAAGTTTCTTGAAATTTATTATTTAAAATATTTATGAAATTTATTGTATTTTTTTAAATTCATTATTTAGAATATATATGAGAAAGTTTCTTGAAATTTATTATTTATAATCTATATGAAATTCATTGAAAATTTTCTTGAAATGAATTTCAAAATATTGTTTTTGAAAATTTCTTGAAATTCATTTTAAAAACAATTCATATATTTCTTGATTTTTTTTCTTAAAATTTCTTTAAAAAATAATTCATATGTTTTTTGAAATTTTTCTTGAAATTCATTTTAAAAATTCATATCTAAATTCATTATTTACAATATATATGAAATTTTCTTCATTTCTTTCTAGAAATTCATTATTTAGAACATACATGAAAGTTTCTTGAATTTTTTCATAAATTTCATTATTTAGAATATATATGAAAGTTTCTTTCAATTCATTTAAAAAAAAATTCATATGTTTCTTGAAATTCGTTATTTAAAATATATATGAAAGAAAATTTCTCTAAATTCGTTTAAAAAAATTATATTGGAATTCATTATTTAGAATCTATATGAAAGTTTCTTGAAATTTTTGTTTCTAAAGTTTCTTGAAATTCATTTAAAAAATAATTCATATGTTTCTTGAAGTTTATTTAAAAAAATATATTGAAATTCATTATTTCGAATATATATAAGATTTTTTTTTTTAAATTCATTTAATAAATTTCATGTTGAAATTCATTATTTAGAATATATATGAAATTTTTCATTATTTAGAATATATATGAAAGCTTCTTGAAATTTATGTTTATGAAAATTTCTCGAATTTTTTCTTGAAATTCATTTTAAAAATAATTAATAATTTTTTTGAAATTCATTCGAAAAATAATTCATATTTTTCTTGAAATTAATTAAAAAAATTCATATTCAAATTCATTATTTAGAATCTTGAAATTCATTTAAAAAATAATTCATGTTTCTTGAAATGTTTCTTGAAATTCATTTTAAAAATTCATATTGAATTTCATTATTTAGAATATATATGAAAATTTCTTGAATTTTTCCTGAAATTCATTATTTAGAATATATATAAAATTTTCTTGAATTTTTTCTTAAAATTCATTATTTAGAATATATATTAAATTTATTGATTTTTTTTTTAAATTTATTAATTATAAAATATATATATATATATGACAAAGTTTCTTGATATTTTTGTTGAAATTAATTATTTAGAATATATATGAAATTCATTGAAATTTTTCTTGAAATTTATTTTAAAAATAATTCATATGTTTTTTGAATTTTTTCTTGAAATTCATTTAAAAAATAATTCATATGTTTCTTGAAATTGATTTAAAAAATTCATATTGAAACTCATTATTTAGAATATATATGAAAATTTAGAATATACATAATTTTTTCTTGAAATTCATTATTTAGAATATATATGTAAGTTTTTTAAATATTTTCTAGAAATTCATTATTTAAAATATATATGAAAGTTTTTTGAAAATTTTCTTGAAATTTATTAATTAAAATATATATGAAATTTTGTTGAAATTTTTCTTGAAATTAATTTAAAAAGTTCACATTGAAATTCATTATTTAGAATATATTTGAAAGCTTTTTTAATTTTTCTTGAAATTCATTATTTAGAATATATATTAAATTTATTGATTTCTTTTAAAATCATTATTTAAAATATATATGGCAAATTTCTTGAAATTTTGCTTGAAATCAATTATTTAGAATATATACGAAATTAATTGAATTTTTTCTTGAAATGAATTTCAAAATATTGTTTGTTTCTTGAAATTTTTTTAAAAAATAATTCATATGTTTCTTGAAATATTTCTTGAAAGTCCTTTAAAAAATAATTCATATGTTTCTTGAAATTAATTTAAAAAATTCATATTGAAATTCATTATTTAGAATATATATGACAATTTAGAACATATATAAAAGTTTCTTGAAAATTTTCTTGAAATTCATTGAAATTTTTTATTAAATGAATTTCAAAATACTTTTTTTGAAAGTTTCTTGAAAATTTTCTTCAAATTTATTGAAAAAATAATTCATATACTTCTTGAAATTCAATTAAAAAATTCATATTAAAATTTATTATTTAAAATATATATGAAATAATTTTTCTTGAAATTCATTTAAAATTTCATATTGAAATTCATTATTTAGAATATATATGAAACATCATTAAAAATCTTCTTTAAATTTATTTCAAGAATAATTCATATTTTTCATGAAATTCATTATTTATAATATTGAAATTGATTTAAAAAATAATTCTTATGTTTCTTAAAACATTTCTTTAAATTCTTTTAAAAATTCATATTGAAATTCATGATTTAGAATATATATGAAAGTTTCTTACAATTTTTGTTTCTAAGAGTTTCTTGAAATTTTTGTTTCTCAAAGTTTCTTGAATTTTTTTTTTTAAGTTTCTTGAAATTTATTATTTAAAATATATATGAAAGTTTCTTGAATTTTTCCTTGAAATTCATTATTTATAATATATATGAAAATTTCATGAAAGTCATTATTTAGAATACAAAAGTTTCTTAGAATATATATGAATTTTTTCTTAAAATTGAATATATATATATATATATATATATATATATATATATATATATATATATATATATATATATATATATATATATATATATATATATATATATATATATATATATATATATATATTAAAATTCATTATTTAGAATATATATATATATATATATATATATCAAAGTTTCTTGAAATTTATTATTTAAAATATATATGAAATTCATTGAAATTTCTTTTGAAATGAGTTTAAAAATATTATTTCTAAACTTTCTTTTAAATTCATTTAAAAAATAATTTATATATTTCTTGACTGTTTTTTTCTTAAAATTTATTTAAAAAATAATTGATATGTTTTTTGAAAAATTTCTTGAATTTCATTTAAAAAATTATATTAAAATTCATTATTTAGAATATATATGAAAATTTCTCGAAAATTTTCTTTAAACTCATTATTTAGAATATATATCGAAGTTTTTTGAAATTTTTCTAGAAATTCATTATTTATAATATACATGAAAGTTTCCTGAATTTTTTTTTGAAATTCATTTAAAAAATAATTCATATGTTTCTTGAAATTCATTTAAAATATTCATATTGAAATTTATTATTTAGAATATATATGGAAGTTTGTTGAAATTCATTATTTAGAATATATATATGAAAGTTTCCTAAATTTTTGTTTTAATTTATTATTTAGAATATAAATGAAATTCATTGAAATTTTTCTTGAAATTAATTTAAAAATTTTGTTTCTGAAGTTTTTTGAGGTTCATTTCAAAAATAATTCATATGTTTCATGAAATTTTTCTTGAAATGAATTTTAAGATATTGTTTTTGATGTTTCTTGAATTTTTTCTTGAAATTCATTTAAAAAACAATTCATTTGTTTCTTAAAAATTTTCTTGAAATTAATTTTAAAAATTCATATTGAAATTCATTATTTATAATATTAATGAAATTTTTTTAAACTTTTGTTTATGGACGTTTCTTGAAAATTTTATTGAAATTCATTTTAAAAATAATTCATATTTTTCTTGAAATTCATTAAAAAAATTTATATTGAAACTCATTTAAAAAATAATTCATATGTTTCTTGAAATTTTTCTTGAAATTAATTATTTAGAATATAAATGAAATTCATTGAAATTTTTTCTTAAAATGAATTTCAAAATATTGTTTTTAAAATTTTCTTGAATTTTTTCTTGAAATTCATTTAAAAAATAATTCATATGTTTCTTGAAATTCATTTTAAAAATTCATACCGAAATTCATTATTTAGAATATATATGAAAGCTTCTTGAAATTCATTATTTGATGATGATGATGATGATGGTTAACATCCACTGAGACCAATATTTGGTCTATTGGACCTAAAGAAGGGAGTTATTTAGTTTGATTTAATATTTTATTCCTATGCTCAAAAATCTTGGAGAGAAGCTTCCCGAGCTCACTATAATTTTGACATCTTAAAAGGCTATGAAGGTCAGTATTGAAACAAAGATTATGAAATTGAACTCTAATGTGATTGTACGTGGGGCACTCTAAGAGGAAGTGATTTTCATCCTCAACGTTCATATTCTCATAGAGATGGCAAATCCTTTCCATCCATGGTGTTTTAGGAACTGCCCAACAACCTGTTTCACTATGGAGCTCATGAGAGTTTGTTCTAATCTTGGCTATATTAATTTTCTTCTTTGAGATAGTTAAAATAGAGAGATACTTTTGATCTTCTAGGGTGGGATTGATGACCTCTTTATAATATCTTAATTTTCTTTTAGCTGCTAGATCTTTCTCACACCACATTTTTTCTTTGAACTTAAAAGTAACAATTTTTTTAATGTTATTAATTTTTTGCAATGCAACATTCTCATCGATCTCCCAATGGTTTAACCAAGCCCTGGTGTCTTTATACCAACCTCATTTAAGCCTTTGGTGGTTTTTGCTGGAATTTAAAGCTAGCTTAGGAAGTATATGCTCTCCTATGCTATTGAGCTTGTTCTTGTAAAATAGAAGCCTAGTCATAGCTAGGCTCTCGATAGGGGAAAGACCCACTTCTATAAGGAGAATAGGATAGGATGTATTGCTTTTAATTTTAAGGTTATACATTATAAAACGCTTCTGGATTTGCTCAATATTTCTCTAGGATTCTCTAGAGATGCTGCAACCCCAAACCTCACATCCATATAAGATAACAGGAGCGACTAAAGTTTCAAAGAGGAAATTATTTCTATCCCACATTACGAGGTTTGCCATTTTACAATTATTTTCAAGACCAAAATAAGCGTTCTACCCCCCTTTATTCCTTTTCTGAATGCTATAGTTCTAGTTGAGCTTGTGATGAATATCAATTCCTAGGTACTTGTAAGAAGACACTTCCTCCAAGTTACTATTTCCATACATAAAATTAGCGTAAGTGTCTTTCTTGGATTTGATAATCATAACTTTTATTTTGCCATTGTTAACAGACATACTCATTGTAGAGTAGAAATCCTTAATAAGTCTAAGTTTCTTATCAAGATCAGATGGGCACCTTGCGAGAAGAACAATATCGTCAGCATAGAGAAGAAGGATGATGACTATCCCAGCTAAGATCATGCCAACACATCTTGCTTCCTCTAAACAACCTTCTACCTTGTCGATGTAAATGCCGAATAAGGTAGGGGAGAGGGGGCAACCTTGTTTAACTCCGATATTACACTCAATATCTTTCGACCACCCCTCATTGCTCTTTAACTTGGTAATTACATTCTCGTATAATCTATAATATATATGAAATTTTCTTGAAATTTTTCTAGAAATTCATTATTTAAAATATATATGAAAGTTTCTTGAAATTCATTATTTAAAAAATATATAATAGTTTCTTGAAATTTATTTAATAAATTATTAATATTTTTCTTGAAATTCATTTAAAAAATTCATATTAAAATTCATTATTTAGAACATATGTGAGAGTTTTTCGAATTTTTGTTTCTAAAAGTTTCTAGAATTTTTTCTTGAAATTCTTTTAAAAAATACATATTGAAATTCACTATTTAGAATATATATGAATTTTTTCTTTAAATTCATTATTTATAATATATATGAAAATTTCTTTACATTCATTATTTAGAATAAATATGAAAATTTCATGAAATTCATTATTTAAAATATGTTATTTAAAATATATATATCAAAGTTTATGAAATTCATGATTTAGAATATAGGTGAAAGTTTCTTGAAATTCATTTTTTAGAATATATATGAAATTTATATGAAATTCATTATTTAGAATACATATGAGAGAGTTTCTTAAGATTTTTTTTTTTAATTATTATTTATAATATCAATGAAATTAATTGAATTTTTTCTTGAAATGAATTTCAAAATATTGTTTGTGAAAGTTTCTTGAAATTTTATTAAAATTCATTTTAAAAATAATTCATATGTTTCTTAAAAATTTTCTTGAAATTCATTTTAAAAATTCATATTGAAATTAATTATTTAGAATATATGTGAAAATTTAGAATATATTTGAAAGCTTCTTAAAATTCATTATTTCTAAAATATATATCAAATTTTTTCTATTTTTATTTTTTAATTCATTATTTAAAATAAATATGAAATTTATTGGATTTTTTTAAATTCATTATTTAGAATATATAGGAGAGTTTCTTGAAATTTTTATTGAAATTAGTTATTTAGAATTTATATGAAATTCATTGAAATGTTTCTTGAAATGAATTTCAAAACATTATTTCTGAAAGTTTCATGAAATTCATTTAAAAAATAATTCATATGTTTTTCGAATTTTTTCTTGAAATTAATTTAATCAATTCATATTGAAATTTATTTAAACAACCCATATTAAAATTCATTATTTAGAATATATATGATTTTTTTTTTAAATTCATTATGGAAAATATAAATGAAAGTCTCTTGAAATTGTTCTAAAAATTCTTTTTTTGGAATATATATGAAATTTTCTTGAAATTTATTTTAAAAATAATTCATATGTTTACTGAAAATTTTCTTGATAGAATATATATATGAAAGTTTCTTAAAGGTTTTCTAGAAATTTATTATTTAGAATATATATGAAAATTTCTTGAAAATTTTCTTGAAATTCATTATTTAGAATATATATGAGACTCTGTTGAGGTTTTTCTTGAAATTAATTTAAACAATAATTCATATATTTCTTTAAATTTTTCTTTAAATTCAACAAAAGTTCTCATGAAATGAATTTCAAAATATTTTTTTTGAAATTTTCTTGAAATGAATTTCAAAATATTGGTTATGAAAGTATCTTCAATTTTTTCTTGAAATTCATTTAAAAAATTAATTCATATATTTCTTGAAATTTTTTCTTCAAATTCAATGAAATTTTTCTTGGAATTCATTGAAGACTTTCATGAATTGAATTTCAAAATATTGTTTTTGAAATTTTCTTTAAATTTTTCCTGAAATTCATTTAAAAAATAATTCAAATGTTTCTTGAAATTTTTCTTAAAATTCAATTAAAAAATTCATATTGAAATTTATTATTTAGAACATATATGAAAGAATTTTTCATGAAATACATTTAAAATCTCATGTTGAAATTCATTATTTAGAATGTATATGGAAGTTTCTTAAAATTTTTCCTAAAATTCTCTTAAAAAATAATTCATATTTTTCTTGAAATTTATTTTAAAAAATCATATTGAAATTAATTACATAAAATATTGAAATTCATTTAAGAAATAATTCATAATTTTCTTGAAATTCGTTTAAAAAAAATAATATTGAAATTCAACATTTAGAATATATATGAAAGTTTCTTGAAATTTTTGTTTCTAAAAGTTTCTTGAAATTTTTGTTTTTGAAATTTTCTTGAATTTTTTGTTTATAAAAGTTTATTGAAATTAATTTAAAAATTAATTCATATTTTTCTTAAAATTCATTTAAAAAATTCATATTGAAAATTATTATTTATAGTATATATGAAAGTTTCTTTAATTTTTCATGAAATTCATTATTTATAATATATAAGAAAATTTCATGAAATTCATTATTAAGAATATATGTGAATGTTTCTTAGAATATATATGAATTTTTTCTTGAAAAATATATATATATATATATATTGAAATTCACTATTTAGAATATATATGAAAGTTTTCTGAGAATTTTCTAGAAATTCATTATTTAGAACATACATGAAAGTTTCTTGTTTTTTTTCCTGAAATTTATTATTTAGAATATATATGAAAGTTTCCTGAAATTCATTAATTAGAATATATATGAAAGTTTGTTGAAATTTATTTAAAAAATAATTCATATGTTTATTGAAAATTTTTTTGATTGAATATATATGAAATTTTCTTAAAAGTTTTCTAGAAATTTATCGTTTAGAATATATATATGAATGTTTCTTGAATTTTTTATTGAAATTATTTATTTAGAATATATATGAAAGTTTCTTTAAATTTTTCTTTATATTAATTATTTAGAGTATACATATGAAATTCATTGAAATTTTTCTTCAAATGAATTTTAAAATATTGGTTCTGAAAGTATGTTGAAATTTTTCTCAAAATTCATTTAAAAAATAATTCATATATTTCTTGAATTTTCTCTTGAAATTCAATGAAATTTTTCATGAAATGAATTTCAAAATATTATTTTTGAAATTTTTGTTTCTGAAAGTTTCTTGAAATTTTTGTTTTTGAAAGTTTATTGAAATTACTTTAAAAATTAATTCATATCTTTTTTGAAATTTATTTAAAAAATTCATATTGAAATTCATTATTTAAAATATATATGAAATTTTCATAGTAAATATATATATATATATATATATATATATATATATATATATATCAAAGTTTCTTGAAATTAATTGTTTAGAATATATATCAAAGTTTCTTCAAATTTATTATTTAAAATATATATGAAATTTATTGTTTTTTTTTAATTCATTATTTAGAATATATATATGAGAAAGTTGCTTGAAATTTTCTTGAACTTTATTTTAAAAATAATTCATATGTTTATTGAAATTTTTCTTGATAGAATAAATACGAAAGTTTCTTGAAATTCATTATTTAGAATATATATATGAAAGTTTCTTGATTTTTTCTAGAAATTCATTATTTAGAATATACATGAAAGTTTCTTGAATTTTTTCCTGAAATTCATTATTTAGAATATATATGAAAGTTTCTTCAAATTCATTTAAAAAATAATTCATATGTTTCTTCAAAAATTTTATGAAATTTATTTAAAAAATCCATATTGAAATTGATTGTTTAAAATATATATGAAAGTTTGTTGAAATTTTTCTTGAAATTCATTATGTAGAATATATATGAAAGTTTTTCGAAATTTTTCTAGAAATTCATTATTTAGAATATATATGAAAGTTTCTTGAAATTCATTAATTAGAATATATATGAAAATTTCCTGAAATTTTTCTTGATAGAATATATATGAAAGTTTCTTAAAAGTTTTCTAGAAATTTATTATTTAGAATATATATGAAATTTTCTTGAAATTTTTCAAGAAATTAGTTATTTAGAATATATATGAAAGTTTCTTGAGAATTTTCCATATATTAATTATTTAGAATATATAAGAAATTCATTGAAATTTTTCTTGAAATTCATTTAAAAAATAATTCATATATTTCTATGAAAATATTTATAAAATTAATTTCAAAATATGTTTTTTGAAATTAATTTAAAAATTAATTCATATTTTTCTTGAATTCATTTTAAAAAATCATATTGAAATTCATTATTTAGAATATGTATGAAAGTTTATTGATATTTTTGTTTCTAAAAAGTTTTTGAAATTCATTTGAAAAATTCATATTGAAATTCATTATTTAGAATATATATGAAAGTTTCTTAAAATATATGTGAATTTTCTTTTTATATATATAAGTTTCTTGAAATTTATTATTTAAAATATATATGAAATTTATTGATTTTTATTTTTTTTTAAGAATATATATGATAAAGTTGTTTGAAAGTTTTTTGAATTTTTTCAAGAAATTGATTATTTAGAATATATATCAAAGTTTCTTGAAATTCATTTAAAAAATAATTTATAGGTTTCATTTATTTAAAAAATTTATATTGAAATTAATTATTTAGAATATATATGAGAGTTTGTTGAAATTTTTCTTGAAATTTATTATTTAGAATATATATGAAAGTGTTTTGAAATTTTTAAAGAAATTCATTATTAAGAATATATATGAAGGTTTCTTGAAATTAATTAATTAGAATATATATAAAAGTCTTTTTAAATTTTTCTTGAAATTTATTTAAAATATATTCATATGTTTATTGAAAATTTTCTTGATAGAATATATATGAAAGTTTCTTAAAAGTTTTCTAGAAATTTACTATTTAGAGTATATATGAAAGTTTCTTGAAAGTTTTCTTGAAATTATTTATTTAGAATATATATAAAAGTTTCTTCAAATTTTTTCTTATATTAATTACTTAGAATATATATGAAATTTATAGAATTTTTTCTTGAAATGAATTTCAAAATATTGGTTCTGAAAGTATTTTGTAATTTTTCTTGAAATTCATTTAAAAAATAATTCATATATTTCTTGAAATTCAATGAAATTTTTCATTAAATGAATTTCAAAATATTGTTTTTGAAATTTTTGTTTCTGAAAGTTTCTTAAAAATTTTGTTTTTGAAAGTTTCTTGAAATTAATTTAAAAATCCATTCATATTTTTATTGAAATTTATTTAAAAAATTCATATTAAAATTCATTATTTAGAATATATATGAAAGTTTCTTGAAATTTTTGTTTCTAAAATGTGCTAAAAAATTTTGTTGAAATTCATTTAAAAAATTCATATTGAAATTTATTATTTATAATATATATGAAACTTTCTTGAAATTTATTATTTAGAATATATATGAAAGTTTCTTGATTTTTTTTTGAAATTTATTATCTATGATATCTATGAAAATTTCATGAAATTATTTATTTACAATATTTATGAAAGTTTCTTGAAATTTTTCTTGAAATTCATTGTTTAGAATATATATCAATGTTTCTTGAAATTTATTATTTAAAATATATATGAAATTTATTGATTTTTTTTTATATTCATTATTTAGAATATATATGAGAAAGTAGCTTGAAATTTTATTTAAATTTTTCTTGAAATTTATTTTAAAAATAATTCATATGTTTGTTGATAATTTTCTTGATATAATATATATGAAAGTTTCTCAAAAGTTTTCTAGAAATTTATTATTTAGAATATATATGAAAGTTTCTTGAAATTTTTCTTGAAATTCATTGATGCAGGGGCATTAGGCTAAAACAAATTCCATGAATTTTTATTGGACTTAGGGGTTTTTTAGTTTTCAAGAGAGTTAGATTTTATGTAATAAATTGAGTGAGTTTTAATTATTTCTAATTAAATATGGAGAGAAAATGTAATCGTTCTCAAATGATTGGAGAACAAGAGAGTTTGATTAGTTGGGAATGTGAAGAGACAGTTCAAATGTAGGAGTGAATTAGAGTCAGTTTCAGAAAATCTAGGGATTTGGTCTAGATTTAGGAAATTGAGAATTTTAAGAGTTTTGTTGAGTTATTCAAGGAACTGAATTGATTCATCATAATTTTGTATAAATGTAAGAATGAAGGAACATAGTACAGATCTGAAGGGTCCATAGAGTAACAATAGGGTTTTATTTGTAAGCCTTCGGGTTGTAGTATAGGAAGAGGCCACTGATACAGAATATCAGGCTGAGAAATATTTCTTGTGTAGCTATTGATTTTCATATAGAAACTTGATTTTTCTAAGTTCATTCCATTACTGAGTTATATGGAGTTTGGATAAAATTGGTCACCGGAACTATGAATATTTCATGCTAATGTTAATTTGAGTATGTAAGAGATTGAGTGTGAATCGAATTTCTGTAATTCCTGTTTGAAGGAGGGTTCGATTCTTTTTAAGTTCCTGAGTTATTATGTTATGGAGGGATTTGAATTGTTAATCTCTGTGTGAAGAGCCAAATCATTCCTTGAAGATTTATTTGACTTATACGTTTTCGATAAAATGGTCTTTTCGAAATTCATTTGTTGTTGATATAATCTGTGTCAAGTATTGCTGAGTGGAATCGAGAGGACTATCGATTGTGTTAATCGATTTCGATTGTTATATGAAAGCCACAGTACAGAAATTGTTGACTATTGAATATTGAATGCATTTTAAACTTGTGTGAAGAGTTCAATGGAGAACCGATGAGTTTTGGTCTTTTTTAAAGAACGCAAGTGATGCCAATCTCTGATTTTGAACATGTTAAATCTGACATCGAAACCCTGTTTGATTGAAGCGAGATCGATTGAGATCGATCCATAGTATTAAGGTAGAGAAGATGAGTGAGTGAATTAAATTATAGTGGAGATCCTGCATTCTACGCATTCCAATTCCCATTTGAAATTGAGTGGGTTTGAATTGAAATGATGGCAACATGGTTAATTGCAGAAGTGCCGTATTGAAAGCAGAGGCATAGATTTGAATTGGGACAGCAAAGGTCGGCATGAAGGAGTAGCGGTGAATTTGGGCGAGTAGAGATATGAATAAACATCGAATCAGAGAAATATCACATTATTAAATCAGTGAAGAGAATGGCACAAGTTTGATTGAGGGCACAGAGAAATCATGACTGAAGGGTGCGATGAACAGTGAAGGTGGACTTGCGAAACCACTTATGGTTTTCGCATAATTTTTTAAATGGTAAGCTGTTTTGTAAAATTGAACGCGATATTGATCTTTGATTGACATGTAAGGTAGAGGTGGTTTCTAAAAACCATGAATTTCACGTGAATATTGTGTGTTAATGACGCAAGCCTAGAGCTTGCAATACCCAGGATCATCAATAGCCATGTATATAAGAATGCACCTCAACTTTTTCAAAATCAAAAACCTCAATCTACTACCATCTCATATCAACATGTGGTAGCTTTCCAATATACGCTTAAATTTATTCAACATTCACTCTCCTTCAAATTATACATGCCTCCTTAACCATGCCAACATACACTTATTCATATACAAACATGCATGGCAATTTCATCCTATATGAAGGCAACAATGATTATGAAACATTTATTAATACACACCATCCCAATCTTACTCAAAAGTTCAATCATTTAGTTACAAAACCAAATCCTCTCAAAATCGGACTTCATAATCAAATGCGCCTTTGGGTTCATTACCATTCCTCTATGATCAAATCATTCGAAAGCAAACAATCCCATATCACTCATTATAGATTGCACCCTGATATTCAATCTATAAATATAACCCCATTGATTTATTCTCATTTTCTTGTCAACTAACAATGAACGCATTCACAATCCAGCTCAGTAGATGCCAACAACGCACTTACCTTTCTGTCCTGCTCTTCAACTCTGCATTTATCATTAATGTAGATCGGACCTGCTCTTCAACTCTGCGCTATCAATTCATTAACAAACTATGAAACTTCATCAACAACAACAAACTCTGCGCTATCAATTCATCAACAACAACAAACTCTGCGCTATCAATTCATCAACAAACTCTGCATTATCAATTCATCAACAAACTATGCAAGTTCATATGCAACTTCAGCATTTTTATATATGGTAACAAACTATGAGTTTAAACTCTGTTAGAGCCATGAAATCGACCCAAACAGAAGCTTCAATGCCGGATTCGGTTTTAATACAACGGCTTCAACACTTCTCATGGATTATGCAATTCTTGCAACCAAAACAGCGTGTGGTTTAAATTCAATTTGATACAGCACGCATACAAACTCAGCGCGATATATATATCACATCAAATCTCAATATACATTGAATTTCCCACAGCTATACATTTGAACTGAAAAATCGAATTTCATTGTAAACCACAATATCGCTTCGCCATCGATTTATTTCTTCACTTGTTGCGTTGTTGAATACTGTATTACCACTTTTAAAATATGATGTACCTCAAATATTTTAACTTCGCTTCATATCTTAACAAAGATCAAAGAAACATACATATCAATCGTTTCCCGATTAAAAGGTCGATCGCATCAACATAGGAAACTCGTTTCATTTTCACTTCAAACTGATTCTTATAGGTATCATGTGGGCGCGCCATTACACTCGTTCCTCAATGTATAAACAAGCAAAGGAATACCCATTCATTCAAACAGAAGAACAGAAATCGTTTTGGTTCCCACTGTGGCTTCAAACGCACTCATCGAATGGCAATTTCTGCTATCGACCTCAGAATTACACAACTTGACATTGCAGATTTAAAATGTATTAAAACGCTGTTGCTTTCCTCTTTTCATCTGCTATTAATCGAATTTAGATTGATATAACAAAGTTATTCATGCACAGATAACAATTGTTACATAAATCGATCTCACCATTTCTTTTTGTGCGGACTTCCTTCGGTCAACCTTTCCAATTATCAATACCTCAACCATGTATATACATTTACATTTAACCAGAAATAACTATGACTTTCACAACTAATCACAAAATGTATATATGTATAATCTGAAATCAAAACAAGATTACTTACACCCTTTGTTTGGCGTGATATTCCAGATTGATGGCCCTTACAATTTACCAAAGGCTCACAGCCTTGGTTGTTCCCAACCAGCTCTCTACTCCTCTCACTATTCTCTCATGGTTTCTCTCACAAATCCCCTTCCTATTTATACAATTTTTAAAAATCATTTAATTAAATGCTCAATCCCTTAAAATCCTTAACAAACCCCTAAATTTCTCAACATCCCTAAAGGATAGGTTTTTATCCCTAAAATCCTTCAATTTATTAAATTTCCTCATATCCCTTTATTAATAAAAAGATATTTACATAAATCCTCACCTTCTCCTATTTAATTCAAATTAATTAATAAAATATTAAAAATCATCACACCCCATATTTACAAATTAATATTATCACACCCCATATTTACAAATGGAGAAAAAGGTCTTGATGCTCCTGCATCAGACTCCCCATGTAATAAAATTCATGACCACCTGGTCATAAGTCTGGATATCTCCTCCTGGATCCCAAATTTTATTTTGTAAATCTTCCGTGCTTGTCAATTTCTTCACTGCTGTTGTTATCTGTTGTTGTCTTCCAGGTTTCCATATTTTGTGTTGTAGTGCTCCAGCTGCTCTGCTCTTGCAATCTTTCACTGTCATTCTCTTGTTGTCGTTCCTTTTCTTTCTTTCGGCTGTCTTTCTCTGGGATGTTTTTATCATTAACTTCCTTATCAACTTAATTTCTCTGTCCAGTATTTCCTCTGTCTGCTGATTATTTCCATCCTTTGATTGCTCCTTTTCTGCTGCTGCTACTATAAATGTCGCCTCACATGTTGCTCTAGCTGTCAATATGAATGTTGCGGCCTTCCAATCTTCCTTTTCCTCTGCAACATTCCTTTGCTCGCCATCTGCAATTTCTTTATTATTTATGACAACCGCTTTGTCATCCTTCTTCAGCAATCTATCCCGGACATTCATCCTCTGTTCTTCCAATTTCCTCCTTTGAAAGTCTAATTCTCTATATAACTAATTGATTTTACTCGGAGTAGACTTTGGAAATTTTACACGATCTTCCATTTCTTCACATGGTCTTTCTTCTGCTAAATCTTCCTTAACATCCTTCAGTAGATGTTCTTCTTCTTCCAAACCTGCAATCACACACAAATCATTAGTTTTAAAATCACACTTACGGTCTTGTTTGATGCTTCAGTCATCACATCTTCCGGCTGCTTCGAATCATTCATATGATTCAACTCCTCCGGTTCTTCATCACTTTCAAAAAGTAATGGTCCACTCTCTGGGTAACATATCGAAACTTCAACATCTTCTTCAGCATCTTCATTTTGTTGTAGCTCAACTGTTTCGAGCTTCTCTATCCTCTGTCTGGCATCAATAACCTGTTCAAGTTCCCTTAGTTCCTTTATCAACTGCATATTTACCTGATGATTCCACTTCTGTTGTAGCCTCTGCCACCTCAACTTCTTTCTCATGACATAACCACGCTTCTGGTCTTCCTCATTTCTTTGCAACATCTCCATTAACACCTCAAGCTGAACTGCTATCTCAGCCTTCTCCCTCTCATATTCCTCTTTGCTTAACTGTCTCTGTATGCCAACTGCCTTGGCACCCTTCTCCTTTTGTCTTCTGCTGTGGTTGATTTCAGAACCTTTGTTATGACTGTCACTAGTCATCATCCTTTCCATCTCTATGAGTTTCTTACTCACTTTACTATGAGTTGCACTAAAGCCTCTTCAGCAGCAAGTCCTGTCTTGCCGCCACTTACCTCACCAAGCCCTCCTCACTCGGTCTTTTGGCAAGCAATTGGTTCTATCTCTGGAACCTCCTTTGAGCACTTCCCTTTGCTCTTCCTGGGCTTCAACTCATCTGTCTATTCACAACTGTCTTCCTTATCCAATCTCTATTGGATTTTTTCAAGGTTCTGCCACACCTATGCTTCACCTAGAAACTTTCACCAGCTTCCTTTATCTGTTAGCAATTGCCTTTTGGGAGTTGCAATAATAATTCAATGCAAAGACTACAATACTCTATTCTTCAAATCCAAATAAGACCATATCATCTTACCTCCAAGATCTCGTCTGATCTTGTCCTTTCATTCTCCTGTACTTCAATTTCATCATTCCTGCAGTTCTGTCCAGCAAATCTTTATGCTTCCTCTGCAAAATTTCACTGTCAATCAGATTTTAAAATCTGATTCTCTCTTCCAACCTTCTGGCTTGATATGGCAAACTTTAGCTGTCAGCAACAATTCCTTCTTTGCTGCAACCATCAATCCTCAATCTGTTTCTTGTCAGTAAAACCCAAATCAAATTTAACCAAACACAATACCTGCATGACTCTTCATTCCTTTAGCTGTACTCTGGTTTCTTGTCTTTCAGATTAGAATCCGATCTCCTTTACCTGCATTCTGTTCACTTGCAATTTATATGCTGCATTTCAGATTTAAAATCTGATCTTCATCGTTCATCACACATTCAGAAATACATTTCAGTTTAACAAACCTTTTGTCTTCAAACAAACATTCTTCATTTCAACAGAGCCAAGCTCTGATACCAAAAATGACGCAAGCCTGGAGCTTGCAATACCCAGGATCATCAATAGCCATGTATATAAGAATGCACCTCAACTTTTTCAAAATCAAAAACCTCAATCTACTACCATCTCATATCAACATGTGGTAGCTTTCCAATATACGCTTAAATTTATTCAACATTCACTCTCCTTCAAATTATACATGCCTCCTTAACCATGCCAACATACACTTATTCATATACAAACATGCATGGCAATTTCATCCTATATGAAGGCAACAATGATTATGAAACATTTATTAATACACACCATCCCAATCTTACTCAAAAGTTCAATCATTTAGTTACAAAACCAAATCCTCTCAAAATCGGACTTCATAATCAAATGCGCCTTTGGATTCATTACCATTCCTCTATGATCAAATGATTCGAAAGCAAACAATCCCATATCACTCATTATAGATTGCGCCCTGATATTCAATCTATAAATATAACCCCATTTGTTCATTCTCATTTGCTTGTCAACTAACAATGAACGCATTCACAATCCTTTCTCTCTCTTTCCGCATTCAACAACGCACTTACTCTTCTCGTCCTCGCTCTTCAACTCTGCGCTATCAATTCATCAACAAACTATGCAACTTCATCAACAACAACAAACTCTGCGCTATCAATTCATCAACAAACTCTGCGCTATCAATTCATCAACAACCACAAACTCTGCGCTATCAATTCATCAACAAACTCTGCGTTATCAATTCATCAACAAACTATGCAAGTTCATATGCAACTTCAGCATTTTTATATATGGTAACAAACTATGAGTTTAAACTCTGTTAGAGCCATGAAATCGACCCAAACAGAAGCTTCAATGCCGGATTCGGTTTTAATACAGCGGCTTCAACACTTCTCATGGATTATGCAATTCTTGCAACCAAAACAGCGTGTGGTTTAAATTCAATTTGATACAGCACGCATACAAACTTAGCGCCATATATATATCACATCAAATCTCAATATACATTGAATTTCCCACAGCTATACATTTGAACTGAAAAATCGAATTTCATTGTAAACCACAATATCGCTTCTGCCATCGATTTATTTCTTCACTTGTTGCGCTGTTGAATACTGTGTATTACCACTTTTAAAATATGATGTACCTCAAGCAAACAGGACTCAGCAAACATACATATCAATCTGCTTCAGATTAAAAGGTCGATCTATCAACATAGGAAACTCTGTTTCATTTTCACTTCAAACTGGATTCTTATAGGTATCATGTGGGCGCGGTCATTACACTCGTTCCTCAATGTATAAACAAGCAAAGGAATACCCATTCAAACAGAAGAACAGAAATCGTTTTGGTTCCCACTGTGGCTTCAAACGCACTCATCGAATAGCAATTTCTGCTATCGACCTCAGAATTACACAACTTGACATTGAAGATTTAAAATGTACTAAAACGCTGTTGCTTTCCTCTTTTCATCTGCTATTAATCGAATTCAGATTGATATAACAAAGTTATTCATGCACAGATAACAATTGTTACATAAATCGATCTCACCATTTCTTTTAGTGCGGATTTCCTTCGGTCAGCCTTTCCAATTATCAATACCTCAACCATGTATATACATTTACATTTAACCAGAAATAACTATGACTTTCACAACTAATCACAAAATGTATATATGTATAATCTGAAATCAAAACAAGATTACTTACACTCTTTGTTTGGCCTGATATTCCAGATTGATGGCCCTTACAATTTACCAAAGGCTCACAGCCTTGGTTGTTCCCAACCAGCTCTCTACTCCTCTCACTATTCTCAATGTCAATGTCTTTTTCTCACAAAACCCCTTCCTACTTATACAATTTTAAAAATCATTTAATTAAATGCTCAATCCCTTAAAATCCTCAACAAACCCCTAAATTTCTCAACATCCCTAAAGGATAGGTTTTTATCCCTAAAATCCTTCAATTTATTAAATTTCCTCATATCCTTTTATTAATAAAAGATATTTACATAAATCCTCACCTTCTCCTATTTAATTCAAATTAATTAATAAAATATTAAAAATCATCACACCCCATATTTACAAATTAATATTATCACACCCCATATTTACAAATGGAGAAAAAGGTCTTGATGCTCCTGCATCAGTTAACTCCTAGAGAGCAAACGAATGCGATATTTTTTGGATGCTCTATCCTCGAGATTGGATGATGGGTGTATCAACAAGTTGCAAGGATGTTAACGCAAGGTAAGTCAAAACTTTGTGGGGCCCAAACCGATCATTCATGTTGATAGTTGGGTTTTAAATAAAGTGTGAAATGGATACGAATAGAAGTTATTAACTGTTGTTGGAATTTGGAGATTTTATCAAAGTGGAACTTGATGTGGAATGAAATGCTAGTGTGGCATTCAGATTTGTCAAACTAGGAGGTAACTCCTCAAAACTGCAATGTATATTAGCTGAAGAATGTACATGCTTATATAGATGGGAGGTGAGGCTATTGGGATTCAGTTCCCAATGACTCTTGGCCTTCCTTATTTCCTAATAATAAATAATATACAAAAATACAAATGCACACCCATCCATAGGATTAGGTGTCAACATTCCCCCTTTTAATCCGAAGGGATGTTGGTGAGTCCAAGCATCGATCTGAACTTTTCAAACTTCTCTCTTCCAAGTGCTTTGGTGAAGATGTCAGCAGTTTGCTCATTTGTGGAACAATGATGTAGATGGATGGTCTTGGCCTGAACATGATGTCGAGTGAGATGGTACTTTGTATTGATGTGCTTTGTTCGATCATGGAACTTTGGGTTCTTGGCCAACTTTATTGCAGAAGTGTTGTCGATCATGAGTGGAGTGGAATACATCCGTTTCATCTGCAAATCTTCCAGGATTTTCCGGAGCCACACAATTTCCTTTGTTGCTTCAGCTGCTGCCACATATTCTGCCTCGGTCGTGGAATCTGCTGGAACTGACTGTTTGTGTGATCTCCATGAGACAACTCCTGATCCAAGACTCATGGTGTAACCTGTAGTAGACACCCCTGTTTCTTTGTCGCCATCAAAGTCTAAATCAGAGTATCCGGTCAAGATGAAGTCGCCTACCTGTGTATATTTGAGTCCAAAGTCTTGAGTCCCCTTCAAGTACCTTAGTACTCTTTTTGCAGCAGACCAATGTCCTTCACAAGGTTTTCGCATGAACCTTGAGAGGATTCCAACAGCAAATGAGATGTCAGGTCTGGTGGTGGTCAGATAGATAAGACTTCCTACAAGCTGTCTATACTTAGTTGCATCCTCAAATTCCTTCCCTTCAACAGATGTGAGCTTCAAGTTTTGTTCCATTGGAGTGCCTAAGGGTTTACAATCATCCATGCCAAATTTTTTCAAGAGATCTCCAATGTACTTCTTCTGAGAAAGAAAGATGAATTTAGGATGTTGAATTACTTCAATACCCAAATAGTAATGAACATGACCCAAATCAATCATTTCAAAACCTTTCTTCAACTCTTTCTTCATGGATGCAGTATAGCTCTCATTGTTTCATGTTATCAAAAGATCATCTACATATACCACAAGATATACAACTATTTTTCCAACTTTCTTAACAAACAAAGTTGCATCATCAAGATCAAAGTGTTTGAAATCAAGTTTCAGAAGATGCTCGGTCAACTTCTCATACCAGGCTCGTGGTGCTAGCTTGAGGCCATACAAGGATTTCACAAGTTTGCAAACTTTGTGTTCTTGACCCTTTATCACAAATCCTTCTGGCTGGGACATATAAACTTTCTCCTTCAGATCTCCATTCAAGAACGTTGTTTTTACATCCATCTGATGGACTTTCCATCCACTCTGAGCTGCTAAGGCAAAGAGAGTCCGGATGGTGGTCCATTTTGCTATGGGAGCAAACGTTTCTTCATAATCAATTCCTTCCTTCTGTGCGAATCCTTTTGCCACAAGCCTGGCCTTGTGCTTGTCAAGTGAGTCGTCTGCTTTGTACTTGTTCTTGTAGACCCACTTACAGCCAATTGGTTTCGCTCCCAAAGGCGGATCAACCAGCTTCCAAGTGCCATTCTTTATCAAGGCATCATACTTCTTCTGCATCGCTTCTTTCCATTCATCATGAGAAGCGGCTTCTTTAAAGGAAGTTGGTTCATGATCTGTAGACAAACTCATTTCACAGTTATAAGCAATATCCATATCAACAGGGGAATCAGAATTATCTACATCACCTTCGATTTCTTGAGTGGAACTTCTTGTTCCTGTTTTTCCAACCTCATCAGAATGAACATCCTCCAGTGTCTTTGTCAGCCATTTGGGAGGACCTTTCTGAGATGGCCCAGGCTGGTCACTTGACTGAGTTGGGATTGATTCAAGATTCAATCTCCAAATTCTGTCAATCACATCATCCAATGTGTCATCCGTGGTTGTTTCTTCATGTGGGGGAGAGTGTGGTTCAGGAAATGATTCCACAGTTTGATTCAATATCGGAATCCCCCCTTCAAGGTGTGGACTCACATTATCAAATTCTTTGAAAGACTTTGCATGTGTGAATCTATCCAGGCGATCAAGTTGCCGCTCAACAACCTTGTCACTCTTGGATGATTCAAGAAATATGACATCTCTTGCTATCACAAACTTCTTATTTGCTTCATCATAGAGACGATATCCTTTGGAGGTATTGGAGTCCCCCAAGAAGATACATTTTCTGCTTCTAGCACCAAGTTTGTTCCTTTGACCCTTGGGTATCAAGGCATAACAGGTGGACCCAAAGACCCTGAAATGCTTTACCGAAGAAATGTGGCCATGCCACATTTCAAAAGGAGTTTTATTTCTAATTGAACTTGAAGGACACCTATTCTTTATGTAAACAGCACATAGAACTGCATCAGCCCAAAACATCAATTTTACATTCTTGAAAAATAGCATGGAGCAGACCATATTTAAAATGGTTCTGTTCATTCTTTCAGCTACACCGTTCTGTTGTGGATTATATGGCACAGTTGTTTGATGTTTGATTCCATGTCGACGAAGATAATTTTCAAATTCGTTTGAAGTGTATTCTTTTCCATTATCAGTACGTAGAGAGCCAATATGTGTTTGTGCATCATTTTCAATCCATGCATGAAAATTCTTGAAAGTTTGAAAAGCATCAGACTTATTCTTCAGCAAGTAAATCCAACACATTCTGGTGTAGTCATCAATAAATGTCATCATGTATTTGTTTCCATTTGCAGAAGCAATAGGCATAGGGCCACATAAATCTGAATGAACAAGTTCAAGTTTCCTATGTGCTCTTGAGTGTGAATCATGAAATGGTCGTTTGCTATGCTTTCCTAGAATACATGCATCACATTCCTTAGGTTTTCTAGGAATTGTAGGCAGTCCATCAACACCATTTTTCTTCAACAAACGAAGGCTGTCATAATTTAAGTGTCCAAATCTAGCATGCCATAAAAGACTTGATGGAAATGTACCTTCATCATGATATGAACTGAATGCAAAGTTTTGAGCATGAGCAGATGAACCTTTCAGCTTCAAAAGACTCCCTTCTTCTATTCCCTCCATGACAAGTGAGTGATCCGATGCTGATCTGACCTCTGCCTTGCCATCAAACAAGTGAACTGAGTGTCCTTGCTGCCGGATTTCGATCAGGGACAGCAAGTTTCTCTTCAACTCCGGGAGGTATAGAACCTCATGTAGGATATGATCAGGAAGACCAGGCAGTTTAAGCCTGACTGTGCCAAGCCCCGATGGCTTGAGTTTGGATTTATCTGCGAAATATACTGCTCCATCAACTTTGTCAGTGAATTCTTCAAAAAAATATTTTCTAAATGTCATGTGACATGTTGCTCCTGAATCTAGCAACCAATCATCTCTCCATGAAGTAAATGAAACATCAAAGAGGTTTTCAATTACTCCATTGTTACAATGTGCTAGAACATAGTGAGCGGATTCAGGTGCTTTACCTTTGTCTTTGTCATTGGTTTTACCTTTGTCTTGATTTCTGTGCTGCTCAATTTTGTTCCATGGTGTTCTGCATTTGGGTGCATCATGTCCATCTCTATTGCACCGTGTGCAATGAAGATGGGATTTGTCAGCTTGTCTGCCCCCCCTTTCTGTGAAGTTCCTTCTTCCTCTTCCTCTTCTGCCACCTCTTCCTCTGAATGAATCTGGAGCATGATTCTTTTCTCTATGTGCCAAATATGCAACCTCTTCGGAAGATGAAGGGACTGTCATCTTCCCAAAAGCTTTCTCTCTTTCTGCAAACTTCTGCTCAAGTTTATCAAAGGTGATTTGTTCAAGGTTTCCACTTGCTTGCAAAGACTCAAGATAATGTGAGTAAGTCGGATATAATGCCTTAACATATGCTATGAGAGGTATGTCCATTTTTACACCGGTGTTTTTAATGTCATGCATTATAGATCTTATTTCTGAAGCTAAAGCAAGGGGATCATCATTTTTCATCTCAAGACTGAACAGCTTAACCATCAATTGAACATTTTCTAATTCTGAGTGTGAGTCATAGAGTTCTTTTAGTTTCTTCAAGGCTTCATAGGAATTTGAGAATGATGAAATATGGCGACTCACCTCTTCACTTACTGAAGCTGCAATCAAGGCATAGGCCTTGCAGTTCTTGTTTTCCCAGATGGCAAGCTCTTTGTCTGAAGTGGGCTTCTCTGGTGGATCTTCTGCTTGTCCTTCACAGATTCCTCTCCACAGCTCATTAAAAATTAGTGTGTGTTTAATCTTTCGAGACCATTCAAGATAGTTCTCTTTGCCAGAGAGAACTATCCCAACAATAGAGATGAGAGAATGCATTATACAGCTGGAAAAATCTTCTGAAGAGGAAACAAATTCTGCTATAAAAAACTTTAAACTCTTGAAATATTTCAAATACAGGGGCAAAAACTCTTGCTGGAAAAAAATTTCTGAGTTTAAAAACTCTTTCTGGAAACTATATCTGCTCAGAAAACTTTGCTGGAGACTGAATTTTAAAAAAACACTCTATGCTATAGACTGATTCTGCATAAAAAAAATGTATTTTTTTTTGTTTTGGGAAAAAAAATGTATATGGAATTATGAATGGGAAAGGGTGGAATGTGGTGGGAGGTCGATGTAATAGAGGGCGATGTATATATAAAAGTGATACCACAACGCTAATATGCTTTCATATAATGCTGGAGGGCGCATACCACATACAATATAAGTGAATATATGGCATTACCAACAACGGACTATAAATATATGAAGGCGGTATATAAAACAACGCTTATCAACTTAACACAACTCTTGTGAACACCATAACACAACGCTTTTCAATGTAATAGACAGCGTTCAATATATAATGGACAGTATATATATACCGTGGAGCGGTATTTAAAAACTTTGAAAGGGCAGCGTTTTAAATGAAATGGAGCGGTATTACATATGAAATAGACGCAGCGTTTTAAATGACAAATTGTATTAAACAATAGCACAGCAGATGAACAGAATAGCACAGCGTTTTGCATATGACAATCCCGGCAACGGAACCAGCGCTATATGACAAACTGGAGGGCGTATACAAATGTAATACCTGTGTTGACAGCGGACAGAGGTCGAGGTAACGTTATATGAAATGTGAAATGGAAGCAGCGTTAGTATTATAATACCACAGGAAATGAAACTGTATGAGACCGGAGTGAGCGTATAGCAGTGAACTGAATGCTGGAGCTGCGAGTCAAGGGGGAGCGCCGCGGCGTTGTGGAGTGATAAGGGTGACAGCGTATTACTGTAGAGGGGTCGGATTGTGATAGCAGCGAAGGGGTAGGCGTGGGGAAAGTGAGGAAGAGCGATAAGTGTATAGAGTGTAGATGCAGGTCGAGCGAGCGTAATGTGTAGTCGACTGGTGAGCGGGGTGTGTGGGCGGCGTAATGCCAAAGGAGAGGGAAGGGCGTGGTCGACTGGAGAATGGAGTGATAGCGCAGGAATGCAAAGCGCTGTATGAAGAATGTAGCAGTGAGTGGGCAGAGTAATGAGGGAGATGGAATGGGTGAGGGCGCAAGGATGGATGGAGAATGGTGGAGGCCCAAAAGGGCTGTTACAAAAAAAAACAATTTGGACTTGAATCTGCAGAAGACAGTTGCAGGACTGCTGGACTGGCAGAGCCTGCAATTTGCAGATTGACAGAGCCTACAGTCTGCAGGAGCTGGAGCTGCAAATGTCAGTGATAAATAGGGAGAAAAAAAAAATGCAGAATAACAGTCTAGCAATTAGGAGCAGCAGAAAACAATTAATAAAATTGACTGAGCAAAGGGTAGGGAGTTACACCACAGGGCAGAAATGCCAAATGTGGAGCTGCTTTGATACCATGTCAAACCAGGAGGTAACTCCTCAAAACTGCAATGTATATTAGCTGAAGAATGTACATGCTTATATAGATGGGAGGTGAGGCTATTGGGATTCAGTTCCCAATGACTCTTGGCCTTCCTTATTTCCTAATAATAAATAATATACAAAAATACAAATGCACACCCATCCATAGGATTAGGTGTCAACAAGATTTATGAGGGCAATTGTTGATTGATATGGTGGGACCCTTATATAAGGGTTTAATAATAAAGTTTGAATGTTAAATAGAACTCCCATGAAGGTGAGAGCCTAAGTTCATTACTTTGGGTTTAAATGTTTCTTTTTCGAATATTAGTTGAAGATCATCAGATGGGTTTTAAAATATGGTTTCATAACCATAGATTGATTGGAAAATATAAGTTTCCACATATAGTTGTGAATTTTGGTTGGTTGGTTTATGACCAATAAATGAAGAAAAGTGCTTCTGCATCAATGTTGTGAAATTACCCAGATTTAAAATTATTTGGGGCTAAAACTTGAAATGCAGTTTTATATACACAAGAGAGTGTTAATGAGGGTTTAGCGAGGATCTCGCTATCAAGTGGTATCTGAGTAGGATAGCTCTGTTGAGAATTGAATATTTTTAATTAATTAAATCTGAATGTGTGACGAAGAATGAAAGTAGATCATATTTCAAAATATGATATGCAAAGGTACACAGAATTGCAGTGAACATGGATTTGTAGAAATTAATGGAAGACAAGACCATGCAGAGATTTTGCAGGTAAAATAATTTTAAATCTGATTTGAAATTTTTAATTGCAGAATTATGGTTGCATAAAAGTGAAGACAGAGTTTTTGATGGTGATGGCAGTGAACCTGATATTAAACTAAAGGTTGGTTAGGGAGAACAATTGCAGTGTTCTCGAGAGAAGGTGAGTTGAGGAGATAGCCTAAGAGAGCAGAAGAGAGTGCTCAAGAGGTTCCAGACATAGCGAACCAGTACTTGCCGAAAGACCAAGTCCAGTGAGTGGATTGGTAAGGTAAGTGGAAACAATAGAACTTGTTGTTACAGAGGCTAGTGCAACTCATGGTGAGTGAGAAGCTCATGTAGGAAGTGATCATAGAGGATCAGAGAAGAGGTTTCGAAGAATGCCACAAAGGTAAGATGACTAACAAGGTCAGAGAAAGAGAAATTGCAATGATGAAGGTACAACTGGAGGTACTGAAAGAATGGCTGCAAGAAGAGGAAAACCAGAGAGGAGGATGGATCTTTCCACTGAAGGGAAAGAGAGTGATTTGGCAACCAGTACAGATGAGGTTGAGGCAGAAGGAGATTGCCTTATGGAAAGAATAACTTAGATTTCTTGAGTCAAAGATGGAATTTGAAGATTCCACATGCAAATCTGTTCAAATGGAAGTGCTTGAGAAAGAAACCAAGACTGAAAAGTCCTGTGGTTTAAAAACTAATGAGTTGTGTATGTTTGCAGGTACATCAAAGGGAAATGAGCAAGCTTTAGAGTTTGTTCAGGAAGAATTGAATCTAAAATCTGTTCAGATCAATGCTGAGATAGCAATATCTCAAGAGGAAGGCATGAAGACAGAAGACTCTAATGAGAATATTCAGCAGAATATTGAGGCAAGAGATGAAGGACCATCTGATGATCGGTCAAGAACAAGTGAAGGTATAAAAGGTTGTGTAAGGTTCCCAAAGTCTACTTCAATTGAAATTGTTGAATTGCATAGAAAACTAGATCTTCAAAGAAGAGAATTAGAGAAGTAGAGGATCTATGCACAGGGTAATTTGCTAAAGAAGCAAGACAGAGGAATTGTCATGAATGACAATCAGAGAATAGAGGATAAGAAAATGATTCAGCAAAATGAATAAGTTCATTTTGGTGAATCACAGCAGAAGGACATTCATGAAACAGATGATGGAAAGAAGCAGAGACTAGCTAACAGTCTAATGGAGGATATAAATCAACATACTGATGTATTGACAAAGAAGTTAAATGGAAACTCAGAACAACATACTGAAGTGTTGTTTGAGAAGAAAGGCAGTGAAGGTTTTCTGGGTCTTGGAAAGGACTCAGAACTGCAGAAAGAAAATTTGGTGATTGGATCAGCAAGTGAGACCATTGGGTCTTGTGATTTTGAAACTGAAAATTTGATTGTGCTTATAGGTATTACAGGAGATAATCCATCCCTTGAAATTTTCTTGAAGGAGGGAGAAATAATCATGCAGAAACTTGTTACTATTGGTGACAAGGAAGAGTTGTCTTGTCTGAATAGCCAAGAGAAGACTGGAGGACAAACTCGTGGAACTAATACAGTGATGGAGGATCAGAATTCTATTCTAATAAAGAATGAGGATACAGTGTTTGAATAACTTGAATTGATTGCCAAAATCAATCAAGGAGATGAAGGAAAATTACTGAAGATTGTCAAGGAAGAAGAAGAAGATGTCGAATTTAAATTGCAGCATATTGATGATGTGAAACAATTACAAGATGAGTGGCTGAAATTTTTTCTAGAAACATTTAAACAGGAGAAAGAAATTGCAGACACTAGAGGAAAATTGCCTAAAGTTGTGAAAGGAGCAGATACTAGTTTGTTAAAATTGATTTTTCTTACTAGTGTACAAACAGAGATAAATGAGTATGTTACTATAGGTAGGCAATTAAATGATAATTTATTTTTTCAAAGTAAATTTGCAGGTGATGAGCAAAATAAAAATGTTGCAGAGGGAGATATCTTAAGAGATATTCAGGATGTTTGGGAGGAGGCAACATTGGCATCAACAACATCTATGGTGGCAGCTGAAGCAACATGTGGGGTGACATCTACAAGAGTAAAAACAATGTTAACAACAATCAGGGAGGCAACATTGACATTAGCAACATCAATGTTGGTAGCAAGAAAGGCAGTAACAGCAATAGCAGCAAAAGCAAAAGCAGCTACAGCAGTAGAAAGTGAAGGCAGCAACAAGAGGTAGAGTAATTTCCAGGAAAAAGAAAGGCTGGACATAGAAATTGAAAGCATCAGAAGACTGATGATGAAGGTGTCTTAGAAGCAGCAGACAGCAACAAGAAAGCGGAGAAATTTTAACAAGGGAAAGACAAGAACAAAATGTGAAAGCATAGCTGGAGGTAAGATGCAGAACAAGATATGGAAGCCTCGAGAAGTGCAGTTGAAGAATAATGTAGCTGATGGACAGCAGCAAAACAAAGTATGGGATCCAGGAGGCAAGGATTTAAAAGCACATGATCAGGAGATCATGATTCATTTTGACCTTGGGATTCTGATGTAGGGGCATTAGGCTAAAACAAATTCCATGAATTTTTATTGGACTTAGGGGTTTTTGAGTTTTCAAGAGAGTTAGATTTTATGTAATAAATTGAGTGAATTTTAATTATTTCTAATTAAATACGGAGAGAAAATGTAACCATTCTCGAATGATTGGAGATCAAGAGAGTTTGATTAGTTGGGAATGTGAAGAGACAGTTCAGATTTAGGAGTGAATTAGAGTTAGTTTCAGAAAATCTAGGGATTTGGTCTAGATTTAGGAAATTGAGAATTTTAAGAGTTTTGTTGAGTTATTCAAGGAACTGAATCGATTCATCATAATTTTGTATAAATGTAAGCATGAAGGAAAGAGTACAGATCTGAAGGGTCTCTAGAGTAACAACAGGGTTTTATTTGTAAGCCTTCGGGCTGTAGTATAGGAAGAGGCCACTGATACAGAATATCAGGCTGAGAAAGATTTCCTGTGTAGCTATTGATTTTCATATAGAAACTTGATTTTTCTGAGTTTATTCCATTACTGAGCTATATGGAGTTTGGATGAAATTGGTCACAGGAACTATGAATATTTCATGCTAATGTTAATTTGAGTATGTAAGAGATTGAGTGTGAATCAAATTTCTGTAATTCCTGTCTGAAGGAGGGTTCGATTCTTTTTAAGTTCCTGAGTTATTATGTTATGGAGGGATTTGAATTGTTAATCTCTATGTGAAGAGCCAATTTGATCCTTGAAGCTTTATTTGACTTATACATTTTCGATAAAACTATGTATGTAGAGGATTATGGTATTTTCGAAATTCATTTGTTGTTGATATAATCTGTGTCGAGTATTGCTGAGTGGAATCGAGAGGAATATCGATTGTGTTAATCGATTTCGATTATTATATGAAAGCCACAGTATAGAAATTGTTGAATATTGAATATTGAATGTGTTTTAAACTTGTGTGAAGAGTTCAATGGAGAACCGATGAGTTTTGGTCTTTTGTTAAAGAACGCAAGTGATGCCAATCTCTGATTTTGAACATGTTAAATCTGACATCGAAACCCTGTTTGATTGAAGCGAGATCGGTTGAGATTGATCCATAGTATTAAGGTAGAGAAGATGAGTGAGTGAATTAAATTATAGCGGAGATCCTGCGTTCTACGCATTCCAATTCCCATTTGAAATTGAGCGGATTTGAATTGAAATGGTGGCAATATGGTTAATTGCAGAAGTGTCGTATTGAAAGCAGAGGCATAGATTTGAATTGGGATAGCAAAGGTCGACATGAAGGAGTAGCGGTGAATTTGGATGAGTAGAGCTATGAATAAACAATGAATCAGAGAAATATCACATTATTAAATCAGTCAAGAGAATGGCACAAGTTTGAGTGAGGGCGCAGAGAAATCGTGACTGAATGGTGCGATGAACAGTGAAGGTGGACTTGCGAAACCACTTATGGTTTTCGCATAAGTTTTTAAATGGTAAGCTGTTTTGTAAAATTGAACGCGATATTGGTCTTTGATTGACATGTAAGGTAGAGGTGGTTTCTAAAAACCATGAATTTCGCGTGAAGATTGTGTGTTAACTCCTGGAGAGCAAACGAATGCGATATTTGTTGGATTCTCTATCCTCGTGATCGGATGATGGGCGTATCAACAAGTTGCAATTATGTTAACGCAAGGTAAGTCGAAACTCTGTGGGGCCCAAACCGATCATTCATGTTGATAGTTGGGTTTTAAATAAAGTGTGAAATGGATATGAATAGAAGTTATTAATTGTTGTTGGAATTTGGAGTTTTTATCAAAGTGGAACTTGATGTGGAATGAAATGCTAGTGTGGTGTTCAGATTTATGAGGGAAATTGCTGATTGATATGTTGGGACCCTTATATAAGGGTTTAATAATAAAGTTTTAATATTAAATAGAACTCCCATGAAGGTGAGAGCCGAAGTTCATTACTTTGGGTTTAAATGTTTATTTTTCGAATATTAGTTGAAGATCATCAGATGGGTTTTAAAATATGGTTTAGATTGATTGGAAAATATAATTTTCCACATATAGTTTTGAATTCTGGTTGGTTGGTTTATGACCAGTAAATGAAGAAAAGTGCTTCCGCATCAATGTTGTGAAATTACCCAAATTTAAAATTATTTGGAGCTAAAACTTGAAATGTAGTTTTATATGCACAAGAGAGTGTTAATGTGGGTTTAGCGGGGATCTCGCTATCAAGTGGTATTAGAGAAAGATAGCTCTGTTGAGAATTGAATATTTTTAATTAATTAAATCTGAATGTGTGATGAAGAATGAAAGTAGATCGTATTTCAAAATATGATATGCAAAGGTACACAGAATTGCAGTGAACATAGATTTGCAGAAATGAATGGAAGACAAGACCATGAAGAGATTTTGCAGGTAAAATAATTTTAAATCTGATTTGAAATTTGTAATTGCAGAATTATGGTTGAAGAAAAGTGAAGACAGAGTTTTTGATGGTGATGGCAGTGAACCTAATATTCAACTAAAGGTTGGATAGGGAGAACAATTGCAGTGTTCTCGAGAGAAGGTGAGTTGAGGAGATAGCCTAAGAGAGCAAAAGAGAGTGCTCAAGAGGTTCCAGACATAGTGAACCATTACTTTCCAAAAGACCAAGTCCAGTGAGTGGATTGGTAAGGTAAGTGGCAACAATAGAACTTGTTGTTGCAGAGGCTAATGCAACTCATGGTGAGTGAGAAGCTCATGCAGGAAGTGATCATGGAGGATCAGAGAAGAGGTTCCAAAGAATGCCACAGAGGTAAGATGACTGATAAGGTCAGAGAAAGAGAAATTGCAATGATGAAGGTACAACTGGAGGTACTGAAAGAATGGTTGCAAGAAGAGGAAAACCAGAGAGGAGGATGGATCTTTCCACTGAAGGGAAAGAGAGTGATTTGGAAACCAGTACAGATGAGGTTGAGGTAGAAGGAGATTGCCTTATGGAAAGAAGAACTCAGATTTCTTGAGTCAAAGATGGAATTTGAAGATTCCACATGCAGATTTGTTCAAAGGGAAGTGCTTGAGAAAGCAACAAAGACTGAAAATTCTTATGGTTTAAAAACTAATGAGTTGTGTATGTTTGCAGGTACATCACAGGGAAATGAGTAAGCTTTAGAGTTTGTTCAGGAAGAATTGAATCTAAAATCTGTTCAGATCAATGCTGAGATAGAAATATCTCAGGAGGAAGGCATGAAGACAGAAGAGTCTAATGAGAATATTCAGCAGAATATTGAGGCAAGAGATGAAGGACCATCTGATGAATGGTCAAGAACAAGTGAAGGTATAAAAGGTTGGGTAAGGTTCCCAAAGTCTACTTCAATTGAAATTGTTGAATTATATAGAAAATTAGATCTTCAGAGAAGAGAATTGGAGAAGCAGAGGATCTATGCAGAGGGTAATTTTCTAAAGAAGCAAGACAGAGGAATTGTCATGAATGACAATCAAAGAACAGAGGATAAGAAAATGATTCAGCAAAATGAAGAAGTTCATTTTGGTGAATCACAGTAGAAGGACATTCATGAAACAGATGATGGAAAGAAGAAGAGACTAGCTAACAGTCTGATGGAGGATGTAAATCAGCATACTGATGTGCTGACAAAGAAGTTAAATGGAAACTCAGAACAACATACTGAAGTGTTGTCTGAGAATAAAGGCAGTGAAGGTTTTCTGGGTCTTGGAAAGGACTCAGAACTGCAGAAAGAAAATTTGGTGATTGGATTAGCAAGTGAGACCATTGGGTCTTGTGATTTTGAAACTGAAAATTTGATTGTGCTTACAGGTATTACAGGACATAGTCCATCCCTTAAAATTGTCTTGAAGGAAGGAGAAACAATCATGCAGAAACGTGTTACTATTGGTGACAAGGAAGAGTTGGCTTGTCTGAATAGCCAAGAGAAGAATGGAGGACAAACTCTTGGAACTACTACAGTGATGGAGGATCAGAATTCTATTCTGATAAAGAATGAGGATACAGTGTTTGAAGAACTTGAATTGATTGCCAAAATCAATCAAGGAGATGAAGGAAAATTACTGAAGATTGTCAAGGAAGAAGAAGAAGATGCTGAATTTAAATTGCAGCATACTGATGATGTGAAACAAGTACAAGATGAGTGGCTGAAATTTTTTCTGGAAACATTTAAACAGGAGAAAGAAATTGCAGACACTAGAGTAAAATTGCCTGAAGTTGTGAAAGGAGTAGATACTAGTTTGTTCAAATTGATTTTGCTTACTAGTGTACAAACAGAGATAAATGAGTATGTTACTGTAGGTAGGAAATTAAATGATAATTTATTTTTTCAAATTAAATTTGCAGGTGATGAGAAAAATAAAAATGTTGCAGAGGGAGATATCTTAAGAGATATTCAAGATGTTTGGGAGGAGGCAACATTGGCATCAGCAACATCTATGGTGGCAGCTGAAGCAACATGTGGGGTGACATCTGCAGGAGTAAAAACAATGTTAACAACAATCAGGGAGGCAACATTGATAGTAGCAACATCAATGTTGGCAGCAAGAAAGGCAGTAACAGCAATAGCAGCAAAAGCAAAAGCAGCTACAGCAGTAGAAAGTGAAGGCAGCAACAAGAGGCAGAGTAATTCCAGGAAAAAGAAAGGCTGGACATAGAAATTGAAAGCATCAAAAGACTGATGATGAAAGTGTCTCAGAAGCAGCAGATAGCAACAAGAAAGCGGAGAAATTTTAACAAGGGAAAGACAAGAACAAAATGTGAAAGCATAGCTGGAGGTAAGATGTAGAACAAGATATGGAAGCCTAGAGAAGTGCAGTTGAAGAATAATGCAGCTGATGGACAGCAGCAAAACAAAGTATGGGATCCAGGAGGCAAGGATTTAAAAGCACATGATCAGGAGATCATGATTCATTTTGACCTTGGGAGTCTGATGCAGGGGCATTAGGCTAAAACAAATTCCATGAATTTTTATTTGACTTAGGGGTTTTTGAGTTTTCAAGAGAGTTAGATTTTATGTAATAAATTGAGTGAATTTTAATTATTTCCAATTAAATATGGAGAGAAAATGTAACCGTTCTCGAATGATTGGAGAACAAGAGAGTTTGATTAGTTGGGAATGTGAAGAGACAGTTTAGATTTAGGAGTGAATTAGAGTCA
The DNA here is from genome assembly GCA_034641835.2 of Pinus albicaulis. NCBI lineage: Eukaryota > Viridiplantae > Streptophyta > Pinopsida > Pinales > Pinaceae > Pinus > Pinus albicaulis. The sequence continues at coordinate 348,627,432 of CM076584.1, forward strand.
TTTTCAGAAAATCTAGGGATTTGGTCTAGATTTAGGAAATTGAGAATTTTAAGAGTTTTGTTGAGTTATTCAGGGAACTGAATTGATTCATCATAATTTTGTATAAATGTAAGCATGATGGAATAGAGTACAGATCTGAAGGGTTCATAGAGTAACAATAGGGTTTTATTTGTAAGCCTTCGGGTTGTAGTATAGGAAGAGGCCACTGATATAGAATATCAGGCTGAGAAAGATTTCCTGTGTAGCTATTTATTTTCATATAGAAACTTGATTTTTCTAAGTTTATTCCATTACTGAGTTATATGGAGTTTGGATGAAATTGGTCACAGGAACTATGAATATTTCATGCTAATGTTAATTTGAGTATGTAAGAGATTGAGTGTGAATAGAATTTCTGTAATTCCTGTCTGAAGGAGGGTTCGATTCGTTTTAAGTTCCTGAGTTATTATGTTATGGAGGGATTTGAATTGTTAATCTCTGTGTGAAGAGTCAATTCGTTCCTTGAAGCTTTATTTGACTTATACGTTTTCGATAAAACTCTGTATGTAGAGGATTATGGTCTTTTCGGAATTCATTTGTTGTTGATATAATCTGTGTCGAGTATTGCTGAGTGGAATCGAGAGGAATATTGATTGTGTTAATCGATATCGATTGTTATATGAAAGCCACAATATAGAAATTGTTGACTATTGAATATTGAATGTGTTTTAAACTTGTGTGAAGAGTTCAATGGAGAACCGATGAGTTTTGGTCTTTTGTTAAAGAATGCAAGTGATGCCAATCTCTGATTTTGAACATGTTAAATCTAACATCAAAACCCTGTTTGATTGAAGCAAGATTGGTTGAGATCGATCCATAGTATTAAGGTAGAGAAGATGAGTGAGCGAATTAAATTATAGTGGAGATCCTGCGTTCTACGCATTCCAATTCCCATTTGAAATTGAGCGGATTTGAATTGAAATGGTGGCAATATGGTTAATTGCAAAAGTGTCGTATTGAAAGTAGAGGCATAGATTTGAATTGGGACAACAAAGGTCGGCATGAAGGAGTAGCGGTGAATTTGGGTGAGTAGAGCTATGAATAAACAGTGAATCAGAGAAATATCACATTATTAAATCAGTGAAGAGAATGGCACAAGTTTGAGTGAGGGCATAGAGAAATCATGACTGAATGGTGCGATGAACAGTGAAGGTGGAATTGTGAAACCACTTATGGTTTTCGCATAAGCTTTTAAATGGTAAGTTGTTTTGTAAAATTGAACGCGATATTGGTCTTTGATTGACACGTAAGGTAGAGGTGGTTTCTAAAAACCATGAATTTCGCATGAAGATTGTGTGTTAACTCCTAGAGAGAAAACGAATGCAATATTTGTTGGATGCTCTATCCTCGTGATCGGATCATGGGCGTATCAACAAGTTGCAAGGATGTTAACGCAAGGTAATTCGAAACTCTGTGGGGCCCAAACCGATCATTTATGTTGATAGTTGGGTTTTAAATAAAGCGTGAAATGGATACGAATAGAAGTTATTAAGTGTTGTTGGCATTTGGAGTTTTTATCAAAGTGGAACTTGATGTGGAATGAAATGCTAGTGTGGCGTTCAGATTTATGAGGGCAATTGCTGATTGATATGTTGGGACCCTTATATAAGGGTTTAATAATAAATTTTGAATGTTAAATAGAACTCCCATGAAGGTGAGAACCGAAGTTCATTACTTTGGGTTTAAATGTTTCTTTTTCGAATATTAGTTGAAGATCATCAGATGGGTTTTAAAATATGGTTTCATAACCATAGATTTATTGGAAAATATAAGTTTCCACATAAAGTTGTGAATTCTGGTTGGTTGGTTTATGACCAGTAAATGAAGAAAAGTGCTTTCGCATCAATGTTGTGAAATTACCTAGATTTAAAATTATTTGGCGCTAAAACTTGAAATGCAGTTTTATATGCACAAGAGAGTGTTAATGTGGGTTTAGCGGGGATCTCGCTATCATTCGTTATTTAGAATATATATGAAAGTTTCTTGATATTCATTATTTAGAATATATATGAAATTCATTGAAATTTTTCTTAAAATGATTTTCAAAATATTGGTTCTGAAAGTATCTTGAAATTTTTCTTCAAATTCACTTAAATAACAATTCATATATTTATTGAATTTTTTCATGAAATTCAATGAAATTTTTCATGAAATGAATTTCCAAATATTGTTTTTGAAATTTTCTTGAATTTTTCTTCAAATTTATTGAAATTTTTCATGAAATGAATTTAAAAATATTGTTTTTGAAAGTTTGTTGAAATTCTTATTGAAATTCAATTAAAAAATAATTCATATGTTTCTTGAAATTCAATTAAAAAATTCATATTGAAATTTATTATTTAGAATGTATATGAAAGAATTTCACTTAGAAATTCATTATTTAGAATATATATAAAACTCTTTTAAAAATTTTCTTGAAATACATTTAAAAAATAATTCATATTTTTTCCTAAAATTAATTTAAAGAATTCATAATGAAATTCATTATTTAAAACATATATAAAAATTTCTTTAAAACTTTCTTGAAATTCATTTAAAAAATGATTCATATTTTTTCTCGAAATTCATTTACATAATTCATATTGAAATTGATTATTTAGAATATTGAAATTCATTTAAAAAATAATTCATATGTTTCCTAAAAAAATTCTTGAAATTTTTATTTATATTGAAATTCATCATTTAGAATATATATGAAAGTTTCTTGAAATTTTTGTTTCTAAAAGTTTTTTCAAATTTTTGCTTCTGAATTTTTTGTTTTCGAAAGTTTATTGAAATTAATTTAAAAATTATTTCATATTTTTCTTCAAATTTATTTAAAAAATTCATTTTGAAAATTCATTATTTAGAATATATATGAAAGTTTTTTGAACTTTTTATTTCTAAAAGGTTCTTGAAAATTTCTTTGAAATTCATTTCAAAAATTCATATTGAAATTTATTCTTATGAAAGTTTCTTGAAATTTTTTATTTAGAATATATATGAAAGTTTCTTGAATTTCTTCTTGAAATTCATTATTTATAATATATATGAAAATTTCATGAAATTCATTATTTAGAATATATATGAAAGTTTTTTTAGAATATATGTGAAATTTTTCATGAAATTGACAGAGTGTGTATATATATATATATATATATATATATAATTTAGAAGATATATCAAATTTTCTTAAATTTTTTCTTGAAATTTATTGTTTATAATATATATCGAAGTTTCTTGAAATTTATTTTTTTAAATATATATGAAATTTATTGAATTTTTTTGTTGAAATGAATTTCAAAATATTGTTTCTGAAAGTTCTTTGAATTTTTTCTTGAAATTCATCATTTAGAATATATATGAAAATTTAGAAAATATATGAAAGTTTCTTGAAACCAGTTATTGAGAATATATATGAAAGCTTCTTGAATTTTTTCTAGAAATTCATTATTTAGAGTATTTATGAAAGTTTCCTGAAATTTTTCTTGAAATTCATTTTTTAGAATATATGTGGAAGTTTCTTGAATTTTTTCTTTATATTCATTATTTATAATATATATGAAATTTCAAAATATTGATTCTGAAAGTATCTTGAATTTTTTTTTGAAATTCATTTAAAAAATAATTCATATATTTTTTGAAATTGTTTATGAAATTCAATGAAATTTTTCATGAAATAAATTTCAAAATATTGTTTTTGAAATTTTCTTAAAATTCATTGAAAAATTTCATGAAATGAATTTCTAATTTTTTTTTTTAAAGTTCATTGAAATTCATTTAAAAAATAATTCATATGTTTCTTGAAATTTTTCTTGAAATTCAATTACAAAATTCATATTGAAATTTCCTATTTAGAATATATATGAAAGAATTTTTCTTTAAATTCATTTAAAAAATTCATATTGAAATTCATTGTTTAGAATATTTATGAAAGTTTCTTAAATTTTTCTTAAAATTCATTTAAAAAATAATTCATATTTTTTTTTAAATTCATTTAAAAAATTCATATTGAAATTCATTATTTACAATATTGAAACTCATTTAAAAAATAATTCACATGTTTCTTAAAAATTTTCTTGAAATTCATTTTAAAAATTCATATTGAAATTCATCATTCAGAATATATATGAAAGTTTCTTGAAATTTTTTCTTCTAAAAGTTTCCTCAATTTTTGTTTTGGAAAGTTTCTTGAAATTAATTTAAAAATTAACTCATATTTTTCTTAAAATTTATTTAAAATTTTGATATTGAAATTCATTACATAGAATATATATGAAAGTTTCTTTAAATTTTTGTTTCTAAAAGGTTCTTGAAATTTTTCTTAAAATTCATTTAAAAAATTCATATTCAAATTTATTATTTATAATATATATGAAAGTTTCTTGAAATTTATTATTTAGAATATATAAGAAGGTTTCTTAGAATATATATATATATATATATATTATTTAGAGTATATATCAAAGTTTCTTGAAATTTTTTATTAATTCCTTATTTAGAATATAATGAAAGAGTTTTTTCAATTTTTTCTTGAAATTCATTATTTAGAATATATATAAAATTCATTGAAATTTTTCTTCAAATTAATTTCAAAATATTGTTTCTGAAAGTTTCTTGAAATTCATTTAAAAAATAATTCATATATTTCTTGAAGTTTTTTCTTAAAATTCATTTTAAAAATAATTCATATGTTTTTTGAAATTTTTCTTGAAATTCAATTAAAAAATTCATATTGAAATTCATTATTTAGAATATATATAAAAGTTTATCGAAAATTTTCTTGAAACTCATTATTTAGAATATATATGAAAGCTTCTCGAAATTTTTCTAGAAATTCATTATTTAGAACATACATGAAATTTACTTGAATTTTTTCTTCAAATTCATTATTTAGAATATATATAAATGTTTTTTGAAATTCATTTTAAAAAATCATATTGAAATTAATTATTTAGAATATATATGAAATTTTGTTGAATTTTTTCTTGAAATTCATTATTTCGAATATATATGAAAATTTCTTGAATTTTGTTTTTAATTTGTTTTTTCACAAAGGAAAAATTCGTAATTTTATTATAAAAACAAAATTACATTTTACATGAGCTGGTAAGTGTCAATCAAGACAAACAAGTATGCCGCAGATATAATACAATGAGAAAATTAGGCTTTCCTCCCTTTTTTCTTTTCAACCTTCCGCCAAGCACCTTGTGTTGGCGTGGTTGATATAAGGTCGAGCTGGTTATCTTCCGCATGTGCTCCAATGTCCTTATCAGAGTCCGATGTGCCTGAGGTATGTAGTTTTTTATTTCCCCCGCTGTCTGGTGCCCAGGATCCATATCTGATTGTGTCATGGTAGTGGCATCAATGGGTTCTTGCATTTCTTATTCTTGTGTGCCCAAAGTAGTATCTGTCAATTTACTATCTTGTGGGATGGGTTCTTCCTCTTCCTCTTGTTGTTCTGGCTCTTCTAATGGATATTACCATCCTTTGGCAACTTTTCCTATTTTCTTCTTTCTCATGTTTTCTCTTGTGGCCGCCAGGAAAGTGTTTTGTAGGTGTCTCATGTTCCTGCAGATCCGGCATCGAAATGTTGTGTTCTCATAATCTAGGTGTTATGTCCATCGCTGTTTTTTATGATTCAACATAATGCACTCTGGTAGACCTTTGCTCAAATCCACTTCCACACAGATTCGTGCGAAAGTGTAAATGCGCTCCTCTATTCGTTATATATCAGTTTTGATATATCTGCCAAGGATGTTTCCAATGCCGCCAAGAACACTTTCCTGCTAGAAATGAAGCGGGAGGTTGTGAAGCTGGACCCAAACCAACATTCTGGTCACCTCCACAATGTTGGCATCAAAATCCAGGAACCATGGTGTGATGAAGAGTCCAGTAGATCCCCAGAACCATTGCCCCTCCTTAAGTATGGTATCTCTATCTTCAGATGATGAAAACTTGAGAATGAAGAAACCTTTTGAGCATAGGTGGATTTCACAATCCATGGTCCAGTTGGAAAAAATCCATTGGAATAGCTCCACAGGTTTGGGCCAGAAGCAGTTGAATCTGCATATTATTGCTTGAGATTCAAAAACAGTTCTATGCACTTCTATATCTGGAATGTCAATATTTATTTCAGGCACACAGTTCTGTTGTTCCACAATGTATGGTTTGGGGGAATTTTCGGCCTGGGCCACAGTCTCTATGGCAGCTTTGTTTTTCCCCCTTGTAGGACGTTCCTGTATGTGGGTCCTTTAGAGTGGGCATTATTGGACGCACTGGCACCCGTGGGGGTTCCAAAAGCTCTGTTTGGTCCTAACTTTCCCCCCCTCAGTCGTAAGTTAAGACAGACAGAGGATTCAGAAACAATAGCATATTCATTAAGAGTGCTGGTATCCGCTAATGCCTTTCCCCCAAATATCAAAGACTAAAGGTGAGATGGGTAACCAGCATCAGACTGGATTTTGTCCTTCAAAAATAATATGGAGTCTGTGTCTCGTATTCATATAATAAAACTATTACCAGCAGGAGGTTTAATAAAAATTTGAAAAGATGCAGAGCCTACCCGAGAATCTTTAGCAGTGATATAGCAGCGGCTCCCTATTCCTTCTGGCAGAACTGACATGTATGGTGAATCAATAGGTGCATGCGACTGGGGCTCCCAAAGCAGAGCACTATAAAACCAGTGGTTAAGATGGGTATAAGCAGACAGAGCGGCCACAGGTACTTTCAACCTCCTCCATCCATTGTAGGCCTCCAAAACAGTATGCTTTGTGGATTCGTAGCACGCAGCATCTTCCATGAAACAATGCCCACATCCGAACCTCTGTTCCCATATCCAACGAAAGTGCAAGCATTCCGCTGCCAAATAAATCCGGAAGTTTGAGTGTTCAGGTGGGATATAGCGCGTTGCTGCTAGTATACAGATACCAGGCCCACAGATGTCCAGCACCTCTGTAACTCGACCATTGTGGTCCGCCACCACAACAGCCAAAGAACCAGAGCATCATGCCCTAGGGTAACCGCAAACTTTCACACCACTTCCCTCCATTTTTTGTCAACCAACTCCTTCAATCCCTGCACATTTGTTTTTAATTTTTTATTTAGAATATATGTGAAATTCATTGAAATTTTTCTTGAAATGAATTTCAAAATTTTGATTTGGAAAGTATTTTTGAGATTCATATAAAAAAAAATTTATATATTTTTTTGAAATGTTTCTTGAAATTTATTTAAAATATTCATATTTCAAATTCATTGAATTTTTTCTTGAAATAAATTTTAAAATATTCTTTTTGATGTTTCTTGAAATTCATTTAAAAAACAATTCATATGTTTCTTAATTTTTTTCTTAAAATTCATTTAAAAAACTTATCTTCAAATTCATTATTTAGAATATATATGAAAAAAAAATTCTTCAAATTCATTCTTCAAATTCATTGAAATTCATTTAAAAAATTCATATTGAAATTCATTATTTAGAATATAAATGAAAGTTTCTTGAAATTTTTGTTTATGGAAGTTTCTTGAAAATTTGTTGAGATTTTTCTGTTTTCAATAGAATAGGCAAAAATCTCAGTAGGTGACAAAAATTAGGAATTTGTTGCTAGATTAACTCCAGTTTGTTGGGAGGGAGTTAATGCATCCTAAATTTGAGTTGAGAGGATTTATGAGGCAGTTAGATTCTCCTTGCTATAAAACAGGTATCCATACGTTTGTTTTGGAGAGGGTGTGAGAGTCTGTAATCTCCTGTTTGATTAATAAAGAATTGCCGATGCCTTTGTTGTGTGGACGTAGCTCAGAATGGTTGGGTGAACCACGGTAAACTTCTGTGTTTCCTGTGCATGATTTATCTGCTGTGTGTTTTGTCTGCTGTGCATTCTTGGCTCCAACAATTGGTATCAGAGGAAGTTGGAGGCGTGGCGCAGCGGAGGATTGGCATACTTTGGTTGAGCGTTGCTTGGTGAGGCAGTGATTTGCAAGAGCCGTGAGCTTGGTGGTGCTGCGCATGCTTTCGGGACTCTGGTCGTAGAAAAATTCCAAGTGCCCGATCGACATGAAAGCTTCTTCTATGCCGTGAAGGGCGTACTGTGGAATGAGCCAGAAAACGCTATGGATCGTGGACTTGGGGTGATCCAGTAAACCGTAGTGGGCAGCCACGGATTTCCGCTTCACTTCGACGAAGCTGGAGCGATTTCTTTGCAGCGCTGGTGTTAGTTACAGCCGTAGACTGGTGTGCGGTGGCATTGCTGTAAGTATTACAGCGTGGATCCTTCTTGCGTGGATTACAGCGTGGATCCTTCTTGCGTGATTGAACTGCGTTGAAATGTTAGCTTGACTGTAATTGTCAAGTAGCGGTCATGATTTTGTTAGAAGGTTGAAATCTGGCTCTCGGTGGAGCGCAAAGGTTGAAATCTGGCTCTCGGTGGAGCGCAAAGGTTGAAATACAGAGCCGTTGACAGTGAACTACAGAGCCTGGTTCAACGTGGTTGAACGTGGACTCGACGCTGCCTGATCGAAGGACGCTGCCACTTACGTGAGTCTGAGCCAGCGTGAAAATGAGCTCTGCGTGGAGCATGAATAGGTGAAATCCGAGCCTGTGTGGACTGAGTTGGCAGCGTTGACAGGTGCTTTTTTTGATTGCTGGTGCGGGTGGAAGTCTGCGTGGAGGTAAAACAGTGTTGTGCGTTGAAATTTGACAACGTGGTTTATGCAAATCGCTGGTTTATGCGTTGAAAAATCGTATGCCATTTTTTTTTTTAAAAGCGTTTTATAAAGTCGATTTTATAAATCGTATGCCATTCATGCGTTTTTTGAAAGCGATTTGGAGTTTGTAAACAAGTCGATTTGTTTTATTACAAATCGCTTTGTATTTTGTTTTAAGTGCCTTTTTTATTTCAAACGATATGCAAATCGATATACATAAGTGGTGGTAGTTTAAGAAAAACCCCTTTTTTTATAAGGTGGAGTCTATTTGAAAAAAAAAAATTGTATAAAATCGATTTGTAATTTTTTTTTTTAATACCATTTGCATATGGTATAAGAGGAAGGTCAAGGATACATTTGTGTTAAAAATTAAGTGAGAGGCACTTAAAGGAAGGTGAAGGGTATTTCATTCTTTAAAAAAGGGCATTCTTTATTTAAGAGTTGCAATTGGAGATTTTATTTTTTTTTGTGACACGAGCTATTCAGCTATGGCAAAAACACAAAGTGCCCGTTTTGAGAACGATGTTCTTGGAGCCTTGTTGTCTGAGGAGACGAGGAAGAGGTCGAATGCAGACACCTCTACATCAGAGGTAATGATGGCCAGAGGTCGCTCAAGAGAGAGACACTCCGGGGGTAAGAATAGCAACTCTCGTTCAAAGTCTAAAGGAAAGAAGACAAAGGTAAAGTGTTGGTTTTGTGGCAAATCGGGGCATTTAAAGAAGGACTACTGGAAGCGACAACAGCAAACTTCAAAAGCAGATTCTTCGACAGAGAAGAAGGAGGCAAATGCGACAGATACAGGTTCGACATCTGGTTCAGGTATGAGCGACGAAGTATTGTCTGTTAATATGTCAAATCATGGTCAACATTGGTTGTTAGATTCCGATGCATCAAACCACATGTGTATTCATAGAGAATGGTTTAAGACGTATAGATCTGTTGATGATGGCGTCGTGTACATGGGTAATGATGTTACTTGCAATATTGTTGGGATAGGAAGTATACAACTGCAAATGTTTGATGGCACAACAAGAATATTAACAGATGTGAGACATGTTCCAGACTTAAGGAAAAATCTAATTTCTTTAGGAGCATTGGATACGAATGGATATAAAACTGTAATTCAAGGTGGAGTTATGAAAATCTATAAAGGTATCTTACTAGTAATGAAAGCTAAGAAAGTAGGAAATCTGTTTCAGTTAGAAGGAAGTACAGGGTCAGATTTTGTGTCTACTGTGTCTGAACATGACAGTAGTTCCATTCACTTATGGCTTCAAAGATTAGGGCATATGAGTGAAAGAGGGTTGAAAATTTTGGCTGATCGCAAGTTACTTCCTAATCTAAGGTCTGGAAAGTTAGATTTCTGTAAGCATTGCTTGTTTGGAAAACAAAGTAAACAAAAATTTAAAACAGGCAAACATACTAGTAAAAGGATACTTGATTATATTCATTCAGATGTTTGGGGTCCAGCCCCTACAGCTTCATATGGTGGTTCGTCGTATTTTGTATCGTTCATTGATGACTTTTCTAGGAAGGTGTGGGTCTACATGTTGAAAAGAAAGTCTGATGTTTTTTCAGTTTTCAAGCAGTTTAGAGCATTGGTAGAAAACAGCACTGGTAGAACAATAAAATGTTTAAGAACTGACAATGGTGGTGAGTTTACTTCCAAGGAGTTTGAAAACTATTGCAAGGATGCAGGGATCGAGAGACATAAGACTACGGTTTATACTCCTCAGCAAAATGGAGTTGTTGAACGCATGAATAGGACTCTTTTGGAGAGAGCAAGGAGTATGCTGAGTAACGCTGGTTTGCAGAAGGAGTTGTGGACGGAAGCAGTGGCAACAACTTGTTATGTGATAAACCGATCTCCATCAACGGCGATAGACTGCAAGATTCCGCAAGAGGTATGGAAAGGACACCCTTGTGACTATTCTAAACTCAGAGTGTTTGGTTGTGATGCATATGCTCTAGTGCCTAAACATCATCGAACTAAGTTAGATCCAAAGTCTAAAAGGTATATCTTTGTTGGGTATGGTGTTGGAACAAAGGGATATAGATTGTGGGATCCTACTACCCGCAAAATCATCATCAACAGAGATGTAAATTTTGATGAATCCTCTCTTGTACAGTTAGATGTAGATAATAAATTGAAACAGGATGATGTATTTGATTTTCAGCACATTCAGTTTGACAGCACTTCTAATGATAGTCATGATGACCATAGTTCAGATACTAGTCATGAACAGGTTTCAGAACATGAACAGGGTTCCGGTTTAGATCATGAATAGGTCTCAGATATCGATCGGCAAGAAGTTCCTACAGATGGTAGTCAACCAGAAACAGCTTTAAGGAGGTCTACAAGGATAAAACGTGTTCCGAAAAGGTATGATGATTATGTTACTTCAGTTGCTTTGACCGCTAACGATGATGAACCTCTGTGCTATCAGGAAGCAATAGAAGGTTCGAAAAGTGACAAGTGGAAAGCAGCCATGAAGGACGAAATGATGGCCTTAAGTAAGAACGGCACATGGGATCTGGTTGAGCTTCCGAAAGATAGGAAAATTGTGGGGTGTAAATGGGTTTTCAAGCTGAAACGGGGTGTGAATGATACGGAAGACAAGTACAAAGCGTGACTGGTTGCAAAAGGGTTTTCTCAGAAAGCCGGTATTGACTTTCATGAGATTTTTTCACCAGTGGTTAAAATTGTTTCAATTAGAATTGTGTTAGCATTAGTGGCTTTGCTTGATTTAGAGTTGCAGCAATTAGATGTTAAGACTGCATTTCTACATGGTGATTTAGATGAGGAAATTTATATGGAACAACCGGAAGGGTTTGTTCAGCATCGCAATAAGAAATTTGTCTGCAGGCTCAAGAAGTCATTATATGGCCTGAAGCAGTCGCCTCGGCAGTGGTATAAGAAGTTTGATTCTTTCATGTTGAGTCATAAATATGTTAGAAGTGAATATGATCATTGTGTGTATTTCAAGCAATTGAAAAATGGCATGTTCATTATCTTAGTGTTGTATGTTGATGATATGCTTTTAGCAAGCAAAAGCATTGATGAAATCAACAGGTTGAAGACTCAGATGGCAAGGACATTCGATATGAAATATCTAGGAGCAGCAAGATAGATTTTGGGCATGGAGATTTTCAGAGACAGGAATAATGGTAAGCTGTGGCTATCACAACAGAAGTATGTTGAGAAGATACTTTTGAGATTTGGTATGAATAATGTGAAGCCTGTGTCAGTCCCTTTCGCTTCCCATTTTAAGCTTTCTTCAGTTTATGTCCTAACACGATGAAGAAAAGATTATATGCCCTAATCAGTCCGCCAATGGTAGGATGTTCAGGCTATGATGGTGCCTCACTGTATATTTCACATGCAGTTGGGGTTGTCAGCAGGTACATGGCAAATCCGGGTAGAGAACACTGGTCAGCAGTGAAATGGGTGCTTCGGTACTTGAGAGGCACAAGCAGTTATTGTATTACTTACAATAAGAGTAGTGAATTTGTTTGCGGATATGTTGATTCTGATTTTGCAGGTGATTTGGATAAGAGAAGGTCAACTTCAGGGTACGTCTTTACTCTTGCAGGTGGAGCTATTAGCTGGATGTCAAAGCTACATAACATTGTTGCTTTATCCACTACTGAAGCAGAATACATTGCTGCTTCGCATGCTTGCAAAGAGGCGGTTTGGTTGAAAGGTTTGCTTGGTGAGTTTGGTAGGTTACAGGACAACATCAGGTTACTTTGTGATAATCAAAGTGCAATACATTTGGCTAAGAATCCGGCCTATCATAGTAAATCAAAGCATATTCCAGTTAAGTACCATTTTGTAAGACATGTTATCACTGAAAGGGGAGTCTCTCTTGAAAAGGTGCATACAAAGGAGAATTCAGGTTAATGTCTACTTAAACCGCTTGGGTCCCGAGAAGCCACGCCGTGCTGGCTTCTTGGCTTATGTATGAGATAAAATAATAATAATGTGGCATCAAAGTTAATTGTTGTCAAGGGTGGGAGATTGTTGAGATTTTTCTGCTGAATAGAATAGGCAAAATCTCAAGAGGGTGACAAAAATTAGGAATTGTTGGTGATTAACTCCACTTTTGTTGGGAGGGAGTTAATGCATCCTAAATTTGAGTTGAGAGATTTATGAGGCAGTTTAGATTCTCCTGTTATAAAATTGTATCCACGTTTGTTTTGGAGAGGAAAGAGATCCCACTTCCGTTTGATTACAGCAGAATTTCATATGCCTTTGTTGTGGATGAGTCAGACAAGGGTGAACCAATTTAAACTTCCCTGTTTGTTGTACGATTTATCTCATTGTGTTTCTTATCTCATTTCTGCTGTGTGTTTTGTCTGCTGTGCATTCTTGGCTCCAACAAAATTTTCTTGAAATTCATTTTAAAAAATAATTCATATTTTCTTGAAATTCATTTAAAAAATTCATATTGAAACTCATTCAAAAAATTCATATTGAAATTCATTATTTAAAATATAACTGAAATTCGTTGAAATTTTTCTTGAAATGAATCTCAACATATTGTTCCTGAAGTTTCTTGAAATTCAGTTAAAAAATAATTCATATGTTTCTTGAAAATTTTCTTGAAATTGATTTAAAAAATATTTCATATGTTTTTTGAAATTTTTTTTCAAATTCATTTTGAAAATTCATATTGAAATTCATTTTTTTTTTCTAGTTTAGACTAATCCTACACCCACGGGTTTCGAACCGGTGACCTTGCAGAACGGAGTGCCTTAACAGTGCACCCCATCACCGACTGTTCTACGCCTCGTGGGCCATATTGAAATTCATTATTTAGAATATATCTGAAAATTTAGAATATATATGAAAATTTCTTGAAATTAATTATATAGAATATATATGAAAGTTTCTTGAAAATCTTCTAAAATATATATGAAATATTTTTGAAATTTTTCGTGAAATTCATTTTTTTGAATATATATATATATATAAGTACCTTGAAATTCATCTAAAATAATTATTCATATTTTTCTTGAAATTCATCTAAAAAATTATTCATATTTTTCTTGAAATTTATTATTTAAAACATATATGAAAGTTTTTTGAAATTTTTATCGAAATTTATTTAAAAAATAATTCTTATTTTTCTTCAAATTCGTCTAAAAAAATCATATTGAAAATTCATTATTTAGAATATATATGAAAGTTTCTTGAAATTATTGCTCATTGAAGGTTTTTGAAATTTTTATTGAAATTCATTTAAAAAACTCATATTCAAATTCATTATTTAGAATATATATGAAAGTTTCTTGAAATTTATTATTTATAATATATATGTGAATTTCTTCAAATTCATTATTTAGAATATATTATTTAGAATACATCTCAAAGTTTTTTAGAATATATATGAAATTTTTCTTCAAATTCATAGAAGATATTATTTAGAATATAGATGAAAATTTATTGAAATTCATTTTTTTAGAATATATATATGAAAGTTTCTAGAATTTTTTTATTTTTTTTCATTATTTAGAATATATATGAAAATTTCTTAAAATTCATTATTTGGAATATATATAAAATTTATTGAATTTTTTTTTAAATTCATTATTTAAAATATATATGTGATTTCTTGAAATTTTTCTTGAAATTCATCATTTAGAATATATATGAAATTCATTAAAAATTTTCTTCAAATGAATTTTAAAATAGTGTTTCTGAAAGTTTCTTGAATTTTTTATTGAAATTGATTTAAAAAATAATTCATATGTTTTTTGATTTTTTTTCGAAATCCATTTAAAAAAATCATATTGAAATTCATTATTTAGAATATATATGAAATTTTATAATATATATCAAATTTTCTTGAAATTCATTATTAAGAATATATATGAAAGTTTCATGAAAGTTTTGGAGAAATTCATTATTTAGAATATATATGAAAGCTTCTTGAAATTCACTATTTAGAATACATATGAAAGTTTCTTGAAATTTATTTAAAAAATAATTCATATGTTTATTGAAATTTTTCTTGATAGAATACATCTGAAAGTTTCTTAAAAGTTTTCTAGAAATTTATTATTTAGAACATATATGAAAGTTTCTTGAAATTCATTATTTAGAATATATATGAAAGTTTCTTGAAATTTTTCTTGATATTCATTATTTAGAATATATATGAAATTCATTGAATTTTTTCTTGAAATGAATTTCAAAATATTGGTTCTCCAAGTATCTTGAAAATTTTCTTGAAGTTCAATTAAAAAATAATTCAAATGTTTCTTGAATATTTTTCTACAAATTCAATGAAATTTTTTATGAAATGAATCTCAAAATTTTGCTTTTGAAATTTTCTTTTCATGAAATGAATTTCAAAATATTGTTTTTGAAAGTCTCTTGAATTTTTTCTTAAAATTCACTTAAAAGATATTTCATATGTTTCTTGAAATTTGGTTAAAGAATTCATATTGAAATTTATTATTTAGAATATATATAAAAGAATTTTTCTTGAAATTCATTTTAAAATTTGATATTGAAATTCATTATTTAAAATATATATGAAATTTTCTTAAAAAAAATTTTGAAATTGATTTTAAAAAGTATTCATATTTTTCTTGAAATTCATTATTTATAATATTGAAATTCATTTAAAAAATAATTCATATGTTTGTTAAAAAATTTCTTGAAATTTGTTTAAAAAATTCATATTCAAATTCATCATTTAGAATATATATATATATATATATATGAAAGTTTCTTGAAATTTTTGTTTCTTAAAATTTTTTGGAATTTTTGTTTTTGAAAGTTCCTTAAAATTAATTTAAAAATTAATTCATATTTTTCTTCAAATCCATTTAAAAAATTCATATTAAAATTGATTATTTTGAATAGATATGAAAGTTTCTTGAAATTTTTGTTTCTAAAAGCCTCTTGAAATTCATTTAAAAAATTCATATTGAAATTTATTATTTATAATATATATGAAAGTTTCTTGAAATATATTATTAAGAATATATTTGAAAATTTCATGAAATTCATTATTTAGAATATATATATGAAAATTTCTTAGAATATATATGAAAATTTTCTTGAAATTGATAAGATATATATATATATATATATATATATATATTATTTAGAATATATATCATAGTTGAAATATTTCTTGAAATTCATTGTTTAGACTATATATCAAACTTTCTTGAAATTTATTATTTAAAATATATATGAAATTTATTGATTTTTTTTTAAATTCATTATTTAGAATATATATGAGAAAGTTTCTTGAAATTTTTCTTAAAATTCATTATTTAGAATATATATGAAATTCATTAAATATTTTTTTGAAATGAATTTCAAAATATTGTTTCTAAAATTTTTTGGAAATTCATTTAAAAAATAATTCATATATTTCTTGAATTTTTTTCTTAAAGTTCATTTAAAATAATTCATGTCTTTTGAAAATTTTCTTGTAATTCATTTTAAAAATTCATTATTATGAATATATATGAAAATTTAGAATAAATATGAAAGTTTCTCGAAACATTTCTTGAAAGTCATTATTTGGAATATATGTGAAAGTTTCCTCAAATTTTTCTAGAAATTCATTATTTAGAACATACATGAAAGTTTTTTGAATTTTTTCTTGAATTTCATTATTTAGAATATATATGAAAGTTTCTTGAAATTCATTTAAAAAATAATTGATATGTTCGTTGAAAATTTTCTTGAAATTCATTTAAAAGTATATATATATATATATATATGAAAATTTCTTCAAATTTTTCTTGAAATTCATTGAAATTTTTATTGAAATTCATTGAAATTGATTATATATATATATATATATATATATATATTAAAATTCATTATTTAGAATATATATCAAAGTTGAAATATTTCTTGAAATTCATTATTTAGAATATATATTAGAAAGTTTCTTGAAAGTTTTCTTAAAATTCATTATTTAGAAGATATATGAAATTCATTAAATATTTTCTTGAAATGAATTTTAAAATATTATTTGTGAAAGTTTCTTGAAATTCATTTAAAAAATAATTCATATATTTCTTGAATTTTTTTCTTAAAATTCATTTAAAAATAATTCATATATTTTTTGAAATTTTTCTTGAAATTCATTTAAAAAATTTATATTGAAATTCATTATTTAGAATATATATGAAAATTTAGAATAAATATGAAAGTTTCTCAAAACATTTCTCGAAAGTCATTATTTGGAATATATTTGAAAGTTTCTTGAAATTCATTTAAAAAATAATTCATATATTTCTTGAATTTTTTTCTTAAAATTCATTTAAAAATAATTCATGTATTTTTTCAACACACATGAAAGTTTCTTGAAATTTATTATTTAAAATATATATGAAATTTGTTTAAAATTCATTATTTAGAATATATATGAGAAATTTTCTTGAAATGTTTCTTAAAATTCATTATTTAGAATATATATGAAATTCATTAAATATTTTCTTGAAATGAATTTCAAAATATTGTTTCTGAAAGTTTCTTGAAATTCATTTAAAAAATAATTCATATATTTCTTGAATTTTTTTCTTAAAATTCATTTAAAAATAATTCATATGTTTTTTGAAATTTTTCTTGAAATTCATTTAAAAAAATTATATTGAAATTCATTATTTAGAATATATATGAAAATTTAGAATAAATATGAAAGTTTCTCAAAACATTTCTTGAAAGTCATTATTTGGAATATATATGAAATTTTCCTGAAATATTTTTAGAAATTCATTATTTAGAACATACATGAAAGTTTCTCGAAATTTATTATTTAAAATATATAAGAAATTTATTTAAAATTCATTATTTAGAATATATATGAAAATTTTCTTGAAATTTTTCTTAAAATTCATTATTTAGAATATATATGAAATTTATTAAATATTTTCTTGAAATAAATTTAAAAATATTGTTTTTGAAATTTTCTTGAAATTCATTTAAAAAATAATTCATATATTTCTTGAATTTTTTTCTTAAAATTCATTTAAAAATAATTCGTATTTTTTTTTAACATACATGAAATTTTCTTGAAATTTATTATTTAAAATATATATGGAATTTATTTAAAATTCATTATTTAGAATATATATGAGAAAGTTTCTTGAAATTTCTCTTAAAATTCATTATTTAGAATATATATGAAATTTATTAAATATTTTCTTGAAATGAATTTCAAAATATTGTTTGAAATTTTTTGAAATTCATTTAAAAAATAATTCATATATTTCTTGAATTTTTTTCTTAAAATTCATTTAAAAATAATTCATTTGTTTTTTGAAATTTTTCTTGAAATTCATTTAAAAAATTCATATTGAAATTCATTATTTAGAATATATATGAAAAATTAGAATAAATATGAAAGTTTCTCAAAACATTTCTTGAAAGTCATTATTTGGAATATATATATATATATATATATATGAAAGTTTCCTGAAATTTTTCTAGAAATTCATTATTTAGAACATACATGAAAGTGTTTTGAATTTTTTCTTGAAATTCATTATTTAGAATATATATGAAAGTTTATTGAAATTCATTTAAAAATTTCATATTGAAATTCATTATTTGGAATATATATGAACTTTTCTTGAAATTCATTATTTAGAATATATATGAAAATTTCTTGAAATTTTTCCAGAAATTAATTATTATTGAAATTCATTGAAATTTTTATTGAAATTTGTTGAAATTCGTTGAAATTGATATATATATATATATATATATATATATATATATATATATATATATATATATATATATATATATTCATTATTTAGAATATATATCAAAGTTGAAATATTTCCTGAAATTCATTGTTTAGACTATATATCAAACTTTCTTGAAATTTATTATTTAAAATATATATGAAATTTATTGAATTTTTTTAAAATTCATTATTTAGAATATATATGAGAAAGTTTCTTGAAATTTTTCTTAAAATTCATTATTTAGAATATATATGAAATTCATTAAATATTTTCTTGAAATGAATTTCAAAACATTTTTTCTGAAAGTTTCTTGAAATTCATTTAAAAAACAATTCATATATTTCTTGAATTTTTTTCTTAAAAATCATCTAAAAATAATTCATATGTTTTTTTGAATTTTTTCTTGAAATTCATTTAAAAAAATTATATTGAAATTCATTATTTAGAATATATATGAAAATTTAGAATATATATGAAAGTTTCTCGAAACATTTCTTGAAAGTCATTATTTGGAATACATATGAAAGTTTCTTGAAATTTTTCTAGAAATTCATTATTTAAAACATACATGAAAGTTTTTTGAATTTTTTCTTGAAATTCATTATTTAGAATATATATGAAAGTTTCTTGAAATTCATTTAAAAAATTCATATTGAAATTCATTATTTAGAATATATATGAAAGTTTGTTGAAATTTTTCTTCAAATTCATTATTTAGAATATATATGAAATTTTCTTGAAGTTTTTTTTGAAATTAATTATTATTGAAATTCATTGAAATTATTTAGAATATATATGAAATTCATTAAATATTTTCTTGAAATGAATTTCAAAATATTTTTTTCTGAAAGTTTCTTCAAATTCATTTAAAAAATAATTCATATATTTCTTGAATTTTTTTCTTAAAATTCATTCAAAAATAATTCATATGTTTTTTGAAATTTTTCTTGAAATTCATTTTAAAAATTCATATTGAAATTCATTATTTAGAATATATATGAAAATTTAGAATAAATATGAAAGTTTCTCGAAACATTTCTTGAAAGTCATTATTTGGAATATATGTGAAAGTTTCCTGAAATTTTTCTAAAAGTTCATTATTTAGAACATACATGAAATTTTTTTGAAATTTATTTTTGGAATTCATTATTTAGAATATATATGAAAGTTTCATGAAATTCATTTAAAAAATAATTCATATGTTTGTTGAAAATTTTCTTGAAATTTATTTAAAAACTTCATATTGAAATTCATCATTTAGAATATATATGAAAGTTCGTTGAAATTTTTCTTGAAATTCATTATTTCAAATATATATGAAAATTTCTTGAAATTTTTCTTGAAATTAATTATTTAGAATATACATGAAAGTTTATTTTTTTTAATTTATTATTTAGAATATATATGAAATTCATTGAAACTTTTCTTGAAATGAATTTCAAAATTTTGTTTGTGAAAGTTTTTTTGAGATTCATTTAAAAAATAATTCATATGTTTCTTCAAATCTTTCTTAAAATTTATTTAAAAAATTCATATTTTAAATTCTTTGAAATTTTTCTTGAAATGAATTTCAAAATATTGTTTTTTATGTTTCTTGAAAATTTTCTTGAAATTCATTTAAAAAAAATTCATATGTTTCTTAAAAATTTTCTTGAAATTCATTTAAAAAATTCACATTGAAATTCATTATTTATAATATATATGAAAAAAAAATCTTCAAATTCATTAAAAAAATCATATTGAAATTCATTATTTAGAATATAAATGAAAGTTTCTTGAATTTTTTATTTATGGAAGTTTCTTGAAAATTTTCTTGAAATTCATTTAAAAAATAATTCATATTTTTCTTGAAATTCATTTAAAAAATTCATATTGAAACTCATTTAAAAAATAATTCATATGTTTCGTGAAATTTTTCTTGAAATTCATTTAAAAAATTCATATTTAAATTCATTATTTAGGATATATATGAAAGTCTCTTGAAATTCATTTAAAAAATAATTCATGTTTCTTGAAAATTTTCTTGAAATTCATTTAAAAAATTCATATTGAAATTCATTATATAGAATATATGTGAAAGTTTCTTGAAATTTCTGTTTTATAAAGTTTCTTGAAATTTTTGTTCCTGAAATTTTCTTGAAATTTTTCTCGATATTAATTTAAATATTAATTCATATTTTTCTTGAAATTCATTTTTTTAATCAAAATATGGATACAAGGATACAATGTTATGCTTCTTGCTACTCCATGCAATGACCCCAGACCCAATGGTGAATGTAAAACCGGTTATGGATCGTTTATCATCTAGATTTCCAGCCCAATTTGAGGCTGAAAAACTTGTCAATCTAACATTAAAAGAATCGATATATTTAATACCAAAGTCTAAGATTCCTTGAAGATACCTTAACACGCCTTTCGCTGCAACCCAATGACTCTCAAGAGGCTTTGACATGAATTGGCTCAATACACTGGTTGCATAAGACAAATACAGCCTAGTTGTAGTCAAGTAAATTAGACTCCCAACCAGCTATCTGTACAATGTTGCATCAACCTCCTTGGAATAATCATCATTCTGAGGTTTGACATTCTGCTGTAAAGGCACTGCTGCAGCTTTGCATTGATCCCTCCTAAAAATTTTCAATAAATTCTTGACATACTTCCCTTGTGACATAACAGTCTAGATAGAATGCCTCCAGACTTCAAGGCCCAAACAATAGTGTAGCTCTCCAAGTTCTTTCATCTCAAAAAACTGTGACATCTGCTTTTTATTTCTTTAATGAGTTCATCAACATTTCTAGTAATGATAAAATCATCTACATATAAATAAATCAAAACAATTCACGTCGTTTTATCAAACATGGTATATAGATTAGGGTCATTCTTGCTTCTTTTATAACTATGTTTCTGGAAGAATGAATCAGTTTTGTCATACCATGATCTGGGTGCATGTTTTAGTCCATACAATGCTTTCTTCAATCTACAGACTAAATTTTCCTCCCCACTGTTTAACAAACCCTTCAGGTTGCATTAAATACACTTCTTCTTTTAATTCCCCATTTAAAAAATAATATTTCACATCTAGCTGGTGTATCATCCAATGATGTTCAGTAGCTAAAGTAATTAACATTCTAATTGTGTTTAATTTAGCTACAAGGGCGAAGGTTTCCTCATAATATATGCCTTCTTTCTGTGAGTACCCCTTTGCAACCAACCTATCTTTATATTAATCTATACTCCCATCTTCTCTAAATTTAGACTTGTATAACCATTTGCAACCTATGGGCTGTTTTCCTTCAGGTAATGCAACTACATACCAGGTTTTGTTTTAAGTACTGACTCATATTCCTCTTCCATGGCTGCCCTTCATTCATCATATTGACTAGCTTCTTTATAGTTTTAGGGTTCAAAAACATTTAACATACTAGTTATAAGAGCATTATCCCTATATCTTGCATGCAAGTGAATTTTCCTACCTAATCTCCTAAATGGTGGAGTGGCTTCAATTCTTTTATGATCATCCCTTGGTGGACTTGGCTTGGCGACTACATAAATACCATCCACTTCTTCCTTTTTCTGTTGCTGATGCTCATGGTTGTTCCATGTTTTATCACTTCCTTCTTCCATCAACAAAGGAATGTCACACTCTTCATTGCCTTTATCAGAATTTCCATCATGAACCTTCTCATGGAATTCTACATGTCTACTCACAAAAACTTTGTGAGTAGAAGGACTTCACAACTTATATGCTTTAAACTCTATATAGTACCCAAAAAAAATGCATTTTATGGCTTTTGAATACAGTTTCTTCCTATCCTCCTTTGGAACATGAGCAAAAGCTTTTGAGCCAAAAAATCTTAAATGATTAACTGCAGGCTTAAAACCGAATAAGTTTTCGATTTAAAATCAAGGCTTTTTCTTGGACTCCTATTCTTCAAATACACTGCAGTATTTATTTCTTGTGCCCAAAAACCATTAGACATATTCTTACCTTTTAATATGATCCGAGCACACGTCACAAGGGTTTTTTTATTCCTCTATGCAACCCCGTTCTCTTGAGGAGTGTGGCATACTATGAACTGCTAAATATCCCATGGTCCTTACAATATTTGATGAAGCCACTCTACTTGTATTTTCCCCCTTGATTCGAGTAGAGAATTTTGATGAACTTCCCTGTCTGTTTTTCCACCATGCTCCTGAATTCCTTAAAGTATTCAAAGGTATGAATTTTATTTCTAAGAAAATATACCTAGGCAAATCTTGTGCAATCATCAATAAATAATAAGAAATAATAGGCACCTCCTAATGACCTTGTCGGCATCGACCCACATAAATCAGTGTGCACAAGTTCTAGTATATCTCTCTTCTTTCTATCTAAGTTTACAGGAAACTCATCTTTGTCCATCTTCCCAAGAGCACATGCTTCACAATCAACATCAACATTATTTAAAGGAGGAACACCATTGAACATACCTCGTTTCTGAAGTATCAGCAGGTCATTGAAATTAATATGACCGAAACGTTGGTTCCATAAGTCTTTTGTAGTCATACCTGATGAAGTCAAGGCTTGGTGTGGCACACTTCTTACATTCAGCTTGTACAAACCTCCCACTTGAATCCCTGATGCAATTGGCTTCATATGATCCTGTAGATATTTAATAACACGATAAGACTTTAAAAATTCTACCTTAATATTTTGATCTGTTATCATAGAAATAAAGATCAGATTCTTTTTTATTCCGACTACATACATTACATTTTGAATATACCTAATATTTCCATCAGGAAGTACCATAGAAACATTACCATACCCTTTGATTTGGTACCCTCTGTCATCAGCAAGGTAGATTTTAGCACCACTACTAGTTTCTTTAAAATTATCAAACCACTACCTGTTACATGTCATATGAATGGATGCTCATAAATCCACAAGCCAAGTATTCGCTTCGTCATTCTCATCAGAGAGAACAAAATCAACCATAAACAGTCTGAGGTCCTGATTCTGATCTTCATCAGCAAAGTGCCCTGCATGCTTCTTATGTCTATGTCAAGATTCATCAAATTTCTTCTTATGGAAATTCCTAGCAATATGACCAACTCTACCACAATATAAACATTTGGTTCCTAAATTGTTTCTATTTGAAGACATACCTTGAGATGGCATACTTGAGGTGGCTTTCTTTGTGGTGTACTTCCACCTTTTTTTCCAGCACTTTCCTTTCCTCTGAAGGGCTTCTTCCTTGCCATTAATGTAAGATCTGAATTATGAGGTTTCAGATTTATCCACCCTTCTTCCACTTGCATCAGGATCCCTGTCAATTCTTCAATTTTAGGGGCTTTCTCTCTCGCATTCAAGCCCGTGATGAACATCATATAGTCATCAGTCATAACATTCATGGTAATCGTGACAAGATTAGTGTTTGACACTACCTCCCCTATGTCGCCAAGCTTATATTTGAGGTCCTTGATGCAAGAGATGAATGCAACTACTGATTCGTTCTCCTCCATTTTAATGGAGAGAATATTTATTTTCAAGAACAGAAGGAAAATTACATTTCTGATCTCGTACAGATCCTTGAGGGTTTTCCAGATCTTGTTTGATGATTTACACTCTCTGATGTGAGGGATAATGTAGAATTTCACTAAAAATTTCAACAACAATTTTGCCTTGTTCTCCCTCTTCTCCCAATCTTGAATTGTGGCAGTTGATCCTCCTCCTGCAGATGTCAATTTCACTTCATCTCCATTTACAATCGCCCATGCATTTTTCCCCTCAAGAAAATTTTGCAACTTGAATTTCCAATTGGAATGATTGGAACCGTTGAGCTTATTACTCTCATTCAATTATGCTTCTACCATTTGGTTATTCATATTATCACTTAAAAATAAATATGACCTCCAGTGATTAAAAAATAACACGAAATATATCTCCAAATCTCAAAAAATGGTGTTCTTATTAAAATACAACCCCTTAAAAAAATAAGAACCCTTTCAGATGGGTGCCCCAAACCATGATGTTTTCCTTTAAAATAATTATTATAACCACTTTAAAGGGAAAAAAGTGAACCATACCTTTTTCTCAACTATGCATCACCGCTGACAGGATATTGGAAACCACTTCAATAAACTGATATCACTAACATCTTTTCCAACACTCAAAGGCCACTCCAAAACATCTGAGGATGCAGGAATATTGCAGTCACATAAAAAAAGGAATAGATCTTGAAGGACATTGCCTATGCTCAACAAGATCAACCTTTAGATAAGCCTCCTATCTCATGCAAGCGAGAGATCAACCTCCAACTCACGTAGTTGATCAAACTCTGACCTTCACCTTCTTTGAGATCACAATACTTGGATGAACATCAACAAAAAATCACAACAACGGGAGAACACAATGACGCAGCCTATTGGAAATATGATTCCTAAGTCTTAATGTGTTGTCCTTGATGGCAACTCTCTGGTAAAATATGGAGTACATGTCTTTAGTAGAATCCCAGGAGTCCATTAGAAGAAATGTGTAATTCCTGCAGAATATTTGGTAATATTCATATTGAAGATTGTATATGCAGGTTTGTATAGGAGAAGTCACGTATATACACAGATAAGAACGATCCAAGTCATGTATGCCTTTTTGTGCTCCAAAAGGATAATACCAGGGGGAATTACCATGGTATTAGCCCACAGGTTTGAGCTCCATGTCATCTATTTGATTTCATCCAAGAATACCATTGGCAGTTGTGTGGTTTTGACTCATGGTATTGGTAAAGGATAAATCTATATAAATAGAAGAATACCATAGTGCAAAGGGTGTGCATGTGTAAGGGATATCACTAATACTTCTCTCTGAAGTATATCTGCATAGGTTGAACTTTATTTTATTAATAAATCTGAAGTTATGACGAACCCTTGGATAGATTGATGGATCAAGATCTCTATACCTAAAATGACTATGTTCTTTCATGATCCACTGAAGAGATGATTAGATATGAGACCTGGCGCATGTTTGCTGAAGTGGAGCAAATAAATCTGGGTAAGTTCTATAGTTCGGAAAAAATTTTGTTGAATTAATATTTGCATATCTATACACTAGTTCATCTCAGTAAAAGCGCGTATATACGTGGGTTTGCTTCAAAAAAGGCGGGTATGGAAGTTAGGGTTTTCTGAAGCTCATTACAGAGGTTTTCTATTATTGATGCTATATTTTTGTTGTCTGTTAATGAAGTCTTCATATATATTTGGGTTTCTTGATTGTTGAATATGCTGCTAAGTTGATTATGTACAAGTCTAAATAATGAGTGAGAAAATATGTATTATGATGACTGACTGATCAAGAGTTCTAAAATTCTGAAAATATATCTGATTGAATGACTCAGATCTGGATCTGAGACTGTATATATTATAAAAAACAGTATTCACAGATCTATACGCGAGTTGGTGTTAAGGAAAGCATGTATACACATGGGTTCAATGAAGAAAAGTAGTGTATGTTTTTTGAGATAATGAATGTTCAGGGTTGAATTTGATTCTGCATATTGGTTCTCAAATCTGATTATTACAGTGTTCTGATTAAATTAATCTCACTGTTTGGTTTGATGTATTGGGTGAAGTTTATCATTATTGATCTTTATGAAGGGTTGTGTTGAAGCTGTGTGATCCAGTATGAAAATTGATGAAACGTGGTCTATAGTGGTTCTGAGGGTTGAAGCCTTCAGTAGGGAAGTAGAAGCTTCCTGCCAGTAGAAGCTGGTGTTCTAATCAGGGGGTTAAAGCTCCCTTCCATTAGTGGCTGGTAAACGAGATTAGGGGGTTGTATTTCCCTTCCAGTTACAGGTGGAAAATGAGAGAATGTTGTAGCCTTCTACAGGTAGATACCTACGTACTGATATGAGTCTGCATCAGTACAATATTTTAAGTTTTCCATATAATAAATATTGAAGTTAGAGACGATAGCAGTGGTGGTTTTCTCCCGAATTGGGTTTCCACCTTAAATCTTGGTGTTCATGTGTGTTGCTCTTGTGTGATGATTTATTCTGTTGGTACTACACATATTTACTGATTAACAAACAGATGCATGACTGATAAGATGAGCTAAATATTGTTTCTGAAAATTTTTCTAACAATAAATTTATATCAGTATACGCAAGTTTCTTTTATCATATGCATGTGTATACGTGAGTTGCATTCATCAAATTCACGTATGGAATTCAGTAAAAAAAAAGTTAAAATTATCAGTAATCTCTAGATATTGACTCACCCCCCTCTCAGTATTTTTTCCAACAATTGGTATTAGAGGAGGTCCTTCTGAAGAAACTTAATTGCTAGAAGGAAGATCAACCAAGATGAGCAATAAAGATGGGACAGCATCTATCATGCCTCCTCTCTTTAACAGAAACAACTTAATCTTCTGGAATACAAGGACAAGATCATATCTTCAGTCTCTTGGAGCATATATATGGGTTATATTTGAAGGAGGTTATCAATATCCAACTTTTGTTCCAATAGATGCAATAGCAAGAAATAACTATGAAACCAATGCAAAGGTAGTCAATGCATTATTGGGAAGTCTGACTGAATCAGAATTTTTCAAAGTCATGTAGTTAAATAGAACAAAGGATATATGGTGCAAAATCATTCTAAGCTAGGAAGGTGATGCCAAGGTAAAAAGCATTAAACTCCAAACTCGCAGAATTCAATATGAAAAAATCAGAATGCACAATGAGGAAAAAATTTCCAGTTTCTTTTTACGTCTAGATGATATTGTAAATCATATGAGAAATCTGGGTGAAACCATATCTAACACTACTCTGGTAGAAAAGGTATTAATATCTCTAACTCCCAAATTTGAGTCAAAAGTGTCTGTTATTGAAGAGAAGCAGGATCTACAAACTCTTACTATTGTTCAACTTCATGGGATTCTTACTTCTTATGAAATGAGAAAAGGAGGTCCATCTGAAGTCAAAGAAGTTGTTTTTAGAGTTGTTGCAAAAGGAAAGGAGGTAGAAGAATAAGAAGGATCAGGGTATGTTTCAGAAGAAGATGAGATAAATTTTGTAAAGAAGCTGTAGCTTGGCACTAGAAGGTTCAGAGGTAAGCTTCCTTTTAAATATTTTTCTTGTGGAAGATTTGGTCATTATGCTGCTGAATGTCCCCATAAATATATTCATGAAAAGGGAAAGGAAGTGGCTAAAGGAAATAAGAAAATTTTTATCAATAGAAAAAGCTATTATACTCATGAAGATATTGATGGTCTATCAAATAGTGAAGAAGGAGAATCTGATCAAGATGTTAGACTACTCATGGATTTTGAAAAGGACTCTAGTGATACTTTTATGGATGCACTAGAATAAAATGACTTTCTTGAAGAAATAAATCATCTCAAAATATTTTTGGAAGAAAAAAATATTTCTATAGATACTCTAAAAAATTAGCTTATGGAAAAGGAGAAGCACAATGAGAAATTAGAATGTGAAATAGTAAGTCTAAGAAAGGAAATTGAGAAAGTGAAAACTTTAAATATTAGATTTTCTAAAGGATCTGAAACCTTAGTTGAAATTATCAAGGTACAATGCTCTCCTCTTATAAAGACAGGTCTTGGATATATTGGAGAATCATCTCAGTATTTAGCACCAAGTTATATAAATGCAATTAAAGCCAGCCTGCAACATTCTATCTCTCAGCAAAAGAACAAAGAAACTACTCAGATAAAGCATGACCACTTTAATATAAGGAATAAAAATAACAGAAATATCAGTCAGTAGGCAAACATAAATATAAGGTTTCATGATCGCATACTTTTTTCCTTTAATGGAAAATGTTTCTCATGTCATAATTTTGGACATAAGGCTGCTCAATGTGTTGCATACAAAACCATCATGACCAGAGAAGTAAGAAATCAAAGAAATGAGACTGGAATAAATAAGGATACTTATAACAAATTTTCTCCTCTTCGAAATGAAATTGAATGTGCTTATTGCAATAAATTTGGTCATGAAGAATCTGAATGCAGGAGAAAACTTCAGCCAAAAGAGCATATACCTTCAAATTCCAAGGTTTGGAGAAAGAAGGACTTATAGGTTGAAAGTTGTGGCATAGCTTTATTTGCAGAAGGGGAAGAAAATAAATGGTACATTGATAGCAGATCCTCAAAAAACATGACATGTGATAGAAATAAACTCCTTTCATACAATGCTCTAGAGAAAGAAAATAATGTTACTTTTGGAAATGACTCTCCAACTCTCATTAAAGGAAAAGGTTATGTTTTTCTAAAAGAAAAGGTGAAAGCTAAGAATGTTATGCATGTGGATGGATTAAAACACAACCTACTAAGTGTGAGTCAAATGTGTGATCAAGGAAATGAAGTTGTCTTTAGTTCAAAAGAATGTATAGTACGTGAACTTGACACAGGAAAAATGGTAATAAAAGGAACTAGAACACCAAGAAATATGTATGTATTGAAAGGTGGCCAAGAACAATGTTACTTGGGTAAATCTTCAGAAAATTGGTTATGGAACAGAAGGTTGGGACAATTGAGCTTCTCTAAAATAATCAAATCAAGTAGATTCAAAGCAATTCGTGATCTTCCCAACATCACTCTACCTGAAAGTACCATATGCAAATCATGCCAATTTGGTAAGAAAACCAGGGTGAAATTCAATGCTAAAGAAGGATCAGGAAGTAAGCCTCTTGAACTTATACATACTGATCTATGTGATCTGGTAAGGAAAAAGCCACCTCGGGGAGAACAATACTATATTTTATTTATTGATGACTTCTCTAGAATGTGTTGGATCGGTTTACTGAAACATAAATATGAAGCATTTGAAAAATTTAATATCTTCAAATCTTTGGTTGAAAATGAATTAGATCTAAAAATAAAATGTCTCAAATCTGACCGAGGAGGAGAATATATATAAAATTAATTCTTTGATTTTTGTGAACATCATGGCATAAAAATACAATTTTTTGTAGCTGGAACCCCACAAAAAAATGGGGTGGAAGAAAGGATGAATAGAATAGTTCAACAAATGGCTCGGGCTATGCTTGATGAATATGGAACTCCCAATACCTTTTTGGGAGAAGCTTCACATACTACGGCAAATATTCTAAACAAGGCTCATGTTCGGGTGAATAGTGATAGAACTCCTTATGAACCCTGGTATGGCAATCTTCCCACTGTAAATCATTTTAGAGTTTTCAGAAGAAAATTTTTTATCAAGAAAAATGTTGAAAAACTTGGTAAGTTTGAACCCAGAGCAGATGAAGGAATATTTCTTGGTTACTCTTTTAGAAGTAAAGCATATAAATGTTACAATAAAATACTTCAGAAGATTGTTGAATGTATTGATGTTGTAATTGATGAGTCTCTCTCAGCTCCTAAAAGGGAAATAACAACAAAAAATGAAGAATACGATGATGTATATCTTCTTGCATCAAATAACAAAAATATAGAAGGTGAACCCAATGAAACATCAGAAGAAGATCTACCTGAAAAGGCTCCATCCAGGTACGTACAAAATAATCATCCAGAATCTCAAATTTTGGGAGAAAATGGATCAGGTGTCCAAAAAATAAGAACTCTTGTAGGATCTCCTAGCTATCTGGCATTTCTATCTACTATTGAACCACAAAATGTCAATCAATCTAGTAAAGATGAATGTTGGATTCAAGCCATGAATGAAGAACTTGATAAGATTGAAAAGAATCATACTTGGGAATTGGTTCCAAGACCTCATGATAAAAATGTGATTGGAATAAAATGGATATTCAAAAACAAGTTAAATGAAAATGGATATGTTATTAGAAACATGGCTAGAGTTGTTTGTAAAGGGTATGCTCAACAAGAAGGTATATACTTCGAAGAAAGATTTTCTCCTGTAGCTAGACTTGAAGCCATAAGAATGTTTCCTTTTTTTTCAAGTTTTCAACAAATCAAAGTTTATCAAATGGATGTTAAATCTTCCTTCCTCAATGGTGATCTAGAAGAAGAAGTTTATATAGAAAAACCAGAGGGATTCATTCTAGGAAATGATGAAATACTAGTTTGCAAACTTAAAAAGTCTTTGTATGGCCTCAGACAAGCTCCTAGGGCATGGTACTATCATCTTAACAAATATCTTCATCAACAAGGTTTTACAAATGGATCTGCTGATAGTAACTTATATACAAAAATAGAGAATGATAAACTATTGATTGTAGTTGTATATGTTGATGACATCATTTTTAGAAGTAATGAAGATTCCATGAGTCATAAATTTTCTTCTATTATGCAGCAAGAATTTGAAATGTATTTACTTGGGGAACTAAAATTATTTCTTGGCTTACAAGTGCAACAAGCAACAGATGGCATATTTTTATCACAAGAAAAATATCTTAAGAAAATTCTGTAGAAGTATGGTATGGAAGACTACAAACCTGTGAGTACGCCAATGGTAATTGGATTTAGCCTCAGTTCTTATGATGATTCTCCCATGGTAAATCAACCACAATATAGATCCATGATTGGAAGTCTGCTTTATCTAACCGGGACAAGATCAGATATCATGCATGCAATGGGGATTGTTGGACGATTCCAAGCTAATCCAAAAGAGTCTCATCTTCACGCTGTAAAAATAATATTCAAATATCTACAAGGGACTCAAGACTTTGTTTTATGGCATTCAAAGAATGTTGATCTCACTCTTCATGCTTAAACAAATTCAAATTGGGCAAGAAATGTTGATGATCGAAAAAGCACTAGTGGAGGTGCATTTTATATGGGACCCCGATTAGTATCTTGGTTCAGCAAGAAAAAAAGTTATATTGCCTTCTCTACAATAGAAGCAGAATATGTAGCTGCTGCATCATGTTGCACAAAACTCCTTTGGATGATGCAAACTCTACAAGACATTCAAATCAAGTTTTCACCTCCCATCTCCATTTTATGTGATAATACAAGTGCTATTAGTATTTCAAAGAATCATGTTATGCATTCCAAGGCTAATCACATTCCTATCAAGTATCACTTCCTATGTGAACAAGTGATTGAACAAAAGGTTAAATTGGAATATGTTCCCTCCAAAGAACAAGGTGTTGATATATTTATTAAACCTCTTCCCAGGGAAGCATTTGAATATCTCAGATAAAATTTGGGAGTTGTCTCTGCCACTCTGGTCAAATCTACTTAATTTCAGAAGTTTAAGTTCGATACGCAGGTTTCATAAAGACTAATCATGTATATACACGAGTTGCTGTGTATAGAACTGCATATGGATTTTTCTGATAGAATTTATCTGGGTCAGGGTTCAGAACAGTTGTGATGTTGTTGGGTAATCTCTTTTGTTGTTCTAGAATTCATATTTCTATATCATTCTTTGATGAAGATGCCTTGATGAATTGGTTATTGAAGTTGTTCAGGATGCATCAGCTTAGGGGGAGCATCTGTCTTCCTGAAAAGGATGCGTTGTTGGCATTCTGATTGGTTTATGAAATATGATCTCTCTATT
Organism: Pinus albicaulis; assembly: GCA_034641835.2. Taxonomy (NCBI): domain Eukaryota; kingdom Viridiplantae; phylum Streptophyta; class Pinopsida; order Pinales; family Pinaceae; genus Pinus; species Pinus albicaulis. The sequence goes on from CM076584.1 coordinate 348,659,369, forward strand.
GAGATATTTTTGTCCTGTTAGTGACATATCATTTTTGTAATTTGACGGAAAAAGGATGTTGCCACTCATGATGTGATTTGTTCTAATCAATCATGTAAGGACATGTTCTTTTTTTTAAACCCATTTGGTTGGCTAGTTGAGTCAAATATGTAATTCCACTTGGTTGGATCATTGATGTAAGTATGATTCCTTGGTAGGAAAGCTCATACTTGGTTGAATTATAGAGTCATGTACTTCATTGAAAATATCTGAAGATTCAACATACTCTCAGGGAGAGCATGGTCAAAATAGTGCCCTTTTCTCTTGATGTCAAAGGGGGAGATAATTTTGGGTGTTTGAAGTATTTGAATAATGGTTTAATGTATCTGTCTATTGTGGTGATAAAAAACCATCATGGTTGCCATCAAGTCCAAAGGGGGAGATTGTTGGAAATATGATTCCTATGTCTTAATATGTTGTCCTTGATGGAAACTCTCTGGTAAAATATGGAGTATATGTCTTCAATAGAAGCCCAAGAGTCCATTAGAAGAAATGTGTAATTCCAGCAGAATATTTGGTAATATTCAAATTGAATATTGTATATGCGGGTTTGTATAGGAGAAGTCACATATATACGCAGATAAGAACGATCCAATTCATGTATGCCTTTCTATGCTCCAAAAGGATAATACCAGGGGGCATTACCATGGTATTAGCCCACAGGTTTGAGCACCATGTCATCTGTTTGATTTCGTTCAAGAATACCATCAGAAACTATGTGGTTTTGACTCATGGTATTGGTAAAAGCTAATTATATATAAGGAGAAGAATATCATAGTGCAAACGGTGTGCATGTGTAAGGGCTATCACCAATACTTCTCTCTGAAGTATATCTGCATAGGTTGAACTCTATTTTATTGATAAATATGAAGTTATGATGCACCCTTGGATAGATTGGTGGATCAAGATCTGTAAACCTGAAATGACTATGTTCTTGCATGATCCATTGAAGAGATGATTAGATCTGAGACATAGCGCATGTTTGCTGAAGTGGAGTGAAGAAATCTAGGTAAGTTTTATAGATCTAAAAACATTCTATTGAATTAATATTTAAGATCTATACGCTAGTTCGTCTCAGTAAAAGCACGTATATACGCGGGTTTGCTTCAGAAAAGGCGCGTATGGAAGTTATGGTTTTCTAAAGCTCATTGGATAGGTTTTCTTTTATTGCTGATATCTTTATGTTGTCTATTAATGAAGTCTTCATATAGATCTGGGTTGCTTGATTACTAAATATGCTGCTAAGTTGATTATGTACAAGTCTGAACAATGAGTGAGAAAATATGTATTATGATGACTGACTGATCAAGGGTTTTGCAATTCTGAAAAGATATCTGACTGAATGACTCAGATTTGGATCTGAGACTGTATATATTCTGAAAAACAGTATTCATAGATCTATACACGAGTTGGTGTTAAGGAAAGCACGTATACACACGCGTTTAGTGAAGCAAAGTAGCATATGATTTTTGAGATAATGAATGTTCAGGGTTGAATTTGATTCTGCATATTGGTTCTAGAATATAATTATTACAATGTTTTGATTACATTAATCTCACTGTTTCGTTTGATGTAGTGGGTGAATTTTACCATTGTTGATCTTTATGAGGGGTTGTGTTGAAGTTGTGTCATCCAGTATGAAAATTGATGAAACATGGTCTGCAGTGGTTATGAGGCTTGAAGCCTTCAGTAGGGAAGTAGAAGCTCCTTGCCAGTAGAAGCTGGTGTTCTAATTAGGGGGTTGAAGCTCCCTTCCAGTAGTGGATGGTAAATGATATCAGGGGGTTGTAGCTCCCTTCCAGTTGCAGCTGGAAAATGAGAGAAGGTTGCAGCCTTTTGGAGGTAGATACCTGCATGCCGATATGAGTCTACATTAGTACAATATTGTAAGCATTTTTCCATATAATAAATATTGAAGACAGAGATGACAACATCGATGGTTCTAAACCGAATTTGGTTTCCACCTTAAATATTGGTGTTCATGTGTGTTGCTCTTGTGTGATGATTTATTCTACTGTTACTACACAGATTTACTAATTAACAAACAAATGCATGACTGATAAGCTGAGCTAAATATTTTTTCTGAAAAAATTGTCTAACCATAAATTTATATCAGTATATGCAAGTTTCTTTTATCATATGTGCATGTATACACGAGTTGCGTTCATCAAAGTTGCATATGCAAATCAGTAAAGAAAAATTTAAAATTATCAGTAAGCTCTAAATGCTGATTCGCCCCCCCTATCTATATTTTTTCCAATACAGCCTTCAGCCTCCAGATGATGTGGTATTTTCCAACAAAATTCTAGTCTTTTCTAGCAACAAACAACGCAACAAGAAATATTCACGACCTCTTCTCCACGCTAGGTAACGCTCCTTCCACGGCCTCTGAAATAAAAAAGAAAATAAAATCAAACCCGTGGTGATATATTTCTTGATGCAGAAAATATCAGTGCTGGAATGGGAAATGTGAACAACACGCCGCGAAGGATCTTTATCTCTGGAAAAACCGGTGGCATAGCACAAAAATCATAGGCGAGATCAGCCTTTAAAAAAGGCATTAGCAGGTCACCAAGGTGGAGGAATGCATACCACACCAAATTCTCCCCACACCAAACGTAGCACCAAATTTAATAGTGCACCACCGTAGTCCACGCTCACAACATTGCGACGCAACAAATTTTTTTCTTGAAATTCATTATTTAGAATATATACTAAATTTATTGATTTTTTTTTAAATTCATTATTTAAAATATATATATGGCAAAGGTTCCTGGAATTTTTCTTGAAATTAATTATTTAGAATATATATGAAATTCATTGAAATTTTTCTTGAAATGAATTTCAAAATATTGCTTCTGAAAGTTTCTTGAATTTTTTCTTGAAATTAATTTAAAAAATAATTCATGTTCTTCATGAAATTCATTTAAAAAATAATTCATGTTCTTCATGAAATTCATTTAAAAAATTCATATTTAAATTTATTATTTAGAATATTGAAATTGATTTAAAAAATAACTCATATGTTTCTTAAAAAAATTCTTTTAATTATTTTAAAAAATTCATATTGAAATTCATCATTTAGAATATATATGAAAGTTTCTTGAAATTTATTATTTAGAATATATATAAAATTTTTGAATATATATGAAATCTTATGGAAAATTTTATTGAAACTCATTAATTAGAATATATATGAAAGTTTATTGAAATTTTTACATAAATTGATTATTTAAAACATACATGAAATTTTCTTGAATTTTTTCTTGAAATTCATTATTTAGAATATACATGAAAGTTTCTTGAAATTCATTTAAAAAATAATTCATATGTTTCTTGAAAATTTTCTTGAAATTCATTATTTAGAATATATATGAAAGTTTGTTGAAATTTTTCTTGAAATTCATTATTTAGAATATATATGAAAATTCTTAAAAAATTTCTTGAAATTCATTATTTAGAATATATACAAAAGTTTTTTGAATTTTTTTTTTAATTTATTATTTAGAATATATATGGAATTCATTGAATTTTTCTTGAAATGAATTTAAAAATTTTGTTTTTGAAAGTTTTTTTAGATTCATTTAAAAAAAAATTCATATGTTTCAATAAAAAAAATTCAAATTTATTTAAAAAAATCATATTTGAAATTCATTGAATTTTTTTTTAAATGAATTTCAAAATATTGTTTTTGATATTTCTTGAAATTTTTCTTAAAATTCATTTAAAAAACAATTCATATGTTTCTTAAAATTTTTCTTCAAATTAATTTTAAAAATTCATATTAAAATTCATTATTTCAAATATATATGAAAAAAAAGTATTCGAATTCATTTTAAAAAATCATATTGAAATTCATTTAAACAATTCATATTGAAATTCATTATTTAGAATATAAATGAAAGTTTCTTGAATTCTTTGTATATGGAAGTTTCTTGAAAAATTTGTTGAAATTCATTTAAAAAATAATTCATATTTTTCTTCAAATTCATTTAAAAAATTCATATGCAAACTCATTTAAAAAATAATTCATATGTTTCTTGAAACTTTTCTTGAAATTCATTTAAACAATTCATATTGAAATTCATTATTTAGAATATAAATAAAATTCATTAAAAATTTTCTTAAAATGAATTTCAAAATATTGTTTGTGAAAGTTTCTTGAAACTTTCCCTGAAATTTATTTAAAAAATAATTCATATGTTTCTTGAAAGTTTTCTTGAAATTCATCATTTAGAATATATCTGAAAAATTTATAATATATATGAAAACTTCTTGAAATTCATTATTTATACTATATATGAAAGTTTCTTGAAAATTTTCTAAAAGTTCATTATTTAAAATATATATGAAAGTTTCTTGAAAGTAATTATTTAGCATATATATAAAAGTTTCTTGAAATTCATTTCAAAAATTATTAATGTTTTTCTTGAAATTCATTTATAAAAATTATATTGAAATTCATTATTTAGAATATATATGAATTTTTTTTAAAATTTTGTTTCCAAAAGTTTGTTGAATTTTTTCTTGAAATTCTTTTAAAAAATGCATATTGAAATTCATTATTCAGAATATATATGAAAGTTTCTCGAAATTCATTTAAAAACTAATTCATATGTTTTTTGAAATTCATTTAGAAAATTCATATTGAAATCAATTATTTAGAATATATATGAAAGTTTATTGAATTTTTTGTTGAAATTCATTATGTAGAATATATATGAAAATTTTTTGAATTTTTTCTTGAAATTCATTTTGTAGAATACATATGAAAGTTTGTTGATTTTTTGTTTATTTATTATTTAGAATATATATGAAATTCATTGAATGTTTTCTTCAAATAAATTTCAAATTTTGTTTTTGAAAGTTTTTTTTCACATTTATTTAGGAAACAATTCATATGTTTCTTGAATTTTTTTGTTGAAATTCATTTAAAAAATAATTAATATGTTTCTTGAAATTCATTTAAAAAATACATATTTAAATTTATTATTTAAAATATATACGAAAATCTAGAATATATATGAAATTTTCTTGAATTTTTACTTGAAATTCGCTATTTAGAGTATATATGAAAGTTTATTGAAAATTTTCTTCAAATTCATTTAAAAAATAATTCATATTCCTTGAAATTCACTTCAAAAAATCATATTGAAATTAATTATTTAGAATATATATGAAACAAATTTTCTTGAAAATCATTTAAAAAAATTATATTGAAATTCATAATTTAGAGTCTATATAAAAGTTTCTTGAAATTTTTGTTTCTAAATTTTCTTGAAATTCATTTAAAAAATAATTCATATTTTTCTTAAAAATCATTTTAAAAAATCATATTCAAATTCATTATTTAGAGTCTTGAAATTAATTTAAAAAATAACTCATATGTTTCTTGAAATTCATTATTTAGAATATATACAAAAGAATTTGTTTTGAAACTCATTTAATAAAATTCATATTGAAATTCATTATTTAGAACATATATGAAATTTTTCATTATTTAGAATATATATAAAAGTTTCTTGAAATTTTTGTTTATGAAAATTTCTTGAAATTTATTTAAAAAATAATTCATGTTTTTCATGAAATTCATTTAAAAAATAATTCATTTTTTTCTTGAAATCTATTTAAAAATATCAAATTGAAATTCATTATTTAGAATCTTGAAATTTATTTAAAAGGTAATTCATATGTTTCTTGAAATGTTTCTTGAAACTCATTTAAAAAATTCATATTGAATTTCGTTATTTAAAATATATATGAAAGTTTCTTTGAAATTTTATTTATGAAAGTTTCTTGAAATTCATTATTTAGAATATATATGAAAGTTTTTTTAAATTTTTGTTCCTAAAAGTTTCTTGAAATTCATTATTTAGAATATATATGAAATTTTCTTGAAATTCATTATTTAGAATATATATTAAATTTATTGATTTTTTTTAAATTAATTATTTAGAATATATATGAAATTCATTGAAATTTTTCTTGAAATGAATTTCAAAATTTTGTTTCTGAAACTTTCTTGGATTTTTTTCTTGAAATTGATTTAAAAAATAATTCCTATGTTTCTTGAAATTCATTTAAAAAATTCATATTAAAATTTATTTTTTAAAATATATATGAAAATTTAGTATATATATAAAAGTTTCTTGAATTTTTTCTTGAAACTCATTATTTAGAATATATATGAAAGTTTCTTGAAATATTTCTAGAAATTTATTATTACAAATATATATGAAAATTTTTTGAAATTTATTTTCAAATTCATTTTTTAGAATATATATGAAATTTTCTTGAAATTCATTTAAAAAATTCATATTGAAATTCATTATTTAGAATATATCTAAAAAAATTATTTTGAAATTCTTTTAAAAAATTCAAATTGAAATTCATTATTTAGAATATATATAAAAAAAAATTGAATTTTTTCTTGAAATTCATTTAAAAAGTAACTCATATTTTCCATGAAATTCATTTAAAAATTTCATATTGAAATTCATTACTTAGTGTATATGTGAAAGTTTCTTGAACTCCATTTAAAAAATCATTCATATCTTTCTTGAAATTTATTTAAAAAATTCATATCAAAATGCATTATTTAGAATATATATGAAAGATTTCTGAAATTTTTGTTTATAAAACTTTCTTGAAATTTTTCTTGAAATTCATTCAAAAAATGCATATTGAAATTCATTATTTAGAATATATATATGAAAGTTTCTTAAAATTTATTATTTAAAATATATATGAATGTTGAATTTTTTCTTGAAATTAATTATTTATAATATACATGAAAATTTCTTCAAATTCATTATTTAGAATATATATGAAAGTTTCTTAGAATATATATGAAATTTTTCTTGAAATTCATAGAGTATATTATTTAAAATATATATGAAAATTTCTTGAAATTTATTATTAAAAATATATTATTTAGAATATATATATATATATATATATATATATATATATATATATATATATATATATATATATATATATAAATAAGTTTCTTGAATTTTTTCTTAAAATCATTATTAAGAATATAGGTGAAAGTTTCTTGAAATTCATTATTTAGAATATATATGAAATTTATTATTTTTTTTTTTAAATTCATTATTTATAATATATATGAGAGAGTTTCTTGATATTTTTTTGTAATTCATTGTTTAGAATATAAATGAAATTCTTTGAAATTTTTCTTGAAATGAATTTCAAAATATTATTTTTGAAAGTTTCTTGAAATTCATTTAAAAAATAATCTATATGTTCCTTAAAAATTTTCTTGAAATTCATTTTAAAAATTCATATTAAAATTCATTATTTAGAATATATCTGAAAATTTAGAATATATATGAAAGCTTCTTGAAATTCATTATTTATAATATATAAGAAATTTTCTTGAAATTTTTCTACAAATTCATTATTTAAAATATATACGAAAATATCTTGAAATATTTCTTGAAATTCATTATTTAGAATATATATAAAAATTTCTTGAAATTCATTTAAAAAATTATTAATATTTTTCTTGAAATTCATTTTAAAAATTCATATTGAAATTCATTTAAAAAATTCATATTGAAATTCATTATTTAAAATATATATGAAGGCTTTTGAAAATTTTCTTGAAATTTATTTTAAAAATAATTCATATTTTTCTTCAAATTCCTTTAGAAAATTCATATTTAAATTCATTATTTAGAATATATATGAAAGTTTTTTGAAAATTTTGTTTATAAAAATTTCTTGAAACTTTTGTTGAAATTCATTATTTTTAATATATACGAAAGTTTCTTGAAATTTATTATTTAGAATATATATGAAAGTTTCATGATTTTTTTCAAGAAATTTATTATTTATAATATATATGAAATTTTCTTGAAATTCATTATTTAGAATACATATGAAAGTTTCTTAGAATATATATGAATTTTTTTTTTAAATTAATAGAATATATATGAAAATTTCTTGAAATTCTATTTCTAAAATATATAAGAAAGTTTCTTGATTTTTTTTTTTGAAATTCATTATTTAGAATATATATGAGAAAGTTTCTTGAAATTTTTCTTCAAATTCATTATTTATAATATATATGAAATTTATTGAATTTTTTTTTAATGAATTTCAAAATATTGTTTCTCAAAGTTTCTTGAAATTCATTTAAAAAATAATTTATATGTTTTTTGAAAAAAATTTTGAAATTCATTTAAAAAATTCATATTGAAATTCATTATTTAGAATATATTTAAAAGTTTATTGAAATTTATTATTGAGAATATATATGAAAGTTTCTTGAAAGTCTTCTCGAAATTCATTATTTAGAATACATGTGAAAGTTTCTTAGAATATATATGAAATTTTTCTTGAAATTTATAGAATATATATGAAAATTTCTTCAAATTCATTTTTTAAAATATATATGAAAGTTTCTTGAATTTTTTTTTTTGATTCATTATTTAGAATATATATGAAAGTTTCTTGAAATTCATTATTTACAATATATATGAAATTTATTGATTTTTTTTTAATTCATTATTTTGAATATATATGAGAAAGTTTTTTGAAATTTGTTTAAAAAATAATTGATATGTTTTTTGAATTTTTTCTTGAAATTCATTTAAAAAATCATATTGAAATTCATTATTTAGAATATATATGAAAATTTAGAATAGATATGAAAGTTTCTTGAAATTTATTATTGAGCATATATATGAAAGTTTCTTGAAATTTATTAATTAGAATTTATATGAAAGTTTCTTGAAATTTTTTTTGATATAATATATATGAAAGTTTCATAAAAGTTTTCTAGAAATTTATTATTTAGAATATATATGAAAGTTTCTTGAAATTTTTGCTTATATTGATTATTTAGAATATATATGAAATTAATTAAAAATTTTCTTAAAATGAATTTTAAAATATTGGTTTTGAAAGTATCTTTAAATTTTTCTTGAATTCATTTAGAAAATAATTCATATAATTCTTGAATTTTTTCTTAAAATTCAATGAAAAGTTTCAGGAAATGAATTTCAAAATTATTGTTTTTGACATTTTCTTGAAATTCATTGAAATTTTTTGATAAAATGAATTTCAAAATATTGTTTTTGAAAGTTTCTTGAAATACATTTAAAAAATAATTCATATGTTTCTTAATTTTTTTTTTTAATTCAATTAAAAAATTCATATTGAAATTTATTATTAAAAATGTATATGAAAGAATTTTTCTTGAAATTTATTATTTAGAATATATATGAAAGTTTCTTAATTTTTTTCTTGAAATTCATTTAAAAAACAATTCATATTTTTCTTGAAATTCATTTAAAAAATTTATATTGAAATTAATTATTTACAATATTGAAATTCATTTAAAAATTAATTCATATATTTCTTAAAAAATTTCTTAAAATTTTTTTAAAAAATTCATATTGAAATTCATAAAGATAAAGATTTATTAGTGAGATTTAGGGTACTTTACAGTAAATCCTAATCTATATTTGTTGTTCTTTATTAGAGAAAGTGGACAGTATGAAAAACATAAGAAAAACAACAATTACAGTAAGAAACACATCACCATTGACATAGACTAGGATCCCATGAATTAGCTTGTATATTTGATGTTCAAACCAGTTACAATCTTCAAGTCCAGTAGGTCTTTACAGCTTCAAACTTCTCATGTTAGCCTATCTTTCTTCAATTACTAACAAAGCTTTAGCAATCTCAACAACTATTTACACTTGATAAGTATTCAATCAACCCTTACAATGGGCTCCTCTTATGATATTTATAGGTAAATTGAGGAGGTGGAGTGAAAGGAAGAGTTATTTGTTCAATTAATACAAAGTAAATTCTTCTCGTCCTCTGGGAGGCCTAATGGAGAAGAGATCTAATGTCTTAACTCTGTTAATTGACTTTTACATTAAGTTTCATCAACTTCAGTCACTTTTGTTGAATTTTGAGACTTTTGGTAGACTAGAAATTACTTTCTGAGCTTTCTTTGGCAAATATCGCTGACTGTGCATTAACTTTGTATTCTTTTGAGGCAAATTAGCTGGCAGGTGGCATTTCTGGCCTTCTGGGGATTAATTTCTTTAATGATCTGGCTTTTTGAAGTGGTCTTTTGTTGATCTGTCTAATTTGTTGCTTTAAACACTGATTTAGGTAGTTGATATGCTTTTAGGCCTCCTTTAACTATCTTCCGGGCTTTCTATCCTTTTCTTACTGTATTAACTTTTAATTCTTTGTGTTAACACTGTGTTTTATCCATAAACTATGGATTAAGCTTTAAATCTTCATATTTTGCGCTTTAATCATTTCTTTAATCTTCCTTTAATTGTCTATATGCAGGGTTCCTTTAGGTGCTGGAGGGTTTGATTATTCAGTCAGATGATCGAAATATATTTGACTAAAACCTGAAGATTCACCTTTTTTCCCCCTTTTCGTTCAATTGGGCTTTAGAAAATCGTCACCCGGGGTCCTGCAACTGTATTTTGCTTTGGGAGGCCTGTGTGTAAATGACTGCCATTAAAACCTGCAACTAAACAAAAAACATATTATAAAAACCTGTGCTTGAGGCTTTTACTGCTAACAGAGGCTCGGGGGAGGCGGGGGAGTGTTTACAGAGAAATGAAGAATGCACCAGAGGTGGAAAAACCCATGGTGGAAGGCAAAACCAGGGTTTAAATTGAATTATGGTGCGAAGTGGTGATGAGCGGTTTTGCAACAAACCGGAGTGGTATTTGCATGGATTTAGGTGGTAAATGGTTTTATGTGATATGAACGCGATATAGTTCTCTGGATGACGCGTGTCCAAGTGAAAACTGCCTATTTCACGTTGAAACTGCGTGATCAATTTCATTGGTGAAATGGGTGCAAAATTAACTTTAGACCGTCTGATCTGGGCAATTAAGATTGACGGCTGCAGATGAGCGCGATAGGAGATAATATGGGTGGAGGAAAAATATGGTGGGACTGGGGTGACGTGGAGTAATGTTTGGTGGAGGAAAAGCGGGAGGTGATGCAAGGATCATTGATAGGGAAAGATCAACGGCTCAGATTTGATGCAATATTTGACATATATGGAAGGGAAATACGAAGGAAAACGCCTTTTTGCAAGGTGCACTGGGGTAGAAAAATGGTAAGGGACGGAGGCTTAAGGAACGGGGAAGGTAGGGTCTCATGGAAGAAATAGGAACCAGGAACGGAGAGATAAGGGGCTGAGGAAAACAATGTGCGCCGTTGGATTATAGTGATGAAGGGTTATAATTAAGGTAGGGGTGAAAATATATAAAGGGAAGGGAGATGAGGTAAGGTTCAAAGGGAACCGTCTGATGGCGAGGATCAACAACCCAGATTTCATCGCAAGGTCGCCCAAATGACAAACGGTGCGACCGGAGGGTAGGACCTGCGAAACAACGCTGGCCGTCTGATCAGGGGAAAAGGAATGGTCCCGATCTGATCGCGGAAAGGCAGAAATGAACGAACGGGGTGGAGGAAAGCGATAATGTGAGATAGTGCGGACTGTCCAATCAGATTTGATTGACGATGGAGATTTTATCACGGGATCGCATCGGCGATGGAAAAAGGTCAGGAGACAAAGGAAATTTGGAATTGCAATGAGCGATGCACCGAAGTGCCGACAAAGTGCAGACCGTCCGATCTGAGGGAGATCAATGGTGGAGAATTGATCGGGGGATCGACATATCGATGAAGAAAGGGTCCGGGAACAAAATAACTGGGATCGCCGATGGCGATGGCCGATGTGATGGCGAAGTGTGATGCGATGGAAATCGACAGTCCATATTTCATCTGGGGATCGCATCGGCGGCGAACATTTTTTCAAAGGGAAAAGGTCGCGGGGAAAGGTGAAAGGCCAAAATGAGGAAATGTCGATGAGCCTAGTGCTTGGTCATGAAGCAGGGTTATATGAAGAAAAAAAAAAGGACTGAGGGCTTAAGCCTGAAAAAGGGCTTAAGGCCTAATGTTTTGAAAAGGTCAGAGTTAGGCCTTTAAAAGTGGGTTTTTTAGCCTTTTTAGAATTCCGATAAGAATAAAAAGAGGGTTTTAAACCATAAAAAGGGTTTTTATAGGTTTAAAGAGTTTTGATGGGAAAATGAGGGTAAATGAGGGAGAAAAAGGGGATTTTTTAGGGGAATGAAGGATAAGAAAAGGGGAAAAATGAGTGATATGGGGGTAGTTGTGAAGATGAAATGATGAAAAAGGGGCTTGAAAACAGTCTTTTATACCAGCAGGGTTACTTAGTGGATTTTTGAATGAATATTTATCAGAGGACAGGATCATTGGCCAAGGTACACAGCAAGGCTTCAAGAACTCACAATTTTTCTTTAAAACTTGTTTCTTGAAGACTAAAGACCTATTTTAGCCATCATCAGTTATGAGAAAATTTTATTGATGGCTAACAAGCTGATCAAGCAGATCATCTATCCTTGGGAATGGGTAACGATTCTTTACTGTAATCTTCTTCAAAGCTCGGAAATCTACACACATGCACCAAGTCCCATCTTTATTTGGTATCAAGACTATGGGTGAACCATATGGTGAGGTGCTTGGCCTTATGATTCATTTTTCCAAAATCTCTTTTATTTTCCTCTTTATTTCATCATTCTCCATTATCAACATGTGATACATACCGATGTTTAGAAGGGGACAATCTTTCTGCAACTGAATCTCATGTTGAATCTCTCTTTTTGGAGGCAATCCTGTTGGCTCCTAAAACATTGGCATCATATGCATTAACTACATCATATAAATCTGATTTCAAATTAGGATCACATCCCTCAAATGATTCATGATTAACATTAGCTTTAGGCTTTGTCATAAGAAGAAGAAAAATTCTTACTTGAATTTACCAGACTCTTTACCTGTCCACCATTTTCCATAGCAATGTTTGTCTTCTTGCGATGTGCTCTAACAATGTACTCCTTTCCATCTTTGAATAAATGATATTTATTCTCCTGGCGATGGAATATCACTTGCCTATCATACAAGTAAGGAATTCCCAACACAATACATGTTATGTCAAGCGGAACCACATATAATTCAACTGTGTCAACAAAATGTGCAGTGATTGCAAACCATAATATGCATTTCTTTGAAACCTATAAATTTGCATCCTTACAAATCCAACCTAATGGATATGCTTTGGATGTGGTATGGTCTCAAAGTTAATTTTCTTGACCAAGTCTTCAGAGATTAAGTTTGCTTGTGACCCACTATCAAACAATGTGTCAATCTTCGTATGTTTGGATATGACTATCACATGAAACAATTCTATTCTTTCCTCTTTATTTGGAGCAAGTATGTGACAGTTTGATGTACTAGTACTGGGTTTATTTTAAATTTCTTTTCCCTTCATGTTCTTCAATCCCATTATTGTAATCTTAGATTCATCACCTGAATCATCTCCTAAATCATGTTGATTCGTACTGTAGTTTTTTGTTTCCCTTTGTTATTGTATTTCTTTGGCCTCATTTCAGGATGTAATTTCCAATAATGAGTTTCATCATGGCCTTATTTTGAAAAAAAATTACAAACCAAATTTTCTCCCTCTTTCTTAACATGTGTATTCTTTTTTCTTTTACCTTTTGAGGTCTTCTCTTTGTTTTTACCCTTAAAAGGTTTCTTTCTACCCTCTTCAGAAATGTTCTTCCCTCTAGCTTCTAGATGTCTGGCCTGAACACATACTTCATCTAGACTGGTGGTGTTAAACATGAGAATAATATGTTTTAGGTAGCTATGTAAGCCTCCTATGTACTTGAGAAAAGTATCTTGTTGCAAATCTATCCCTAATAAGAGAGCTCTTCTCCTAAATTCTTGGGTGAATTCTTGCACATTTTTTCCCTTCAATTGCTTAAATTTTTGCTAGTTCATTATGGCTTTCTGCATATGAGCCAATGGATAAAAAAAAAAAATTATAGCAGTAATGAAATCTGACCATGATAGAATAATCTTACCATGTTTTTTTATCTCCTCCTTTGTTTTGGCTTCCCACCAAACAAGTGTTGCACCTTCCATTCTCAATGAAGCTAATTGGATTTTGGTATCATCATCTTGAAGGTTCTGGATTCTCAAATAGACCTCCAATTACCTAATCCAACTATCAAGCTTTTCTGCATTGACTTCACCATTAAACATTGGCAATTCAAACTTAACATCAAGTTTTAAAAAATGACTTTTACCAGTGGTCTTTGACTTGTGTGGCTGATGTACTGAAGAATAAGTAGAGGATGAGGATGAGGATGATGGCTCTTCATTGCCTCCATTTCCTCCATTTCCCTTCTTTGACTTATCTTCATCATTGTGACCTCCTGAAGATCCTTTTCCTTCCTTGTGAAGTTTGAATCCTTCTCCTTTTATTCTCTCATTCCTTTCTTGATAAAGGATTCTAACCATCTCAGTCATGTCAAGGAATGCTTTCCTGAACACTCTTTCTTCCTCTTTAGGATCAACTTCTTCAAGGATTTCTCCTTCTCTATGAGACATACTTAATGTAGCTTCTGCTTCCTTAGGATGTGAACTAGGTGGTGGAGATTGTGGCAATATTTCTCTCCTTTTCTTTATCTCTTCTTGAGACACTTCTTCTCCAACCAATTTTCCTTCTCCTCTTTTGAGCTTGAGCCTAGTAAGCATCTAAAAACTTGCAAACAGTTAAACAATATTTTTCACTAAACAACACCAAATAATAAACTCTAGCTCTGATACCTATCTGATCTGAAAGGACTGTATTAGTTTTGTTGTGCTAAGTGTCATTTAAGTTTATAAATATGTGCATACTTCTCTCATTAGTTTTCTTAAGGATTGAGGATTTTAACCATGAATTGTAGATGATTTTAGTGAACTAGAAGAATTAAATAAGCATAAATAACAATTAACAATTGTGTAAAAAAGAGAAATAGGTCACCACATAACATTTACATAGCAGGAATGATGAAGTAGTTCACCCCTCCTGGGGCTACATTTGTTGGTCCAGCTCCCAATGGCATGTCCATCTTTGATTATGCTCAAAATTTTGCAAATACATATATTTAGAGGCCTCTAATGGTTGTTTTCTATGCACTAATGGCTCTAGAATGCTCTAATTAACTAAGAATGACTCTTCATTAACAATGAATGGGCAAAAATTGAGTCTCCTACTCATTTTCCTAGTTGCACCTAGAAAAAATCCACTAAATGCGCAGGACTCCACTTAACTGGAGTCAAAATAGTCATTTCCGCCCTTTTTGGGCGCATTGCCAAAATTACTACTGGATTAAACTGCAACATTTAACTGTGCGGTTAGGGGTGGCCACATGACAACCCCAATCCCGTGGTTATCGTGACGGTTAGTGAAACTACAGTAATAAACTGCGGATAAGGTTCAAACTCCAAGTTGAATGGGTGGTTAGCGCATAACCGCGTGGAGGGTGTTAATAAACCGTGGCAATGTGACACATAATGCGAAGAATGCTAGTGGTTACAGAAATATCAGAGTTTGTGATTTATGTTATGGTTTCAATGTTATTTGACCACCATATGTTGGACCGTTGACGCGTTGGGACCATCGGCAGTCCCCCAACCCCCACACGTCAATACATTGAAACATAAATAAAAGTCACCTCCCATGATAGTTAAGAACTAACATGTAGCTTGGGCGGTTGTGTCGTCTAGTTGCTATGTTAGAGGTCACGGGGTCAAGCCCTGCGAACCTCAACCCAAAATTTTAAAATGTCATTTGGGGGAAACGTGGTCGCCTCAGGGTTGGCCACATTTCACCCCCTGATTGGCCCAAAAAAAACAATGTACAACCATTCAATAAATGATGAAGCGACACTTGTCACCCACTTATTCGTTCTGAGGAAAGGAATATTCCTCAAAATAATCCTTTTTCTAACTGTACCTCCACGCTGCTAACTGTGCATCCAAGTCAAACCTGTCACAAATTTTACCTGTTTGATATTTCTATCAGAACGCAATATCTCTCTCATACGACATTAGTTTTTCGAACCGTTGACGGCGCCGAAATCAGGAAGACGATCTCTACGTAACCATCCTAGTTTCAACCCATCCTGTCACTTTGAATTTTAAGAAAAATTTATGAACTCCTGATCAGTTGCCTTTGCATTACGTTTCTCCCTCTTCAGCTCTTCGACTCTCCCTTTTTCTTCATTGTGACCTTCTATAACCATCTCTTGACTCATCCTACTACCTTCTTAAGGCTCCTGTAGCTCGTATGTGATCCAAGAGTAGGGTTGAATCAAGGATCCCACCACACTATCTGTAGATGCTCTACAAATCCATGTCACCCCACCTCTTTTGTTGAGGCACATGAGCACTCATGGCTGCATCATCATCAGAGCCATCTTATTTTGTTGCTACAGCCTTGGAATCAGAAGATCCTTTATCCTTCTTCTTAGGAAAAGTGTTGGCTAAGTGTCCAAGATCGCCACAATTAAAGCATTGGACCTTGGAAAGGTCCTTCTTATTCTTCCCTTGCTTCTTCTTTTCCCTTGATGCAAGGGCTGCATCATCATCCTCCTCCTTGACTTTGGCTTCTCTACTTCCACCACTAATATTTTGCCTCTTGGTTACCCTCCTGATCTCCTCTTAGCAGAGGATAGCCCACATGTCATCCCATGATGGTAATTTTTCTCTTCCCAGAATGCTCTGGATAAACGTTTCCCAATCTTCTGAGATTTCATTCAGGGCAATCCTCACTAATATCCCCTTATCTGGAGTATCGCCTATGCCAACTAGCTGATCTCGGATAGCTTGAAGCATGAAAAGGAATGGATCTATCTCTTCACCCTTCATCATTTGGAATAACCACATATGGTTCTATAGAAGCATCCTTCATTGGATGGAGCCTTCTTAGTAAAGTGTGACCAATTCTACCCACATGTTAGTTTTTTTAGTCTTTCTAACAATATGAGGAATAAATTGGTCCTTGACTACGTCTATGATCAAACACTTAGTCCACACTTCATTTTCTTCATACTGCCTTAGAGGATCTGCATCATTTCGTACAACAAGAACCTTCTATGCATGATCTTTGAGACCATACTCATCCAGAACTGAAAGGATTCTGGCCCTCCAAATAACATAGTTGGACATGCCATCCAATCTATCTTGATCCGTTATTCCATATCAAGCCATATTTCTCATATATGATAGAAAAAATACTTCTTTTCCCTCTGGATATGGGTTTCTTGATGACTAGAAACCCTCTAGCAACTGCTTCTACTAAAAACTGATTTCCCTCCTAGAAATCTTTCGCAATATTCCCAAATGGTAAAAGCAGGAATATAGTGAAAAATATTGGAACAAAATTGCAGATCATCATTTATAAATTAAGTGGCCAATATGGAGACCTTTCATATGTTATTACAGCAGAAAAATGTACATAATAAATGGGCCATAAGATGCATAACAGGAAATACAAGTCTCCAATGAACAAATCCCTCAATATGAGGTGCTATAACCATATGTAAAAGCTGGAAAACCATTACAATGTTATTTTATTGGCTTTGTAATACCAGTAGATTGTACATCAGATCTAGAGCTGATATGTGCCAGAAAATTTAGATCTATATCAGATCCATGCACTACACAAGATCCTTTAAATAACCCCCTTGGGGTTTTCAGAAAAACACCAAGTACAAGATGTATATCTGAGATCTAAGACTACAAATCTACTAAAAAATACATATCTAGAAAGTATGGCTGATCTGATATTATTAATAGAATAGCCTCCTCTAATATATCTTCAAAGTGAAGGGCAGATCCCCAACACTAGAAAACCAACTCTCCAAATGGTGTGCCAAATCATGTTGCAACTCCTACAGAAATAACACAGATCTGGAAGTAAACTATGTTGTAGGGATCAAAATAGGGTTGGCTTGATGCCAAGTTCTAAAAATGATCCTCAAGCCCTCCAATACTATCCTCCCAATGAAGTAGAAAACTCCTCCACTGAAAATAAGCATTGAAATGGCCCAGATCTGAAAGATCTAGTCTCCACTTGCTGCATCTTGCAAAAACAACCAAACCCTCAACAAGATCTGCATTGTAGTTGAAAGAAAACGCTTGGCCCTAAGCCAGATAGTGGACAATGCAATACAAACTCTCCCAAGAGCTACTAAATGGGAAGAGGTGGGATTCCTGATCAGGAACACCCAATGCTAAACAAAATTCAATCTTAGCTAAACAGCAAGAGAAAGATATATGTCTAAACAGACCATATATTCAGAAAATATCATATACATCAACCACCTTCTAATGCTTCCATCCCCTTCCTTTTATAATACAAGAGCTTGCAAACGCTAAACCACTTCCAAAATAACCCTCCTTTCACACAAGGAACCTCCATCTAAAAATGCACTATCTTTCATTGATGGCCACTCCTCCATGACAGCGTTGTAGATTTGGTCAAGGTTGACCCAGTCAAAATGTTCCAACTCCTTTCACACCTAAGGGTGCTTGATTTAACATCCAAGATTTACCCTTTTCACATTTGGCATTGACTTATTCATTACTACGGAGAATTATGGACCTCCTTTGCTCTTTTATTCTTTAAACAAAGTAATAAAACAAAATGAATATTCCAATTAGCGCATGACTAATTGGGAATATTACAGTCCTCCCTTCCCAAATGTTGCTTGTCCTCAAGCAACTGACAAGGTGAGTGCTACAACTCTTCTCCTCCTCCATTGGTGACACCAACATGTGATAAGCTGCCTCCATAAGCTAAGTTTTCACCAATCCATCCCTTCATGAATTTCTCCTCCAATGTTCCCATGAGATGCAAATAATCCATCCCATAAGGAGACAATAATTCCAATGAAACAAACATGGTTTTCCGAATGTTATCCTTGAAACATGTAGCATAAGGTACATGGAGAATCTCCATCCCATAGAGAACATACATACCTCCCATCCTCCCTCCATACATTCCCATAAAAAGTACAGGTACATCATCAATGTATGGGATTAAATTACATACATACAAATAGAAATTTGTGCATATGGAGGTGGGTCATAGTCCCACATGTGGAACCAACACAGTATATCTCATGACTGCATCAGATCATGATGTGGTAAGTGGTTTCCCCATGACTTACTTGCTATCCAAGTCATCTCACCATGGCTGAAAGTGTGAGATATATTTGGTGCCTTAGGACTGCACCCATCATGAAACAAAATCTCCCTTTGTCCTCCAAGGGAGTGGCCATATTCAAAAAAAATTGTGGCCCAAAGTTGGCCATGAATTTTATATGGTATAGTAATCCTCCTTGGAGTGATGGCCTGCATAGACATGGTGAAATAATGCAAACAATAATCAAATGAAACGTTATTTACATGAGTATATTCTTCACCAAAATTTCTCCTTAAAAAAATGGAGTGGTGCATAGATCTATCTCCTTCCTAAAAAAGAGAAAGAGATGGCTGAATTAACTCCTTTATAGAGTTATGTAGCTGTCCCATCTCCACATGGTTCATGCATCTTTGAAAATGTTGATATATTTTTCCTTCAAGGCCCTTCCAAGTGTACCTCCTCATGATGATGTTGTAGAATCTCATGGAATAAGTGTGGCTGAAAAATAACTCTTCATAGGCCTTTTGTAGTAACTTCTCCTTGAGCTTGGAAGCTCTAGAAAAGAAGATCTGACCATGACAGTGGATGACTCCATCCTGGACTGAATATCCCTCTGCATGTAGTTGTTCATCAAGTATCATGCAAGTGAAAAGATCCTTGGAATAATCCACCAACAGTGGAGATTTCCAATATGGATCAATCTCCCATAGTGACAACACTGATGATTTATCAACACAAATGTCTATCATATGGCTACTTTCCTCCTTGACATCTCCCATGCCAAAGGTATATTATGGAAGGTTACTCCTCCCATGATTCTCCTCCCACAATGCAGAATTTGAAAAGAGAGTGGGTAATGATGATGTTGGCAGAATATCTCCCTCCTCCTTGAGCCTACCCAAGACTTCCAGTGCTATATCTTTATCCTCTAATGCTCCCATCCCTCTTGGATCTATGCTTAGAGCATCATGTTGTGAGATATATCTCACCAAATCTGAATCAGGTGGCCTCCCGGGTGGTTTTCCACTAGATAAAAGTGTCCCATGCAGCAATCTCATAAGCATAATAGATGGGACTGTAAGGTCCTTGCTTCCACTACAAAAATCCATCTCTGACTTCTAGTTGGAAGTTTTATGGGAGGGATATGTATGCATGCCTTTGATCATTTGATTCTTACCACTCTTTTTATCCACCCATTCTATCTACAAAGCCTCCCAATCAGTGGTGACTTTCCCCAAATTAATCAACCATTTAACACCCAATATCACATTGGTGTGAGGTACGTCAACGACAAATAAGTGATAAATCAATGTATTTGTCCCCATTGTGACTGATAAATATGGAAAATAGTGCATGCATTTCATTGTTCTATCTCCTGGGACCAAAACAAAGAATCCCTCAAAAGCATCAGTGGGTATTTCCCTCCTTTGCACTAGTTGGGCATCAATAAAATTGTGGGTAGCCCCAGTATCAACCAAAACATAAACCCTCTGATTCAAGAAGGAACCTTTAACTCTTAAGTTCAATTACTTAGGTACTCCTCTTAATGATTCAAGAGCCCCTCCAATAGGATCAAATGCTCCATTCCCATCTCCTGATGGTGTTGGTTCATCTCCTACAATGTCACTGTTGTGACCTCTTCTTGGTTCATATTCCTCTTCCTCCTCATCATCTGAGAAGACCTCTATGTAATTTGTTTTTCCAGCTGCACATCTATGTCAAGGTGCCCATGATTCTTGGCAAGTGAAGAAAAGCATCCTTCTTCTTAGATCTCTCCATACATCATCATCAAGATGTTTCTTGTATGAGCTCTCCTTTGAAGGAGTAGCCTTTTCTTCCTTTCCCCTAGATGGAAAAGAGGGCTTCTGCTCAAATGTTTCCTTTGTTTTTGGAAAGGGATCTTGAAGGTCTCTAGCCCTTTCAATGGCATCTTGTAGAGTAGTGAGCTTGGTATACTTAACCAACCCATGAAGAGGTTCATCTAAAACATCAATGAACATGTACACCTTTCTTGCTATAGATAAATTAGGAACCATAAAAGAATGTTTTAAAAACTCAAAAATGTAAGTTTTTGGATTACCTGATTATTTAAGCTTTACCAGCTTCATGAATGGTGCTTCAAGATCTCTTCTATCAAATATTTCCACCTTCCTTCTAGTGAACTCTGAATAAGCAGTTACATTGGCATGACCCAATGTAGACAAACCATGGAACCACCAGTCATGTGCTTCACCTTCAAGGTGCAGTGCTGCAATCTTAATGGCTTCCATTTCTGGAACTTTGTTCAGCTGAAAGTAGATGTCAAGTTTTTCTACCAAATATTTGGCAGAACACTTGGATGACCCATCAAAATTGGGTAAAAAGGATCTACCCATAGTATGGTGTGGATCATGATTTTCAATGAATCCACTTCTTCTATGATGATGCCTTGGTCTTCTATTGTCCTTTATTTGAAAAAAATCCTGAAAAATTAAGTGATCTTTGAATCTCTGATTTTGAGACTCATATTATTAAAAATAGTCTTCAAGGGATTCATGCTCTTGAAACCCTTCATTTCCCAAAAATGTAGGCATAGTAGAGCATTGGGAAACTTGTGGTTGTTGCATTGGTTGATCACTCCAATGATGAGACATGCCAGAGCCTTCTCCATGATGAAATCCTTTAGGGGATTCCTTGAATCTATCCATTCTCGTCACCTTTATCTCTCTAGCAATGTCTTCCATGGCTCTAAGAAGGATCTTAGGGAACTCCTTCTCTTCATATTCACCTCTAGATAATAGGGCTTTACCCTTGTCTTCATTTTCATTAATATAATCAAAATTTATGTGTCTTCTCTTTTGATACCTCTTCTCTCTGTCAGCAAGAGGCTCTCCTTCTTCATAAGACATATTGGCTTTTAGAATGCATAGTTTGTGCCAAGATGATGCTCTGATACCACTATAATATTTCCAAATGGGAAAAGTAGGAACATAGTGCAAGATGTTGGAACAAAATTAGAGATCATCATTTATAAATAAAGAGGAAAATATGGAGATCTTTCATATGTTATTACATCAGCAAAATGTAAATAATAAATGGGCCATAAGATGCATAACCAGAAATACAAGTCTCCAATGAACAAATCCCTCAATATGAGGTGCTGCAACCATATATAAAAGTTGGAAAACCCTTATAGCATTATTTTATTGGCTCTACAACAGTAATTGATTATACATCAGATCTAGAGCTGATATGTGCCTAAAATGTTAGATTTATATCATATCCATGCACTATACAAGCTCCTCTAAAGAAACCCCTTGGGTTTTCAGGAAAATACCAAGTACAAGATGTAGATTTGAGATATAAGATTGTAGATCTATTGAAAAATATAGATCTGGAAAGTGTGGCTGATCTGATATGATCAATAGAATAGTCTCCCCAAATATATCTTCAAAGTTAAGGGTAGATCCCCAACACTAGAAAATCAACTCTCCAAATGGTGTGCCAAATCACCTTGCAACTCCTCCTACAGAAATAACACAGATCTGGAAGTAAAATGCAGTGCAAGGATCAAAATATGGTTGGCTTGATGCCAAGATCTGAAAATGATGCTCAAGTCCTCCAATACTATCCTCCCAATGAAGTAGAAACCTCCTCCACTGAAAATAAGCACTGAAATGGCCTAGATATGAAAGATCTAGTCTCCACTTGCTGCAGCTTGCAAAAACAACCAAAACCTCAACATGATCTACGTTGTAGTTGAAAGAAGAAGCTTGGACCTAAGCCAGATAGTGGAAAATGCAATACAAACTCTCCCAAGAGCTACTCAATGGGAATAGGTTGGATTCCCAATCAGGAACACCTAATGCTAAACAGCATTCAATCTTAGCTAAATAGTAAGAGAAAGATATATGTCTAAACAAACCATATATTCAGAAATATCATATACATCAACAACCTTCTAATGCTTCCATCCCCTTCCTTTTATAAGAAAAGACCTTGCAAACCCTAAACCACTTCCAATGATAACCCTCCTTTCACACAAGGCACCTCCATCTAAAACTGCATTGTCTTTCATTGATGGCCACTCCTCCATGACATCATTGTAGATTTGTTCAAGGTTGACCCAATCAAAATGTTCCATCCCCTTTCACACCTAAGGGTGCTTGATTTAACAGCCAAGATTTATCCTTTCCACATTTGGCATTGATTTATTCATTACTAAGGAGTATTATGGACCTCCTTTTCTCTTTTATTCTTTAAACAAAGTAATAAAACAAAATTGAATATTCCAATTAGCTCATGACTAATTGGGAATATTACAGTCCTCCCTTCCCAAATGTTGCTTGTCCTCAAGAAACTAAGAAGGTGAGTGTTGCAACTCTTCTCCTCCTCCATTGGTGACACCAACATGTGATAAGCTGCCTCCATAAGCTAAGTGTTCAACAATCCATCCCTCCATGAATTTCTCCTCCAAATTTCTCATGAGATGCAAATAATCCATCCCATAAGGAGACAACAATTCCAATTAAATAAACAAGGTTTTCCTAATTTTCTCCCTAAAACATGTAGCATAAGGTACATGGAGAATCTCCATCCCATAGGGCAAATACATTCCTCCCATCCTCCCTCCATACATTGCCATAAAAATTACAAGTACATCATCAATGTATGGGATCAAAATTACATACATACAAATAGAAATTTGTGCATATGGAGCTGGGTCATAGTCCCACATGTGGAACCAGCGCAGTATATCTCCTGACTGCATTAGATCATGACGTGGTATGTGGTTTCCCCATGACTTACTTGCTATCCAAGTCATCTCACCATGGCTGAAAGTGTGAAATATATTTGGTGCCTTAGGAATGCACCCATCATGAAACAAAATCTCCACTTTTCCTCCAAGGGAGTGGCCATATTCAGAAATTTTTGTGGCCCAAAGTTGGCCATGAAGTTTATATGGTATATTAATCCTCCTTGGAGTGATGGCCTGCATATACATGGTGAAATAATGCAAACTATAATCAAATGAAACATTATTTACATGAGTATATTCTTCACCAAAATTTCTCCTTAAAAAAATGGAGTGGTGCATAGATCTATCTCCTTCCTCAAAAAGAGAAAGAGATGGCTGAATTAACTCCTTTCTAGAGTTATGTTGATGTCCCATCTCCAAATGGTTCATGCATCTTTTAAAATGCTAATATAGTTCTCCTTCAAAGCCCTTCCAAGTTTAGCTCCTCATGCTGATGTTGTAAATTCTCATGGAATATGTGTGGCTAAAAAAGAACCCTTCGTAGGCCCTTTGTAGTAACTTATCCTTGAGATTGGAGGCTCTAGAAAAGAATATTATACCATGATAGTAGATGACTCCATCTTGGACCGAATAGACCTCTCCATGTAGTTGTTCATCAAGTATCATGTAAGTGAGAAGATCCTTGGAATAATCCACCAACAGTTGAGATTTCCAATATGGATCAGTATCCCATAGTGACAATGTTGCTGATCTATCAACATAAATGTCTGTCATATGGTTTCTCTCCTCCTTTATATCTCCCATGCCAAAGGTATATGATGGAAGGTTACTCCTCCATGCATCTCCTCCCACAACACAGAATTTGAAAAGGGAGTAGGTAATGATGATGTTGGGAGAATATCCCCCTACACCTTGAGCCTCACCAAGACTTCCAACACTGTATATTTGTCTTATAATGCTCGCATCCCTCCTGGATCTATGCTTGGAGCATCATGTTGTGAGATATCTCTCATCAAATCTGAATCAGGTGGCCTCCCAGGTGGTTTTCCACTAGATAAAATTTTCCCATGCAGCAATCTCATAAGCATAATAGATGGGACTGTAAGGTCCTTGCTTCCACTGCGCAAATCCATCTTTGAATTATATTTGGAAGGTGTATGTGAGGGATATCTATGCATGCATTTGATCATTTGAGTCTTATCACTCTTTTTATCCACCCATTGCACCTGCAAAGCCTCCCAATCAGTGGTGACTTTCCCCAAAGTAATCAACCATTGAACACCCAATATCACATTGGTGTGAGGTATGTCAACCATAAATAAGTGATATATCAATGTATATGTCCCCATTGTGACTGATAAATATGGAACATAGTGCATGCATTGCATTGTTATATATCTTGGGACCAAAACAGAGAATCCCTCAAAAGCATCAATGGGTATTGCCCTCCTTTGCACTAGCTGGACATCAATAAAATTGTGGGTAGCCCCACTATCAAGTAAAACAGAAACCCTCTGATTCAATATGGAACCATGAAATCTTAAGGTCAATTACTTATGTACTCCTCTTAATGATGAAAGAGCCCCTCCAATAGGAGCAAATGCTCCATTCCCATCTCCTGATGGTGTTGGTTCATCTCCTGTAGTGTCAACGTTGTGACCTCTTCTTGGTTCATCTTCCTCTTCCTCCTAATCATCTGAGAAGACCTCTATGTAATGTGCTTTCCAGCTGAACATCTATGTCCAGGTGCCCATAATTCCTGGAAAGTGAAGAAAATCTTCCTTCTTCTTGGATCTATTTGGACATCATCATCAAGAGGTTTCTTGTATGAGCTCTCCTTTGAAGGAGAAGCCTTTTCTTCCTTTCCCTTGGATGGAAAAGAGGGCTTATGCTGAAATGTTTCCTTTGCTTTTGGCAAGGGATCTTGAAGGTCTCTAGCCCTTTCAATGGCATCTTGTAGGGTAGCGGGCTTGGTAGACTTAACCAACCCATGAAGAGGTTCATCTAAACCATGAATGAACATGTACACCCTTCTTGGTACAGATAAATTAGGAACCATAATAGAATTTTTTAAAAACTCAGAAATGTAAGTTTCTGGATTACCTGATTTTTTAAGCTTTTCCAACTTCATGAAAGGTGCTTCAGGATCTCTTCTATAAAATCTTTCCACCATCCTTCTAGTGAGCTCGGAATAAGCAGTTACATTGGCATGACTCAATGTAGACAAACCATGGAACCACCAGTCATGTGCTTCACCTTCAAGGTGCAGTGCTATAATATTAATGGCTTCCATTTCTGGAATTTTGTTCAGTTGAAAGTAGATGTCAAGTTTTTCTACCAAAGATTTGGCAGAACACTTGGATGACCCATCAAAATTAGGTAAAATTAATCTACCCATAGTATGGTGTTGATCATGATTATGAATGAATCCACCACTTCTATGATGATGCCTTGGTCTTCTATTATCATTTATTTGAAAAAACTCCGGAAAACTCAAGTGATCTTTGAATATCTGATTTTGAGACTCATGTTCTTAAAAATAGTATTCAACGGATTCATGCTCTTGAAACCCTTCATTTCCCATAGCAAAAAATGTAGGCATAGTAGAGCGTTGGGAAACTTGTGGTTGTTGCATTGGTTGATCACTCCAATGATGAGACATGCCAGAGCCTTCTCCACAATGAAATCCTTTAGGGGATTCCTTGAATATTTCCATACTCATCTCCTTGATCTCTCTATAAATGTCTTGCATGGCTCCAAGAAGGATCTTAGGGAACTCCTTCTCTTCATCTTCACCTCCAGATAACGGGGCTTTACCCTTGTCTTCATTGTCATTGTAGAATCAAAATTTTGGTGTCTTCTCTTAAGATACCTCTTCTCTCTGTCAGTAAGAGGCTCTCCTTCTTGAAAATACATATTTCCTTTTAGAATGCACATGTTGTGCCAAGATGATGCTCTGATACCACTATAATATTCCTAAATGGGAAAAGCAGGAATATAGTGCAAAATGTTGGAACAAAATTATAGATCATCATTTATAAATTAAGAGGCCAATATGGAGACCTTTCATATCTTATTACAGCAGCAAAATGTACATAAGAAATGGGCCATAAGATGCATAACAGGAAATACAAGTCTCCAATGAACAAATCCCTTAATATAAGGTGCTGCAACCATATATAAAAGCTTGAAAACCCTTACAGCGTTATTTTATTGGCTCTGCAACAATATTAGATTCCACATCAGATCTAGAGCTGATATGCACCTGAAAATTTAGATCTATATCAGATCCATGCACTATACAAGCTCCTCTAAAGAACCCCCTTGGGGTTTTCAGAAAAACACCAAGTATAAGATGTAGATCTGAGATCTAATATTGCAAATCTACTGAAAAATACAAATCTGGAAACTCTGGCTGATCTGATATTATCAAGAGAATAGCCTCCTCCAATAGATCTTCAAATTGAAGGACATATCCCCAACACCAGAAAATCAACTCTCCAAATGGTGTGCCAAACCACCCTACAACTCCTCCTACATAAATAACATAGGTATGGAACTAAACTGCACTGTAGGGATCAAAATATGGTTGGCCTGATGCCAAGATCTGAAAATTATTCTCAAGCCCTCCAATACTGTCCTCCCTATGAAATAGAAACGTCCTCCACTGAAAATACGCACTGAAATGGCCTAGATCTGAAAGATATAATCTTTACTTGTTGCAGGCTCTAAAAAAACCAAACCCTCAATAGGATCTGCGTTGTAGTTGAAAGAAGAAGCTTGGACCTAAGCCAGATAGTGGACAATGCAATACAAACTCTCCCAAGAGCTACTCAATGGGAAGAGATGGGATTCCTAATCAGGAACACCCAATGCTAAACAACATTCAATCTCATCTTAACATAAAGAGAAAGATATATTTCTAAACAGACCATATATTCAAAAAATATCATATACATCAACCACCTTCTAATGTTTCCATCCCATTCCTTTTATAATACAAGAGATTTCAAACCCTAAACCACTTCCAATGATAACCCTCCTTTCACACAAGGCACCTCCATCTAAAATTGTGTTGTCTTTCATTAATGACCACTCCCCCATGACAGTGTTGTAGATTTGGTCAAGGTTGACCCAGTCAAAATGTTCTAGCCCCTTTCACACCTAAGGGTGCTTGATTTAACAACCAAGATTTATCCTTTTCACATTTGGCATTGATTTATTCATTACTAAGGATTATTATGGACCTCCTTTGCTCTTTTATTCTTTAAACAAAGTAATAAAACAAAATTGAATATTCCAATTAGCTCATGACTAATAGGGAATATTACATCTTTGACCCAAACACAATAGGACAACACTCTCTGATCCTCGTGATTGATTCTCATATCTATTTGGCTCAAATATGCTGAGTAACTGTCTTCCTCGCACCTTTGTTGACTTATCTAGGCACAATTCTGCAGCTACAGAATCTCCACCCCACCAGTACTGTTGAAGATTTGAAGCATTGCTTCCGGATCTTGGAAAATATTTTATGGAGCTAAAGAAATGATTAGACTGTGTCTCACTGACTGGCCCAACGTTGCCTCAGAACTACTCAGAAGTGGACCACATAACCCCAGACTGGGTGATGCAGTTGTTACGCTACCCTGGGAAGGATCTACGTAAGAATAATGCCATTTTGTAGCTTCAACGTTGTCCTCTTCTAAATTTTTTTCTTCTAATGTCAAGTTGCCCTTTCTGGATCTGTTGCTTCTTCTGCCAAACTGCAAAAAAATATTTCTTCACCTGATTGCTCGAGATTCAACTTGATATTCTATTGCTCTTATACCATGTGAAAATTATACTGCAGTATCATGGTTTATTTCTCCTACTTGAATTAAAATATTACAAGTTATTTTCAGAAATTAGATTCAGAAAATACCTAAATAAACACAACTATGGACTACACATATAGATCATTTACTGAATAATACGCTCATCCAATCAAAGTGACACATGGATTTTTGGACATAAGTCCCCGAAAAAACCCAAAGCGGGAAAACCGGTGCATCAGATATGAGGGTTTATTTTATTAAGTATATTCTGAGTATAGTAAATCTAGGTTCCAAATCTAGAAAAATCGATAGAGAATAAAAGAAATCAAATCTACAGCTAACCTATTTTTTTAGTGCCAAATATCAGACTAATCCATAGCCTCAAACAAGATTTACAAGACTCAGCCCAGATTCAGCCCTAGAAACCCTAGCGCTGCCCCTGAAGCCCCAGTTTCAACCCTGATAGCTTCGGAATTCCACTGTACTACCCAGAGAGGGACCGTGTAACCCCTGAGAGGGTGACACAGGCCTTACGCTGGCCCTAGAGACCCTCTACGTAATTTTTTAAGCCCTTTGGTGCCTCAACATTGTCCTGCGTAGCACCTGCATAGCTACTTCTCTGCCTCTTATCCTTGTTGCTACTCCTCTGCCTCTTACTGACTCTTGGATCCAGGATCAAATCATCCCCTCAGCTAATACTACGCCTCGCAGCAGAAAATTCCTCCAGAAATTCTTAGCAAAATCGCCCTAGAATTCCAAATCTATTTCTCATATCTACAATTGTGTGTGTGTGTGTGTGTGTCTCCAAATTACCCTCAAATACTTCTCTTTTAATTTTTCATTGAACCCTTCAATGGCCAAGATTAAAAAATTTATCAATGGATGAGATTAAAATTATGCTTGATCTGTGTCTTTTAGAACATTTCATCGCATGTGTTAATTAATTCACTTTCATTATTTAATTTTCCTAAGTTTAGACTTAGGAAATCCATTAAAATAATTAATTATTTGAATAACTTGAACACCAACTGAATTTTTTCAAAATTCTTTCTCGGTTTTGGAGTTAAAGTGTGTCCTATCCCCTCCACAAAATTTCAGGACTAGAGCACACCCGATGCTACACCAACTATACAAAATCTCAATGATCCACTATTAATCTACGAAATCCTCCATGTCAATGACAGATCATGACCAATAAACCACATGCATACACCATGCATGCCAAAACTAGTGAGTAAAACATACATGCAACTCAGTACCTACAATAAAAAATTGTTGTAGTCGTTGATCCCGATGTCCTCTCGCGCTTTCATGCTCTTACTTTTCCTTCTTTCTCCAAATCTCTAAGTATGTCATGCTCTTCAAGAGTGCTCCAATAAAACTCTAAGTATCCAAGAGTATGAGAAAGAGAGAGAGAATAATGAGAGCTCCAAAACTGCAGTAACAAAATCTAAACTGACAAAATCCATGAACTGATCCTCGTAAGTATTTTTATTAATGAGGCCTCTATTTTCTTCATTTTCCATTATTTCCATTCATTTTCCTCCTCACGTGCAACCTATGACCTTTCATCTCCCTTTTCTCCTAATTTCCATTATTTTCATAAATAAATGTCAATAAATGCCACTTTTCCTTTCCAAATCCTTATCCATTTCCTTTGCCAATTTCCATAGCCCTAATAAACCATATGAACACCCGCACTAGGATGTTTTTCCCAACATTTAGGTTGGAATACGTGTCCCATGACCTTGGTTGTTATCTTGCCTTTATTAAATTTTATTACATGGAATTTTCACCGAGGTTATTACAAAACCCTCCCCCCATGGGGGAAAACCTTCCTCGGTGTTCAATGACAACTAAAACCAACAAGACTGATGTAAGCACAACATATTACCAATGGAGCTTTATAACTTAGCTTGTTGCAATTTTTACAATGATCAACCTGCTGAGAAGAAAACCAACATGACAACATGACAAACATAACATCATAATTCCATGACACCCATACTGCTTATTGGAGCTTTATAATATAGCTCATGATGATATTTACATCCATATACATATGTACATATATCAAACATCATACCCACATATACCAAAACACATGCCAAAACATTTTCTCAACCAACAGATAAGAAAGGATACATAACCCAACATATGATCCTCCATCTCCCATGTAGCTTCATCAGGCCCAAATTTCTTCCATTTCACTTCAACCTGCTTGATTGATTGATTCTGGAGCATGAACATTTTTCTCTATAAAATGCACTAAGGTTTCGACTAGAATTCTCCTTTTGGCTACATCTTCAATACAGACCATTCAATCACACGATAAACATCTTCAACATATTTCTTAAGCAATGACACATGGAAAACATCATGGACTTTCACTATGGAAGGAAATTCAAGTCAATGGGCTACTGGCCCAATCCTTTCAATAATCCTAAAAGGTCCACAAAGGTGAGGTGCTAGCTTGGTACATGATCCAATCCACAAGGAGCCGTTATTCGGTTTTATGTCCAAGTACGCATGTTCCAAAACCTGAAACTCCTTAAACAACATGTTCCAAACTTCATAGCTCTTCTATCTATCATGTGTTTCTTTTAGATTATTTTTTATTACATGTGTTTCACGTTCCATTTCTGGCAACATGTCTAGTCCAATTAACACCCTTTTAACCAGATCACTCCAACTGATGGCAGTATTGTAACTTTTTCCATTCAATGTATCAAATGGACTCATCCTCAAGGATTCCTAATACCCATTGTTGTAATAGAACTCTACCATCGGAAGATAATCTACCCACTTTCACTGTTGATGCATCACATTCATCCTCAATATGTCCTCCAATATCTTGTTGACCCTCTCTGTCTATCCATCTTTCTGCAGATGATAATTTGTGATGAAGTTCAAATTTGTGCCCAAACCTACAAAAAAAATCCTTCCAAAACTTGTATGTGAAATTCATATCCCTACCTGACACAATCTTTTGTGGAACACCATGCAATCTGACCACATCCCTGATAAAGACATTTGCTACATCGCTAGTTGAAAATGTAGACTTCACTGGAATGAAGTGCACTTTATTTGTCAACCTGTCCACAATAACCATGATGGAATCGTGTTGTCTCACCGTCCTCGAAAAACCTGTGTTAAATTCCATGGAAATGACCTCCCATTTCCATTCTGGAATCGAAATAGTTTGTAATAGTCCACCTGGATGTTTATACTCTGCCTTAACCCGTTGAGAATCCAAGAACCTAACTATAAACAATGCTACATCTCTCTTCAAATTTGGCCAATAGTAAAATTTCTTTACTTTGGTCAGTCTCTTCTGATAGCCTAGGTGACCCCAATACAGTTTCACATGAAACTCCCTCAAGATCACCTTCTCGAGCTCACTGCTATCTGAAACGTATATCCTGTCTCTAAACCTGACCAAGCCATCTATTGTGAGCCAATAATCCACATCTTGTACTCTTATACCTGTACCTATACCTATACCACTTCTTGTACATTTACAGGTACATGTACCACTACCTGTACCTGTATCACTACCTATAGCTATACTCTGCTGCAACATGTGCACAATATCCATATACCTGTCATCCTGTTGACCTACCTGTAAGATATTATCCCATGGAAACACTAAATATGAATACCCACCACCCATATCTTTGAAAATCGTCGTATCAATCATCCAGTCTAACTTGCACATATCCTTGGATATTTTAATGACTTCTTGAGACCTCAAAACAAAAACATGTCGGACCTATTTTCTTATGAGCCCTTAGTCCTATAATGTTGGATTTTTTTATGGTGCGGCACAAGAAGGTATGGGTGGTGGGTGTGCATATTTACTCTACCAATGTGATCTATCCTTCCATATCTGGATGAATCTAGGGATAGGCACAAATACCAAGGCATAAATTACTACATGTTGTGCGCTCCTATTTTTTCCTCACATTTTTAAATTGACTCTCTATGGGTCTATAGGGATTCAAAGTGCATCATAGATTTTTTTAACAGGGAGACATGATATTGAGGTTTTAAATTTGCTATACTGGTAGGACAAGATCATTAGTAGGAAGGAAAACATTATTTTCCTCTCTTTTCAACATGTTCACAAGGAATGGAACAATATAGCAGACATCCTCTCCAATAAGGCGCTATATGCGGAAGAAGGTTTCATATTTTTTAAAGAAAGGTAAGGAAAATTATTATTGAACTGTGGGGGAATACAATTGCCCATGATTTAGAAGCTTCTAATGGATTAACCTCATCTATTTTTTGTTATAAGTATGTAAATTTTGCCTTATCTTTGTCAATCTACAGGGACAACATCTGATCTTAAATTCTTATCATCTTTCCAATATTACTATATCATTATAATTTGCATTTAGATATCTCAATGGAGAAATGTTACTTTTTCATTTAGTGTCTATATATTATCCTTTTGTATACAACTAATATTGATGAATTTTTAGACATTTTATTTGTATAATATCTTTATATCATAACTTGCACTTATAACATGAAAAATGCCATATAAATGTGTATAATCAATAATTTAGCCATGTACTCTCTTTTTTTATCAATAGAAAATGATATTTTCCCTTTCGGAAAGTTTAAAAGTGACCAAAATCCCAAACATAAAGTTCCGCTTACAACATACTTCCTAGATAAATTTAAAAGACCCTAAAATGCAAGGAAGAGTGTATGTTGTTTATGGAAGCATGCACGCCATTAAAGGTTTAAGATTGTAAATCACGTGTCTCCATAAACGCCCTTCAATTTTGAAAATTTGACGATAAGACATATATACATCATATATCTACTAGTAAAATACCAATGTACATCCTATATATACTGAATATTGTCCTAAATTTCCACTAAAGACTCTTTTTCCGCCATATCTTCATTCAAATACAAACCCCCTTCATCTCGCTGGTTTATACAATGGATCTCAAGGACACCCAGATGCTTACAGGCCTCGTGAATTCAAATGCATGCCTCCTCCAACACATACAAAAATAGTGCAACGATCTCATGGATGACAGCAGCACCAACACCAGCATCGGCGACCTCGAATGCCACGTCGAAAACTTAATCTACAGCTTCAAGGGGCTCGAAGGGGTTATCGCCACTGTTCACAACATAGAATTTCAACTTTACCAATATTTACAGTCAGATGCTAATAGAAATTATTTGAGATACAGGCAGAATTCAATCAATATATTGTGCAAGCTCATGGCTTGTCTCAATCATTTAAGCACCCAATTGGAGATCTTGAAGGTGGAGATGACCGATTTGCAAGCTTCGCAGAGGTGGAGAATCTGTGTAAACAGTGAAGGTGAAAGCATAGCGGGAAGCGAAAGCGTGAAGATCTGGCATGTGGATTGCATATTATTGAGAAAAAAAATTTCAACCCCTAGATGGTTAACTAACGAACATCTTTTTTTGAAATCAGGGTTTTTTTGAGGTATGAGGGTTTTAAAAACATTTAAGAATAGACTAAAATATATGGCCATTTTCTCTTTTTCGAGTTCGAAAAGTACATTTTGAGCCTCTTCTCAAGTGCTCAATAGTTTTGGCAGGTCAAATAATGGGGATTATATCTGTTAAGGTTTTGAGTCGAGGGATTTTGTGGCTTGGGGTTTTGCCCAGTTCTTTATTTTCACAATTGTATTTCTAGAAGTGTAATTATCAAATATATATGGTTGTCTGCTTCTTATCAAGTCGTGAAATTGTTTTTTGATTTATCGCATAAGAGCTTAGTCGTTCTGTTAGGCTACAACTGGGCTTATATCTCTTATAGTGTTTTACATCTAGAGTGTTTGTCAAATTGTTAGACTGTGAATGTAATTATTATTTTTCACCTAAGCAAACCTGTTAAGTGTAACTATCAGAGTTTTAAATAGTGGGTTTTAGGAGGAAATGTTTTAATATAGGTAGTTTTCCATCAAGCTATGAAAATTCATTTGGATCATTTGTAGAAGATGGTAAGAGTTATGCCCTGTGAAGTTATGGGGGATAATATCAATTATGGGGTTTGCATCTAGCGGTTTTTATGATATGGGGTTTTGCAAAATTCTTTATTTTCATAATTGTTTAGCAGAAAGTGTATTATTTGATACGTTGCATTGTCTGGAGTTGTCCTACATTACCTATTTCTAGTTATTTAAGGTTTCAAACTGGTTATATATGGTCCCATTATCAAGATGTTGTCTTGATCGTCTTATTGCAGGGTAATTATTATTTTTCGTTTATGAAACCAAAATCTCATAAAACCTACCTTTTTAAACATTTTTTTTTTTGTTAAAGCTTGCAAGAGCTCTCAAGCACTTGAGGCAGCAAAGTTTGATGATGCAAGAAAGGAAGAGGAGGGCGCCTTTCCCTGTTAAAGACCCTCTGATCAATATTGAAGGACTCCTCATGGGAGAAATTGGAGGGGAATTACAAGTTTAAAAAGGGTTTCCATGAAATCTTAAAGGATGGTAAGAATAAGATTTTATTTATGAGCCACTCGAAACACCGAAACTCATGGGGATAGAGTGGTTGTGGTTGTTGAACTATTTATGATTTATTTTCCCCTATTTATTTTATGTTTGATATGTATTTTTACTATTGATTGGTGCATGGCCACGCCACTTTGTTTATGGCTTTGTATTGTTGTTTGGACTTCTATATTTCCTTCATTTTCTTCTTGTTCTTTCCTTATATGTTTTTGGGTCTTGGGAATTTGATGCATAAAGAGGAAACTAATTGAGCTTGAGAAGATATGACTGGGACCCAATAGGAAATGTAAGACCTGTATTAATCCCAACACATGAATAAAGGGAAGATGAAGGCATGAAGGAAAAATATGATAGTGAGTTGGGGTGGTTAGTTCCATTGGTATAAATGGACACTGGTAGGAAAACCGTGAAAAAGGTAACAAGGAAAGGTAAAATAAACGGGATTGAGGTAACGAATGCCTTGGCCAGGTTGGGAATTGTTTTTATCAATGTTTTGCATTCTTTGCATAGATAAATGAAGTTCTCTTAACCTTTTCTTTATAGACACATAAAATTGTGTCGTGTTCATGATCAGCTATAGAAGATCCTTTGGCAAATTAGGATATTGAAGAAACTAAAACTCAGAAGACAGAAATGATGAAGTTGACAATGGAGTAGAATGCTCAATTAAAGCATATGGAAACAGAGTTGGAAAAGATGATAAAGGAAAGAGAAGCAACAGTGAAAAAATCAAATTTTCCTTTAGAAGTAGTGCCTTTAGCAACCATTCATATAGCTCAAACTTCTACAACAATCACTAGAGATGGAGCTGAGAAGCTTACCAAAGCAGTTCAGAACATTTCCATTACAGAAATCTAATGTTGATAATTCACATGCATTTGAAGCACAGAGCACCAAAAATTTGATTGAAAGGCTACAGAAAGAGAAAAAATAATCTTCCATTGCTAATACTTTGGGCCAGGTAAAAGAGATAATATGGGTAGACCTCATAGAGTCTATCACTGAAATTTGGCCAAGTATACAAATCATATTTGAGAAAAATGAGTTGATATAGAAGGAAAATGAAACCATTACAACAATCAAAGCACAACTGGGGGACAAGCTTTCCACAACAAACAATATCATTGGATTTCTGAATTCAAAGAACATGTATGAACTGGATGAATTGGGCATTGATGACAAAACAGAAACCATCGTGGAAGTGAAGAAAGTGCCAACAAAGAAGAATTTGATTGTTCAACTTGAAGAAAAATGTTAGGTCCCTATATTACTAGTATAGTCCCTTATTGTTGTTAGTGTAACCCCCTTATTGTTATTATTGTACCCCTGTAACTGTAACCCCCATATCGTTATTATTGTGCCCTTAAATTATTATTGTTAGGTTGGCTAAGATTACATTGTGGCCCCAATAAGATTACATTGTGGCCCCATGGACTCATATATATAGAAAGGAGGTTTTGTAATTTAGAGCATCCAAGAATTGTTCATTCATGTAATGTATTTGAGGTTTCCCCCTTGAAGTGGCTTATTTCTAAGGCATTGATATCTCTTCTCTTCTCTTTTTGGAGCTAGTTTCACAACATTTCGTGTCAGAGCTTTGGATTCTAGGGTTTTCACTACTCCAAACTAGTCATCATGGAATTTTCACTATAATTTTTTTTACGAAGGTTCAGAAGCTAAAATTTCTAGAGTGCGAAGCTAAATTACTGAGGAACATCTTCACAAAATTTCAAAGCTTGGTTCGTAATATTTTCGGAGATATGATCTATGGAATTTAGGGCTTTTTGTAGGCTCCTGAATTTAACCTAAACCGATCATCGCAAAATTTCCGCTATAAATTTTTTGATACGAAGATTCAGAAGTTGAAATATTTGGAGAGAAAATCCAAAATCCTAAGGAACATCGTCACAAAATTTCAGAGCTTGGTTCACAATATTTTCGGAGATATGATCTATGGCAGTTAGGTCTTTTTCAGGCTCCTGAATTTCATCTCAAAGAGGTTATCATGGGAAAATATCCATAACTCTCTCTCTGAGCATCGGATTGGAATGTTGTAGAAAGTGACTGTAATTACACAGAATATAGTTTCCTGTCTATCAATTTCAGAGCCAAAGGAGGAAACATGAAGACGTGGAAAGTCATACAAGTTCGCTCTACTGAACCAGTCCATAATTGGGTCATTGTGGGAGATTGGACATATCTTTGCCTTGAAGAATCCAAATTAGTTCAAACCTATGACATTTAGAATAAGCTTAAGAGGGCTGATACAAGGCTGAATTTTAGATATTGAGAATCCATGATTATATAGATAATTCAATTTCAATATAGAACTCCTCAAAAGCAAGTAAAAGGTGTGTATTTTTTTTCCCAAATTGCATAAGTCTTGTTTGAAGAATCAAGTTGAATTGATTCCAAGGGCATATTATATGATAGATATCAGTATTGGATTCTAAAATAGCCCCTAAAAATAATTCAACACCCATTAAGCCTTTAGAAGGCTCTACTATGACTCATGAAGACAAAGAATGGCAACATGACATATCAAAATTACAAGAGCAAGTGCAACAAATTTCGCTCTTGCAAAGAGCAACAAAAAATGACATGGAATTTTTGAAGAAAGGCGTGGAAAATAAGATGGATGGTTTGAAGAAAGGTGTGGAATCCAAGATGGATGGTTTGAAGAATGGCATGGAAGCTGGCATGGAATCTAAGATGGATGAAATGGAAGCTAAGATCGATGAGAAAATGGAAAACATGAAGAATGATCTAAAAGAAGACATGGAATGTTTGACAAAATTGATACAAGAAATGTTTCCTAATGGTGAAAAGATAATAGATGAAACTCATGATGAGAACAAAATAAATGTTAATCGTGATTTCAAAAAATCTAATGTTGGCGAGAAGAACCACCGTATTCCAAAAATGGATATGAGGAAGTTTGATGGAAAGGATCCTGTAACATGGATACTATAGATGGAGCAATATTTTGATCTCCATAATGTGCAAAACACACAAAAGGTACACATTTCAACTTTACATTTAGAACAAAATACATTTGTATGGTATCGATGGCTTTTCTCCCATAAAAAAATGAACACTTGGTCAATTTTTACAGAGGAAATGATAACACATTATAAGGATACAAAGAGCAACATCTTCTTTAGCCAATTGATAAATCTCAAACAAAAGGGTTTAGTGGGGGAGCACATTGAGGACTTCCAAAATTTGAATATAAGGGTAACTGATATTCCAGAGGAACACATGATTGATCTTTTCATAGGTACTTTAAAGGATAATATCCAACATGAATTTCACGTTTTGGAACCTGACTCATTGGAGAAGGAATTCAGGTTGGCAAGAAAAATTGAATGTAAAATTATGGCGACAAGGAAGCCTACCACTCACTTCTATAAAGAGGGAAGTGTTGCTACTCATAGATTTACACAACCTACAAGGTTGACACCTCAACAATTGGAAGAAAAAAGAGAAAAATGGATTTGCTACAGTTGTGATAGAAAATACACTAAAGGTCATAAGTGTTCTGAGAAGAAATTATTTTACATAGATTGTGAAGAGGAAGAAGTAACTGAACAAGAAGAGGATATACACCAAGAACCAACCCAAGAAGAGGAAGAAATGAGTCTGACCATATCGCGTAATGCATTGGCAGGAATTACCACTCCTCAAACTCTCAAGATAGAAGGACATATCAAGAAGAAAAAGGTAATAGTGTTGATTGATTCAGGTAGTACCCATAATTTTATTCATTGTAAGGTAGCCGAGGAATTGAATTGTTTCCTATACCCAGCACCAGAATGTCAAGTGATGGTTGCAAATGGAGGAACTATAAATTGCTCTGGAAAATGCCATAATATCAAGCTAACCATGGGGAAATATGTATTGAATAGTCCAATGCTTTCCATTCCTATGGGAGGTGTTGATGTTGTACTAGGAGTACAATGGTTACAATCTTTGGGGATGGTAGCTTTTAATTTTCAAGAAATTTTCTTGAAATTTTTTTCAGAAGGAAAGGAAGTCGAATTACGGGGTTTTGTAGGGAAGCCAGGAAAGATAATAAGCTCTAATGTCATGAAAAAGCTTCTAAAGAAAGAACAATGAGGTGCAATTGCATAATTATGCTCACTAGAAGTTCCAACATCAAAATCATATATTTCTGCAGATCTCCAAAAAGTCTTGGACAATCATTCCAAGGTTTTTGAAACTCCCAAAGGACTCCCACCTATTCGTGATCATGATCATGCTACTCATTTGATTCCAGGAAGTGTTCCTCCAAACATCAGGCCTTATAGATATCCTTATGTCCAAAAGAGAAAAATTGAACGTATGATTGCAAAAATGTTAGAGGCTGGTATAATTCAACCTAGTCAAAGTCCTTTTTTTGCTCTTGTAGTATTGGTACACAAGAAGGATGGATCATGGCACATGTGTCTGGATTATAGGGAGCTCAATAAGATCAACATTAAAGATAAATTTCCCATTGCTATGATTGATGAATTATTGGATGAATTACATGCAGCAATTGATTTTACCAAGTTGGATCTTTGTTCAGGATATCATCAAATTAGAATGAAGACTGAAGATATTTTGAAAACAGAATTTTGAACTCATGAGGGTCGTTATGAATTTTTGGTCATGCCTTTTGGCCTTACCAATGCACCTTCTACATTTCAAGGGTTGATGAATTTCATTTTCAAACCCTTCCTTAGAAAATTTTTGCTAGTATTTTTTGATGATATACTAATCTACAACAGGTCTTGGAAGGATCATGTTCAACATGTTGACAGGGTGCTCAAACTATTGTAGGAGAAAAAATTATATGCAAAAAAATCCAAATGTTTCTTTGGAGTACAAGAGGTGGAATATCTGGGTCATATTGTATCTCACGAGGGTGTTAAAGTAGACCCTAACAAAATTAAAGCCATTAAGGAATGGAAAGTCCCCACAACCATAAAGAAGTTGCGAGGATTTCTCGTGTTAACAGGGTATTATCGCAAGTTTGTTAAGAATTATGGGAGAATAGCAGCACCTCTAACAACATTATTGAAGAAAGATGCATTTTCATGGACTCCTGAAGCAACTAAGGCCTTTGAACGTCTTAAAGAGGCAATGTGCCTAGCACCGGTCTTAGCTACACCGGACTTCACAAAAACCTTTATTGTGGAATGTGATGCCTCAGGAAATGGAATTGGTGCAGTTTTAATGCAGAAAGGAAGACCCATTACTTTTGAAAGTCGTCCAATCAAGGGAAAGTATTTATAGAAACCTATTTATGAGAAGGAAATGTTAGCAATACTACATGCACTAAAGAAATGGCGAACTTACCTAATGGGAAGACACTTCAAGGTAAAAACTGATCATGATAGTCTTAAACACTATTTGGAACAAAGACTATCTTCAGAAGAGCAGCAAAAATGGGTCACAAAGATGTTGGGTTATGACTTTGAAATAATCTACAAAAAAGGAAAGCTTAATGTTGTTGCGGATGCACTCTCAAGAAAGAATGAAGAGGTGGAAGCATTGCTTTGTGCCATTTCTATTATCCAACCAGATTGGATAACCAAAGCAAGAGATGAATGGAAGAAGGACAAAGATGTATGGACACTCATTCAAAAGTTGCGGCAAGATCCTAGTACATCTG
Source organism: Pinus albicaulis (assembly GCA_034641835.2). Classification (NCBI taxonomy): domain Eukaryota; kingdom Viridiplantae; phylum Streptophyta; class Pinopsida; order Pinales; family Pinaceae; genus Pinus; species Pinus albicaulis. The sequence goes on from CM076584.1 coordinate 348,700,230, forward strand.
ATACATTTAGTTGGAAAAATGATTCCTTATGGTACAAAGATCGCTTATATCTTTGTAAGAATTCCCAACTAAAACAAAATATTCTTTTGGAATTGCACACTTCTCCTTTAGGAGGACGCTCAGGATTTTTAAAAACTTACCACAGGGTAAAGAAAGAATTTTTTTGGGATGACCTTAAATCTAATATTCAAAAGTTTGTGCTGGAATGTTTGATTTTCCAGTAGAAAAAAGTTGAGACAATTAAGACCATGGGTCTTCTACAACCTTTATCCATTCCAAGTCAACGTTGGGAGGATATTTCAATGGATTTTATCACAGGTTTACCTAAGTCCGAAGGAAAGACTGTCATCATGGTGGTAGTTGATAGAATTATTACCAAGTATGTAGACTTTTGTGCATTCTCTCATCCATTTAAAGCAAGTACAGTTGCTACTACATTTATGGACACAATTCAAAAGCTACATGGAAACCCAAGGGTCATTGTGAGTGACAGAGATCCCATTTTTACTGGAAATTTTTGGACAGAGTTATTTTCTTGTTTGGGTACTCAATTAGCTCATAGCTCATCTTATCATCCTCAATCTGATGGTCAAACTGAGATAGTAAATAAATGTTTGGAAGGATATCTTCGTTGTTTTGTATCTAATAAAAAAACACAATGGGTCAAGTGGTTACCTCTCGTTGAATGGTGGTATAACACTTCCTTCCATACTGCAGCAAAAATGACCCCGTTTATGGCACTTTATGGATATCATCCACCATCCATCACATCATGTTTAAGAGAAAATTCGAAGGTTCAAGCAGTGGAAGATCACATCGAGCATCAACAAGAATTTCTCTAGCTCTTAAAGGATAACCTGAATTTGGCGCAAAATCGAATGAAAAAATAGGCAGATCAACATTGAAACGAGAGAATTTTTGATGTAGGAGACTGGGTATTTTTTCGGCTACAACCATACAAAAAAATTTCCCTCAAGCAAGCTAAGAAAGATAATAAATTATCGCCAAATTACTATGGTCCTTACAAGGTGTTGCAAAAGATTAGTACTATGGCATACAAATTGGAGCTTCCTTCTTCTTCACGAGTGCATTCAGTTTTCCATGTTTCATGCTTAAAGAAGGTTATAGGTGAAAATGTTCTAGTTCAAACAATATTTCCAGAACTTGATGAGGAAGGAAAATTCATATTGGAACCTGAAGTGGTCACAGAAACAAGAACTCGACAACTACGAAATCGATCAATTTCAGAGTATCTCATCAAGTGGAAGAACTTACCCACTGAAGATTCTACATGGGAGAATGAGAATTTTATACAGAAGCACCCATAGCTACTCAAGCATTGAGGACAACACTTTTTTGAAGGAGAGGGGCATGTTAGGTCCCTATATTACTAGTATAGTCCCTTATTGTTGTTAGTGTAAACCCCTTATTGTTATTATTGTACCCCTGTAACCCCCATATTGTTATTATTGTTAGGTTGGCTAGGATTATATTGTGGCTGCATGGACTCCTATATATAGAAAGGAGGTTTTTTAATTTAGAGCATCCAAGAATTTTTCATTCATGTAATGTATTGGAGGTTGCCCCCTCGAAGTGGCTTATTTATAAGGCATTGATATCTATTTTCTTCTCTTTTTGGAGCTGGTTTCACAACAAAAAATGTCACAATCTGGAGGTTACAGTTCAGATATTTTTCAGCAGGATAGAGTCTCTGACACAAAAATGATTTCTTTCTCTTTTTGTAATTCATGATAAATTGATGACCAAATATGAATATGGAAAAAGACTTCAGGAAATTTCCAGGGATGCTGCCAAATTTTCAAATATTAAAGGCACATTAACAGGAAAGGCACTATTGGGAGCATTAAGCAATGACACTTACATTCAATATGAGATAAAACATGTCTTTGTGGTGAAGCCCACTTTTTCTAAATACACTGAAGCAGATGAAATTTACTGTAGGGTAATAAAATTAGTTATCCATGATGAAGAGCACTGGGAAAAGTTGTGTGAGTTTCAAGAATGATTAGTAAAAATAGAAAAGTCAAAATTTGCCAGATTAACAGTCAACTGATGGCCAGCACATCCCGCATGCATCTCCTTCATCAACAGTTTTCAGTTAGAGCCAGTTCCAGCACAAAAGATCAGATTTATTTTCATGATGCAGTTAGAATTAGTTAGCAAATAAAGCGCTATCAGTTAGGATAACCTTTAATGTAACTGTTATAATTTATTTTTATATAAATACTTCATTATACGAAGTATTACTGTTGGATAATCGAGTTGTGAAACTTTGAGTATTAATGTGGACCTACTATTAATGAAAACAAAAGAATTGCAACAATTTTCTAAGATTGATGTGGTATTTTTATTGAGCATTGTGCCTTTCTATGTTATTTCACTTCCATTTCACTTTTTGTGTAAACATTTTATCAATTTATAAACAAATTTCAGTTATATGTTCTATTTATTTGGATTTTTACAATGTGTCATTTCTTCTAATGAATGAATTCAGTAAAATTCTCATTCAAACCTCTTGTTTCTACCACTATACACCAATGACAAATTAAATGTGCTCAAATAGTTTGCCTATCCTACCTTGCTAATTTTTCTGCAATTTAATCTTTGAAATTAGTTCTAGCTTCACTTGTTATAACTTTTATCTAGCAAACAAATATTTAAACAAATTTTAAAACAAATTAATTCATTTCTAGCCTAAAATCTGGTACTCAGCCTAAAATTGAATATTTAAAAAGTGACACAAAGAGAGCCCTCTCTAGTTAGGTTGGGTTAGCTGCCTAGCTAAAATTTGGTCTGTGGTTACCTTTCTTCACTCCTAATTTTAGCCTAGGAAGTTGGGGAGAAAGATAACACCTCAAAAGCATTTTTATTAATGAGGCCTCTATATTTTCCATTATTTTCCTCCTCACATGCAATATGTTTCCTTTCACCTCTCTTTTCTCCTAATTTCCATTATTTTCGTAAATAAATACCAATAAATGCCACTTTGCCTTTCCAAAGCCTTAACCATTGTCTTTTCCAATTTCCATAGCCATAATAAACCATATGAACACCCGCACTAGGATGTTTTTCCCAAAATTCAACTTGGAATACTTATCCCATGACCTTGGTTATTTTTTTTCGTTTATTAACTTTTATTACATGGAATTTTCATTAGGGATGTTACAATTATTATGTCCATGAACATTCGTGGAGTTTGAGGAGCTCCCTAAAAAAATTCCCTCTGTCAATTGTGTTAGCACCCCGTAATTCTGAAGGATGAAGACAAAATCCTGAACGACCAACATCAAAACCGCTTTGAGCCTAGGATCTAGCCCTCCTAGATACAGAGAGGGATCTCTCTATTATATATAGATTTTTTTATTGGGCATTTTAGGCTAGCTATTAGTGCATAGGGGTTTTGTTTGAAGATTTGTGGTTGAGATAGAAAAAGAGAGCCATTGGACTATGGAGTCAAACATGTGTAAACATATTAAAATGGATGAATAACTGAGATCATGTGTGACCAAGCAAGATAGTCATGTAAATGGATCCTTACAACTTGTGAAGTGGAAACGGGGAAGAGATTAAGGTTCAATGTGAATGCAGAGAAGACCTCATTTGAATTTTGTGTTCAAATTTTAGAGGCAAACACAGGTACTATTTCAAGACTGTGCAGGGTGACCAATGAAAAATCCTAAACAAAAATTTCTTATCTACAGTAAAGAAAGAAAACAATACGTGAAACAAGAGAATGAAAAGTTATATGGAGAAATCACTTCAACACAGATCATAACACAAGAATCTCGAAAATAGCATGGTCTTTTCATTCATCCAAAATAGAGATTTTACAACCAAATGAGCCTATTACAATGTTTTTTTCCTTCCGCTCCCCCCCTCCGATACTGTTAATGCATGAAATATTTAGCTAAAACTTTATTCGGTTACTCTATCTACTGCAGTGATTTTCATTAATTACACTTAAGCATAGATTAAACAAGTGGAACCATGTAATGGCGGTGATAATATGAATATGACAAACACTGCCTGTGGAATTAACTTCGACAATCCGTTATCAATTGCAAAATAAGGAAAAAAAATTTCTTGGGATCACGAAGAGGCCATGATAAAATAAATCTGACATCTAACCCTGCTTCTTCAGAAAACTGTTTTTGGATAGTAAAATCTGGTGCTGCACTGGCTGATTCAACAAATCTAGTTGTGGTGTTGGCTGTCATGATGACCATTCTGTTTCTGATTACTTCTGTCTCTTCTGTGCTAGTTACTGCTACAGTGGAGTCTGAAACGAAAAACCCATTGTTCCTTTAATAATTGGCAAAAATTCATTTGAATTGGTGGTTACCCAAATATAATATAGTACTCCAATAATGACCTTTTGGGTAGGATTAGCAGGGAAAGGGTGACGCGGAGCAGCTATGGCAAGAGCAGTAGGTGGACGTAGAGAAACAGTGGCGGGAGTTGATATATGGATGTAGAGCAGCAGTGGCAGGAGTTGGTCGGCAGACGTGGAGAAACAGTGGCGGGAATCGTCATGACGTAGTGGTGGCGGGGGTGGTATTGGAGCGAAGGAAAAGAAGATTTTGGGAGGGTAGTGGAGTGGTAGATGTATCAGAGCAGGGGGGTTGTGAAGTTGCAGAGACATACCATGTAGTGGGAGAGGTGGTAATATATACCACCCATTTCAAATCCCCCCCCCCCCCCCGATGGTTAAATTTCGAAGGTTGAGGGGGGTGCAAAATGTGTTGGAGACCGTCGGATCGGAAGCGGGGTAACATGGATGCACAGAGAGGTGAGTGGAGTTTAATGATGGATGTGACATGGGGTGCCACGATGGGGTCGGAGGTGATAAGGGAGGTGGAAAGAGACCGACGGGGTAGGTGATGCGGTGGGAAGGGTCCCACCATATAATGTGATAACGCGGTAAGGTTTCAGGTTTGGAGGTTAAGCACTAAACTATGGATTTAGGCTTTATGTGGTAGGTGTAATTAGGATAAGTTCTAAAGGTTTTTACATAAATTCCATTGAGCACCTTTATCCTATAATGGGGTTTCCAAAATCTTTGAATAAGCATACTTTGCCCCTTTTTTGACTTATTCGAAATAAATGACAGTTGTGGAACATTAATGACAATAGGAAAGATCTGAAAAGAATAGTTAGTCAGCTTATGATACTATATATTATAGGATACTAACAAATTTATTGTCTCCCAACATCCCTAAGTTATCTTGTTTCAAGAAACCATCTTCCCTGGTGAAAATTCCATGGAGGAACTTCTTAAAATTTGCCCAGATTGGTAGATTTTCTCGACTAACATTGTGGGCCACTTTGGAGGGATTGATGTGCTATGGAACCCCCGTGATGCATCCCTCGACCCATTCTATTCTAAGGAAATTTTTATACTAGAAGGTCCTCTTAGAGGTTTGGCGCACCCGATCATTCTTTTTAATTGGTATGGAACTTATCAGGACAAAGAGGTCTTTTGGAGACATTTACATAATAGTGGTCAACTTTAAAAATGCTCACTTTCCTTGCTAGGGATATTAACTTCACCACCTCATCTAGAATGGTTTGGGGAGATAGTGCCACTCTTGATTAATTCGCTTCTTTCATTTCCCAACTCATCCATGACTCAAATATCATCAATGTATGACCCAAGGTTACTTGGGAGTGGGAGCAGGGAGTGACATTTTCAAAAGCTCTCGGTTTGGGAGAAAATTTTTATATAATATATATTTTTATATATTTTGATGCATATATGTCAACAAAAGCATGTATAATGGTGAATTAGATATAAAATGCATAAAAAAATAGATTGAATCATATAGCATCAATCATCTAGAAGCTATAATATTCATCAACCATGTCCACAAGTTAGTAACATACAACATATTGAGTCTCATGATTCATCAATATTAAAGTTTCAAGCTTTCAAAATTCAATACATAACATCTATCATCATTGATCACCAAAATTATATAAAAATTCTAACATGAAATGAAATGTTATAAAATGAAATTAAATGAAACAACTTTAATCAACTTTCATGAAGCATCATATTCATAATTCATTACGAATGAGTCATAATTGTCAACTTCAAACTTCAAACTTAAATTATCATATATTATTTACAAAAGATATCATAATAAATATGAAAGTTTCAAAAATTATAAAAACTAGTAGAAGCTAGAAGAGGCAAGTAAATCTATTATCTATTTCTAATCCTTGGGTCTCTTTCCACCACGAGAAATGTATAAATTTTTAGTATTTTTTGAAAATAAAGATCTTTGCCATTAATATCACCCTCTAAGAATTAATATCCAAAGGTATGTTTTTCATTACCTCTAGATCAGTATAGGGATCTTTGTCATTAATATCACCCTCTAAGAATTAACATAAGATAGAAAAAACATAGCATGTCAAGTCAAAATTATGTTTGAGTGAAGGGTACATTTTTAGTAGGGTTATGATAGAGGAGTTTTAAAACACTAACATCAAGGTACATAGAGGGATTGGTGCTCTTGATTAAATAAGAGTTCCATACCCTAATACATGACAAAGTCCAATGGAAACATTGCAATCCCCCCAATCCTGAAATCTTGAAAAACTGATAAGTTTGCTGGATTTTGGATGAGATCTAGAATTCTACATTCTCCATATGAAATCTAATGAGATCAGAACCACTCTCAAACATCGTGATTCATTTCATGGTAATGTTAAAAAATTAATTAAAAGGATGAAAATGAATATTAAGGAGAATGTCACTTTTACTTTAAGAATTTAACATTTCCATGAATCACATATCAATACGAGGGCCATAGGCTTGATAATTAAGCTGCCCCACTAAAAAATTATTTTTTATTTGAAAAAAAAATTTCATTTGGAATGCTTTTACAAGAAAAACATTCAATAAAGGCTAGGGAGCGAAAATTTCATTCTCGGGGTCACTCAATTCGCTCCCTGCACAAGTGATTTTAAGAGCATGATCCCGGGGCTGCTCCCGAAGGGAGTGCACTTCAGGAGTGGGTTCGAGGGGTGGGGGGGGGGGAGTCTCTCCCCCGTAACCCTGGTATGACCTTTTCTAATTCTTGATACCTGAAAAAATGGGAGGTCGGGTAATCAAGGGATTTCACTGATTATATCGCTTCATGATGGCATAATCATTGGTTGCTTGTTTGGGTAGATACCTCTCATGGATTAGGCCGAACACCATGTCTAACCACTTCCCCATTTTTATTGAGCTAGATTTTAACAAAATTCCTTCTAAATGCCCATTCAAATTACATAATTCTTGGATTAAGTAGGATTCCTTCATATGTTTAATATAATCTTGTTGCAAGCATATACCAGTGGATGGCATCAATGCCTGCAATGGATTCTTCAACATATAAAATGTGGGAACTAAAAATATGTGTCAAATGATGGGTTAGGGACCATATTCTTGATCAAATAAGGGAGTTGGAAGAAATTTAATTTATTATCATTTCCTCAAAAAAAACATTTATATCCTCAGGTTTTCCCTAGGTCATTAAAGGTTGTCTCTGTGCTCAGCCTGAAAGGAAAGCTCATGTTTTCAAAGTTGAAGAGGTGAGGTGTTGTTTAAAAAACATGGCGATTTGGTTAAGGTAAGGGGATGTAAATACTAAATGTTTCTACATGTTTTCTGACCATAGGAGGATTAAAAATTCTATATGAGACTCACAGGATGATATGGGTACCTCTCGTTGCTCCCAACAAGATTTGGAAAAGCCAACTAAGCCTTGTTTTGTTGGTATATACAAGGATCCTTATGTAAATGTGATTCAAGATTAGTTATAGGCTACACAACATTTTCCTCAATTCTTCTCGGGGGAAGATTCTGCAAGTCTACGAGATCATATTTCCTTCAATGAGATTAAATGTGTCCTTCACTTCTTTGCTAAGGACAAGAGTCTTGGTCTCGATGGGTGTGTAGTATAATTGTTTTTGTATTTTTTTAACATGTTTGGAAATGAAATTTCGCAGGTGGTGGAAGAGGCCAAGACATTGGCCCAGAGGGTGTTTGGAGAAATAAATGCTACATTCATTAATCTTATCCCTAAATGTTCTAAACCCCTTTTCTTTAATGATTTTCGGCTTATATCTCTGTGTAACTGGATATACAAAGTCATTGCTAAATTAATTTCCAATAGAATAAAATATTTACTCTCTTCAGTTGTTTCTCCTGAACAATTCGGCTTTCTCCTCGGATGCACGATTCATGATGCTATTGGAGTGGCTCAAGAGGCCCTTCGTTCTATCAAGAGAAAAAAGCATAGTGCAATGATCCTAAAAATGGACCTTGTCAAAGCCTATGATAGGGTGAATTGGGAATTTCTTAGGATGCTTCTCATACAACATGTATGGATCTTAAGGTTACCAAATGGATCATGGGATGCATTACTTCTGCTAATTTCTCTGTCCTTTTCAATGACACCCCTTCAACTTTTTTCTGTTGTTCTAGAGGCCTTTTTCAAGGTTTTCCCTTATTGCACATTTTATTTCCCCTAATTATCGAGGGTCTTAGAAAGATAACAACCAAGGATAAATGTGACAGTCACATCAATGGGGTCAAGGTAACTAAGTTCCTTTACCTAACTCATCTACTCTTTGTCGATGGAATTTGATTTTTGGGGATGTTTTTGCTTCTGAATGGAAATTTTTTCACCACATTCTCATTACCTACTATTTTACAACTAGCATGGAGACCAACCTCCATAAATCACCCTTTCTCCAAAACAGTATTTAGAAGCAAACCATAGAATCAATCACTTCATTTCTTCCATTCAAGGTGGCTCCTTTAGAACTTGGATTCATCTATTTTGGTTATAATATTAAACCTATATGCTACCAAGCTAAAGACTGGTCTTGGCTTATCTAAAAGATTAAAAGCATGATTAATAACTAGTGCTACATGTGGCTTTCTTTGGGTTTCTAAATGACACTGGTTAAATTCATTCTAGAAAGTATACTGGTTTATTGTATTACTTTCTCAAATATTTCCAAAACTACGATCAAGAGGATTCATAAGTGCATGTTTAATTTTCTTTGGTTCGGTAATAATATTAGTTCTAGTTTTCATCTAGCCAAATTGGAATCACTCTCTCATCCAAAGGCCTTCAGGGGTTGGGGATTTAAAAACCTTCTTTGGTTTGGCCTTGCTCTTGTTATGAAAATATTTTGGAGGTTTTTCTTGGGTACATGCATTTGGAGTTAGATTATTCATGAAAAATATCTTCATAACAAATATTTCCCATAGTGGTTGAGGTCCTTTCATGTATATAAATCCCCTTCGGGGTCAATTACCTGGAGGGGTCTATTGTAGCCGCTACAAAACCACCCATAATTTTGGGTATATTAAAAATTTTGGGTCCCCATCTGCTCGCTCAACCCATTAATTTTTTTGACTCGGCCTTTAGTCAGTAATATCCCCATGACCTATTTCTGCCTAGCCCTGTCACCTCACCCACTTGTCTTGTTGTCTCTTGACTGTGCTAGGGTATATAAGTTTTAAGCTGGTTTCCAAACATAGAGATGCACAAGAAATTGAGATAAGTTACAATATCTTAGGTTGGATATTTCAATGTTGCTACTCCTCGAATGAGATATTTTTCCTAGTAACTTGTTTTCTCATTGTTACCGAGAGATAACTAATTCGCATATTATTTGTTTTAAGAAATTGTTCAAAGGTGCTATCATTACACATCGAACAACGTATCTATTTCTTTAAGATTCCATTGGCACGACACCATTAAAATACTCTATAAGTTGAGGTTCCAACCGTCCATGTGGAAGCTATTGGTTTGCATAAAGAGCCAGGGTTTTCTCAACAAACAAAGGGACCCTTTAAAAGCAAGGTGGATCCTCATGAATCCCCAAGAGCCTCACTTTAAGCTCAAAGGCACCTCATCACTTGCACAAGACTGATATGCAGGAAAAAGGCATCTTGCTGTGAAAACCAGAGATCACCGAAAGTGGAATGCAGAAGGGATAAAACTCAAGGTCGCAAGTCGCGATGACTCTAGGTCACAGGTCACAGATGACTCTAGGTCACAGGTCACAAAACATGCATAGGTCGCAAAGTCACAAAGTAGCATAGGTCGCAAAGTCACATAGGTCGCAAGGTCGCAAGGTCACAAGGTCGCAAAGTCGCATAGGTCACAAGGTCACAAAGTCGCATAGGTCGCAAAGTCACAAGGTCACAAAGTCACATAGGTCGCAAGGTTGCAAGGTCGCATAGGTCACAAGGTCGCAAAGTCTCGTAGGTCGCAAAGTCGCATAGGTCATAAGATCGCAAAGTCACATAAGTCGCAAGGTCGCAAAGTCACATAGGTCACAAGGTCGCAAAGTCACAAAGTCGCATAAGTCACAAGGTTGCAAAGTCACATAGGTCGCAAGGTCACAAGGTCGCATAGGTTGCAAGGTCGCAAGGTCACATAGGTTGCAAGTTCGCAAGGTCGCAAAGTCGCATAGGTTGCAAAGTCACATAGATCGCAAGGTCACAAATTTGCAAAGTCACATAAGTCACAAGGTTGCAAAGTCACATAGGTCGCAAGGTCGCAAGGTCGTAAGGTCACAAGATCACATAGGTCACAAGATCGCAAGGTCGCATAGGTCGCAAGGTCGCAAAGTCACATAGGTCGCAAAGTCACATAGGTCTCAATGTTGCAAAGTCAAAAAGTCGCATAAGTCACAAGGTTGCAAAGTCACATAGGTCGCAAGGTCGCATAGGTCGCAAGGTCGCAAGGTCGCAAAGTCGCATAGGTCGCAAAGTCACATAGGAAGCAAGGTCGCAAGGTCGCAAAGTCACATAGGTCACAAGGTTGCAAAGCCACAGAGGTCACAAGGTCGCAAAGTCACAAGGTCGCAAGGTCGCAAAGTCACAAAGTCGCAAGTAATCCCAACAGTTGAGGAAGACCAAAGGTCATGGGAAACCCAAGAGTCACCTCGGCCTATATGTACATCTTCTAGTGATTTTGTAATGGAATTTTTGGGTGGTAGACTTTGGAGAGAGACACATTGCTTTTTATTGAATGGATGCCTCTTAATGAATACAAAGAAGTGTTATTGGATCTCATTATTGAATCCGGTGGAAGTCTCCTGTGTGGTTATGCTATGAATATGGTATTTTCGAATGAATGAATGCTTCTTTAAAATATTGGTGCACATTTCTATTCATGTATTCCCTTGTGTTATGAGCTTCCTTGCAACACGTGGATGATATATGATGTTCTAACTTAAATAAATGTTGATGAACTACTTTGTCGATATTTTCTTTAAATATTTATTGGGATGTGCATAGTTGATAAATGAATCACTTAACCATTGTGAAACTTTTCTCATTTGTTACGTGAATATTGTAATAAGTATGATCTTGGTAAATTTTTTCTAACAATGCTTTTCATAAGTTTCATGCTTTAAATTCCACTTTTCTATTCATGGTATTATGTTTCACAGGGCATTCGTCAATCACTGACTTGTATTCGTTCAACATCAATGCATTCTCCATCTCAGCGAGTCCCCTCTCTATCTGAAAAAAACCTATTCACCAATTTAATGGCAACCAAGCCTACATACTGGATGGTATCCCCAAACCAAACGGTGTAGAGTCTAATTAGGATTCTGCATCGGAGAGATCCCCTTACTATTGGTGAGAGATTTTCAACTGTCAACAGAATTGGTGCTAGAAGGAGGGCCTGAACCTCTGAGCTTGCAGTTAGTCTCATATCTGTAATGGCTCGTCCCCAAATCATTCTCCTGAGATGTTTATCAGATTTATCTGGTTCTCGATGCTCAATCCCCGATGAACCTATGTATCACTTGTCTGAGTTAAAATTAGATGGTGAAAATGGAGTTTCCATAACTAAGCACCTATCAGATATTTGTGAGTTTTGTGAGTGTTACGAAGTTGACGATGAGGAGTTGGCTTGTGTTCTTTTCTCACTCACTCTCGAAGGTCGCGCTAAGAAATGGTGCCGTACATTACTAGCAACTTCCATCCATTCGTTGGAGCAGCTCACCAGTGAATTACAAGAAGCTTTTCACAGGTACTATTTTCAAAATGTATTAACAAGGTTAAATGAGATTATAATGAAACCTCAAGAACCCATAGAGGAATTTTCTATCAGATTTGTTCATTTTTGTTTAGAGATCCCTGAAAGGGATGTCCATTGGACATATCTAATTGAACAGTTTCGACAGGTGATTTTTGTTTCCCTAGAACAATTTCAATCAGCAATAAAGCCTGATCCTGGTATTTGTGATGATAAGCCTCAATTTCCAGTTGTTCAGAATTTGTCCCAAAATCTTCCACATACCCTGTCAAATCGGAGCTTCAAAAGCATGTTGGCCTAAAATCTCCCCCTGTCAATGAAACCTATCTCGATTCCACTGAATGTTTTCCTGGGTATAATTCTAAATCTCATTCTCATAGTGATAATAAATTGAGTCTTGTCCCAGGAAAAGCTGATTTACTTACAAAATCATTGGACCGTGATGGGCATGTGAAATCATCGACCTCTCCGAATGACACTGATGTGCATGAGGAAGGCCCTTGTGCGGTTGATACCCCTACTTCCGAATATTTTCTTTCATTTTTTCCTGATTTATTTCGTGATTCGACCACTTCTGTAATTATCTTATACCAGTATTGACGACAATCACGAACATACAAATGGTGTTTCACAATCACATTAAGAAAGTGATGAATCCATTATGTCTAATCTTTATCATCCAAAATATTTAAACAACCAAAGGAGTGACTACCTGTCTGGGAAACTTCAAGACGTTTCTTTTATCGATTCATTCCAATGGTTAACTCTTGGGAAGCCTAACGTGCTAGGTCCCCAAACTGATCAACTTAATGGATCAAGTGATCACTACTTATTTGAAAACATATTCACTCATGCCTCTGAGAACTGTCATTCGTATCTATTTGTTGACCATATGAAGCCTCCTAAATTTTATAATTCACTACGTGAAGATTCAAGGACCCATCAGGAAATTGAAGCAATTCAGCTTCTGTTGGCTATTACCTCAAGTTCTTACGATCCTGATGAGACCCCTCAAACAAGTCCAACTAGGGTTCCTCGAATTAGGGTTTCTAAAATGACAGTTCCCACGTATCACACTCCTCTCAGCATAACCACGTCAGATGTCAGCTCATCCGAGCAGGTCTTCCATTCGAGTGATATTTCCCTGAGCACAAACCTCTATTACCTAACAGCTGGTATGCAACAACTGATATACCCTAATTTATTCACTAGGAGGGAAACACCGGCCATTGTCTCTAATATTTCCAGTTGTTGCCCAGCTAGTACCAGTTGAACTCAGGTGAAAGCGTGTGATGTTTGGAAAACCTCTCTACTGCCTGAAAATATTCCAGTCAATTCACCCCATCCAGGGAAATCTAAAGAATTTGATACATTGGATTGTCAATCTTTCAGTGTCCAAACATGTGGCCGAATTGATATAAATCCCACTGACATTTTTCCAATCACTACAATTATTGATCACATCCATTCACCAGTTAATCTCACGAAACCATCAAAGTTTGGAAGCCCCTCGCTTGAAGGTCCAGATTTGGTCTAGGACGGTGAGGCATTTCAGCCTTCACTGACAGTTACTTCGGATTCTCACATCCTCGGTGAAACTGGGGAACAACTTCGAACTAAGGTTTTCAAAATTAGGGTTTCTACAAGTGGATTTGTAAGCATCTCAAATTTGCCTGGCGGACGCCTATTTTTTCCGTTCTATCAAAGTGATCATCCTCAAAATCATGATGAGATTCCCAGCTGGTTTGATGAATCATATCCAATGAATATACATGCAAATAGGCAATGTCTTTCCCCGCTTTTGTCAGAGCTAAGGTTGTGCGTGGATGGATGTGTGTCATTTATAAATGATTTTATGTTTCAAATACATATTTCTATGTATCAGGATGAAAGTGAAATTTAGCTAGCACAATGCATTGAGGCACATTCTCTGGTAAGTAGTCATGACCTTCTTGATATTGCACATGCTCTTCAGGTAATTCTTGTTGTTGGTGCACAATTTTGTATGTTGGCTCTAATTGTGAACATTGCTTTTCTTACAGGACGAGAACTAATGCGATGGCTACACTGGAAATCTGATTTCACATAACCGGACTGCCTCTTTGGTTAAACTAGGGTTTTAGGTTTAGGCTAGCTAGGATATGTTAATAAAAGTTTGTTAGTTCAAGTTTTTAATTAGGTTTACATGCGAAATTTTTGCTTTATGGTTTAAAATTATGTTCGTTGTCTTCTCTTACGGCCAGTAGCTTTATGCATTATAATTTTCCATTTATTTTGCACTCATTTCTCTTTCAGTTTGCTTATTATTGCATAATGTTCTGATAATCACTGCATGTGCTTCACCTTGTTTTTTCCACCTGCAACTAGTTGATCTTTCTTGCACATGGCATTACATTACTTCATAAGCCTCGTCTGTTGCATTGCATTGTATTCTTTCTTCCTCACAAAATTTTCACTGGTTGCTGAGATAGATGTGAAATTTTATGTACATTGCATACCACTGCATGAGCCATCATTGAACCCAGGGCCTTGAAACCCTCGGTTCCCAGACTAGCCTTCTTACTCCCCCTTGCACGAGTTTAAATCGGGATGGATTTATTTTACCTCTTTGCACGCATCGAAATCCTGATAATATTTCTTACTTGTTTTGCCCTGATTGTTGAAACCCTAACTCCATTGTTTTCATGAGGTTGCAGTGGTTACCTCAAGAGGCAACTTCTCTCACAACAGGTCATCAAAGTCACATTCTCAACATAATTCCTATGAGTTTAAATTCATTAGCCATGGAGATACGAGCCGGTTTCTTGTGGGGAACCCTAACGAGTTTGAATGGCCTATACCCATAACCTGAGCCTTATGCCCAGCATAGTCTCAAACATCTTAATGATCTATTTTTCATGTTTCGCATGTGGGTGGTAGATGGGATGTGAAAGCTTGAGGGCAAACCCAAATCAGAATACCTTTCAGTTTCTATCAAACAAGAAACAACCTCTCTTGCCCGTAAAATAAGTCGAGATCCCTCATCCACCCATGCAAAAATAAGTGCCACGAGCACATGAAAATAAGTGCTACAAGCACATGAAAAAAATAAGGGTAAAGGATTGAGAAAGGCTTCCTGTGCAGAGAGGTAATGCAACGACTCAGCTGGGGTACTAACCAGGCTCGCTGGTAGCAGAGCAACGTTTGTGATTTCTTGAAGTGACTCTGTTGGGGTATTGTCCACGCCTGCTGGCAGCGGAGCAACACCGAAAACTTATTTTAAAATTCTAAATATAATAAGCCTATTTCCTTTCTCTCTACATCATCATCAAACTACTGGCATCCGTGAACTCCCGCTTTGACGTTTTCTAATTAACAAGACCTAGATGAGACACAAGGATTTGGCATATCTGTAAAGGTCAAAGTAATACAAAGGGTACCCGCAGAACTTGTTCAATATTCCCTTGCATCACTATCCAGACTCAGATTATTGTTGGGATTTTGACAAAGATACTGGATTCTACCAGTGGTTCACCATTTTTTGTAGCCGCTACAACACCACCCATAATTTTTGGTATATTCAAAATTTCAGGTCCCCCTTTGCTCGCTCAACCCATTAATTTTTTTGACTCGGCCTTCAGTCAGTAATATCTCCATGACCTATTTCTGCATAACCCTGTCACCTCACCCACTTGTCTACTGTCTCTCGACTGTGCTAGGGTATATAAGTTTTAAGCTCGTTTCCAAACTTAGAGATGCAAAATTAATTGAAATAAGTAACAATATCTTAGGTTGGATATTTCAATGTTGCTACTCCTCAAATGAGATATTTTTCCTAGTAACTTGTTTTCTCATTATTACCGAGAGATAACTCATTCTCATATTATTCCTTTTAGGAAATTGGTCAAAGGTGCTATCAGTACACATCGAACAACGTATCTATTTCATTAAGAGTCCATTGGCACGACACCATTAAAATACTCTATAAACTGAGGTTCCAACCGTCCATGTGGAAGCTATTGGTTTGCACGAAGATCCATGGTTTTATCAACAAGAAAAGGGACCCTTTCAAAGTGAGGTGGATCCTCATGAATCCCCAAGAGCCTCACTTTAAGCTCAAAGGCACCTAGTCACTTGCACAAGACTGATATGCAGGAAAAAGGCATCTTGCTTTGAAAACTAGAGATCACCGAAAGAGGAATGCAGAAGGGATAAAACTCAAGGTTGCAGGTCGCGATGACTCCAGGTCACAGGTCGCAAATGACTCAAGGTTGCAGGTCGCAAATGATTCCAGGTCGTAGGTCACAAAAGATGCATAGGTCGCAAATTCGCAAAGTAGCATAGGTCGCAAAGTCACATAGGTCACGAGTTCGAAAGGTCGTGAGGTTGATGGGTCGCAAGGTCGCAAATTCGCATAGGTCGCAAGGTCACAAAGTCACATAGGTTGCAAAGTCGCAAGGTCGCAAAGTCGCAAAGGTCGCAAGGTCGCAAGGTCGCAAAGTCGCATAGGTCGCAAGGTCACAAAGTCTCGTAGTTCGCAAAGTTGCATAGGTTGTAAGGTCGCAAAGTCGCATAAGTCGCAAGGTCACAAAGTCACATAGGTCACAAGGTCGCAAAGTCGCAAAGTCGCATAAATCACAAGGTTTCAAAGTCACATAGGTCGCAAGGTCGCAAGGTCTCATAGGTCGCAAGCTTGCAAGGTCTCATAGGTTGCAAGGTCACAAAGTCGCATAGCTCGCAAAGTCACATAGGTCGCAAGGTCGCAAAGTCACAAAATCACATAAGTCACAAGGTTGCAAAGTCACATAGGTCGCAAGGTTGCAAGGTCACAAGGTTGCAAGGTTGCATAGGTCACAAGGTCGCAAGGTCGCATAGGTCACAAGGTCGCAAGGTCGCAAAGCCGCATAGGTCGCAAAGTCACATAGGTCTCAAGGTCGCAAAGTCGCAAACTCACATAAGTCACAAGGTTACAAAGTCACATAGGTCGCAAGGTCGCAAGGTCGTAAGGTCGCATAGGTCGCAAGGTTGGAAGGTCGCATAGGTTGCAAGGTCGCAAGGTCGCAAAGTCGCATAGATCACAAAGTCACATAGGTCGCAACGTCGCAAGGTTGCAAAGTGACATAGGTCGCAAGGTCGCAAAGTCACATAGGTCGCAAAGTCACAAGGTCGCAAGGTCGCAAAGTCACAAATTCGCAAGTAATCCCAACAGTCGGGGAAGACCAAAGGTCACGGGAAACCCAAGAGTCACCTTGGCCTATATGTACATCTTCTAGTGATTTTGTAATGGAATTTTTGGGTGGTGGACTTTGGAGAGAGACACATTTATTTTTATTGAATGGATGCCTCTTAATGAATACAAAGAAGTGTTATTGGATCTCACTATTGAATCCGATGGAAGTCTCCTGTGTGGTTATGCTATGAATATGGTCTTTTCGAATGAATGAATGCTTCTTTCAAATATGGGTGCACATTTCTATTCATGTGTTCCCTTGTGTTATGAGCTTCCTTGCAACACGTGGATGATATATGATGTTCTAACTTAAAGAAATGTTGATGAACTACTTTGTCGATATTTGCTTTAAATCTTTTATTGGGATGTGCATAGTTGATAAATGAATCACTTAACCATTGTGAACTTTTTCTCATTTTTTAAGTGAATCTTGTAATAAGTATGATCTTGGTAAAGTTTTGCTAACAATGCTTTTCATAAGTTTCATGCTTTAAATTTCGCTTTTATATTCATGGTATTATGTTTCACAGGGCATTCGTCAAAAACTGACTTGTATTCGTTCAACATCAGTGCATTCTCCATCTCAGCAAGTCCCCTCTCTATCTGTAAAAAACCTATTCACCAATTTAATGGCAACCGGGCCTACATACTAGATGGGATCCCCAAACCAAATAGTGTAGAGTCTAATTGGGATTTTGCACCAGGGAGATCCCCTTACTGTTGGCGAGACATTTTTAACCGTCAATAGGGTCTTATGGAGGCTTTTCCCTAGATTGCTAAATGGCTTGCCTGGAAGGTGGTAAATGGCCACAAGGTAATCCTCGACAAAGGAGCCATTTATTGGGAAAAATTCTTACTATCAGCTCTCTCTGGAGCTTATTTCCATTCTCAATGCCTTTGGCATCTCTAGGCTTTTCCATGCCTCCTTTTCTAGCTCTCTGATTGTATCTCCTTATTGCTAGAAAATCTCCCATGTTTTGGGATTACAAGGCTCCCTAGATTTTGAATGGGGCTCATTTATTAAAAACCTATCGTGTAGTGGGATTTATCTCGAAAATGAAGAATTCTCCATCATATGGAACTAGAACACTTCTATGGGGCATGTCACTACCAACCATGCCTATGATTCCATTTAAGCCTCTTCTCTTGACCTGGAGGACATCTGGTTGCACAAGAGATTTGGTCATGGTCTTTACTGTCAATGCTCAAATGTATTGTATGGCTTTCCCTGGATAATTGTATACTCACATGGGATAATTTGTCTCGCAGGGGATTCATGGGTCCTAATGTTTGTTTCCTTTTCTTGAGAGGGCCTGAAACGGTAGATCACTTTTTCTTCTATTGTACCTGAGTCCTACTTCTTTCTGGTATGATGTTTTAACCTCTCTCTATTTTCAGGCTGATGAGTTATATCCTTCCTTTGAGTCTTTCCTTCACTAGTGGGATAACAAGATTGGTATTTACAAATATTTTTTGTCTTTATTAACCGAGGCATATGGAAGGTCCACCAGGGAAAATTTTAGGGGCGAATTTTAGCCCAAAGGCGAATTTTAAGGGATTTTAAATTTTATTAGGGTGAATTTTTTATATAAAACCCATTTTCTATAGTTTAATAAAGTTAGCCCAATAAATATTTTAAAAATAATTAATT
This sequence comes from Pinus albicaulis, assembly GCA_034641835.2. Taxonomy (NCBI): domain Eukaryota; kingdom Viridiplantae; phylum Streptophyta; class Pinopsida; order Pinales; family Pinaceae; genus Pinus; species Pinus albicaulis. Next base: position 348,719,179 of record CM076584.1, read on the forward strand.
CTTAAATATTAGCCCACCAAAAAAAGGGCACATAAAATTGGAAACCTTAAATTCGCCCCTGATTTTCCAAATTTCCATGGCTTTCGCCTGGATTTACAGAGTGGGAGGGAGGGGTTAGACTGATTCGCCCCATTTTTTCACTAGTTTGGAGAGGTGGCTAGGCTTTTTGCACACCGATCTTCTTGCTGGTTGAGCGAGGCCAACCCTCTCTGGTCCGTCCCTCTCTGGTCCGTTAGGGCCTCCAATAGTTCGTATTTTGGGTGGTGAATCGCTCCTACACAGCTACTTTCTTGGGATATCTTCTGTTAAAAGATAAATGTTCAATCTTTGCTCTCATTTTTGGAATTTAAATCTTTATACTCTGCTCTGCTATGAAGATGAATTTGTGCATAACGTATATGTGAATTCATTTAACAATGAAATGGCCATGTGTTTTTCATGATTTCAATTTGTTGGGTTTTCATTTGAGACCAAATTTGGGTTTAAATGGTGAACTGTGTTGTTAATGGTCCATAATTTTTAATTGGGTTCAAGTGGTGTAATTGTTTGCTGGGAAGGCATTGAGGGGGATGCCATATTATAATCAATGATCTGTGAAGGGAGGCAATTACATTGTAGGATGTCTTGTACCAACTGCTTTGGGAGTAAAAGTTTGTAAGTCGATTTAAGGGGTAAGTCTCATCACACAGGGGAAGGATATACCGATGCATGCTTTCACATGGATCTCTCCAAACTTATTACAAAAGTCCATTCTTTCCCTATTATCGATAAGGTTAATATTTCTATGACAAAGATAAGATTAGTGGACCAATTGATCTCTTTGTTGATAATTTTGGTATTGGGATTGCTTCAATAGAAAAAGCTTCTCTCACCCTTAATCTACTTTCTCCAGCATTATGTTCAATCCATGATGCAAACGGTGATCGCTCCTACACAGCTACTTTCTTGGGATATCTTCTGTTAAAAGATAAATGTTCAATCTTTGTTCTCATTTTTGGAATTTAAATCTTTATACTCTGCTATGAAGATGAATTTGTGCATAACGTATGTGTGAATTCATTTAACAATGAAATGGCCATGTGTTTTTCATGATTTCAATTTGTTGGGTTTTCATTGGAGACCAAATTTGGGTTTAAATGGTGAACTGTGTTGTTAATGGTCCATAAAGTTTAATTGGGTTCAAGTGGTGTAATTGTTTGCTGGGAAGGCATTGATGGGGATGCCATATTATAATCAATGATCAGTGAAGGGAGGCAATTACATTGTAGGATGTCTTGTACCAACTGCTTTGGGAGAAAAATTTTGTAAGTCGATTTAAGGGGTAAGTCTCATCACACAGGGGAAGGATATACCGATGCATGCTTTCACATGGATCTCTCCAAACTTATTACAAAATTCCATGCTTTCCCTATTATCGATAAGGCTAATCTTGCTATGAAAAATATAAGCTTAGTGGACCAATTGATCTCTTTGTTGATAATTTTGGGATTGCTTCAATAGAAAAAGCTTCTCTCACCCTTAATCTACTTTCTCCAACATTATGTTCAATCCATGATGCAGACGGTGATCGCTCCTACACAGCTACTTTCTTGGGATATCTTCTGTTAAAAGATAAATGTTCAATATTTGTTCTCATTTTTGGAATTTAAATCTTTATACTCTGCTATGAAGATGAGTTTGTGCATAACGTATATGTGAATTCATTTAACAATGAAATGGCCATGTGTTTTTCATGATTTCAATTTGTTGGGTTTTCATTGGAGACCAAAGTTGGGTTTAAATGGTGAACTGTGTTGTTAATGGTCCATAATTTTTAATTGGGTTCAAGTGGTGTAATTGTTTGCTGGGAAGGCATTGATGGGGATGCCATATTATAATCAATGATCTGTGAAGGGAGGAAATTACATTGTAGGATGTCTTGTACCAACTGCTTTGGGAGCAAAAGTTTGTAATTCGATTTAAGGTGCAAGTCTCATCACACATGGGAAGGATATACCGATGCATGCTTTCACATGGATCTCTCCAAAATTATTACAAAAGTCCATTCTTTCCCTATTATCGATAAGGTTAATCTTGCTATGACAAAGATAAGCTTAATGGACCAATTGATCTCTTTGTTGATAATTTTGGTATTGGGATTGCTTCAATAGAAAAACCTTCTCTCACCCTTAATCTACTTTCTCCAACATTATGTTCAATCCATGATGAAGACGGTGATCGCTCCTACACAGCTACTTTCTTGGGATATCTTCTGTTAAAAGATAAATGTTCAATCTTTGTTCTCATTTTTGGAATTTAAATCTTTATACTCTGCTATGAAGATGAATTTGTGCATAACGTATATGTGAATTAATTTAACAATGAAATGGCCATGTTTTTTTCATGATTTCAATTTGTTGGGTTTTCATTGGAGACCAAATTTGGGTTTAAATGGTGAACTGTGTTGTTAATGGTCCATAATTTTTAATTGGGTTCAAGTGGTGTAATTGTTTGCTGGGAAGGCATTGATGGGGATGCCATATTATAATCAATGATCTATGAAGGGAGGAAATTACATTGTAGGATGTCTTGTACCAACTGCTTTGGGAGAAAAATTTTGTAAGTCGATTTAAGGGGTAAGTCTCATCACACAGGGGAAGGATATACCGATGCATGCTTTCACATGGATCTCTCCAAACTTATTACAAAAGTCCATGCTTTCCCTATTATCGATAAGGTTAACCTTGCTATGACAAAGATAAGCTTAGTGAACCAATTGATCTCTTTGTTGATAATTTTGGTATTGGGATTGCTTCAATAGAAAAAGCTTCTCTCACCCTTAATCTACTTTCTCCAGCATTATGTTCAATCCATGATGCAGATGGTTTGTTTTTTTGAGGGCAGGTTATCTAGATTGTGGGTATTGGTATATGTTCTTTGTGTATGAGAAAAAACTATAATTTTGGTTTCAATATCACTACTCTCATCTGAGATTCACAATGGCTTCATCATCAACCTGAGTAGTGAATGGTTAGGAGTTCACAAGGCTGGCCTAGTGAAAATTAGTAATCTTGTCTTGTGGAGGCCCCATCATCATCATATCCTTATGGTGATGGTAGTTTTATAACTCTTGAGGGGACAACCTCCATTGGGGTTGGGAGTGTGTATGGATGCCTTTCTTGGAGGAAGTGAATCTCTCTTCTTGGAAAGCACTTTGACAATCCTCAAGTAGCATTCGCTTGAAAGGTAGGACATAATCAAGTAAGGTAAAAGGAAGAAATTCTTCCCTATAGATTTATCTCCTTTGAGCTCCTGCACAAGGGGTGCAAGATCATGGAGGAAGTGCTTGATGCATCCAGGGATTTTTTCTTCTCTCTCTCTATATATATATATATCCCCAAGGGAAACCTTGCTGGATTCCCCCCTCTTCTTTGGAATATCTAGATGGAGGGCAACATAACTGCTAGCTACAATAGTGGTTGGTGACCTTGAGAGACTCTATTGGGTTTGAACCTATGAGTATGGCCTCCCATTGGCAACATGCCTCGGGTGGAGCTTTCAATTGATTGAGTTAACCCTCAAGGGTTTAGAATTATATATATGTATATGTGTTTGTGTATTTTGTTTTTCAAGGAAAATCTCATAGGGAAATCCAAGGAATGCTTCCCCACATTTATAGATGGCATCCCTAGTAAAGCCATTGGCATAGATTAGTGCACCTCAACCAGGGGGGATTTGAGCCATGTAATTGCTGGCATAGAACTAGTCAAATTTCTCCTAGCACCATTGGCAACAACCAGTTGAGCTAACCCCTTGGGCTATATATATATATATATATATATATATATATATATATATATATATAAACTCTTAGATTTATGAAACTATCCAGGACAATCACAACCATTTGAAATGATTTAAAATTTAAAATACATTCCATAGCCTTTGACAGACTATAAATTAACCTAGATCATGTTGTAGGTTAAGATGTTAGGGGTTATGGTTTTGTAAATTTGTACATCAAGTTGTGAATAGGGTCTAGTCCTTAAACCAATACAATTTTCTATTATGTGGTGACTCATGTGGATACAGTGAGGCAAAATGAAAAACTAAACTTTGTTTTTCCAGGTCTGATAAAGTGTTAGTTATCCATGGATTGAGGAAGAATTATTATTAAGGTTGGAGATTAGAAATTATATACGTTTTCTTGTTCCTAAAATTGTTTCCCCTATATCTTATCAAGGCCTGTTTCACCTATGTTTTTATTGATTCAAATTGAAAATTAACTCGATAAAGCTATAAAAAGTCAAATGAAAAATCAGAATCATATTGATCCATTTTGTAGAATCTGGGTTTGGTGATTTCACTAAGTTTTTTGGTAGTTCAATTTAAGTCCTCTTTTCTTACTCCAGACTTCATTTTCTGGGTGAACACTATGTTTTCCTGATAAAGGATGAAAATTGTAAGTCAGCACCTGTTTATAAATATAGCAAATTATCTTACTTTCATCTAGACTGGATGTACAAATTTAGGAGTGACAAGCTAGAATCCTTCCAAACCATTCATGGACTAATTGGTTTTATATTTCGTTTATATTGGATTCTCCATGCTGTTTAGGTTGACCTTTGAACTGACATAGTATGTTAAAGTCCCATTGCTTGATATGCTAAACTAACATTTGATGTTGCTGTAATAGGTGATTCATTTGGTACATTATTACCCCATTTTTCTTTAACATAACAAGCCATAGAAAACACCTTTAGCCTTTAGGTAGTAGTTTAGATAGATTAATCAGAGGGTCAACCATTTTTTTATTTCTTATTCCCCTATGTTATATTCTTTTCTGACTAATGAATTCCACTGTTTCCTTTGAAGATTTTTTTTACAGGTCATTTCCCGAACTCTTTGATTGCTAGTATTTGATCTTGTTTTTTGTTTTTTGATAAAGCCTGATGCAGTGAGGAAGTTCCTCTGCTTTCTAATCTGTTAATAGGTGCATTTGTTGCCTGACATTTCCTCCATGTAATTTTAAGTTTTAAGTGCAATCATGCTTCTCATACCATGCAGGCACATTCATAGAGCAAGGTGAAAGTCCACAATTCTACTTTGAGAAGTATCCAGAGGACAATCCTGCTTTCAGCTTTCTCACATGGCGTTGGGTCTTGGGGCTCTGCTTAGATCATGTTTACACAGCCCCTTATTTTCTTGGTCTATGCATCTTGTTGGCAGCATCATTGATGGCTTGTACTACCACAACACAACTTCCAATGGTTAAAGTTGCTCACAGGTTTGCTCTCTTTTTGAGTTGTATCATCATGCACCAGCCTCTCTGTTCTGGAAGATGATATTTGAATGTAAATTGAATCGTTGTTTGGTTATTATACATTGTCTAAAAGGTGCATTTACTTTGTTTTTCTTACCTTCTTGTTGTGATAAATAAGACTATGAAGCCTGGACCTCAGCATAGTACAGGTTTTAAGTTGATATGGGAATATTTTTGGGATGCCCTCTTCCTTTGCCGCACCTTTATCATAACCTCTTTTGATGACTACTAGGTTCTTGAATTGGATTTGAATATCTTTTTAAATTTGTATACATTGACCTCACCGACTCTCACATTCAGAAATTCACATAGACTCGGTTTTTAGTTGTGAGTTTACTTTTAATCTTGAACTGAGAATCAAAGTATATTTGACTTGTCACTTCAAAAAAATTCTATTCAAATCTGGTCTTCTCTAACAGTGATATATCATTTCATGTAGATGGTCATTCATGAAGTCTTGATCAGCCATCCTAAAGCTTGATGTGGCAGATTCACTTCCCAGAGCTCGCATTCAGGATCTTGGTGTTCTCCTGATGGGTGCAAGATATGAGGTAAATTTTTAAAATAGTCATACCATTGGGGGAAATGAGGCCATATGATGTATCCTGCATTTGATCTGTGACTAGCTTTCTTAATAATGCTGTGGATGATTTAATCTTGTTTGGTTTCTTAACATTCATGGTTTGCAGGTCTTTTTGAGTAATTCAGCTCTGTATGGATTCAAAGGGCTTGCTAGTAGGCTTGCCCCTATTGGTGTCCATGGAGCTCTTTTGCTCATAATGGCAGGAGCAACCTTTAGTTCCACGGGGGCATATCGGGGTTCAGTTATAATTCCTCAAGGCCTGAACTTTAGGATGGGAGATGTGCTTAATCCAAATGGGATTTTATCAAGGCCAATATCTTCTTTTGTGACTGAAGTCCACGTTAACAAATTTTACATTGATTACTATGAAAATGGAGAGGTATTTATCTTTCTCAATTGAGAAGCACACAGAGCTTGTGTTATTTCAACCCCTTTCCCCTCTTAAAAACCCTGTACACAAAAAAGTGTTAAAAGAAAAAGGAAAGGAAAGGCATGCTAGCTGGCACTATTAACACACTATTTCTCTTCATTTTACGTAACTTGATTTTTTACTGTTGAGAATCTAAAATTTATGGGGTAATTTTTTTTTTTTTTTTGAAACAACAATGTTGAAGCAACTCTCTCTTTATGACATGGTTTGTAGGTATCCAATGGATTAAGATACAACTCTCCTTTGTTTGTATAGGTATCCCAATTTCACTCAGACCTTTCTCTACGGAATATGGATGGCAAGGAAGTTTTAAGGAAGACAATCAATGTTGACCACCCTTTATGATTTGGAGGGGTAACTATATATCAAACTGATTGGGGTATTTCAGCTCTTCAAGTACACAAAGATGGTGCAGGGCCATTCAATCTTGCAATGGCTACCTTACAGGATGGGGATAAAAAGCTTTTTGGTACATTCTTGCCACTAGAAGATGACATTAGTTATATACCAAACCTAAAGGAATGTGAGTTGAAATTGCAAACCTCTTCCTGGCTTGTAATTTTCAAATTTAATCTTTACGTGTGTAAAAAAATTTTAGAGTAATTAGCTACAAGTTTCTAACAGTATGTCTAAGCTGGTCAGTTTTCTATTAATATTTTTGGGCACTGTAGATCAATTTTGGATTGGAAATATTGGAGTCAGCAAAAAGGATGGATCATGAACATGAAAAGAGAACAGAGTGCATATATCCTCTCTATATGCAACAATCCATATCCAATTCATTTTTGTCCTTGAAGTTGCCCAGGTTATAAATGCATCAAATACTGAGAAAGTTTACATATGTAACCTTTGTCTAAATCTTTGGTGCACACTGAAACAGGGCTAAAATGGATTTGTGCTAAGTATATATATTTTTACATAGATAAGCTAAATACATCGTGGTGAGGTATTGATCATTTTTTTAAGGGGTATATGTATAAAATTTGGGTGTTTCTCAAAGATTGTGGAGTTCAAAGCAGTATTCCAAGCCTTGAAGTGATTTGTGGTATTCTAGATGGAGGGCAACTTAACTGCTAGCTACAATAGTGGTTGGTGACCTTGAGAGACTCTATTGGGTTTGAACCTATGAGTATGGCCTCCCATTGGCAACATGCCTCAGGTGGAGCTTTCAATTGATTGAGTTAACCCTCAAGGGTTTAGAAGTATATATATGTATATGTGTTTGTGTATTTTGTTTTTCAAGGAAAATCTCATAGGGAAATCCAAGGAATTCTTCCCCACATTTATAGATGGCATCCCTAGTAAATCCATTGGCATAGATTAGTGCACCTCAACCAGGGGGGATTTGAGCCATGTAACTACTGGCATAGAACTAGTCAAATTTCTCCTAGCACCATTGGCAACAACCAGTTGAGCTAAACCCTTGGGCTATATATATATATATATATATAAACTCCTAGATTGATGAAACTATCCAGGACAATCACAACCATTTGAAATGATTTAAAATTTAAAATACATTCCACAGCCTTTGACAGACTATAAATTTAGCCTAGATCATGTTGTAGGTTAATATGTTAGGGGTTATGGTTTTGTAAAGTTGTACATCAAGTTGTGAATAGGGTCTAGTCCTTAAACCAATACAATTTTCTATTATGTGGTGACTCATGTGGATACAGTGAGGCAAAATGCAAAACTAAACTCTGTTTTTCCAGGTCTGATAAAGTGTTAATTATCCATGGATTGAGGAAGAATTATTATTAAGGTTGGAGATTATAACTTATATACGTTTTCTTGTTCCTAAAATTGTTTCCCCTATATCTTATCAAGGCCCGTTTCACCTGTGTTTTTATTGATTCAAATTGAAAATTAACTTGATAAAGCTATAAAAAGTCAAATGAAAAATCAGAATCATATTGATCCATTTTGTAGAATCTGGGTTTGGTGATTTCACTAAGTTTTTTGGTAGTTCAATTTAAGTCCTCTTTTCTTATTCCAGACTTCATTTTCTGGGTGAACACTATGTTTTCCTGATAAAGGATGAAAATTGTAAGTCAGCACCTGTTTATAAATATAGCAAATTATCTTACTTTCATCTAGACTGGATGTACAAATTTAGGAGTGACAAGCTAGAATCCTTCCAAACCATTCATGGACTAATTGGTTTTATATTTCGTTTATATTGGATTCTCCATGTTGTTTAGGTTGACCTTTGAACTGACATAGTATGTTAAAGTCCCATTGCTTGATATGCTAAACTGACATTTGATGTTGTTGTAATAGGTGATTCATTTGGTACATTATTACCCCAATTTTCTTTAACATAACAAGCCATAGAGAACACCTTTAGCCTTTAGGTAGTAGTTTAGATAGATAAATTAGAGGGTCAACCATTTTTTTATTTCTTATTCCCCTATGTTATATTCTTTTCTAACTAATGAATTCCACTGTTTCCTTTGAAGATTTTGTTTACAGGTCATTTCCCGAACTCTTTTATTGCTAGTATTTGATCTTGTTTTTTGTTATTTAATAAAGCTTGATGCAACGAGGAAGCTCCTCTGCTTTCTAATCTGTTAATAGGTGCATTTGTTGCCTGACATTTCCTCCATGTCATTTTAAGTTTTAAGTGCAATCATTCTTCTCATACCATACAGGCACATTCATAGAGCAAGGTGAAAGTCCACAATTCTACTTTGAGAAGTATCCAGAGGACAATCTTGCTTTCAGCTTTCTCACATGGCGTTGGGTCTTGGGGCTCTGCTTAGATCATGTTTACACAGCCCCTTATTTTCTTGGTCTATGCATCTTGTTGGCAGCATCATTGATGGCTTGTACTACCACAACACAACTTCCAATGGTTAAAGTTTCTCACCGGTTTGCTCTCTTTTTGAGTTGTATCATCATGCACCAGCCTCTCTGTTCTGGAAGATGATATTTGAATGTAAATTGCAACATTGTTTGGTTCTTATACCTTGTCTAAAAGGTGCATTTACTTTGTTGTTCTTACCTTCTTGTTGTGATAGATAAGACTGTGAAGCCTAGACCTCAGCTTAGTACAGGTTTTAAGTTGATATGGGAATATTTTTGGGATGCCCTCTTCCTTTGCCACACCTTTATCATAATCTCTTTTGATGACTACTAGGTTCTTGAATTGGATTTGACTATCTTTTTAAATTTGTATACATTGACCTCACCGACTCTCACATTCAGAAATTCACATAGACTCGGTTTTCAGTTGTGAGTTTACTTTTAATCTTGAACTGAGAATCAAAGTATATTTGACTTGTCACTTGAAAAAAAATTATATTCAAATCTGGTCTTCTCTAACAGTGATAGATCATTTCATGTAGATGGTCATTCATGAAGTCTCGATCAACCATCCTAAAGCTTGATGTGGCAGATTCACTTCCCAGAGCTCGCATTCAGGATCTTGGTGTTCTCCTGATGGGTGCAGGATATGAGGTAAATTTTTAAAATAGTCATACCATTGGGGGAAATGAGGTCATCTGATGTATCCTGCATTTGACCTGTGACTAGCTTTATTAATAATGTTGTGGATGATTTAATCTTGTTTGGTTTCTTAACATTCATGGATTGCAGGTCTTTTTGAGTAATTCAGCTCTGTATGGTTTCAAAGGGCTTGCTGGTAGGCTTGCCCCTATTGGTGTCCATGGAGCTCTTTTGCTCATAATGGCAGGAGCAACCTTTAGTTCCACGGGGGCATATTGGGGTTCAATTACAGTTCCTCAAGGCCTGAACTTTAGGATGGGAGATGTGCTTAATCCAAATGGGATTTTATCAAGGCCAATATCTGCTTTTGTGACTGAAGTCCACGTTAACAAATTTTACATTGATTACTATGAAAATGGAGAGGTATTTATCTTTCTCAATTGAGAAGCACACAGAGCTTGTTTTATTTCAACCCCTTTCCCCTCTTAAAAACCCTGTACACAAAAAAGTGTTAAAAGAAAAGGGAAAGGAAAGGCATGCTAGCTGGCACTATTAACACACTATTTCTCTTCCTTTTACGTAACTTGACTTTTTACTATTGAGAATCTAAAATTTATGGGGTAATTTTTTTTTTTTTTGAAACAACAATGTTGAAGCAGCTCTCTCTTTACGACATGGTTTGCAGGTATCCAATGGATTAAGATACAACTATCCTTTGTTTGTATAGGTATCCCAATTTCACTCAGACCTTTCTCTACGGAATATGGATGGCAAGGAAGTTTTAAGGAAGACAATCAGTGTTGACCACCCTTTATGATTTGGAGGGGTAACTATATATCAAACTGATTGGGGTATTTCAGCTCTTCAAGTACACAAAGATGGTGCAGGGCCATTCAATATTGCAATGGCTACCTTACAGAATGGGGATAAAAATCTTTTTGGTACATTCTTGCCACTAGAAGATGACAGTAGTTATATACCAAACCTAAAGGAATGTGAGTTGACATTGCAAACCTCTTCCTGGCTTGTAATTTTCAAATTTACTCTTTAAGTGTGTAAAAAACTTTTAGAGTAATTAGCTACAAGTTTCTAACAGTATGTCTAAGCTAGTCAGTTTTCTATTAATATTTTTGGGCACTGCAGATCAATTTTGGATTGGAAATATTGGAGTCAGAAAAAAGGATGGATAATGAAAATGCAAAGAGAACAGAGTGCATACATCTTCTCTATATGCAACAATCCATATCCAATTCATTTTTGTCCTTGAATTTGCCCAGGTTATAAATGCATCAAATACTGAGAAAGTCTACATATGTAACCTTTGTCTAAATCTTTGGTGCACACTGAAGCATGGCTAAAATGGATTTGTGCTAAGTATATATATTTTTACATAGATAAGCTAAATACATCATGGTGGGGTATTGATCATTTTTTTAAGGGGTATATGTATAAAATTTGGGTGTTTCTCAAATATTGTGGAGTTCAAAGCAGTATTCCGAGCCTTGAAGTGATCTGTGGTATTCCTGTTCTAATTATGCAATATTTCATGTTCATAGTTATGGTACGCATTAGCCAAGACACTATCAGAGAGGGCTGCATGGGCACTGGCCATGGAGAAATTTGTGTCAGAGTATTTCTAAGCAAATATATTAATCTCCAAAATTATTTAAGATGGGGCATTCAAGTCTTTGGCAAACATGTTGATAAGCGCTCCTATGGTGCTTTTAGGAAATGGGATATCAATTGCATGACAAGTTGTTGATGTTCAAATCACTGGCCAAATTCCTGCTCAAATCACTAATGCAGCCAGTCTGTGGGCGTTGGAGATATCAAACAATCAATTCAGTGGAACTATTCCCTCTGGCATTGGACAACTGTGGAATCTCAGCAGCTTTCTGACCAGTCACAACAATATATCAGGGACTATTCTAGTGGAAATCACTAGTTTATCCTCACTATCAAGGCTTTCTCTTGATCACAATATGTTGTATGGGGAGATTCCTAAGACAATAATATCATGGAAAGGTCTTTCTCAGCTTAACCTTGCCAACAACTGCATCACCGGATCAATTCCTGCATTGCTTGGGTTGCTGCCTGTTCTTAACAGCCTTGACCTCTCAAACAATTTGCTTTCAGGGAAAATACCTCCTGAGTTAGACAATCTCAAGTTGAGTTTTCTGAATGTGTCTGACAACCTTTTGTCTAGCTCTGTTCCTTTTGGTTACAATAATCTAGCCTATGATTAAATTTTTCTTGATAATCCGGGCCTTTATGGAGGCGAGCCATTAATCCTACCTTCATGTTTCCAGCAGAAAGGAAGATCTGAAAGTCATCTATATAGAGTATTAATTTCGATTATTGTTGTGATAATAGTACTTTGCTTGATTGGTATAGGTTTCTTGTATAAGACATACAAGAATTTTGTTCGGGTTAAATCAAGTACAGAGTCATGGAATCTCATAGCCTTTCACAGGGTAGAATTTGATGAGTCAGACATTATGAAGAGATTGACAGAAGATAATGTTATTGGAAGTGGAGGTGCAGGCAAAGTGTACAAGGCAACACTAGGAAATGATAATATTGTTGCTGTGAAATAGATCTGGAACAACAGGAAACTGCATTCTGCCCAAGACAAGGGATTTCAAGTAGAGGTGGAGACTCTAGGGAATATTAGGCATGCCAACATTGTCAAGCTGCTTTGCTGCATATCTAGTTCAGATTCTAATCTGTTAGTGTATGAATACATGCCAAATGGGAGCCTGTATGAACAGCTTCATATTTATCAAGGGGAAACGTTGGATTGGCCTACTCGTTATAAGATTTCTTTTGGTGCTGCTAAGGGAATGTCCTACCTGCATCATGGTTGTTCCCCTCCATTAATACATAGGGATGTTAAATCATATAATATATTGCTTGATTCTGAATTGGAGGCCCATATTGCTGATTTTGGTTTAGCTAGAATTGTAGAGAAGCTGGGTCAGATGAATGTAATATCAGGGGTTGCTGGAACACATGGATATATTGCCCCAGGTAAGAATTTACAGCCGAATTGTTAATGCATGTGAATATATGTGTGTATATATATGCCTCAGCCAACAGAAAATAAACAATTTTATATGAACTGATTCAATTGGTAGACATGTGTGCAGAGTATGTGTACACCCACAACGTGAATGATAAAAGTGACATATACAGCTTTGGTGTGGTCCTGCTAGAGCTCGTGACTAGCAAGAAGCCCAATGATGTAGAATTTGGAGATTACTCAAACATTGTTAGGTGGGTTTGGAATCAGATTCACATCGATATCAATAATGCCCTGGATGCACAAGTAGCAAACTCATATAAAGAAGAAATGATGCTGGTGTTAAGGGTGGCTCTGTTATGCACTAGCACTCTTCCCATCAATAGGCCTTCCATGAGGGAATGATGCAGGGGCATTAGGCTCAAGACAATCTTTGTACATAAATAACCATAAGGGGGGTCTCATGTTTTGTTTCCATATGAAATTATCTATAGTTGAGTTATCTTTAGTTAAATTGTGGAGGAAAATGTAACTGCCCGAATGATTAGTGGGCATAGGAAGAGATAGTCCGTTTCATTCTATCAGAGGGTTAGGCTAAAATTAGGACTGTAGGAATTGCAAAGTTTTATTGAACGTTGAGGGAAGTTGAAACCATTACTGTTAATTGTTTAAATAAGTCTCTGTGGCATAGCCTTGCTTAGAGTCCTGCAAAGACCTACATAAGAGCTACATAGAACTGTCGAGGAGACAGAGTAGAGTAGAAGGCCATTGAATCAGAAGATCTGGCTGAGAACTAGAAGTTGTAAGTGTTTCACTATATAAATAAAGAATTGGTTCAGTATTGTTGTGTATTTGTTGAGTTAATTTCTGTTTCAATGTGCCTTGAAATTTTGGAACCCATGAACGAGGAGGACTCTGTAATATGGGTAAGAGCCTACCTGTGTATTCTGTGATGTAATTGTTGTATGGGTTTATACAAAGTATTTGACTCGGAATTCATGTTTTATTTCTAAGCCATATGGTTATGGGACCGTGGTGTTTAAATGTCGAATGTTTGGTATTTGAACTGTGTAAAGCATTATACTAACTGCTGAACTAAAATAAAGGAATAACGGTTCTGTGGAAATTAGCCGAGGGTAACGCTTTGAATATCTAAATCAAAGTCTATTTTTTTAATGTCAGATAACAACCTTTGACAATCGGGTCGTAGGGTCTTGGCATATACATTATCATATGTGGTGAGATTCGAATTCCATGCTTCGAGAAATTTCTAAGACTGAGGGTCGATTTGAATACCCATAAGCTTATTGGTTGGAGTTAGAATGCAACTGCGTGAGTGAAAAATGACGAAAGCGGAGGCAGAATCCCTTATAATATGTGTTGAAGAACGGGTGGAACCCCAAATGTAGAGGGAGCGGAACCTTGAAACTCGGAGTTGGAATCAGCGGTATTTGCACTTTTTAGAAGTGGTAAGCGATAACTAAAATTCGAACGCGATCTAAGTCGCCAGGTGACACGTGGCGAAGAGTGGTATTGGAATACCATTCATATCGCGTAGCTTTTGAGTGTTAAAGATCGGCGGGAAAAAAAACGCGATCCTCGCTCAGGATCGTTGGATCATTGGTGTTGGCGCGACGGTGTTCCAGCCGTTGGATGTGAGCAGGAGGTTAAGGACTGGGCCCCAGTCCATCGCGCAGCTTTTGAATTTAAGTCTCGCACAAGTTCGTAGAGTGACCACCGTCGAATCAATCAATTGGAATGCGACGAGTTATAGGCCATCAGATCTACTTGGCGTTGAATCAAGGTACGTACAACCAGTTGTGGGGTCCGAGGACCTTAATATTTGCTATCTGGTGGATTTGCATATAAATGGGGCCGAAATTTATATTACTGAAATATTAAATGGTAGTGTGAGAATTCCATTTTATGGGTTTAAACCATTGAGAGAAGAAGTTCTGCTTATGAACTTTGGATATTGGGGTCTTAATAATAGTTGTCAATTTATATTAGTGTCGGGGTTTTGCCAAGCCTGGTTAATGTACGTTCGAACCTTTGAGTTGAGGAATATATGTGAATGTTGATATACATATAGCATGCGGGAAAGTGAAGTGAAGGGGAGCACTACCTTATACGTATGTAAAGGTATGTGGGGCCATCGTATACAATGGGCCTGTGATAAGTTCATCATAAGGTAAGGGCGAAGGCCAAGGCTCAAATTGGAATTCGAATATATATAAAGGAGAGTATGTTGGCCACTCTAATTGAGTGAATAAAGAGGGGTTCGAATGTAAGTGGATATGGAGCTTATAACCATAAAAGTATTAAATTAATATCTCAAATCTCAAAGATTTGAGATGTTAATGCTCCGGATTAGGTATTTAATTTTCCAGCTCAAAAAAAAATAAAGTTGTGAGATTGCCCGGATTGGGGATTGGTTGAGCAATGAATGTTGGATGCATTTTATGCACGGATTGAGATTGAAATTTTGAGTAAACAGGGACTGTGGGTTTTTACCCGGCACCAGGGAAGTTGTGGAAATGTTGCTTTCCTGCAGCACAGATGAACGAATTAGAAAGGAAGCAACTACCACTTTGTCTCCCCATCTCAAGAGGAATCCCAATGCTTTTAGATATGCTTCCCCTTCTATATGCACTAGCACATGTCCATTTAATGACAATAAATGTGGCATATACTTGTGACCTTTACCTTAATTTATAGCTGATATTAAAAGCATTGTTCAGTGATGCTCTTTACCTTCCTGAATTGCAGGAGAATTAGATTCACAGAGAAGTAATAGATATCTATCCTATATTGGCTTTATCAGTTTGTTCCAAACAGGAGATACATCTATCCCTATGGAAACATTTCACCAATCCCTTGCAAAGAAGCAGTTGCTATCCCCCAAATCACCAAGAACAAATTTGCAGACAAATAATAAACCTGTTGGGTATTCAGCAAAGACATCAGGAGATCCACCAGCCAGATTTGGTAACAAGTCATAACACAGCTAGAATCTCGCTCTCTCGATAGCAGCATGCATATGAGCTGTTGTTCTGTAGCATAGCCTTCAAAAAAAGAATCAAGTTGAGTTTAACATTCCCTTTAGTGTATATAATAGGGAATTTTTGCAGCACAAATGTGAAACATTATATGCAGGGTAGCATGTTTTGAGATTGTTCTATCAAAGAGATGATGACAAAGGAATAGATGTAGAACAATGCGGTACATCATGGATGAATGATTGATAGTAACTTCGCTGAATCTCTTCGATCATTTAAAGGTAGTCATGAGGCTTTGTTTTCTGGTTATTGTATTGAGAATCATAGTGTATTTTAACCTTTAATTAGGCATCTGCAGATGAAGAATTGTAACCACAAAAAGTAGTAGCTATCAAAGGAGGATATACAAACAGCCTACCAGAGTGTGAAGACACCTCCAAGAATTGTATGAGGTAGAATAATCTTGAGTAATTTTCATTTTTTCACTGAAGATTGTGTCTATATGGCATGTTTTATTACATGCTTCATCTTTAATGCAAGTCAGATATTAAATTGGATTCAATTGGTGTATTACTGTTAAAGTCTACACAGAATTCCTACGAGAAAACACTTAACTTTAACCCTTATGCACTTTATTTTTGGCCATCTATCTAATAATTAGTTATGTTCTCTTACCACCAGTTATGTTCTCTTTGAGGCAATCAAAAAATAAATTTACAACCCACTGATTACTTAATTCACGCACAACTTAACCAAAATAGGTTTCCTTGTTGTGCAGGTGTTTATTACTGTTGTGAATTGTGTGTAGCACTGAACTGGGATTGAGTTTAATGCACAGTTCAATGCTTAGATTTTTTTATAATCCAGAGCCAATTCATCCCTTTATCTTGTCCATTCTGGCCACATTTCATGATTGAAAGTAAGATTAGGTCAAGGTTCATCCAGGGTGAAAATTGTTTCAGTCATAATTGACTTCATCATATCCATGAACAACTTGCCAGTAATTGATATCTGGCCAGATTTTTCATGCCTATAGAACAAGATGGTTCTTTGGGTTATATTTTATTTGGAATTATAAGTTATAACTACCAGATTTGAAAAGATGCATATACTGAAAATGTATCTCTCCTTGTACAAATTTAAAACAAGACATCATTTGTACAACAATACTAGGAGAGCATTGGCAAGTTCTAGAGTGGACCTCCTCTCCAATCAATGGAGCTATCAAGTAAATACAGGGTGCCACTGCTACTACTTGTGGGATTCTACTACAAACAGATTCATGGCATGGCATGGGCATGACATGGGGAATTTCGAATTGAGTTTTTCTAATGGTTCTCTTCATGTTGATGGTTATAATTTTAATAGATTCAGCAAGGTGGCTGCAACTGGCACATATTCCTTTCAATATCCAGATTTTGAAGGCACGAGAAGGAATAATATTTTGAAGAAGTGAGAAGCAGTTCACCTTATTATAGTTACCATGCTAGGTCTTCCTTTAAGAGATTCCCAGCATCAAATCATTTCCATAAATATGGTTGTGTAAGAGTCATGATGGTGTTGTAATGTAAATTATGTTTCCATAGTTGAACATCTGAAGTATTTTGCGATATTTTTATGGTACCATGGCACCTAGATCTGATCCAATGTTTATCAACACTTTTTTAATAACATGTTTTCTTTTCTTCCCGTTGTTGTTCATTTCTCCTCAAACTCCTCTCCAACCTCAATATCATTGCTAGTAGTAGCATGAGCAACAAGACTATGCTTAGTAGAACTAGAACGCATTTTCCAAACTGCACGAGAACTACTTCCCTCATGAGTCACCATGTGCCATGCTTGGTCTCAATGGCTCACTTCCTTCAACACCTGGTTCAACTACCATATCTTCATTGGAACCAACACCCTGAACTCCACTGGGCAACGATTCGCCATTTTGTACTAGTGATTCACCATTTGTACTA
The DNA here is from genome assembly GCA_034641835.2 of Pinus albicaulis. NCBI lineage: Eukaryota > Viridiplantae > Streptophyta > Pinopsida > Pinales > Pinaceae > Pinus > Pinus albicaulis. The sequence continues at coordinate 348,736,929 of CM076584.1, forward strand.
GTGATTCGCCATGATTTTACAAGATAATATAATCTCTTAAGAGACTCGCCAAAAAATTATATATATATATATATATATATATATATATATATATATATATATATTATATTATTAATAAAATCACCTTCCATTTTTCCTATGTATCATGGGGATTCGCCCATTTATTATATATATAAATTTAAGGGGGTTCTTAAAATTTTCCCTGAGGTCCACACCAAGGTTATCTTTGAAAATCATAGTATTAATCATCTAGTCATACTTGCACAAATCCTTGGGTTTTTTAATGACTTCTTGAGACCTCAGAAGTAAAATCTTGTCGTACCTTCTATTTTCTTATGAGCCCTTAGTCCTATAATGTTGGATTTTTTTATGGTGCAACAAAAGAAGGTATGGGTGGTGGGTGTGCATCTTGACTCTACCAAGGGGATCTATACTTCCATATCTGGATGAAGCTAGGGATATGCACAAATACCAAGGCATAAATTACTACATGTTGGGGGCTTATGTTTTTTGCCTCACATTTTAAAATTAACTCTCTATAGGTCTTTGGGGATTCCAAGTGCGTCATAGATTGTTTTAATAGGGAGACATGATATTGAGGTTTTAAATTTGTTATATTGGTAGGACAGGATCATTAATATGAAGGAAAATTTTATTTTCCTCTCTTTTCAACATGTTTACAAGGAATGGAACAATATAGTAGACATGCCCTCCAAGAAGGCCCTATATGCAGAAGAAGGTTTCATCTTTTTTGAAGAAATTTAAGGCAACTTATTATTTAACTATGTGAGAATAAATCTGTCCATGGGTCAGGAACTTCTAACGAATGTCTAGTTTTGTTATAACTCAGTGAATTTTGCCTTACTTCTGTCAACTCTATGGAACAACATCTGGTCTTAAATTCTTATAAAATTTCCAATATTACTATGTCATTATAAGTTGCATTTAGATATCTCAATTGATAATATTTCCCTTCTGGAATGTTTAAAAGTGACCAAAATCCAAAACATAAAGTTCCCCTTACAACATACCTCCTAGAAAAATTAAAACACCCTAAAATGCAAGGAAGAGTGTACCACGCTTTTGGTGATTTATGGAAGGATGTACCGTTAAAGGTTTAATATTGTAAATCTGGTGTCTCCATAAATTCCCTTCAATTTTGAAATTTTGATGAAAAGACATATATACATTGTATATCTACCAGTAAAATACCAATGTACATCTTATATATATTGAATATTGTCCTGAATTTCTATTGAAGGCTCTTTTTCCGCCATATCTTCATTCAAATACAAAATGCCTTCATCTCACTGGTTTATACAATGGATCTCAAGGACACCCAGATGCTTACAGGCCTCATGAATTCTAATGCACACCTCCTCTGACACATACAAAAACAGTGCAACGATCTCACGGATGACAACATAAGCACTACCACTAGCGTAGGAGACCTCGAATGTCACATCGACAACTTAATCCGCAGCTTCAGGGGGCTTGAAGGGGTTGTCTCCACAATTCACAAGAGAGAATTTCAACTTTACCAATATTTATAGTCAGATGCTAACCGAAATGATTTGAGATACAGGAAAAATTCAATCAATATACCGAATTGAAGACCTTGAAGGAGGATATGAACGATTTGCAGGCTTCGAAGAGGCGAAGAATCTATGAAAACAATGAAGGAGAAGGCATGGTGAGAAGTGAGAGCGTGAAGATCTGGCGTGTGGGTTACATTGTATTGAGAAAAATTTTGTCAACCCTTGGCTGGTGAACTAATGAACTTCTTTTTTTGAAATCAAGGTGTTTTTGAGCTACGAGGGTTTTAAAAACATTTAAGAATCAGCTAAAACATATGACCATTTGCTCATTTTCGAGTTCGAAAAGTACATTTTGACCCTCTTCTCAAGTGCTCAATAGTTTTGGCAGGTCAAATAATGGGGATTATATATGTTAAGGTTTTGAGTCGAGGGATTTTGTGGCTTGTGGTTTTTTCGAGTTCTTTATTTTCACAATTGTATGGCTGGAAGTGTAATTATCAAATATATATGGTTTTCTGCTTCTTATCGAGCCGTGAAATTATTTTTTGATTTATTGAATAAGAGCTTAGCGGTTTTGTTAGGCTAAAATTGGGGCTTATATCTCTTACAATATTTTACATCTAGAGAGTTTGTCGAATTTTTTATTTTCATTATTGTTAGACTATGAATGTAATTAATATTTTTCACCTAAGAAAACTTGTTAAGTGTAATTTTCAAAGTTCTAAACAATAGGTTTTAGGAGGAAATGTTGTAAGATCATGAAAGTTATGAAAATGCATTTGGATCATTTGTAGAAGATGGTAAGAGTTCTGACCTATGAAGTGATGGGGGATTATATATGTTATGGGGTTTGCATCTAGGGGTTTTTCCAAATTCTTTATTTTCATAATTGTTTAGCGTAAACTGTATTATTTGATATGTTGTGTTGTATGTATTTGTCCTGCATTACCTATTTCTATTTATTTAAGGTTTCAAACTGGTTATATATGGTCCCATTATCAAGATGTTGTCTTGATTGTCTTACTGCAGAGTAATTATTATTTTTCGTTTATGAAAACAAAATCTCAAAAAACCTACCTATTTAACCATTTTGTTTTTATTAGAATTGGATCTTGATTCTGAATCTAAGAAAAGAGGCCATATGGACCAAGTAGTGTAATGGAAAAAATTCCTATCAACTATAACTATAGTTCAATATTTGGCATATTAGAGCTAAAATCTGTTTATAGGGTTTTATGTCTTGGGTGTTTGATTTTGAAGGCTTGAGTTACAAGAGAAAAGCCGACTTTTTCAAGATTCTTCACATTTTTGAATTTCTGTAACTGGATTATCAAAACAATGGTTAGGTTTTTATGTCTTCTATTAAATGTTGATTTCAACATCCCCAATTCAAAATGTAAGACAAATAGGTGTAGAGTTTGTACTTTAGGTCGAATGGTGGAAAATAGTAAAATCTTTGATACTGTTTAAATTATTGCATTCAAAATTTTGATGTTTGGTAAATTTGGAGGAAAGGCCCTACAACACAAGGTGGAGTCTTATTATTTCATGTTTCTCTTGTTCAAAGGAAAATATATAGTACAACACAAATTCTCTACCGCAAGGGATATTGAATCTTAAAGCAAATAATTGAATGTTAAAATAACACTCTAGTATGGTTGGTTTGGAATTTGTTCTTCATTTAACAAACTCTTCTCTTTGTTCAAGTCCAAGATTGGTATTATTATGAATAATTTCTTGTCATGTTTAAAGTGATATTATCTCTTTGTTGAAGTCTGGGATTGGTATTATTATGAATAATTTATTGTCAAGCTTAAAGTTATATTATCTCATTGTTGAAGTCTAGGATTGGTATTATTGTGAATGATTTCTTGTTATGTTTAAAGTGATATTATTGATTTCATGTTCATTCAAGCGTAGCTGATTTCATATCTTCAACGACTTGGCATGAACGTAGCCCACTGCCTATTGACACAATTATTGAGGATAGGGTTATCATTATTGGAGAATTTCAACCATGCCATCTCTATCATGAAAATCATTTCATAGTTCTTTTAATCATATTTTTCATGTCATCATATACCTTCCCCAAACAAGATTGTTGATGTCAATCTGTTTCACCAATTGTCATCAGTGACTAGTTTGTATGTCATGTTGTTTTTATACTCTTTCTTATCTAAATAGGCTCTAGTTTTTCTGTTTTAATTTTTGGAAGGTTTTCTCGCATATTTTTTGGTCGAATTTGTGTAGAATTTGGGAGGGATGTTTTTGGAAATTACAAGTTTAAGTTGTAAATTCTCCACAATGGGAATGCTTCAAGGGTTTTTGAGTTGTAAATTCTCCATAATCTAAGTGTCTCGAGGGTTTTTCAAAGTGTTAAATCCATATATGCGGTCAAAACCCATTTTAAATAATAAGCATTAAGATTTGGAAAAAAAAAATTGTTAGATTTTGGCCAAAAACTACAAAACATAGCATGTTTAGACAATGTCTCTAAATAGTGAAAATTTTGATTTAGAATGTTTAAATAGTACAAATTCATTTACCAATATAATTAATAATGTTTATTTCATTTTTATAATATAATTAATAATGTTTATTTCATTTTTAGAATATAATTAATCATTTTTATTTCATTTTCAGAATTGTGAAAGAATTGATGAAAATTGGATAGTGAATTTCACAAACTTCTTAATTTTCTATATAAATTCCTTCCACTTTTTCTATGAATAATTTAAAGCATTTGAATCTCAATTTTTGTTATAAAATACAATTGTTGAATATATTCATATTTAAAAAATAGTATTACAATTTTGCAAAACTAATATATTTTGTGAAAAAATTTACAATATTAAAAAATCCAACATTCAATGTTAATTAAAACATTTATAATTTTGTTGAGAGGAGCTTTCTAGTATGGTAGAGATGTTGTAAATTTTAACACCTCATAGAGAGTGTTTATATAAGTTTGAAGAATATGATAGGGGATATTTGTTTGGAGGGTGATTAACAACTAGGATATTAATGTCCCCTATTAATAATAATAATAATACTAAAAATAATAAATAATATTATATTATTAAATAAATAATAACTCAATAATTATTAATACATAATAAAATAGTAAACAATAAATTAGAGTTCTAAATAAAATAGTAAATAATAAGCTGGAGTTCTAAATGAAAATATATAAGAATAATAATAAGTGAAGTTAACAAAAGTAAAATGGAATAAAATAAGAAAGAGTTGAACTAACAAAACTATAAAAATAGTAAAAATAAGTAAAGTTAACAAAAAGTAAAATGGAATAAAATACAAAAGAGTTAAATTAAGAGAAACATTAAATTAAGTAAAACATAAAATAAATAAATAAAGTTGCATGTTGACACAGGGAATGTGTGCATGCAGTTCCCTTTCCATTGTTTGGTGTATTTAATAGCATTGAGGAAGATGAGATTCATCATTCCTTCTTCATTCTCTTGAGAGAAAATTGTTGTGTGAAAAATGATTCCCTCGCAATAGCACATTGATTAAGGGCTTAAGGGTGGGTAGCCGTAGAAATATTATGTGTAGCTGAGCCTACTGTTGGGTGGAGATTTGTCCCAAAAACTTTGTTGTGGTTAGCAAGATTCAAATCGCATTCAACTCTGAAATCACAAGTAAGGAATATCATCGCTACAGGTAAGTTGTCTCTGCTCATATTTTTTGAAATTCTATGCTAATTAGTTGAATATTTTTGTGTTTATTATAAATTGCATAATTTATCTAATTAGTTGTATATTTAAACTATGGGTTATTACAGGATAGTTGATTGAAGTTGACTTCAATTTATGCTCAAGGACAAAAGGAGTGGTACATTGTTGGGTTTGCTACACTTTTTTGGTTTTGATAGAAATCTAATATCTGTTAGTCTAATGGGTGATGTAAGTTTGCATACCATATTTGAGAATGATTCATGCAAGATGGTTCATGTGTGATGATGTTGATGAGAGGAGTTTAAATTAGGGCATTGTACAATATATCGAGGCTTGTCAATCTAAGTGGATGTAGAAGTGTAGTTGTTCCTAGAACCAACATATAACCTCTTATTTAGTCAATAAGAAAATTCTATGGCATCAAAGGATGAGAGACACTAGGGAGAAAATACTTCGTGCTATGTAGAGAAAAGGTATGGTTGAAGGTTTCCATGGAAACTCTTTGGAAGTCAATTTCTATGAACATTGTATTTCTAGGAAGTACATTCAAATGAGGTTCCCATTTGGTGCTACAAGGGGAAAGGAGATCCTAAATTTAGTTTATAGTGATGTATTTGTGCTACTATGGATATAATTGTTAGGTGGATCTATGTATTATGTTTCTTTAACTAATGATTTCTCCATGATTAAATTGTTATATTTCCTAAGGAAGTGAATTTTAACTTGTAGGGGTGCAAACAAGTCAAGGTACCTATTCTTACAGTGGAAATACTAGATGTTGAACAATGTCCAAAATAGGAGATAGAAGAGATGGCTTATGTTTTCTATGCTAGTGCCATGGGTAGTCTATTGTATGTGATGGTCCGCACTCGATTATATATTGCTTATATAATGGGAGTATTGAGAAAATATATGTCAAAATTTGGAAAAGAGTATTGAACTATTATCAAGAGACTTTTCAATTACTTTCATGGTACAATTGATCATTTGATCTGCTAGTAAGGGTCAAGGATGATAATGAATCATATGTACATTCTTTTCTAATATGTTGACTAGGATAGTGATCTAGATAGAAGAATATTCACTAGAGAATATGTTTGCAAGATGTTTGATGGATATACTAGCTAAATGAGTAAGTGATAGTTTCTTGTGCCACTATTGATGATGAAAGATGAATACATGGAAACCACCCAAGCAAGTAAGGAAGAAATTTGGTTGCATAAGATGTGTTGAGAGATTGAGTTTGGACAACAAATGATAAGGATAGGTTGTGGTAGCTAGAGTGCAATCTTACTAACAAAGAACTTGACATACCATGATTCCAAAAAAAAGCACATTGATGTAAAATACCACTTCATAAAAAAGATGGTGTTGTTGGTAAAGGTAGACAAAGTGAAGAATTTTGCAAACTTTCTAATAAAAATGGTGAATTTTGTGAAGTTGTTTTGGTGCAAAGAGGTGCATTAGAGAAATTTTGAGGTAAAAAATGGGCCTCAAAACAAAAATGTAAAACAAAAATAGATTTTATAAAAACCAATAAATTTCAATATGATGATGTCAACCAAGGGGGGTGATTCACCATTTTTGGAGCAAAAAGGTAAAAAGATTTAAAAGTAAATAAAATTATTTTTTCAACTTATCTCTCTATGATGTTAGTCAAATTTTGAGTGGGAGCACTCATTGGATGCAAAAATTAATTTTGCATCCAATGAATACTTATGTTGCATACTTTCAACGGACCTTACTACATGAAAAATGTGAAATACATTCACATTTTTCGTGTAGTAGGGTCCATTGAAAGTATGCAATATGGGTACTCCTTGGATTTTCATGTATTTCACTATTTTTGTGTAGTAGGTTCTATCGAAATTATTCAATATGGATACTCGTTGGATGCAAAATTAAATTCCATATCCAACGAGTGCTCTTGCTAGAAATTTGAGTAAAATTGTAGAGAGATAAGTTGAAAAAATAGCTCTTTTTTTCCCTCCAAAACTTGATGAGGTAGTCTAATCTTATTTATTATTTCCACTATTATTTTATAATGTTCCTTAGGTGGCTCATTTTAGACCTTAAAATTTCTTTAAAGGTGGGCATCGGTGCCCTAGTTCACTAAGGTACAATATTGTTTATTTGCACAGACAAGACAACAAGTGGGTGAATATTCAAGGTGTTATATTATTTGCAGAAGTAACTTGGTCGACTAGAAGTAAAAAACAAATGACTAGTCAAAGTTGATTCAACCATTAGTTGAAAATAAAGTCAAAGGATTGATGGTGATGACGATGAAAATAATATAAATTGAATTGGATGAGCAATCGAGTAGCCAACAAATGTCAATAATTCTATGGGGCAGTAGAGAGAAATTGCACTCAGGAGTATGTGTAGTCGATTGAGGCTCATGGTTAAAGGGTAATCAAATATAGTCAAAATATGTCAAAAATAATTAGGAATCCCAAGATTCCTAATATCTTGGCCAATATGATTCAACTATTTGAACTAATTCGAGTTTTACAAATTAGGGTTTCTTATGCACAAATATGCCTATAAATAAAGCATGATGTGAGGTTGATGGTACATAATGAAAAGTTGATGATTGATAAAGATAGAGCGCATCGGTATTAGGTGTGTACCCAAGTTGACATTCACTGTAATCTTGTTGCATATGTAGTGAAGAATATAAATAGCGATGATGCTCAAAGGTTGATAGCTTTTCCCAGTGAAGGATTTTAAGGGTAAAATATTTATGTACTATATAAATATTTATTTTTGTGTCGTGTTTAATTTTTTTTCTTAATCTCTTCTTGAAAGGTTTATGCTAATTGATATTTCCAGGTTGGTTTATATGTCTATTTGATCTTTGTAATTGGACATAAAGAGTTATTCAATTGGACTCAGTGATCCGACAAGTGGTATTAAAGTTTGGAGAAAAGTTATGGTATACCCAAAATGGGTGAGAGCCCTCTATTTCATCCTTATTGCAGCATTGGTCATTCTCTAATAGCCTTTCTCATGCCTTCTGATATTAATAAAAAAAACAAAGAAGAAAGAAAGCACCCTTGACCCAAACCATTAATGCGAAGAGAAAAGGATATAACATAGATATATCCCATTTGACCACAACCACTCTAAAGTCCCACATGTAACAACAATAAACATAGGTACAACTAGCGAGTTTGATTGTATGCTTTTGACAGATTTATATTCATAAACACTACTAAGATTGTTTGTTTTTTTTATTTTTTTAAGGCCTTCTTGAGCATAGATAATTGCCTCATAAATATACCTATCTGCAAAAGATCCAAAATGTTCCTTTGAAATCATGTCATAAAAAAATTGTTTAATCCTTATTGCTAAAATATTTGCAGTAATATTATATACATAATTATTATCATTAATATTTAAAATATGATAGATTATATTAGAAAAAAATGTGTGGAAGCACATATGAGATATATCCGTAAGTTCTTGAGAGACAATATTGTAAAGGGTTTTAAGATTGCAGTAGTATAGCCAACTAGTTGCGCCTTAGTCCTAACACTAATTTCCAAAAAAATCCATACAGATACAATATATAGAAAATTCCATTAACACAATAACATTAAGTTGGCATAAAAATATAACAAGGATTGAATCCTAGTCATCTATAACGATCATATTTTCATCAACAAAGTACCCAATTGAGATTAGGTAGTTCAGTTGGGGCAGATTGGGGTAATTTTGTAGAAGATATTTTTTTTTCACTGACTTTGCACTTCCTAAAGTTGTTACACTTGATACTAAAGATGTTGCATGCCAATACTCATATATTTCATTTGCATTCTTTATGTAGAGAGAATATTTGTTACAATGACCTCCATGCACATCCTTTGTGCCTTTGAGATGCCATGTTCATGGCATGTGAATAGTCTTATAATATTAAAAAAAAAATTCATTGTCATATTTTTAAGATTTCATTGCTTCTTGCAGGGTTTATTTGACCCTCAAAGTTCTAGGAGGGAGTAATAAATTGAGTTGCCAACTTGTCTATTTTCCTGGTTTTTTGAAACATGTTTGACTTGAATGCAAGGAATCCAAGCGAGTGATCTCAAAATTATACTGTAAATATGGCAACGTGTGGAGTTCAAAGGAAGAGTTTTCAAAGCAAAATGGTGGATGGAGTTATTAGAATCATTTTATAATGAGAGATATAATTGGTTTATATTAAACTAGGATGATTTCTTGGAAGAGAGCACACATTTCAGCCTAGTTGTTAGAGGTTGTACTTAGGTTTCATGAGCATTCCCGTTCTCTTTTTCCTTCAAGAACAAAGATAAGACCCCACAAATTCCACCCATAATATTTATATATACAATGAAATAATGAAATAGGTCCAATTCCTCAAATGATCTCAACTTATCCTTATAGAGAACTAATGTTGAGAAAGTAGAATTAAATTCTCCCATCATTTTACTATTGGCTCTTAGCTCCTCTGCCACCTTTATGGGATCACACTCTAGAAGCTCATAAAAACCAAGATAAAATTCTATTGGCCAATTTCTTGATCCTGAACTTTTGTCCTTCTTAAAGGAGCTAGGGACCCCTTATATATTTTTTCATAATTTCTTCCACAAGTTTCTAATTATTTCCCTTGGGAACAAATCTAGGAAAGTAGGCACTACACTTTAGAATTTGTGTCATATTTGTCCACTTAGGTTCTTTGTATAGGGCATTAAAATCTATAACTTCAAATTATGATATTCCAAAAAAAATCTTAACCAATGCCCCTTCTTCATTTTTCATTTCCCTAATTGTATTTTCTTTCTTTTTGTGATTGGAAAATTTGTACACCTATTTTTTATTCAAATAGCCCTAACCTTTAGATGACATGCTAGTTCCCTCCATTAAAAAAACTTGAGATATTTTGTTTCCAACTCCTCAAGGCTTTCTCTTTCTTTATTGTTGAATAATATGTTTATATATGCGCACATTACCTCCTTCTCAATTGATTTTCATTCTTTATCTATCTATTCCTTTTTCTTGTGCTCATTGTAGCCTCATCTTGTGCACCTGCACCAATGGGCACATCTCCCAAGAGGGAAGTTGAACCACCTAAATTATTGATAGGATTTAGACTCAAGTAGAGGAGTGAAGTGGGACGAGGGTATTAGGCTATGTCTATGCACTATGAACATTCCTTTCCTCCTTGATAATTATATATGGATTGTTATTTTGTAACAACAGTTGCAAGTAGGTCTAAAACCATTAACATTGGTTAGAAATAAAATTCCGAGCACCCTAGTATCATTAGATGACCCTCTGACTATACATTTGTATAACATGAATAAGAGGATTTTGTGATGGCTTTGTAGAAAAGGTCCAACCAAACCAAGAGGCCCAATAGTGCCTATTAGTGTGTTATTCACGATTCATTCTCAACAACAACTATCTTCGATCCCGGCACTTTTATATGAACCAAAGTTATATATATATATATATATATATATATATATATATATATATATATATATATATATGTGTGTGTGTGTGTTTAACCATAGAACTAATAAATAATAGAGATACAAAGAATCAATCTCAACTGTACAAAAATTTAAAATTATTATAATAAAAAACAATGTTAAATAAAAACAATAAAATAGAAATAAGAAAAAAATAATAATGAAAAATCCCTAAAACTAAGAAATAATATTAATAACTAAAAACTAAAAGAATGAAAAATTAAAATTAAAATGGAAATTAGAGAAAAATATAGAAAAAAATCTTATAAAATTTATTAAATTAAAACAAAATGCAATAAAAGAATCTAACTAAAAAGTCAATAAATAATAAATAAATAAATAAACTCATGAAAAAAAATTTATATTAATAATAATAATAAAAATATTCAATTTATTTAAAAATATTGTAATTTTCACTTAAATTCAAAAAATTGTAATATATTTTACTCTTCCTCAATGGCATGGAAACTTTGTCCTCCACATTTGAAGGCATTTCAATGACTCTGAAATTTCAATGAAATTATATGTTCTGTTATTTTCTAAATGCTTAGTTTAAACATGTCATAATTTTGCTGAAGAAAACAATAGAAATTTCAAAAAAAATTGAAATTCCAGTTACAATTGTCAAGTTTCAAGATTCCGAGTGCTTTAGGGATTCTTGATAGTGCTGAATCCATTTCCACCATGAAAAAATGATTTAAACACTCCCACAATCAAATTTCTTGAACAAATTTTCACCAAATTGTGGCCACTAAATTAATCAATTTAAACACTCTAGTCATAGAATTGTGGCCCAAGTAGACAACATTTTCTAAAAATAGTATTTCTATTTTAATTTTGAACTTCTAAATACCCAAATGTCGAGTTGTAAAAATATTTATGAACTTACCATAATTGTCTTTTAATATGTTCCTTTTCCGGACTTTATGCTTCATTTGTAATCCTATATACAATTAGAGAGGTATTGCATATTAAAATATTATAAATCAAAAAGGTACATATACAATTATAGAAGTATTGCTATTAAACTATTGTAAAGCCAAATTATGCCCTCAAATGTGCCAATATGAACTACCCACATTATATGTGCATTCCCACAAGAGAAAACATAACCCACCCACATGGATTATACTTGCATTCCCACAAAATCCAAGGAAATCGATAAGTAAAATATGTCATTGGATATTTAGACGACCAACTCCAAGTGTGCAATCCATGTTGAAGGAACCTTTAGCTTAAGAAGAAACCTTTCGGCTTAGTAAAAACAATTACACAATAGTATTTGTTGGGGTTGTCAAACCTTTGTACATGAAGGAATACAAGAACTTTGTGATGGGATAAACGTGACTAGACAACTACCCCTAATCCTATATCACTAAATGCAAAGGAATAGAAATGATTCAAACATTTTCCCCTAGAAATGAACTTTGTTTTTCCATTTCTAGATTGTATGGTTGTGTCGAATCGAGGCCCAGTTATGTTGCAGGTTTCTTCATTCCATACCCATTTCATTCATTTATTTTTCTTGTTTTCCCTCAAAATGCAATGGGTAAGTGCTTGAGAAGTGGGAACATATTGCTTCCTTTGTCTAAAATGGTGAGGTCGTCTGGGAAGAGAGTGGCAAAAGGAATGAAGACACCCTCTTGTGAAAAATCTATGCAGTATTATTTTTCTTTTGAAATTTTGGCAGGACTACATATTAAACATGTCCTATATATCACCCTGATCAAGGAAGGGAATTGAACTGGTGACTGCAAATCAAGGAGCGCCTTTAAAGAGCACCGATCACTGTCTATCTAGGACCTCATGGATCTATGCAGTATTATTTTAGAAGCCAAATACCCATCTGAATTTTTTATGAGGATGGTTTTCTTGCACAAATTTTGTAGTTGCATAGTCCTTCATGTCCTTTGTAAGTTGGAAGAAAATTATGTGCCCGTTCTCTGCCCTAAGCCCAATTGCAATGAGCATATGACTCCTCAAAAGTGTAAAGTGATCCTTTCCAATCATATGATAGAGAAGTGGAATTCAACATTGGTAGAGGAGGAGATTCCAATTTCTCAAAGATTTTATTTCCCTTTCAAGGATTGCTCTACATTCTTGTTGAAGGATATGCCTGAACTAGGAAACTCAATTGGTGAAATTGTTATTGTTAGGGAAAAGTCAAACAACCTACATGCAAAACATTATTTTGTGTTCAATGCATGTGTCATGGCATGAGGGTTTGGATTGATTTGAATTAAAGCAGTCGTTGGATTTTGAGAAAGGAAAAGACGACTTAATGATGTTCAAGCTAGCTAAAGAGAGAATGGAAATGGTGTGCAGGGTGCAAACAAATTGTTGAAAAAATGTTTGGATGTCATCACATGATTTGCATTTCCAGGTCAGTAAACTGGTAATTGCGTACTCGTTCAACTAATATAATTTCTTTCAAGTTGGGATGTTGGAATTTAAATACAATAGTTATGTTGAAAAGAAAAAATGGTGGTCCTTATCCTACGTCACCTCTTATTAGTGAGGATTTTTTGTTATAATCTAAAGAAAAGAAGAAAAAAGCTCACTTGTAGGTTGTCTTTACTTTACTGTAGAGATGGATACATGAGGGTAAAATCATGGATTTGGGTTAACCTTTTTGGAAAGGGAGGGGGATTTTAGGTGAAAAAAGAGAATGTGATTGAGAATTATGACCCGATCGAGCTTTAGGGCTTAATCAAGAGTTAGAGTTCGACCGGGCCTCTATTTTCTATTAAAACATGCAGCCATGACCTATGTAAGTTATTTTTGTGTAGATCGTTGGGAAAATAGGAGCTCAATCAAGACATTAACACTTGATCAAGGGTATTGAAGCTCAAATGAGTGATTGAACCATGGAGAAACCTAACCAACCTAGCCAACAATTCCATCAACATCCTAGTGGCTCAAACCAAGGTACATTTCCTATCCTTTTTATCTTTTTTATTTATTTTTTCTTGCAAAACTAAATAAATTAAAAAAAATAAACACCATGAGAACCACCATGAAAACCAAAAAAAACCACCAAAAAAACCCTTCAAAACAACAAAAACAACCTAGAAAACCACATAGAAAAACCTAGAAAACCTCAAAAAACCACTAAGAAAACACTTCGAAACCACCAAAAGAACTATAATTTAGGTTTTAATTTTTTTTCTTACTTGAAATGGTAGCATGTTTATTATGAATATTTTCTAATTATGAATGGTAAAAACTTTATTTTCTAATTATTTTAGGTTCTAAAGTTTTTCATTAGGAATTTAGTGAAATGAATTTCATTTTATTTTTGTTATTTAAAATACATTTTAAATTTCCAACAAATTTGACCAAAAATGTACCCCGAAAAACTCCAAAACCAAAAATAACCAAAGTATAACCAATAAATAAATAAATTTGGAATTGGAAATAAGAAATTTTGTTTTATTTTGTTATTTTAAATTTAAATTAATTTATGCTTACGAAATATATTTTTTTCAATTAATTTATATTTTAAATATTTTTTTAATAATAAATATAGTGCAATTATTAGGAATTTGTATTCTGTGATCCTTAGAATGTATATAAAAATTTTCGGTGATAATCACATAAAAGTATATATTGTCCAGTGTGGTTCATCATCAGGACAAGATGAGAAATATGATCAGAGAACCATACCACGATTGCGTTAACCATGGTTAGGCTCCATTTATACCAACCTTATTATCATCTCAAAGAGGCACCCTTATTGGAACTGGAAAAGGAGGAGGACAAGGAACAAAAGGAATAATGAATTCCTCCTATGAAATTAGAGGTGCATCATGATTTACAAGAGTTGGGAAAGCAAAAACATTAGGGGGTTCAGGTTCACTATGAAAATAAATATGAACCAAACACTGAAACTTTGGTTCAAAGAAATCCCAATCCATATCCTCTTAAGGAAATTCACAACAAAGGTGCAGGAATTGATCAGACAAATCTTTGACTAATTCATTAGGCATCATTCTTAAGTTATTGATTATTTTATAAACATGTCAGTAATAATGCATATTAAGGTCTTGATTAATCTCCTTGAGTAAATGGAGAAAATAATGGATGGAAGCAAGTGGTAAGTTATGGAACCATCGATTAACATGACATTCAAGGGTGAGGAAGAAAATCACACAAGAAAACTCTTCATCATCGATTTTTTCAGATTCACAACATTTAAGAAAATTATAAATGTGCTTGGTTATGGATGTTCCATCCTCACCATCAAATTTTAACTGATAAAAGTGATAGAGAGGCTCATCGGGGATTGAAAATTGACAAATGGATAAATTAGAGAAAATCCACGGGAGTAAGATTTGAGGATGAGCCATTTTAGATAAGAGGTTCAAAACATACTCAACAAGCACAACTCATCATCTGATCCTCATAGCGCCATTTTGTTGATGGTGCTAGAAATCCATAAATCAAGGGTTCTCCCTGATGTGAAGTCCTAATTAGACCTCACACTGTTTGGAGTAGGAGCCCCATCCAGAGTATCAGCCCAACTTCCATATATTCTTGTAAATTTTCCTTGGCTACAAAGTTCAACATAAGAGAGTGATGCACAGGTAATCGCAGATCAACAAGTGAGTATGTCTTATGACTGTTTGGTTGTATGTGTGTCAATATTCTTATATGGTGGAGGGAGAGGAAAGTGAGCCTCTAGGATAAAGGTAATAGTACCACCCTAGTAGACACACACACACAAAAAAAATATATATATATGTCCAACATCCAACAGAATATTCAACAACAATGCGACAGTCATAGCAACCGTTATAAACAATAAAGATTTTTTTAGCATCCAATGGAATAATCCACGATAATCCGAGGATCATAGCAACCATTATAAACAAGAAATATTTGTCTAACATCTAATGGAATAGTCTACAAAGATGCGACAATCATTGCCATTAGGGGAATTTTGAGTTCTAATATGGGCCTCCTAAAAAAAATGCACAACCAAAATAAACTTTATAAGAACCAATAGGATTCAATATGATGATGTCAACCATGGGGGATGATTCACCATTTTTAAAGTAAAATGGTAAAAAAATTAAAAAATAATAAAATAATAAAACTACTTTTTCAACTCGTATTTTCAACTTATCTCCAAAAGTTTTTACTCAAATTTGGAGCATGAGTACTCATTGGATGAAAAATTTAATTCCTCATCCAAGGAGTATCCATGATGCATACTTTTGATGGACACTGCTACACAAAAAATGAGAAATACATGAAAAAATGTGATTGCAATCACGTTTTTAATGTATTTCTCATTTTTCTTGTAGCACGATCCATCGAAAGTATGCAAAATGGGTACTCCTTTGATGAGGAGTTAAATTTTGCATCCAAAAAGTACTCCCGCTCGAAATTTGAGTAAAAATTTTGGGAGATAAGTTGAAAATACAAGTTGAAAAAAAAAGTTTTTTATTTTTTGCCTCTAAAATTTGATGATGTAATCAAATCTTGTTTTATTATTTCAACTATTATGTTATAAATTCTTTAGGAGGCCCATTTTAGACCTCAAAATTCCCCTAATGAACCGTTACAACACATTCTTAATATGATAAGCACTAAAATAACCGAAATAGTTCAACTACTTTAACACAGGTGGAAAACAGACATGAATTACAAACATTCACTGAAAATTATTACAAATATTCATAATCCATACATGAAGAACGTGCTAGCCATCAGAATTCAGATATTAAGTAAAAGTCCCAAGGCACATGTATGCAACGAACACCACTAGCTCCAATAGTGGAGCGTTGGAGCGACTCGTTGCTCCCCAAAAGAACTAGCTTGTCTCTCTAATGCCTTGCGGTAGGATCTAAGGTGAAAAGTCATTTTCTTGTACAATGAGGGTGTATATATAACAAATGGGGTGATCCTTCAGCTCCCTTGTGACTCTTGGACTACCATCATGATTGTTGGACTTCGACCTTTTGACTTCCTCCATGACTTTTCACATTAAATGAATGACTCTTGGACTTCCACTTTATATTATATTTCTCGAATATCGAATTACATATTGCACAAAGTGATGTGGCACATCATGACTCATGACATGACATGATATGGACTATGTGATGACATGAAAATTCCAAGTCAAACTTTTATGATGCTTTCTTTGTGTCTTCTAAAAAATATGGTGCATGTTCTTCTTCCTCCTCCTTATGACTTGGAAGATAAGGATTCTTCCATGTGGTCTCGATCTTCCTTCTTCTTTTATATTCTAGTGTATCTTGGTATTCTTGCTTGATCACCTCAACTCCTCAGGTGTCTTATATCATGTTCTCCTTCTCCATTTATTTCTTCATCATCTTTCCATAACATGATAGAGTACGTGCATCTGCAATCCACTCATGACTAGATAACAACAGTCCAATAAACCCCTATTCTTAGATACTTTATGATGATCCACTAACTGAGCCATAATTAGGTGACAGGATGACAGATTTGTGCAACTCAGGCAATAAAGGGTGAAGATTGAGCATTCATACTGCGAAATGCGTAGTTCAGGCTCACCTGGGTAGATAAATTACACAGTTTTGAGGCTTAATGAGCCAGGCTGTAGGGCTTTGCACCGTTTTAGTCAACTGCATAGTTCTGGAAGGCAAAGGATTGAAATTTATTTCAAAATTACATAGTTGAAGAGCTTAGGGCTAAGGCTTGAGCCTTGAGACTACGTAATGTTTAGTACTGACTAGGAAAGAGACAAGGAAAACATAGTTATGGAGCTCAAGGGCTAGGCCTGAGCACTAAAATTGAGAAATGTGCATTACTAGGATAGGAAGCTAAGTGATTGCATAGTTGCACAGTTGAGGAGCTAAGGACTGAGGCATGAGGACAAAGACTGTGTAATGCGCAGTGTTGGCTTAGATGGAGAGACAAATTGTGTAGTTCTGGGACTCAGGGGCTGCGATTGAGCCATTAGGGGAATTTTGAGGTATAAAATTTTCCTTCTAAGGAAATTAAAAAATAATAGTGGAAATAATAAAATAATATTAGATTACATCATCAAATTTTAAAGGGAAAAAAGAAAAAAATACTTTTTCAACTTGTGTTTTCAACTTATCTCCCCATGGATTTACTCAAATTTCGAGCGGGAACACTCGTTGGATGCATAATTTGATTCCTCATCCAAGGAGTACCCATGTTTCATACTCTCGATGGACCTTACTACACAAAAAATGAGAAATACATGAAAAAACGTGATTGCAATCACGTTTTTTCATGTATTTCTCATTTTTTGTGTAGTAAGGTCCATCGAGAGTATGCAACATGGGTACTCCTTGGATGCGAAATTAAATTTTGCATCCCATGAGTAATAACACTCGAAATTTGAGTAAAAATTTAAGGAGATAAGTTGAAAATACAAGTTGAAAAATAAGTTTTATTATTTTATTATTTTCTAGTCATTTTACTTTTTTACCCTAAAAATAGTGAATCATCCCCCATGGTTGAAATTATTATATTGAATCCTATTGGTTCTTATAAAATTTATTTTGGTTGTAATTTTTTCTTAGAAAGCTAATTTTAGACCTCAAAAGTAATCTAATGACTGAGATTGTGAAATGCACAATTTTGGGAGGTAGAGATTACCCATTACACAGTTCCAAGAGACAAGGTTGTTACTTTAGGATTGAGACTATGCAGTGCGTAGTTCAAGAGGGCTAGATGAGGCTGAGTGGCCTGGTCAAGAGTCTTTTCAATTTTTACTAAGTGTTGTATCAGTGAGAGGAAGTTGAATAAAATCAAGACTTGAACATGATCACAGATTTAGTTCATTTGACGACGCAACACAAAACACTCAGAACACATGAAAAAAATACTTTCCTCAATGCAACAACATTGCAACAACCCATTCCAAGTGTGACACCATGTCATGGACCTAGCTCTTAAGGCGACTTCCCAACCTTGTTAACCGACAACTCATGTGAGACCGACTAACATTTTCTCTTTCTATTACTTAATTTTTCAGACTATGCCTTACAACCACTTATTTTCATTTTCATTACGTGTTTACTTATTTTAATTATGTAGTGAAAAGAACATTAAACTTCATTTACACAAGCAACGGAAATACATAAAAACAATAGTACAAACAATGTACACAAGATTTACACGGGAGGGGGAAACTCCACAAAGTAGCTTACCCAAAGTTGTTATAATCTTAAAAAATACAAAAAATAATACAATAGGCCAGCCACACCCTTATGTCTTGCTTTTCCTTTAAAAGGTTACAATAGAAGTTACACACACTTACGCAGTGCGCACAACTCAATTTTCCAAAAAACGTGCCCAACTTGATGTTGGTGTAGTTACGGAGAAACCCAAAAATTTTGCTCTCAAAAAATCCCAAGTGTTCGGCCCCTGCCTACGAAAACTCGACCTATACCCAATCTGCGGAAACACACTAGTTGCAGAAACCTAGTCTATGGAAACACACTGCCTACGGAAATCTAGTCTACAGAAACACAATATGTGTGGTGTTAGGGTCCTGTAATAATAGGATTCATAATTTTGAATTGAATTTGAATAGCCTTTAATATGTACATAATTTTCTTTTTGTAAAATTGTTTTCTCATATTAGAAAAATAAAAAAATGTAAAGAGGGTAAAAAGTCCTAAAAGAAAAATCAAAGTAATTAAAAGAAAAAATATAAAAAATAATATGAAAATGGACCCCAAACAAAAAAGAGATAAAAAAACCATGAAAGTGATGCAAATCCAAATGTCACTATTATTTACTTTTACTGCAAAATAAATATTGTGTGCAACTTGTTAAAATGCCACAATCCATGAAAGTCAAACTACTTAATCTTGACCCTTCATGCTTTAAATTTCATGTTGATAGATAGAGAATAAATATCTAGCCAAACAAATTAATCTTTGTAGATCAATAGTTAGGTAGAGAATAATAAGGAGCTCAACAGTTTAATCTGAGCCCTTGGAAGAAATAAGGATAGAATTAGTTAGTTTGTTGTTTAAAATAAAAATGAATAAGGGTTTGCAAGCTCAAATGCACCCATGTAAATGAATAAAATAATGTTAGGGTAGCAGATGGGTAGGTAGAAGCAGCTTTCACCAACTTGGAGATCAGAAAATTGGTTATTTCATTTATTAACTTCCGTACAGAATCATTCCCCTTGTAAAAGATACCCCATCCCCTTCATTTTTCCATTTTTCCCATTATCACTCATTTTTCCTTACAAAAGCCCCTTTTCCTAAGTTAAAACACATTTTTTCCTTTGGAAAAGTAAAAAATACTTTTACTAATTCCCTTTTTATTAATAAAAAAACCCAAAAATACTTTTATCCTAAATATTTCTTTAAAAAATTGTTATGTTGGGACCCACAATGAAGAAATCTATCCCCGATAGCAGTTTTAAAGTTAAAACTTAGTGTATTGTACATATCTCATAGTTACAATTCATTATTAACATTTGACATAATGTTTTAAATCCATTTATAAACCTTTATCTCGTATTAATATAATTCCTTTATATATACATCCTGACCCACATTTTATTCTTAAACTATGGTTCATATTACTATCTTGCCTATTATAAAAGCCCACTTACTCGCATCCCATAGGTTAATATATTAAACCTCGCTTATATATACTGGTCCCACTTGCTTTAACCACATTGATTATATCATTCAAAAAACCTGACCATTTAATATATCTAACTAATTGCATAGTTTAAACCCCGAGCCCCACATCATCAACCCCACTACTCTGTCGCATCGTCCCAGCTGTCAGATCTTCACCTGCCAAATCCGATGGCCAGTATCTCTTATCATCCATTTCATTACCCAATTGTTAACTATACCTTAACGCTGCGAAAAACGCAATTTTCAGAGTCTCCTACGTGGTTGATTATTATTTGATCGCATCGACACAAAAATTACCGCCAACCAACTTTGGAGCTTGCGAAAACTGATGAACGGTTTTCCCCCCAGCGTGCAAACCACCTGCTCATTTGAAATGACCACCCATTAATGAAAACACTTTTGGTTTAAAATGAGTAAATAATACCCTTCATTAAGCCTTTTTACCTTTTTGTTACATTTTGCGTTGAATAAGCACTGCTGACCTATTTCTGAGCAACCAAATCACTAAACTGACCATATTTCAAGC
Organism: Pinus albicaulis; assembly: GCA_034641835.2. Taxonomy (NCBI): domain Eukaryota; kingdom Viridiplantae; phylum Streptophyta; class Pinopsida; order Pinales; family Pinaceae; genus Pinus; species Pinus albicaulis. The sequence goes on from CM076584.1 coordinate 348,757,827, forward strand.
ATTTTCACCTGAATTAAAGACCTTTGCTGCTACAAGACATCACAGAATCAAATTGAAGTGTTTTAAAGACCTATGAAGCTTCAAAAAAGACCTCTGCTGCCTTAGAAACCCTCCTGCAAAGAAAATATGCATATTTCCTAGGTATTCTTCAAAAGAAAAGACCTATTCCTTGATCTAAAGAAGTAATATAGCTAATTGAATCATTTAGGAACCTTTTTCAAACCTATAGAAAACCCTGTTGCTTCCAAAATCCTTTTTTCTGCAAACCCTAGACTTATTTTCACAGATTCAGAAAGTCTTGAGATTTATTTTTGGACATAGAGATCACAGATTGAATGATTAAGAAATTTTCAGCCTCTATACCTAAAAAAGCCTCCTGTGCCTTTCAATCCATTTTCTCCAGACTCTAGGTGTCTTTTTACAAAATTCCAAGATCTTGAGATTGTTTTTTATTACAGAGAGTGCACTACAAACCCTAAATTCCCTTTTGCGGAATTCTGAGGTCCTAAAATTGTTTTTTAAGCTCAGAAATTGAAAATATGATCAATTAAACCTTTGCAGACCATACGATAAACCCTTGTTCTATCCAAATCCTCTTGCAAATTGTCATAAACTTTCAAAGGTGCTCCTACGGGCCTAAAAAAATTGTTTATAAGTCAAAAGAGTAATAAAATTGATAAATCAAGCAAAGTAATGGCTTCCAAAAAAATTGTAGTTGTCAAACCTCTACATGCCCCTATTGTAGATGTAGAGCACATTCCCTTAGCTAACACAGACTTCAAGGTTACTGAAACAGTAACATAATTTAACCTTCTTGAGCTCCACTGCTGGGGCCAAGAAAAATCCATAGATTAGGCTGATGCGTTTTTTATTTGGGACTCAAAATTGCCAAAATATGTTGTTCCTCAGACCTCTCAGTGCCTAGAAGTGATTAGAATTTGTCAATCCTACTATTTCTCTGATCAGAGACCCATAATAAACCCTGAAAAATAAATTATATTTACCATTAATTTTGATTCAATCAATCGTATGCTGCATATACAGCCTAGGCCTGATGAAATCCCTTTATCCATTGAGGCCCTCACTCAGCTATACGAATCTAGACTTCCCTAAGAGGTTCCAGATATTTCAAACTTTTATGCCTTCTTCTGTAGAAATTCCCAAGATAAATCCTCCATACCCTTCTGCAAAATTTTCTGAAAGGAAAAGATATATCATCTCCATGTTGTCTTTCATTCTTGTCTATTTTACAGATGAACATGTTGATGTTGCAGTGATTGATTTTTTTGCTGCTTTCACACCTGGTCAGCCTCCTGCTACCATTTTTAATTTTTCCCAATACCTTGCTGAAAATATTCATGAACAGTTGGTCAAAATGCCTTCTGAAGGTGTTTTTAAGTATTCCTCATTCCTATTCCACATGTTTTTATATTTTCAGTCTGATAAATTTTCTATAAACCTTCAGAATCTTGACATGGAAAGAAACCCACAATCAATCATCTTTTGGACTTCCTTGACAAGGAAATACTCCAATGATTTCACTTATACATATTTTACTGATTCTTTCATTCATCCTATGGTCAATTTGCTGAACAGTAGCAGGCAACCCATAACTAGTGAGGAGATTAAGAAGGTCCTACATATGTCAAAGCATAATATGACAGGTGATTGGTACTTGTACCAAAATCATACTAAAATAAGAGTATATGGATCAAGTCCTGTTCCATATAAACTGCTCAAATACCTCCCTATGAGGTTATTTTCCCATTGAGTACATAAGGTAGATTCTTAATTCAGATGCAATTAATTTCTTGGCAGCAAATAAGAAGACACGGTTCAAATTGAAAAATTAGGTTGGCCCTTTTATCTGTAACAATAGAAATGCAGGTCCTGAGGCTAAAAAATGTTTACATTTAAGTTCAAATTCAGTAAAATTTCCCTGTGGTATTATGATCCCCTTGGAGTTATAAGTAAAATGAGAGTTAAATTCAAATTGACTCCCTGTGTACATGAAAAGAAACCATACATAGAGAAATTCTTCAATCAATATGAATGGTTGGAGAACACCTTCGTAGAGGCATAGAAGCAAAGTGATACTAGTCAAACTTTGCCAACTCCAGCCCAAGAAGACAGGAATGCCAAAATAAACACTGAGGAAGGATCATACACTGTAGAGACAACTACTGAGAAAAAATTTAAATTGAGATACAGTAAAAATCCAAAGTTAAATCTTGTCAATAAAGAAGTGGAAAAAATAGAGGTGAGCAGTAAAGGACAATGCACCTCCTACAATAATTGAAGAAGAAAAAAAGCCTACAACTTCAAACACTCAGCTTATTCAGAAGTTGCACGGTATTTAAGTTTCCTCATCTAAAAAACCGGTAGAAAAGGATATGGATATCAAAGAAAAATACAAAGAAATCAAAGCCAGAAATAAAGAAATTAAAACTGTAATATATTTTCAATATCTGAAACAAACTCTTTGAATTAATAATAAAAAGATGCAGATGACATTTCTTCAACCCATAGTTCAAACTCCCAAGTCATCCTCTGATTACCAAAAGACATATTTTGAAGTCTTGGCCTAGGATATTCATCCTCTGGACCAAATTGAGTTTCATAAGCAGGCAGGGGAGATGATCTATTCTACAATCACCACTAAGGCCATGAGTGTACACAAGCTGCAAAACACTCTTGCAAATATCAGAGATCAGCTCAAATTGGAAAAAGCATCTTCACAAGAAAAAGAAAATAGAAATAAATATTTGGAAGAACTAGTAATTGAAGTAGGATATGATCCTAAAAATATCAAAGTTGTAGATGAATTGATAAAGAAGAAAAATACAGACATTGTTGCATTAAAGAAGCAACTAAATCTTCCCCCCTACAGAACATCCTCAAGCAAAGGAAGTACTACATGATAAAAATCAGAAAGATGAGATGATGAATCTCATTCTACAGTTGACTGCTCAGATAAAGGAAATGGAGAATGAAATGGACAAGTTGGTCCAAGAGAAATAAGCCAACAAAGAACTAGTTCCAGTCACTGTCATTCCTATAGTCACTACTACTAGACCTTCCACACTAGAATAATCACTGGCTCCTACAGTCCCCATGGCTACAACATTACTAATCGCTTTATCAAAAACTTTAGCAACGGAGTCTTCAACAACAACAACACAACATTCAGATGAAGCAAGAAATTTGGTAAAAGCTATGCAGGACATGTCTAGTCAGACTAATGAGATTAACAGACTTAAAGTATAGCTTAAAATTCTTGAAGATGAAAATAAACTTGCTAAGATAATGCATAAGAATGAAGAACAACGAGCAAACAGATTAAATGAGAAGTTGAATAAGTTAGAAAAATATCTAACATTGAAATAACCCATGGCTCAAATAAGAGAACAGCTATGGGCCAATATCATTGAAGCATTCAATGATATTTGGCCATCAATCCAGGTTATATATGAGCAGAAATACTTAGTCAAATCAGCAAAATAAGCCTTTCAAAAGATAAAAGAAGAGCTTGGTAAGGAACCTAAAGAAGCTCTTGAAATCATCAAATTTCTAAATTCTAAGAACAAGCAAGAGCTATAAGAAATTGGAATTAATGACAGAACAGAAACCATCCTAGAATTTAGGAAGGTAACTTCTAAAAAGAATTTGATGATAGAGTTGGAAGAGAAATTCCAAAACATGGAGGTTGCTATCACAAGGTTTATGATGAAATTTGATGCCGTAAGGCATAAAGGCCTTCCAAATCCTTTAGTTATTCATGATAAACTAATGAAGCAGGATGAGTATGACAAGAAAATGAGAGAATTTGTCAAAGATTAGGCCAATCTGCCTTCCTCACAAGGTATTCCAACAGAGAAGGTAATCTACAAGAATTTGGAGAATTTGTTTTACATGGGAAAAAATGACTGATTTACTATGAAATCAAGTTACAGTAAGCACAGAGCAATAAAATTGAAAACAGAGCATGTTGTTTTTACATTTACAGTTACAGTTTTGTAGTTAAAGACAAAATAGTAAACAGTGAAAGAGTATCAGATGAAAGAGTATCAGGTGAAGGAATATCAGTTCAACGTCAAAGTTTAAAGTTAAATAAAAAATTACAAAGAAGAGATAAAGGTGCCAATGTCGAGGACACTTCACTATCTAGCTGCAGTCTTCGTTGAACAACAAAGAGAGAAAAATACAACAAATTGAAGACAACAAATAGTAATTTCAATAAAAACAGGGACAACTAGAATTAGTTAGAAAGTTGTCACTATCTTCTTGCATGAAGATATTTCTTTTCGACGAATAATTCCTAAGTTTGTTTTAGGATATTTTGGAAAGAGTTTTTGTACAAATACTTCTCATTTAGAAGTATTGAGTGTGGATGAATTGTTCATCATTTCTATATTTGTACTATTTTGAACCTAAGGGTCATTGTACCAATTTCAAGTCAGCAGACTGGATTAATGCAATAAAGCATCATATTACAGGATTCATGTGTTGGGCCGCTACAGTGAAGTATTTTCACTTGTTTCTTTGTAAATGTCTTATGTTTTTCATCAATACTTGTATTTTGTTCTAAATCTAAATGATAAATCAGGAATTGTTATTTAAAGAATATGTTAAAAGCACTCTATCTTGAACTGCTTATCATTTACATGTTTTCCACTGATATATAGACTAAGGAACCCTTAACCGCTCCTGATTTTTGATTGACCTCTACCTTTTCACTCATTATCTGGATTTGAGAACCCTTAATTTCTCTCTTACCCCAATTGAAACCATTTTCACCATCAGCCTTGAATATCTGAAGTAACTCAACTATCTTTCCCTGTAAACATTTCCCTTTAGAACTTGATCTTGATATGACCGCTTGACACATTGACCCCATTAGCCCAATGGAATAAAAACCTACATCTATCCATCTCAGTAAGTGATTTCACCACCAAATCAAATCAAAATCCAAAACCAATCTATCCTACATAACTAGCCTAAAATCAATTACAATCAACAAAGGTAATCATATAGAGAGAGCCATGTCTGAGCATTAGGAAGACTATATCCTAAGGCTTAAAAGTAGGTTTTTGGTTACCTCTAATATTATTTAAACCAAAATAAAAAATCTAAAAACTCTTGATAATTATTGGAGTGATAACATACTAGGGACTCCACTGGGGAACTTAACCAATCCTTAGTTTTAAAATAAATCTTAAAGGAAATATTTTTACTTACCTTTTCACCTTAAGATTGTTTTGAAGAGTTGTTAGTAATTTTTCCATAAAAAAACTATAATTCTGGCTTCTAGAAGAGTCTACTATACCAGGTCCAATCTAGATCCAGAACTTGTTGTCATAGTAGATAATCTTGACAGAATTTTAAGAAAAGAAAAAAAGTAGAAAGTTTAGGGAATACGAACTCATTAATCAAACCAAATTCTCTTCCAAATAAATTATCAAGTTTACAAGACATTGAATTTGATTTAAATTTTGAACAAGCTCTGTTTAGAACTAAATCAGACAGTGACATACATAATAGTGTAATAGATCCTGATTTCATTTCATTCATTGAAAGTAAGAAGGAAACTGTTTCACTAGATTCAGATGAAAAAGCCCTAGAAGTTTATGATAAACTTGATTCTATAACTACAACTTTGATTAAGGAAATTGACAAAGCTTATTTACAACATTCAGTTGAATTGACTGCTTTATCAGCCTATACCCCTAAGCCTTATATCAGTAATTTAGATACCACTCTTTTAGAATCTATAGGTTCATCCCTATTTACTACCACTTCATCCATTGTTTCCACCACACTTCATTCCAAAGATTCAATTTTTCCCAAGCAACCTTTTCAACCTAGAGTTTTATTTCCATCCCTAAATAGTTCAATTTCATCCCCTAGAATTTCTGTTGCATTTTCCAATACTTCATTCTCATTTCCAAGCCTTCTTCTAGCATCCCAACTACATCTTCTAATATCCCAATCTCATCTGCAAGTGCTTTAACTACATCTGCAAGTACTTCAAGTACTTTAAACTTACCTCCTAGCCAAGCTAGAATCCAAGCCATGGCTGCCAGATATGGCCCATTAGTCCTACAAGCCCCTCTAAATTCCATGCCCCAAGATTATCAAAGAAGAATCCCTCAATTTGATGGAACCATTACTACAATGCACAATAGCATGTTAATAAAATGACAGACCACTTTGAATTGCATGAATTAGATGATGTTGATGTTCATATGAGACTTTTTGCTCAAACTTTAGCCGGTGATGTTAAGAAGTGGTTTAAAGGTTTACCTGCTGGTGGTATAGCTGATTTAGCTGTTTTCCATAGGATTTTTCTCAATAGATGGGAGAAGAAGAAGAATCCATTACAATTTTTGTCTGAATTTGAAAACATAAAAAGAGCACCAAATGAAACAGTTCAAGACTATTGTACAAGATATAACAATATTTACAATGCGATTCCTGCTAATCTTAAACCTCCTCCAGACTCTGCCCTTATCAAATTCCCTGATGGATTTGATATAGATATGGCTTACCAACTGAGAGAGACAAACCCATAAACCTTAGAGCACATGCAAAGTAATGTTGTAAGTGTAGAGGCAAACTTGTTAGCCAAGAAAACTATATTAAGAAATGAAAGGAGAGTGACAATAAAAGAGGAAACATCAACCTCAGATTTGAAAATAGATAACTTAGGAAAAACATTATAAATAATGACGGATAGGTTAGATAACATGGAAAGGAAGCCACAGTGGGATAACCAACAACAAGGACCTCAAATTAGAAATTCCAATTTCAGGAAAAACACCAACACTGGTAAATCTAGAGAATCAGCACCTGACCAAACAAAAGACCACCTTTCCAAGAGAACTATATTGAAAGCTCTCACCAAAACGAAGATGATGAAGACACTCAGATCAATCTAATGGGCATTACTATAATTAATTAATTATAAACTATAATTTATTAATTATAAACTATAATTTATTAATTATAGTATTAAAAATAAATTAATTAATTAATTAGTTTATTATATAATTAATTATAAATTAATTATTAATTAATATAATTAATTGGATATTAATTAATTAATTAATTTGATATTAATTAATTAAAAAATTAATTAATTATATAAAAATAATTAATTGTGAATATAATTAATTAAAACAAATACTTAATTACATTTATTATTAATTAAATTATAATTAATTAAATTGTGATTAATTATTTTTGTTTAAATTAATCATTAATTAATTTATTATATAAGTAATTAATTAATTAATTAAAAATAAAGTATAATTTATTAATTATAGTATTAAAATAAATTAATTAATTATAATTAATTAATTATATTTATGTTTAATTAAAAACTAAATATTTAATTTATGATATCGATTTAGTTATTTTAACAAATATCAAATATTAGAAATTAACAAAAAACAAAATTTAAGTGAAATAAAATATATAACAATTAAAATACTTTTAGAATTAAAATTAATAATAAATTTATAAAATTAATAATAAAATTTATTAAATTATTAAAATACAAAAATACAAAATTCCTGGTCGGCTACCTTTTCAAGAAATTGATCACTATTTATGGTCTATAAACCCTTCTCTAAATTCTTCATTCTAAATTGTCCTGATGATGGATCCCAATTGGGGTTCGAAACGTCGACACATGTTCCTCAATACTGTGGATAATCCGGAAAGCATCTTGAAGAAAGATAATAATATTCTTTGCTTTTGCATCATTCTAAATTGTCCCATACTTCGTAACCTTGTGCCAAGAGATAGACCTCCATTCTTCCTTTCCAGAGTGCGTAATTATTTTCATTGAACAAAGGTACACCCTTCTTAGTATGCTCCATGACCTTCTAGTTCTTAAACTGCTATTGAAGGAACCAAGCTCTGATACCAATTGTTGGAAATACTGAGAGGGGAGGGCAGGGTGGGGTGAATCAGTATTCCTTTCAATTAGTATTATTATTAATCTTTCATAGCATTATTTCATCCTGAATTATTATAAGTGTTTGTACAATAATAGCAGTAAATAAAAGGAACACAAATGCACACAGTTTTTGAGGTGGAAAACCCCTCTGGGACAAAAACCACCTGAATGATTTTCTAAAAATTCTTTAATCTTCAAATCCAATTGAAAAGAAAGCTCCAACTTCCTAGAATCTATAAAATCATTCTTCTCCAGCTCCCACTAAATGGACCCTCCAACGCTCGAGATTCTTCAGTAGTCAATTGAACGGATGCCCCAACACTTAATGAGCTACAACTCACCCTAGCACCACCCTACCACCCTAAATTTTTCACAGGCTTGAACCTGTTGGTGACTTAATGCACCAACCTAACACCACCCTACCACCATATAGAAGAAAAAAGAAGAATGGACTCCCATACCAGGGAAAATGGTCCACTTTACAATGATATAGAATGATGTAGAAGAAGAAGAAAACACACTAGACCATAACTCCAACTATGACACAACCACCTAATGATGGTCCTAGACCTCTTGATACTGCCTCTTCAACTCTTGGTAGATAGACACTTGCAAAAATTTTACAATGATGCTTTTACAATGACTCAGTACAATGATACCTTTACAATGACTGTATGCAGTGCTGCCCACTTGAAGACTTCATGTGGAGAACTTCTTGTTGTTGTTTTGCACCTTGATTGTTGCTCTTTTCATGCTCCCCTTTCTCACTCTTCAAAACATTAGGTCATGCATTGAGTCTTATCTTGATGAATATATAATACCTGCAAAAAGCCTTCAATGAAACACCCATGACATGATAATAGCAAAACTTACCTCATCCTGCAGAGCATATGTCAGTGCTAAACAAAAACAACAAATTAGAATATAAAGAACCTAATGCAATTAAGAGATGAAAATACAGATACAGAAGATACTTACCTGAATCTTACCTCTACTACTTCATTTTGCTACACATTGCTTTGTTTTGTTGCCCTAGAAAGTCTGGTCCTTTGCAGCCCTTGACAACACATGATCTAGCTTTTTCTTGCTTTCTAGGAGCTCGATATTGAATCTGATGTATCTATGTGATTTAAAATCTCCAATATGTGATCTTCAGTCTTGTAGTATCCCTCTGAGTCTGTTTTCCAATGCGATGGGTCTGACCCGATTTTGATTCTTCATGACAAAGTTATGCCCAATCTCTCACAATGACCAAATTATAGACTAGTTCAGTAGAGCGAATTTGTACAGCGTACCACATGTCATTGTTTCCTCCTTCGGCTCTGAAATTGATACACATAAAACTATAGTCTATGCATTATCTACCACTTTTTACATAATTCCAATTTGCTTCTTAGAGGCATATTTATGATGATTTTACAAAGGTCACATCTTTGAGGTGAAATTAGGAAGCCTACAAAAACCCTAACTTCCACAGATCATATCTCCGAAAATATAGCGAACGAAGATCTGAAATTTGGACAAGAGCTTCATCAGGATTTCTTCCAAGTGGTTTTTTTGTTTCATCATCTGAAGCTTCGCACAAAAAACGTTATAGTGAAAATGCCACGATGTCCTATTTTTTTAGTAGCGAAATTCTTACATGAGGAGGATATGAGGGTCACAATTTATATAAATGCTTAGGTTGAGAGGGTCTTCAATAAGTGAACGTTGGAGGGATTTTAGGAGCTTAAAAAATTATTAATTATTGACTATTCAATGACCACAACCAATAATTAGTGCCATGCCACAACCCCATGGTGTTTTAGCCCACTAACTGGGGTAACTAACTTCAAACATGAATATCTCTGAAACCGTGAAGAATTACGTGGTGTGCCATATATCAACGGAAACATATCAACAAGTAGAAACCATCCCAAATATCCTTGACTCGAAATAGATTAATTTTTCAAGTCAAAATTCCCATGCAAGATCGAGGTAGCCCCTGGTGCTACTTAGGTTGACATCAATGACAACCACTGATCAATAGTATATATGGCTTACCCGGGAGTCAAAAATGTGTATGTTGATTTAAAGCAAAAATTGTTTTGGGATGGCATGAAGAAGCATGTAGAAAATTATGTGGCAAAGTGTTTGGAATGTTAGCTAGTTAAGGCAGAACATGGTTATCTAGCAAGATTTTTGCAACCGCATAACATTCCTGAGTCCAAATGGGAAGAAATATCTATGGAATTTATTGTTGAATTACCCGAAACAACCAAAAAGAATAAATCCATTTTGGTGGTGGTAGATAATCTTACTATGAGTGACTGTTTTATACCTGTTAGAGATACTTACAAAACATCTGAAATAACACAAGTATTTATCAAGGAGATCATTAGGCTTCATGGTTTTCCTAATAAAATCATATCAGACAGGGCCTCTATATTCACAGGAATATTTTGGACTAGTTTTCAAGGATCCCTTCAGACACAATTAAATTTTAGTACAACTTATCATCTAGAAACTGATGGTCAAATTGAAAGAGTAAATCAAGTGTTGGAGGACATGCTTAGAATGTATGTAATGGATCAACAATCTAAGTGGGAAGATTATCTTCCTCTAGTGGATTTTTCTTACAATAGCATTTGTCACCACTCTCTTGGTATGGCACCTTATGAGCTATTGTATGGAAGACCATGCATAACACCTTTAAGTTGGGATAGATTAGAGGATAGAATATTGGTAGGTCCTCAAATGCTTCAAGAAATGTAAGAACAAGTGTGTCGTATAAGACAAAGATTAAAGAAGGCACAATATAGATATAAGAGATATGTTGACATGCATAGAATGGATCGTATTTTTAAAGAAGGGGAATTTGTTTTTCTTCGAGTACAACTTCAGAAAAAACTCTATTAGATTTGGGAAAGGATCTAAGCTCTCTCCTTGATTTGCTGGGCCTTTTGTGATTATCGAAAGGATTGGATATATGGCATATCATATTGCTCTGCCACTAATTTTTCATAATATGCATGATGTATTTCATATTTTAGTACTGCATAAGTATGCTTATGATCCTTCTCACATTTTAGATTGGCATCAATTACAAATAACAGACGAGGGGACTCTGAAGGCAGATCCAGTTTTCATTTTGGACCATCGCACTCAAAAACTCAAACGTCGCATGGTGGGCCAAGTAAAGGTGTAATGGGACCCATAAAGTCCTAGTTACGCCACCTGGGAAGATGAATCTACTATGTGTCTTGAGTTTCCTTTTTTTTTTAGTCAAACTTTGGGCCAAGTTTACTCCAAGAGGGGGAGTATGTAGTGTCCTGTATTACCTAGTATAGTTTTTTCACTCCTATAAAGGGTAATTTTTGACGAGTTATGTATGGAATATTGATCACTTGATTAAGGAACAACGCTTTATATACATAGTTATATTTCCTCTTATGTTTATGTATGTAAAATTGATCACTGAATTGGGGAACAATGTTTTATATAGTTATATTTCCTCTTATGTGTGGTATCTTTAATTATGTGTATTATATGGTTTTGGTTAAGTAAATGTTATACACATGTTTCTATTTTTTCATGACTTATGATGTAGGTGTATGACATGGATGGTGATCTAGGATTAAAACACGTAGATCCATGGATGCTTATGGTTATGTGGTGTTAGCTCCCTGTAATCAGCAAGATTGGAAAAGTCTGATGGCAAGGAGAAACATCGTTTCAACCACTTTGGGATTCTAGGATCTAGCCCTCTTGAATCCGGAGAGGGATCTCTCCAATAAGTGCAAAGATGGATTTGTCTTTGAAGTCTTGGGTAATGATATTAGGCTAGTTATGAAGGCCAGGGGTTTTGTTTGTTTTTTGGATGGTTGAGCATGATTACTGTCTGAGGTGGAGAGTTCTAAATGCAAAGAGTTTCAAAGGTGTGAAGTTGCAAGCAAATAGAATAAGCTTTGGCCAGGAAGATAGATAACTGCAGGTTTTAGTCCATTGGGCTATGGAGTCATAATAGGGTTTAATTGAAACAGCAAGTTCAAGAGTGGTCCATGGGGAAAGTCATCTATGTCTAAGGATCTCTTGTGAAGTTTGATTTATGGAATGGAATGAGATAAAAGAAGGGGAATTAACAGATGAAGAACAAAGAGTAGCCTAGGATTTGTTAAGTACTTCTAAACTAGCCAGCCTTTGACACACACTTAAGAAAAACATAAAAGTAAACTAGGATCTGGTAAGTACTTTTAAACTAGCCAGCCTTTGATACACTTTCAATAGAAAACATTTTAAAACAAAGGGAAACTTGAAGGCAACTGTTAGAGTAGAAACTAGCGGGCCAGGCTCACCGCAAATCCTCTCCTAGCTCTGCTTTACTTGGTAACTTTCAAGACAAAAACAAAGATAACACAGAATGGTCTAAGATCTAGTAAGTACTTTTAAACTAGCCAGCTTTTGACACATTCCAAGGGAAAATTTCAAACAGTCTTTGGGGATAAAATTAGGACTCGGGCACACCATATCTTCCGTAGTTCATCTCTACTTAACATGAAATGAAATTAACATCCAAGAACAATATTTAGCTAAGACAATAAGACGAGGGAACGCCAGCATTCCTATGCTTAAACTAAATTAAATCATTCCTAAATAACACAGATTAGAAGAAAACATTTAGATAAAGATTTTTAGTCAGAGAAGGGTACTAATATACAGTAGGTCCTAACTCTATGCATGATGTTCTTTATAAGAGAAGATGAACACAGTGAAAACAGAAATAAAATAACAAGTTACAATGAGGAAAAACATCACCGTCAACATAGACCATGATCCCATAAATCAGCTTGTATTGATGCTCCAAACCAGTTACAGCTTTAGGTCCAATGCTTTAGTTTAGCAATCATCTGCTCATCTCAGCCTAACTAATCTATCACAAGCAAAGCTCCAAGAGCCAGTGAATACTATTTACAATCAGAAGTTTTCATCTCAATTACATTACAATGTTCAGCAACCTAATCAACCAACCCCTCACTCATCTTCTGTAGTAGTATTTATAGAATAATGAGGAGGTGAGATCTGTTAAAAGATCTCTAAAGAAAATTAATACAAACTTAATGGTTCCTCGAACTTTGGGGGGCTCGATGAAGAAACTTACATAGGCGTCTTCTGTATTAAATGATTTACATAAAGATTTAAGCTCAATGGGAGCTCTTTTTGACCTTTGAGGCTCTGTGTGATGTCAAATTAACTCTACTGATATTTTGTCATTAATTTTATTTGTAGAATTAACTTCTGGCTACGCTTTGAGACAAATATCTGATCCTGATCAATAACTTCGGCCTCTGTTTGAATTCTTTGAGGCACAGGTGGCTTTGTGGTAGCTAGGAGGAACTGATTTGCCTCAAATGTGGCAGTGGAGGCTTTCCTGTTGATAAAACACTTAATATTTTCTTCAAACTATGTTTTAATTGGGGATTAGGCTTTTGAAAAACAATCTTAAACGTAATCCCCACAAAATATGTCTTCAATCTTCTATTCTGGTATATTTTTGTCTTCGACATTGATACTCTTTGATTTGTGCCTGGTTTTCTGTGTTTTGCTGGTGTACAGGGCTGCGCAAGGGTGATATGGCATCAATGCCTCATGAAACACCGATGAAACGTGAATGTTAAACCCTGCGAATGATTTTCTTAGATGAATCGAAGGCGGGAGGATCGTCACCCTCTGCCTTTAACTTTTCTTTATACATAGCGGAAAAATCATTTGAACCCTGCAAAATAAAAAAAACATTATGAAATCCTGCATGCATAGGTTTACTACTTCAGAAGGCACGTGGAGAGAGCATGGCCGTCGAATGGCATCATCCAATGGTCGAGATTGACTAGGAGAAGTCAAAGGGAAGGCGGAAGAAAATTTAAATCGGAGCCATCGATCGCGTAGAGATCGATGGTCAGGAGCGAAAGTGAATAAATAACGTGAAGGGGTCAAAATATTCGGAAAAATAAAATGAAAGCAGAGACAAAGGTTTAAAACCTTTGTTTTGGAGAAAAATGATCGAAAATCATGTTCGGGGTTCGGGACAAACATGGGCCATCGGATGAGATCGGCCCACGCGATCAACGGTGGAGAACAGGAGCCAATAAACCTGAGAAACATGCTCGGACATCAAATTTTCAATAAAATCCAGATGAATAAAACTCCCGGGTTTGGAAATGATGGTTGGACGAGGAATCAGGGTGATGAATTTTGGGCCGTCGATCTGCAGATCAGATCGACGGTGGGGATGCTTTTACCACTGCATCGTACCCCAAGTTATCGCACAGGCATCTTCAAAGAGAGACTATCGTCCGATGAGCAGCCTCAGATCGGACGGCGTGCATCAATATCGCACCCACTCCACATCCGACCTTTAACGCGGGATGAGGGCAGTATTTTGAACAGTGCTCAAGACACGTGTCGGCCGGTGTATGGAATTGCTGCGAAATAGAAAAAACCGCCACGCTTTCAAAAGTGGTGCGATGAATTTCGCCCGGTTTTGCAACAGTGAGTGGCTGGTGGGGACCACCGGGGTGATGGATTGCGCACCGTCGATCTGCGGACCAGATCGACGGTGGAGAGCGATTAGAACCTTTACACCAGCGAAAACTTTATTATATAATAAAATCGAGAAATTTATATAAAACTAAGGTTTAAACTTCAGGGCGAGAGATTAAATTTCAAATAAGTTTCGGCGCCCGTCTGCGGGGCCATGGGTTATATGGAAAACCATATGGTCAGGGTTTATGGAGGAAGGGCTAATCGCAACCGGGCGACGCAATAAGCACTTGGAAGGCTAGCGCTTGGTTCTAGCACCAAGACGCATGGAGGGGAAGGGTTAAAGACTTAGTCCAAGGGGGCTTAAGTCTATAATATATAAAAAATGTGATTTTCATAGATTTTCAATGGTTGTTGGGGGTTTCAATAAGGCAAGAAAGGGTCTTAAACCTTACCAAAGGGATTTTGATGAAGGGGAAAAGGGGAGAAACATGAAAATGAGGGATTTTCATGGGAAATGGAGGAATAAAAATTAGGTTAGTTTTGGAAGAGAGGAGAGGGGGAAAATGGTGTTTGCAGCAGTATTTTGGCTTTTAAAATAGCAGAATTTCAACATTGTAAAATGGGCACAGCAGTGAATACTAAGACAGAGGCATGAGGCCTTTTGAGAGTCTTCAAGAGCCAATAGTTTCTGTAATAAAAATTTTCTCCTTGAAGGCTCCAAAAATGTATTAGCCAGCATTTTGTATAACAAATTTTACAGCTGGCTAACAGTGGCTCCACTTGGGGATGGTGCCTTCTTGAAGGCATCAAGAACTTTCAAACTTGCATTCTCTGGGAGGCTGATCAGTTGCCTCATCCATTGGGCTGCCTTTATTTCTGTGGATGATCTTCTCTTGCTCTGAAACATATTAGCATTCATGGGTCAACAATGGAAACTCATCAATGCAATCTTTATACCTACCAAATCCTACTGATCTAACATTTTTCTTCATTAGAGTGCACTTGGATTGGAAAACTCTTTTACAACTTTTTATTCTTTTGAAAATAGGAAAACTAATCTATTTCTACTCCTTATTTCTCCATGGACTCAGATTAAACAGTTGAGCCGATATGATTCTCTACCTAATCTACTATCTGTTGGGATTGAACTGTCCAACAGACTTTATTCTCTAAATTCTACAACAGAAATTTAAAAGCATTCAAGTCAGGATTGAACAGTCTAACTTGATGCTGGTCTATGGCATAAGAACAAACTGCACATAGACATTATTTTGCACAAAAATTTAAAACAAGGATGGAAGGCTTGAGATCTGAAATTTGAAAGCATTTCCTTCCTCCTTTCTGCAGCTCTGCTTTGACTCTTCCTTGAGTTGTCTTTCCTTTGCTAACTGGTTCAGATTTTAAGCTGATTGGAACCAGTTTTACATCTTTTGTGACTCAGGATTTAAAACAAATTTGAGTCATTTTTCTCTTTGAAACTTTAGGTTTAGATTTTAAGCATGTTTGAACCTTTAATTTCTATCCTAAACTATCTACTGATAAGCCAAGATTAAACAATCTGGAAAATCGAATTCACTATCCTATTAGCAGAAAATTTAAAACTAATTAGTCAAGATTAGGCTATTTGACTAACTAGAAGTGTGTTCTTTTAGGAGTGGCATTTGAGCTTGCACACTTTTAGATTTGTTTCTCTTTTTTGGTATGGGGATATACCTTTATTGTTTTCACAATTTTCCCTCTTTTCTTTCTTTTCTTTGTTTTTGTATTTTTTATTTTTATAACTTTGAATGCGGTGGTGGGTGAAATATTTATAATGAGAAAAAGACAAAAGGCTTTCAAAACATTACATGGATCAAGAGAATTAATGTTTGAGCATCCTGCCATTGACAGGACCCCCAAACAATTATGCTCCATTCAACTCCTGCAAGAAAAATGCATTGTTACCAGCAGCTAAATGGATAGAGTAAGGGCCAAGCCATAAATTGTCAAATTTCCCGTGCTTGCCCTTATCTTCCCTCCTTGAGTCCCACTTTAAAACTTTGTCCCCAATATTGAAATTGCTGGCCTTTGTTCTTCTATCAAAAAGCTTTTTAATGTTGTCCTGCTTTTGCAATGCTTTGTTATAAACCTCCTCTCTAGTTTGCTGAAGATGAATGGTCTGATTTATTCTTCTGATCATGTCATTATCTTCATTTTGAAACTCTTGAATCAACTTCATCACTGGTACACCAAGGTTGTTTGGAAAAATTGCATCAGTACCATACACCAGCTGGAAAGGTGACATGCCAATAGATTTCTTCAAAGTCAATCTGTCAGCCCAAAGTGCATGAACCAGCTTTGTGTGCCAATACTTCTAGTTGTCCTCCAACAGTTTCTTGATTATGTTCACTAAACTTTTTTTTGAGGATTTTGCAAGTCCATTACCTTGAGGGTAATAGGCCGTGGAATGCCCCAATGTTATCTGATATCTGTGGCAGAACTCAACCATCTTCTTTGATCCAAATGTTGTTGCATTATCAGTGATGATGTTGGTAGGACAGCCAAATCTGGAGAGAATGTTAGTCTCCATGAATTTTATAATAATTGAATCATTGGCCTGCCTACAAGGTATGGCTTCTATCCACTTAGTGAAATATTCTGTGGCAGTGAGAATCCATCTATGCTGGGCAAAAGATGGGGGATGGATTTCTCCTATGAAGTCAAGTCCCCACTGTTGAAAAGGGGCTTCAACAGTGATTGGATGCAGAGGTAGGGGTAGCAGTTTTATTTTGCCTTCAAAAAGCTGACATTTATGACAAGCTATGATCATCTTGTGCACATCATGGAAAAGAGTAGGCCAATAGAAACCAGCCCTCAAAATTTTGTTGGTTGTTGTCTTCCAGTACAAATGACCTCCACACTCTCCTTCATGGAACTGGTGCTTAACCTTCTCTGCATCAAACTCAGGCAAACATTTAAGCAATACACCACTTGCATTTTTCCAATAAAGACATCTTTCTACAATGCAATAGTTTACATATTTTAACTTTAGAAACCTAGCCTTTGTTTTTGTCAAACCAAGAGGTGTATTCAAATTAAGAAAAACATAAACAATATCAGCATACCAAGAGGAATTCATAAAATGGTCTTCAACAATGGGAGTTGAGAATCCTTCTTGGTCATCCAAAGCATTAATCATATTAATATCAAGAACTTCACAATTTGTTTCAGCCATTAATCTAGCTAGACCTAGGCCTTTGATGAGTTTAGTGGGTTTTATCTCTAAATCATATTCAAGGATAACAACAATCCACTTACCTCTCTTACCATCTGGGTCCTGTGTTAGAATGTCTTTAACAACTGAATTTGGGACAAAGGCAATGATGTGTGAGTGAAGGATGTATACTTTGAAGTCTTTCAAAGATTTAACCAAAGCAAAAGCTTGCTTCTCCATAATGTTATACTTCAAAGGGGCATCCCTTAATGCCTTGCTAAAGAATGAAATAGGCTGCTCTTGTCCTTGTGGATTTTTCTATAAAAGGACAACAACTATGGTATGTTCTGATGCAAACGAAAAAATATAAAAATCTCTTGAAAAATCAGGACTTATTAGAACCGGTGTTTTGTTTAACGCTTGTTTTACTAGCTCAAAGGACTTCTTTGCTTCCAAGGTCCACTTTACCCCTTGCTCCTTCTTCAACAAGTTTGTTATATTCCTAAGGAGCTCAGCCAAGTTGGGGATGAACCTTCTCAAAAAGTTTATCTTTCCAATGAAAGATTGCAACTCCTTGATATTTCGAAGATGAGAGATTTGCAGTATGGCCTCAATCCTCTTTGGATCTATCTTAATACCCTCTTCTGAAATGATGTTCCCAAGAATTTTACCTTTTTGGAGACCGAATAGTGTCTTCTTAGGGTTTAAGGATATTCCAAACTTCCAGCATTTCTCGAAAACTTTTCTTAACTGTGCTAAGTGTTCTTCATCTGTCTTTGAAAACACAGTGACATCATCAAGGTATATAATGATGAAGTAGCCCAGTTCTTCCGAGAATGCTATGTCCATGGCTCTTTGAAAAGTTGCTCCAGCATTCATTAGACCAAAGGGCATTTTCACATACATGAAAGTGCCCCATGGCATAGTAAAGGTTGTCTTTAATTGATCAGCAGGGTGAACTAAGATCTGATTGTACCCTGAGTAGCCATCCAGCAAAGAAATTCTTCTAGACCCTACCACCCTTTGTAAAATATGATCCATCTTTGGTAAAGGGTAGTTGTCTTTTAATGAAGCTTTGTTCAAGTCTCTAAAGTCTATACAAAGCCTGATCTCTCCAGTTTTCTTCCTAACAGACACCAGATTAGACACCCACTCAGAGTATCTAATAGGGACAATAATACCAGCTTCATACATTTTCATGATCTCCTTCTGAACCAAAGGGAGCTGAACAGGGTTTATTCTGTGCAGTTTCTGTTTGAATGGTTTATGGTTTCCTTTGAGGGGAATTTTTTGTTGTATTATTTCAGTGTCATAGGATTTAAGATCTTCGTAACTCCACGCAAAAACATCAGAAAATTCTTTAAACAGCTCTATGTATTTGAGTTTAATGTTAGCTAGCAAAGTTTTAGACAGTTTAATCATTTTCGGTTTAAGTTCACTGCCTATATTGCACTCTTCCACTTCAGTCTCTACAGGTTCCAGTTTTGGTTTTCTGGCCACATCATTAAAATCAAACAATTCTTCCAAAGGTGCCAGACCACTTGGCAAACTTTCATCTTTAGAGTGCAGATTTTCTAACTCCTCTGTTTCTAACTCTGCATTCAACTTTGTTTCGTTTTTAAGTTTGTCAGTCAAAAGATTAATGTTGATAAGTTCAAGAGACGGATCTTCTTCACCAAGAAAATTTTCTTCACTGCAGTCTGTTTCACAATTTGAGTCTGAACTGTGTAGTTCGAATTCATTTATGAATTGCTTGAAGTCTTCTATTTGTTTATCTCTGTCAAACACCTGCCAATATTTTGTATCATCAGGCACGGCTGGTCTAAATTTTATCTGAGTCGTACTGTCTTTGGTTTCATATGGCGTTAAGCATGTTCTAGCTGCAAAGGCTAAATTGTGGGCAGCAATATTTCTTTTTCTCGGGACAAAAATCAGTTTGGATTCCTCAAATGTTTTCAAAAGGTCCATGACATCGTTTCGGTAGGCTCAAAGTCTGGGATAATTTGCGTTATACTCCCCATTGACTTGCCTAATGACTAACTCTGAATCCCCATACACATTGATTTTCTTGGCTCCTAACTTTTTCAACAAACACAAGCCTAGAAGTAGGGATTCATATTCTGCTATGTTATTGGAACACTGAAAATTTAATTTGCAGGAAATGCTTTCTGTGTGGTTGTTTTCAGTGTTAGAGATCCAGACACCTGCACCAGCGTTCGTTTTAGTGCATGACCCGTCAAAATACATACTCCACAGAGGACTGTTTTCGGTTTCATCTTGGTTACTGTCCTCTTCAACTACCGTGTTTTTTTATTGTTGTTGAATATCAACACTTCGTTGCAAATGTTTCAAACCCTCAGGTTTTTCGTTGTGTTGAGGGTTATTTTCTTGATTGCGAATGTTTAAAAGCAATGGACACCTGACTTGTAGCTCAATACCTTTGTTTGGTTTGCTAGAATTTTCAAATGCAGAAAACTGTGTTGACACTCCTACGTTATCTTTTCCCTCCTCTCTATCCATCATTAGATCATACAAGGCCACTTGTTCACTAAGTGTTTCATCAGTAAACATAATAAAAGAGTCAAGACCTGTATTTACAGAATACAGAGGAGATTTTTGTGGTCGGTCTTAACTTGTAACTGTGTATTTCGTATGGGATTCCCTGTAAAGTCTTCTATTCTGATTGAAAACAAGGATAGTCACATAGGTCATGTCCATCTGCATAGTCCCTTGTAACTTAGCCCCCCAAGATCTTGATAATAGCATTCCATATTTTGGGGGCACATCAGCCACAACAATATCCATTACTAAGCATTTGGCTGGAATTTGGGCTAAGTTAACACAGAGGTCTTTGATTAATCCTAAACATTTTACTCTAATTGAGTCAAAGGAGTAAAGATCTTTGTAAGGTCTGGTGATTTCTAGACCCAGGCTCTCCATTATAGCTTTAGGCATTAAATTATGAGAAACTCCTGAGTCGTGCATAGCGTTATGCAAAATTTTGTCATGAACGTTTAAACTTACATAAAAGGGAGGGACAGGTCCCTCTTGATACATACCTTCAATATTTGGACCAAAAATAAGCTCTGTTTGGTCATCATTAAGATTGACTGTGTCCTCATTTTCTTCTATATTCAAAGCCTTCAAAATTTGGGTCCTATATACATGCTGGGCAGTTAACTCAGTGAGGGGAACAGAGATTTTAATCTTTGAAATTTCCTGCTCTAGGCTAAAAGGGATTTGGTTCTTTGAAGAACTTGTCTCAGCCTTATTAGCTATCACTCTATCAGCAATATCAGCTTGTTGATTTGTTTTATTTACATTTGACAAAAAAAAATTGACAGGAGTACTAGCTGAGATGTTAGTACTACTAATGTTTGCACTCTATTTTTCATTGTTTTGAGTGCCTTGCTCTCTACCTTTATCAGAACTAATAGCCACTGTTTTTTCCTTTTATTTGACAACTTTAGGCTTGGTTGCAGTGTTTTTTTGTGAAGATTTTTCAGAGGTTTTGGTGTTGGGATTTTGCTGACTAGTTTTTCTTCTAAGGTCATATTCTCTTTGAGATTCTATGATGACATTTTCCATGTCTTGATAATAACTTTCATCATCATCTCTTTTTTCATCATAAGGTGTATACAGACCTTTTTTCTATCATAATGGACTTCAAATTCATCATCATCTACCCCCAACATATTGATATCATCCTCCTCTGTTATCTCATCTGTTTCTTCAACCTCACTTACGTAGTTTTGATGAAAGGGAGGAGTGATCTGTTGATCATCTTCCCTGAGTCTGTTTGGAGGTTGGTTCCTTCTAAAATTCTGATTCTGGTTCTGGTTTCTGTTTTGAGGAGCAGTTTGGTTTTGGATGGCTTGTGCTCTTTTAATTATGCTCATCTCTTTCATCATCTCTTCCATCATTCTCTCCATCTTTGAGTTGGAAGTAGAGGGTGTAGATTCCTCTCTAAAGGACACTCTCTTTTCATTTTTCATTCTTTCTCTCTTCTCCATCAAGTTGACTTCCATAGAGAGAGCACCCTTTTGCATCTCTTCAAGAGTTGTAGGATCTCTTTCCCTCAGCTGATAGGCCATCTCAAGGTCAAACCCTTCAGGAAACTTGTTTAAAGCTGAGCGTTGTGGAGGTTTTAGATCTGGGGAAAGTGCATTATATACACTGTTGAATCTGGTACAATAAGCTTGTACACTTTCCCCCATGTTTCTATGGAGGTTCTTATAATCAGAGAGGACTTGGAGAGGATTCTTCTTTACTTCCCATTTGTTTAAGAATGTTTGATGGAAGGTTTGGAGATCATTGATACTATGGGGGTTAAGCCTTTAAACCATTTTCTTACTTCTCCCCCCAAACTCTGAGCAAACAATCTAAGTTTGAAAAAATCATCATCAATTTCATTTATGTCAAAGTAGTCATTCATCTTATCCACATGTTGTGATGCAGTTGTAGCATTACTAGCATCATACAATGGAATTTTGGATTGATAGTCCTGTGGAAGATTGACTAAGGGTACAGGAAGGACTAAGGGAGCATACCATGTTGCCATGATATGTGGTGGGGGTGGATTCACAAGAGGTGGATTAACAAAAGGGAAAGTGGGCTGAAGTGGAGTGGTTTGAACAGTGGATGTAGGGTGAGCAGAAGTGGATGGACCAGGAGTAGATTACTGACCTGATCTTGGATGAGAGACACCTAAGTTGTGAATGAAATGTAAATCAGGAGGTGTTGTTTCTCTGCTACCAGGATGTTCACTTGTTTCAGGAGGTGAAAGTGAAAACTCATAATCTAACTGATCTAAATCATCAAGAGACCTAGTTCTAAAGGGATTTACTAAGTCAACTTGTGATTGTTGTAGAGCTGAAAGATTTCCAGGAACTGAATTTTCTCTCAAAGGTAATCTGAAAATAGTTGATAATTTAATCCTAGGAGACTTCCTAAGGATGCTTTCTGGGTTATCAACTAACTCAGGTGGATCGGGGTCAGGATAGGCTCTAGTGTGAATCTTTCTAGGAGCCACTATGTTGTGTTTTTCAGACCCAAATAAACAGGTAAAGTTCAACCAGGTATAACAATATTTGAGAGGTTAACTAATCTGTTTACACAAATTTTAATCCTACAGTCCTCTAACTGAGTTTGAATGATATTACAATTGTAAGGGTTCTTCCCAGTGGATTCTTAAGGTCTGTTCAGGATTGTGGAGTCGCCAAGTGGAAGTTTTTAGCTCCTAAGGAGGTAAAAGGTTTTATGGTCCACCACCATATTTATTGGATACCAATCTGAAATATATGTGTTTTTTGAGTTATTTTTTAGTTGTTTGGTTTCTAAGAATATCCTAACTTTATTTCAAAACTTAGCTACGGTTAGGAGACAAAGACAGTCTACTCTTATGGCTAAGCCAGCTAATTTTTCAAGGTTAGATAAAGCCTTATGAGAATCCTAGGGTTTGCCTAGATTGTCACTGATTCAAAAAAGTTTCATCATGCTTACCATTTCTTGGTAGTGCTTGAAAAGGCTGCTTTTAACTCACAAAGTTTATATGAAATTTTTAAGGGAAGGATCCCCAGCGGAGTAGCCAGAAATGTTAGTTGATGGTCGCTTAGCTGGTTAATATAGCAAATGTTCTTGAACCAAATCTCTAATATCCTATGGTTACCCTCAAATGAAAATGTTTCTGGGTTTTTTTCCCTAGTGGAGTCGCCAAAAATGTTAGCTCCCTATAATCAGCAAGATCGGCAAAGTCTGATCGCAGGGAGAAACATCGTTTCAACCACTTTGGGATTCTAAGATCTAGCCCTCCTGAATCCGAAGAGGGATCTCTCCAATAAGTGCAAAGATGGATTTGTCTTTGAAGTCTTGGGTAATGATATTAGGCTAGTTATGAAGGCCAAGGGTTTTTTTTGTTTTTTTGATGGTTGAGCATGATTACTGTCTGAGGTGGAGAGTTCTAAATGAAAAGAGTTTCAAAGGTGTGAAGTTGCAAGCAAATAGAATAAGCTTTGGCCAGGAAGATAGATAACTGCAGGTTTTAGTCCATTGGGCTATGGAGTCATAATAGGGTTTAATTGAAACAGTTGGTTCAAGAGTGGTCCATGGGGCAAGTCATATATGTCTAAGGATCTCTTGTGAAGTTTGATTTATAGAATGGAATGAGACAAAAGAAGGGGAATTAACAGATGAAGAGCAAAGAGTAGCCTAGGATCTGGTAAGTACTTCTAAACTAGCCAGCCTTTGACACACACTTAAGAAAAACATAAAAGTAAACTAGGATCTGGTAAGTACTTTTAAACTAGCCAGCCTTTGATACACTTTCAATAGAAACCATTTTTTAAAAAAAGGAAAATTCAAGGCAACTGTTAGAGTAGAAACTAGCGGGTCGAGCTCACCACAAATCCTCTCCTACCTCTGCTTTACTTGGTAACTTTCAAGACAAAAACAAAGATAACACAGAATGGTCTAAGATTTGGTAAGTACTTTTAAACTAGCCAACTTTTGACACATTCCAAGGGAAACTTTCAGACAGTCTTTGGGGATAAAACTAGGACTAGGGCACACCATATCTTCCTTAGTTCATCTCTACTTAACATGAAATGAAAGTAACATCCAAGAACAATATTCAGCTAAAAAGACAATAAGATGAGGGAACGCCAGCATTCCTATGCTTAAACTGAATTAAATCATTCCTAAATAACACATATTAGAAGAAAACATTTAGATAAATATTTTCAGTCAGAGAAGGGTACTAATATACAGTAGGTCCTAACTCTATGCATGTTGTTCTTTATAAGAGAAGATGAACACATTGAAAACAGAAATAAAATAACAAGTTACAATGAGGAAAAACATCACCATCAACATAGACCAGGATCCCATAAATCAACTTGTATTAATGCTCCAAACCAGTTACAGCTTTAGGTCCAATGCTTTAGTTTAGAAATCATCTACTCATCTCAGCCTAACATATCTACCACAAGCAGAGCTCCAAGAGCCAGTGAATACTATTTGCAATCAGAAGTTTTCAGCTCAATTACATTACAATGTTCAGCAACCTTATCAACCAACCCCTCACTCATCTTCTGCAGTAGTATTTATAGAAGAATGAGGAGGTGAGATCTGTCAAAATATATTTAAAGACAATTAATACAGACTTAATGGTTCCTTGGCCTTTGGGAGGCTCGATGAAGAAACTTACATAAGCGTCTTCTATATTAAATGATTTACATAAAGATTTAAGCTCGGTGGGAGCTCTTTTTGACCTTTGAGGCTCTGTGTGATGTCAAAGTAACTCTACTGATATTTTTTCATTAATTTTATTTGCATAATTAACTCCTGGTTGTGCTTTGAGACAAATATATGATCTTGATCAATAACTTGGGCCTCTGTTTGAATGCTTTGAGGCACAGGTGGCTTTGTGGTAGCTGGGAGGAATTGATTTGCCTCAAATGTGGTGGTGGAGGCTTTCCTGTTGATAAAACACTTAAGATTTTTTTCAAACTGTGTTTTAATTGGGGATTAGGCTTTTGAAAAACCATCTTAGACATAATCCCCACAAAATCTGTCTTCATTCTTCTGTTCTGGTATATTTTTGTCTTCGACACTAATACTCTTTGATTTGTGCCTGGTTTGCTATGTTTTGTTGGTGTACAGGGCTGCGTAGGAATGATATGGCATCAATGCCTCATGAAACACCGATGAAACGTGAATGTTAAACCCTGCGAATGATTTTCTTAGATGAATCGAAGGCGGGAGGATCGTCACCCTCTGCCTTTAAATTTTCTTCAAACATAGCAGAAAAATCATTTGAACCCTGCAAAATACAAAAAACATTATGAAATCCTGCATGTATAGGTTTACTACTTCAGAAGGCATGTGGAGAGAGCATGGCCGTCGGATGGCATCATCCAATGGTCGAGATTGACTAGGAGAAGTCAAAGGGAAGGCGGAAGAAAATTTAAATCAGAGCCATTGATCGCGCAGAGATCTACGGTCAAGAGCGAAAGTGAATAAATAACGTGAAGGGGTCAAAATATTCAGAAAAATAAAATAAAAGCAGAGAAAAAGGTTTAAAACCTTTGTTTTGGAGAAAAGTGATCGAAAATCATGTTCGGGGTTCGGGACAAACGTGGGCCGTCGGATGAGATCGGCCCACACGATCAACGGCAGAGAACAGGAGCCAATAAACCTTATAAACATGCCCGGACATCAAATTTTTAATAAAATCCAGATGAATAAAACTCCTGGGTCCAGAAATGCTGACTGGATGAGGAATCAGGGCAATGAATTTTGGGTCGTCGATCTGCAGATCAGATCAATGGCGGAGATGCTTTTACCACTGCACCGTACCCCGAGTTATCACACGGGCATCTTTAGAGAGCGACTACCGTCCGATGAGCGGCCTCAGATCGAATGGTGCGCATCAATATCGTGCCCACTCCACATCTGACCTTTAACGCGCGATGAGGGCAGTATTTTGAACAGTGCTCAAGACACGTGTCGACCGGTGTATGGAATCGCTGCGAAATAGAAAAAACCGCTGCGCTCTCAAAAGCGATGCGATGAATTCCGCCCGGTTTTGCAACAGTGAGTGGCCGGAAGGGACCACCGGTGTGATGGATTGCATGCCGTCAATCTACAGATCAGATCAATGGTGGAGAGCGATTAGAACCTTTACACCGGCGGAAAATTTATTATATAATAAAACTAAGAAATTTATATAAAACTAAGGTTTAAACTTCGGGGCGAGAGATTAAATTTCAAATAAGATTTGGCGCCCGTCTGCGGGGCCATGGGTTATATGGAAAACCATATGGTCGAGGTTTATGGAGGAAGGGCTAATCGCAATCGGGCGACGCAATAAGCGCTTGGAAGGCTGGCGCTCGGTTCTAGCACCAAGACGCATGGAGGGGAAGGGTTAAAGACTTAGCCCAAGGGGGCTTAAGTCTATAATATATATAAAATGTGATTTTCATATATTTTCAATGATTTTCAATGGTTGTTGGGGGTTTCGATAAGGCAAGAAAGGGTCTTGAACCTTACCAAAGGGATTTTGATGAAGGGGAAAAGGGGAGAAACATGAAAATGAGGGATTTTCATGGGAAATGGAGGAATAAAAATGAGGTTAGTTTTGGAAGAGGGGAGAGGGGGGAAATGGTGTTTGCAGCAGTATTTTGGCTTTGAAAACAGCATAATTTCAAGATTGTAAAATGGGCACAGCAGTAAAGACTAAGACAGAGGCATGAGGCCTTTTGAGAGTCTTCAAGAACCAAGATTTTTTGTAATAAAAATTTGTTCCTTGAAGGCTCCAAAAATGTTTTAGCCAGCATTTGGGATAACAAATTTTACATCTGGCTAACATGTGGAAAATATGGTTAATTATCATTTATGTATGATACATGATTTGTATAATTATATATGTCTAATATTGTACTAATTAGGATATGGTAGGGGGCCAGGTCATTATCCAACAAGGATGTTCAATTATGAATGATTGTGGAATTCATTTCTTCAAAACCAAAATGATTGTGGAAGCCATGCACTATTCTTGGTAAAATTTGATTAAGTTAATTTCATTATGAAATTAGTTTGATTCCTTGATCTATGATATTTTTATGTGTATAGGTATTGGAACAAGGCCTTACCAGCAAACCATCATATGGGTAAAATCTCACATTCAGTACCATAAGGAGAAATGTGGAGTTTCAAAGCACGATAGATGAAAATCCATGGAAATTAGGGCATGTATTCTTGCATATTTAGGGTGTAGATACCTGAATATTTAAAATATCAAGTTGTGGAATCTTAGATATTTGGAGTAGATCAGTGTGTAAAGCCCTGAATCTACTAAGGCACAAAGATGCATGAAATAGGGGTGCAGAATCCCTATTCTCTGGAAGAAAAATAACACTCATGGATGTTGAAAATTGACAAATCTTGGAAGAATTTCCTTAAATAAAATCTCATTCTGACAATCATGGAGTGAATTTCTAAAAATAGATAGTCATGTCTAGCATCTTAAGCATCACTTTCCAAAAATAGTAAATCACGTTGCATAAATTGGTAATCAAGCATAGTTGAAGGAAAATCACTTAAATTATCATTAATCAATCTTAATAGTTCAATATTTATTTAATCCTCAATATTATTAATATTTTTATTATATTTTATGAGACTATGATATTATTATTAAAAGGGAATTACAATCCACCTTCATCTCCTCAATTACTTCACAGCTCTCTCCTTCATGACTCTCATGGCTCTATGTAACTCTCTCTCTCTCTCTCTCTCTCTCTCTCTTTTAATAATAAATTACACTCTTTTTATGCACTCATCAAACAAGACATATTCCTCTTACACTCGTTACAGACATGTCATAACATATTCCTCTTACTCTCTCTTTAATGCATATGTTACACTCTCCTTAAGCAAGGCTTGCATACCTCTCATTAATGGCATGAGTTACACTCCTCTAAATCGAATACAAGGCACGCATATTACTCCTCCTTTATGACAATAATTTGTTGCTCGTCCTATATATGTGTCTCATGTATTCTCATTTAGAGAGAAGTGCATTGTGATGCCAAGAGTGGGAGAGACTTGAGGAAGATTTTGAAAGGGAGAGATATGGAGAGTAGCTTATTGTTGTCCAAATGAATCTCAAATTATTACTAAACTACTAATTAGCTCTATCTAGTGAGGTTTAACATGAGTGGTATTGAGAGGAAGCGAAAATTACCTTTCGTAGTTTTCCTTGTATATCTCTCTACTGTTTCATTTTGGTATTGCTTGTGAGATTTTGCAGCTTGGGGGTTCCAGGGGGAGAAGTTATTCTTGAATATGGTTGGGAGGAAAACCGAATGGTTCACAATGAGTTGGTAAGGACATTGGAGTTGGAACATACTCTCATTGGAGCTAGAACATACTCCCATATTTTTGGAGTTGTATAAATACATTGTAAGGTATGTTGATAGCATTATATTATGTCTTTTTATAGTTCATTAAATGGTTTTTTCTTATTTGGTTGTTTTCTGAAACTTATATGTATATAAAATGTTGCACGCTAAATGTTGCAATAATTTTCATTCATTTTTTGGACTTTTTTTGCAAACTAATATACAAAAGGTCTTAATGGCTGAAGCATTCGGGCTACCATGAGTCTGATGAAAATATCATATTAGCATAAATTTGTATTTTTTCCTTCTCCTTATACAATTGTAGATGAAGTTTGCATACTAAGTGTTTGACAAAAGTGATAAATGAGATAGTAGGATTATTTTTTTTGTTGTTTTAAAGAATCACATTTCCAGGAATCTTTGTTATAATTCAGATCAACATCAGGTGGTATCCATGTCTTAAGGCCATGCCACCCCAACTTTGATTCCAAAAAACAAGTTTTCAAACTTTGATTCTATAATCTGGTCTATTTTGTAGATTTGTTGATGCATGTATGGACTACCTATTATTTTGTTTTGTTGCTTTTGTTTATCATGGATTTACCTGGTGATCTATATTGATGATACTAACCTATTTCATACACTTGAATTTTTTGTTTTAAATCCTCAATGGTTAATACCTTGATACTTTACACAAATTTATGACAGCTTATTGTGTGACCGCTAATTGTTTGTCAAAATTCTCCAATGGTTGTAGCTTACATGGCTGCAAGTTATTTGCAAAATTTCCTAAATGTTTGTAGTCATTCATGTTCCAGAATTATTGATAGAGATGCATAAATGAATATGGCTGATAGTTCTACTTATATTTTAAGATTATATGAGTTACTGAAAATGAAAAATGAAGTCATGTAATCTTATATTCATGTTAGCTAATTGTTGTGAAATTGTCTTAAGGGATTATGGTTGTCAAGTGCTTGACAAAATGCCTCAATGGTTGTACATTGCATGCTTGCAAACTGTTTTTCATAATGCTTCAATGGTTATAGCTAATTACATTTTTGAATTTTACGTAAAAAATGTCTAAGTGAATTTAGTATTTGCAACCAAGGTGTTTCTGGAAGGGTCTCAATGAATATGCATGATAATTCCATTGAATTAAAAATTCATGCTGATAAAGTCCAATTTGAGTAAGTGAATTTTTGTAATGTTAGCCCCCATATGAATTCATAATTATTGGATATCACTCCTTTAGAAGTTGAATTATCCTTTTAATAAAAGAATTCATAGGCATGATATTTATAATAAATCAAATTAGTCACTCTTGTACAAATTTAATTGCAACTTAATTAAAAATTAGCTTATTGGAAATTGTGGTTCGTAAAGTTTGATATTTATTCATCCCACTAAATACTCTATATTTTAAATGTGATTTTTTAAGTTGGGGAAGCAACTATTATGGTTGTAATTTTTGGATCTTAATGAACCATGACCCTTGTAGCTTTGATGAGAAGATTAAAATTACCATGGGTTAGTTGAAGAATTCAGTGTGTAGTGTAAAGGATACCAATAAAAAAAAAATATGGCCCTGCATTAAATTTTATGTCTTAAAAACTTTATATATATATAGATAGATAGATATAGATATATCATTTTGAGCCAATCTTAGTGTTCAATATTTATCTATAATACTGATGGTTGGTGTGGTGGAGTACCTTACAAAGGAGGTGTGTCATAGAATCACATGTTTTTGATGTCGTGGTTGGTTCCATTGGTAAATAGTCAATGAGAAAATATTCTAATCAAACTAATTAGAAATCTTCTCCCACTATGACCAATCAAAACCCTCCCAATACTTCTCCTGTGGGTATTTCTGAGATAAAAGTTGTTCAATCCAATAAAGGCAAATCTTAGCAATCTGGAAGTAAGAAAAAGGTTAAAGGAAAGAATAAACAAGAAAAACCTCCACATGAAAAGTAGAATAATGAGTCTCCTGATGAGAAGCGAAAGCCTCATTACCCATGCTTTATTTGTAACGACGAACAATTCACAAAATACTATCCACATCGTTCAAATATGAATATATTTTTGAAAGCTACATCCACTGCACCTATCATTTTGACAGATCCTTTTCTGAACTAGGAGACAAATGTGTTTGCAAAAAATCCATCTTCCTCTTCCCAGGTAATGATGTTAACTACTACCAAAAATAAGGATGATGTATTGGTGGCTAGAAGGAATAAGGATTATGGAAAATTGAATCATTTGATTGCAAAGGTTAATGATCAACCTTCCAACTCTACTCAACCTACTTATAGTCTATTGAAAAATGCAGCAATAAATTCTCAATTTGATTTTTCCTTGATTAAATTGAGAAAATTTGAATTTCCACATCAACAAACAACTTGGATGCAGTTAACTTGTGTGACATGGCTTGTGTCACCTAGTTTACTTAGTAAATTCAAGATGGAGGAGTTAGAGTTTAGTTAAGCATGTGTGACTCCTAATTTTTAACAATCAAGGTCATTTATCTCAAGTTGTTTTCAGTTAAACTAGTTCCAACTATTGAAGGAACAAGTGGAAGGTCAGTTAAGCAGTGGGACTTCAATCAAACTTAGTGATCGTCCAATTAACTAATCAAAAAACCCAAAATAGCTAGTGCATGTAGTGAATTCGAGTTCTTTGGGCTTATTGGAGATTCTAAGGCAGTGTAACATCAGTTGTAGAGTATTCTTGAGTGCAAAGGTGTTGCATGCAGTCAGATGATCAACCTAAAGGAATTGCACAATCCATTTTGGAGGAATTCCTAAATAATAGGGGCCTAGTTCCTCACGGAACAATGCAAGGAAATAGGAGCTCAAGCAAAGGCAGAAATTGACTAAGTGTGGGTCAGAGCCTTTCAGTGAGCAGAGAGATAGTTTATGCACTTGCAAGTAGTGCTCAGTTGAGCAAAAAAATTATAATACATCTCTATTTATTTGATTAATGAAAGCATGCATTGTGGTATTTAGAAGATTATTTTCCCCAAAGGAAAATAATTGTTGCATGTGTGTGATTTCTTATTGCATGTTTGAAAAATTTTGTTCTAATTGTGAAATAATGTCCACAGAGCAGTAGAGTAGGTTTGTGTCTTGTGATTCTATTAAAACTTCATAACCAATTGCAAATCTACAACATAATTTCTACATGGTATCAAAGTTGGATTCACATTAGAGCAGAAATTCTAAGTTGTTTCTTAGGAGGTTTGAATTTAGAGATCAGCATTGGAGGATTTCTTTAGAGCTGAGAAGATGGATTTCAATTAATTAAGGCTAGATTATGCCTTGGAAGGCACCTCTAATTTTGTTGCATGGAAGCATCGCATGGAGGTGGTATTGGATGAAAATGGATTGCTAGAATACATCAAGACGGATGTTTCACAACCAATAGAATATGATTCCCATAACCATGCTCAGTGGAAGAAAAATGTATCTAAGGTGAGGAGAATAATCTTGGAGGGAGTATGATATCACATTGTCTCAAACCTCCATGGAAAATAAACTTCATTCACAATGTGGAAAGCATTGACATAATTGTTCGAGAATAATTGTGACCACAGGAATTTGGCACTCAAGGATAAACTTCGAAGTATGGAGATGTAGAAAGAATGACACAATTCCACAGTATTTGAGTAGGTTCACACAATGGTGTGTATGAACTTGGTGGGGTCGGTGTTAATGTTCCTGAAGAAGACTTGGTAATATTAGCCCTTTTGGTCCTTCCCAAGAGTTGGCACAACTATCAATATTCGGTGAATGTGAGGGATAAATTACTGAGTTGGGAGAACTTATCGTAATATTTGGTACAAGAGGAAATAAGGTGGAATGTTACAGATGGGACCTCATCCAAGGGCTAGGAGACGAAAACTTTTCATTAGATGGAAAGGCAAAGAGGGAAAAGGGAAGAAATCTCAATCCAAACTGGAATCCAATCAAGGGGGCAAGAAGAAATGTTTGTCCAAAATTAAATGTTTCCATTGTCATGAACTTATTCATTATATCATGAAGTGTCCATGCAAAAAGGCAAGCAATAATACCTCAGGAGGAGCAGCAGGTGAAGCTTTCGCTTCACAGTTCGAGGTTGACTTTACCCTCATTACATGCATGACCAACACAATGATGGGAATAATGTGGTACTTGAACTCAGGTGCATCGTTCCACATGACAGGGAATAAATACTTTTTCAGTGACCTAGAGGAGAAATACTTGCAGATGCACATTGAGATGGGGGACAATGGAAGGTATAGCACAAGCGAGGTTGGTACAGTCTGTTATGAAACCAACTCCAAAAATAGAAGAAAAGAGAGATCAACGCCTTATAAATAATCCACTTTGAGGGGGCAACCTCCTTTACATTACATAAATGAAAAATTCTTGGATGATACAAATGACAAAACCTCCTTCTATATATAGGAGTCCATGGGGTCACAATATAATCCTACCCGACCTAACAATAATAATGTAAGGGAACAATAATAAAAATATTGGGGTTACAGGGGTACAACAGTAACAATAAGGGGGTTACACTAACAAAAATATGGGGCTACAATAGTAATATAGGGACCTAACATGCCCCTCTCCTTCAAAAAAGTGTTTTCCTCAATGCTTGAGTAGCTCTAGATGCTTTTTTATAAAATTCTCATCCTCCCATGTAGAATCTTCAGTGGGTAAGTTCTTCCACTTCATGAGATACTCTGAAATTGATTGATTTCATAAATGTCGAGTTCTTGTTTCCGTGACTGCTTCAGGTTCCAATATGATTTTTCCTTCCTCGTGATTTTATGGAAATATTGTTTGAACTGGAAGTTTGTCACCTATAACGTCTTTAAGTATGAAAAATGGAAAATTGGATGCACTCGCGAAGAAGCATGAAGCTCCAATTTGTATGCAATAGTACCAATATTTTGAAACACCTTGTAAGGACCATAGTACTTTGGAGATAATTTATTATCCTTGTTAGCTTGCTTGACAAAAATTTGTTTGTATGGTTGCAGCTGTAAAAATACCCAGTCTCCTACATAAAAACTTCTCTCGCTGCGATGTTGATCTGCCTGTTGTTTCATTCTATTTTGTGCCAAATTTAGGTTATCCTTTAAGAGTTGGAGAAATTCTTGTTTATGCTCGATGTGATCTTCCACTGCTTGAACCTTATAATTTTCTCTTAAAATATGATCTGATGGACGGTGGATGATATCCATAAAGTGCTATAAATGGGGTCATTTTTGCTACAATATGGAAGGAAGTGTTATACCACCATTCAACGAGAGGTAACCACTTGACCCATTCTGTTTTCTTATCAGATACAAAACAACGAAGATATCCTTCCAAACATTTATTCACTATCTCAGTTTGACCATCTGATTGAGGATGATAAGATGAGCTATGAGCTAGTTTATTACCCAAACAAGAAAATAATTCCATCCAAAATTTTCCAATAAAAATGGGATCTCTGTCACTTACAATAATCTTTGGGTTTCCATGTAGCTTTTTAATTGTTTCAATAAATGCAATAGCAATTGTACTTGCTTTAAATGGATGAGATAATGCACAAAAGTGTGCATACTTGGTAAGTATATCAACTACCACCATGATGACACTCTCTCCTTCGGAATTAGGTAAACCTGTGATAAAATCCATTGAAATATCCTCCCAACATTGACTTGGAATGGATAAAGGTTGTAGAAGACCCATGGTCTTAATTGTCTCAACTTTATTTTGCTGGAAAACCAAACATTTCGCCACAAACTTTTGAATATCAGATTTAAGGCCATCCCAAAAAAAATATTTCTTCACCCTGTGGTAAGTTTTTAAAAATACTGAGTGTCCTCCTAAATGAGAAGTGTGCAATTCCAAAAGAATCTTTTGTTTTAGTTGGGAATTCTTACAAATATATAAGCGATATTTGTACCATAAGGACTCATTTTTCCAACTAAATGTATCAGATGTATTAGGATATTGCTGCAACTTTTGAATAAGTGTCCACACTTCTTCATCCTTCTTCCATTCATCCCTTGCTTCGGTTCTGGTTGAATAATAGAAATGGCACAAATTAATGCTTCCACCTCTTCATCCTTTCTTGAGAGTGCTTCTGCAACAACATTTAGCCTCCCTTTTTTGTAGATGATTTCAAAGTCATAACCCAACATCTTTGTGACCCATTTTTGATGCTCTTCTAAAGATAGTCTTTTTTCCAAAAAGTCTTTAAGACTATCATGGTCAGTTTTTACCTTGAAGTGTCTTCCCATTAGGTAAGGTCGCCATTTCTTTAGTGCATGTAGTATTGCCAACATTTCCTTCTCATAAATAGATTTCTGTAAATACTTTCCTTTGATTGGACAGCTTTCAAAAGCAATGGGTCTTCCTTCTTGCATTAAAACATAACCAATTCCATTTCCTGAGGCATCACATTCCACAATAAAGATCTTTTTGAAGTCTGGCGTAGCTAAGACCGGTACTAGGCACATTTCCTCTTTAAGATGTTCAAAGGCCTTAGTTGCTTCAGGAGTCCATGAAAATGCATATTTCTTCAATAATGTTGTTAGAGGTGCTGCTATTCTCCCATAATTCTTAACAAACTTGCGATAGTACCCTGTTAACCCGAGAAATCCACGCAACTGCTTTATGGTTGTGGGGACTTTCCATTCCTTAATGGATTTAATTTTGTCAGGGTCTACCTTAACACCCTCATGAGATACAATATGACCCAGATATTCCACCTCTTGTACTCCAAAGAAACATTTGGATGTTTTTGCATATAATTGTTTCTCCTCCAATAGTTTGAGCACCCCGTCAACATGTTGAACATGATCCTTCCAAGACCTACTGTAGATTAGTATATCATCAAAAAATACTAGCACAAATTTTCTAAGGAAGGGTTTGAAAATGGAATTCATCAACCCTTGAAATGTAGAAGGTGCATTGGTAAGGCCAAAGGGCATGACCAAAAATTCATAATGACCCTCATGAGTTCGAAATGTTGTTTTTGGAATATCTTCAGTCTTCATTCTAATTTGATGATATCCTGAACGAAGATCCAACTTGGTAAAAAAAATTGCTCCATGTAATTCATCCAATAATTCATCAATCACAGGAATGGGAAATTTATCTTTAATGGTGAGCTTATTGAGCTCCCTATAATCCGGACACATTCGCCATGATCCATCCTTCTTGTGTACCAATACTACAGGAGCAGAGAAAAAACTTTGACTAGGTTGAATTATACCCGCCTCTAACATTTATGCAATCATACGTTCAATTTCGCTCTTTTGGAAGTAAGGATATCTATAAGGCCTGATGTTTGGAGGAACACTTCCTGGAATCAAATGAATAGCATGATCATGATCACGAATAGGTGGGAGTCCTTTGGGAGTTTCAAACACTTTGGAATGATTGTCCAAGACTTGTTGGAGATCTGCCGAAATAGATGATTTTGATGTCGGAACGTCTAGTGAGCATAATTGTGCAATTACGCCTCGTTGTTCTTTCTTTAGAAGCTTTGTCATGACATTAGAGCTTATTATCCTTCCCGGCTTCCCTTTAATACCCCGTAATTCGACTTCCTTTCCTTCTGAAAAAAATCTCAAGAAAAGTTCTTGAAAATTAAAAGCTACCATCCCCAAAGATTGTAACCATTGTACTCCTAGTACAACATCAGCACCTCCCATAGGAATGGAAAGCATTGGACTATTCAATACATATTCCCCCATGGTTAGCTTGATATTATGGTATTTTCTAGAGAAATTTATAGTTCCTCCATTTGCAACCATCACTTGACATTCTGGTGCTGGGTATAGGAAACAATTCAATTCCTTGGCTACCTTACAATGAATAAAATTATGGGTACTAACTGAATCAATAAACACTATTACCTTTTTCTTCTTGATATGTCCTTCTACCTTGAGAGTTTGAGGAGTGTTAATTCCTGCCAATGTATTACACGATATGGTCGGACTCATTTCTTCTTCTTCTAGGGTTGGTTCTTGGTGTATATCCTCTTCTTTTAAAGTTTCTTGTTCATTTTCTTCCTCTTCTTCACAATCTATGTAAAATAATTTATTCTTAGCACACTTATGACCATTAGTGTGTTTGCTATCACAACTGTAGAAAATCTCTTTCCCTCTCTTTTCTTCCAATTGTTGTGGTGTCAACCTTGTAGGTTATGGAAGTCTAGGAGTAGCAACACTTCTATATTTATAGATGTGAGTGGTAGGCTTCCTTGTCGCCATAATTTTACATTCAATTTTTCTTGCCAACCTGAATGCCTTCTCCAATGAATCTGGTTCCCAAAGGTGAACCTCATGTTGGATGTTATCCTTTAAAGTCCTTATGAAGACATCAATCTTGTGTTCCTCTAGAATATCAGTTACCCTTATATTCAATTTTTGGAAGTCCTCAATGTGCTCCACCACTGAAACCTTTTTTTTGAGATTTATCAATTGGCTAAAGAAGGTCTTGCTCTTTATAATCCTTATTATGTGCTATCATTTTATCCCGTGTACCGATCAAGTGACAATTTTTTTACAGGAAAAAAGCCATTGATACCATACAAATGTATTTTGTTCTAAATGTAAAGTTGCAGTGCGTACCTTTTGTGTGTTTTGCACATTATTGAGATCAAAATATTGCTCCATCTATAGTATCCATGTTACGGGATCCTTGCCATCAAACTTCCTCATATCCATATTTGGAATTTGGTGGTTCTTCTATCCAACATTAGATTTTATGAAATCACGATTAACATTTATTTTGTTCTCATCATGAGTTTCCTCTACTATATTTTCGCCATTAGGAAACATTTCTTATATCAATCTTGTCAAACCTTCCATTTCTACTTTTAGATCATTCTTCATGTTTTCCATGTTGTCTTTCATTTTTTCATCGATCTTAGATTCCATTTCATCCATCTTAGCTTCCATGTCAGCTTCCATGCCTTTCTTCAAACCATCCATCTTAGCTTCCACACCTTTCTTCAAAACTTCCATTTCATTTTTTGTTGCTCTTTGCGCGAGCGTAATTTGGTGCACTTGCTCTTGTAATTTTGATTTGTCATGTTGCACTTCTTCGTCTTCATGAGTTATAATAGAGCCTTTTGAAGGATTAATGGGTGTTGACCTCTTCTTAGGGGAATTTTAGAACCCAATAATGATATCTATTCTACAAAATGCCCTTGGAATCAATTCAAACTGATTTTTCAAACAAGACTTATGAAATTCGAAAAAAATACACGCCTTTTTCTTGCTTTTGAGGAGATCGATATTGAAACTAAATTATCTCTGTGATTTATGATATTCAATATCTTAAATTCGGTACTCTAGTATCCCTTTGAATCTTCTTTCAAATGCCACTAGTCTGACCTGATTTGGATTCTTCAAGGCAAAGTTATGCCCAATCTTTCACAATGACCTAATAATGGACTCGTTCAGTAGAGCGAACTTGTACATCGTACCACGTGTCACTGTTTCTTCCTTTGTCTCTAAAATTGATATACAGGAAACTACAGTCTCTATAATTGTGGCCAATTTTTACGGAATTCCAATCTGATGCTTAGAGAGAGAGTTATGACAATTTTTCCAAGGTCACCTCTTTGAGATGAAATTTGGGAGCCTGAAAAAACCCTAACTTCCACAGATCATACCTCTGAACATATTGCGAACCAAGATCTAAAATTTTTACGTGAAGCTCCTCAAGATTTCAGCTTCGAGTGATAAAACTTTCAGCTTTTTAACCTTCGTAGAAAAAAATTATAGTGAAAATGCCAAGATGACCTATTTGGAGTAGCGAAACCCTAGAATCCAAAGCTCTAATACCAAATGTTATGCAACCAGCTCCAAAAATAGAAGAAAAGAGATATCAAAGCCTTAGAAATAAGCCACTTCAAGGGGGAAACCTCCTTGAAATTACATAAATGAAAAAATTTTGGATGATACAAATGACAAAAGCTCCTTCTATAAATAGGAGTCCATGGGGTCACAATATAATCCTAGCCGACGTAACAATAATAATGTAAGGGCACAATAATAACAATATTGGGGTTAAAGGGGTACAACAATAATAATAAGGGGGTTACACTAACAACAATAAGGGGCTACACTAGTAATATAGGGACCTAACACAGTCACCTTTTAGAGGGACTCGGACTCCCCCCCATGTTTAAGGATGTCATGTTCGTTCCAGGCTTAAAGAAAAACATCCTCTCTGTTACAGTTTTGGAATACCATGGTTATGATGTGATCTTCAGAAAAGGAAAGGAATTCCTTAGACATGTAGCCACAAGACAAGTGAAGCAGATCAGGGTTCATTTGAAGAACATGTATAATCTAGCAGTGTAGGATTGTGTTGCATTAAGAACAAAGGCGGAGAAGGTGTAGAGCCGCGATGTCGGTGAACTCTGGCATAGAAGACTTGGCCATTTGCATCATGGCACCCTGAAGATCATGCAACATATAACCACAAGTCTCCCCAAAGGAGCACTTGATAATCAATATGTATGCAAAGGATTTACTTTGGGGAAGTACACAAAATCCACATTCCATGAGAGGTACAACAAAGCAAATGTCATCCTTGAAAGGATCGAATATGATGTCTGTGGACCTTTCTCAATAGCCTCCACTGCCAGACATAAATATTTTGTCATTTTTTTTATGACTTCTCACGGAAGTTTTGGATCTTCTTCATGCAGAAGAAAGATGACACATTCTCCAAGTTCGTCGAATTCAAGGCAATGGTTGAGAAAGAAACCAACAATAAGGTGAAGACTCTCAGGAGGGATAATGGAGGTGAGTATGTGTCGAATGAATTTAAAAAAAATTGTGCAAAGGAAGGCATTTGTTGAAAGTTGACAACACCCCACAACCCACTGCAAAATGGGGTGGCTAAGAGAAAGAACCATAACATTTTGGGAGCAGTGAGGGCGACGTTGCATGACCAAGGCATGTAACAAAAAATCCTATTTGCATAACCAAAGTCCTCATCAGATTTTGGTCGTGATTACATAGGAGGAGGCTTTCTCAGGGAGAAAGTTGGATGTGTCACACTTCAGGATTTTTGGAGCCTCTGTCTACTGCCATGTCTCCAAAGAATCAAGGAAGAAGCTAGAGCCGACAACAAAAATGGAGGTATTTGTGGGTTACAAGAAAACTCCCCATAACTACCTGTGTACTTTCCATCCCTCATAATGATAGTTGTGCCAAGGGATGTAAAATTTGATGAGGAGAAAGTGATGCAGTGCTCTCTTGAGAGGGAGCTTCATATCCCACCAGAGGAGGAGCTTTTAGCTCCAAAGGAGGAACCTCAAGAAGTTGAGGAGCATAAAGTGGAGACCACCACTCAAGCATAACCATCTAGAGAAGTCAGGAAAAGAACTAGGGAAGCTGAGAGACTTGTGTAGGATGCGAGTGAGAATTTGGGTGCTCCTTTAAATTTGTGTAGGCAGAGATGATCACCAGATTGGTAAACTAGCTACATGTCACTAATGACTGAGCTTGTAGAGAATGAGCCATCCTCTTTCTGGGAAGTAGTAGACAGATTGTATTGGTTGATGCAATGGTGGAGGAATACAATCCATTGTAAATAACAGTGTTTGGGGAGTGGTCCCAAGACCAGTAGATAAATAATTTGTTGGTTTGTGAGGGATATTAAAGGTAAAGTAGGCAGAAAATGAAAGCATAGAGAATTACAAGGCCAAATTTTTGGGCAAGGGGTACTCTCAAGTTTAAGGGATTGATTATGAGGATACCTTTGCTCCTGTAGCAAAGTACTCATCCACTAGATCAATTCTTTCTTTGGCTGCACAGATGGGGTGGAAGATCCACCAGATGGATGTAAAAACAACATTCCTCAATGGAGTTATTCAAGAGGAGGTGTGCATTGAGAAACAAGAAGGTTTAGATACTTTTGATCAAGAGTCTCATGTATGCAGACTCATGTGAGAAGTGTGTGGTCTCAAGCAAGCACCGCGTGCTTGGTATAAGAAGATCAATAGTTATCTCAATGGTTTGGGCTTCACCAAAAGTGAAGCAGATGCAAACCTCTATCCCATTTTGGTAGATGGTAAAGTGTTGATTGTTGTCTTATATGTTTATGGCTTGATTTTAACTCGTGATGAACAATTGATCAGATTTGCGAGTAGGACCTTGCAAGAGAATTTGAAATGAAGCACATGGGTCTCATGCACTACTTTCTCGAATTGGAAATATGGAAAGGCGATGGGGAAATATTTTTATCTCAAGAAAAGTATGAAAATGAGATACTATAGATATTCCAAATGGAGATTTTCAAACCCATGGAGATACCTCTAGTGACCAACTAGAGGAAGGAGGGTGCCACTTCACGTGAAGAAGTGGATGCTACCATTTATTGACAGTTAGTGGGTTCACTAATGTACTTAGTGAACACACAATCATATATGTGCTATGTAGTCAACCAATTGAGCCAA
Source organism: Pinus albicaulis (assembly GCA_034641835.2). Taxonomy (NCBI): domain Eukaryota; kingdom Viridiplantae; phylum Streptophyta; class Pinopsida; order Pinales; family Pinaceae; genus Pinus; species Pinus albicaulis. The sequence goes on from CM076584.1 coordinate 348,798,874, forward strand.
TATTTGGTTAGGGAAACCAAATTATATTGGAGGGCAGCTAAGCATGTTTTACGGTACCTCAAAGGCACTACCCAGTTTGTACTATGGTACAGATGGAAAAAGAAAGTGAAGTTGCGTGGATTCATAGATGCAGATTGGGCAAGGAGTCCATCAGAATGAAAGAGTAAATAAGGTGGAATTTTCAGTGTTGGGTCCACAATAGTTTCCCGGTATAGTAGGAAGCAAAGATTTGTGGAAATCATCTCGGCAGAAGCAAAATATTTGGTTGCAAGTCAAGCAGCATGTGAAGTGATATGGGAGAAAGATACTTATTGGATTGTTTGGTCAGATGATGGATCAAAATTTGATCTACTATGATAATCAAAGTTGCATCAATATCTATGAGAATCATGTTTTTCATGATCGATCCAATCATATAGATATCCAGTATCACCATTTATAGGATTGTGTGTAGAGGCGGATAATGATGTTGCAGTACATTCTGACAAAGGAACAAGATGCTAACATTTTGGCAAAGGCATTTTCAAGAGGAAATTTCAAGTTCCACAGGTGAAAGATAGGGGTGGTTGATAATCCCTTTCTTGTTAAGAGGGAGTGTTGAAAAATACAGCAAAAAATTCTCAATTTGATTTTTCCTTGATTAAATTGAGAAAATTCGAATTTCCACATCAGCAGGCAACTTGTGTGGCATGGCTTTTGTCACCTAGTTTTCTCATTAAATTTGAGTTGGAGGACTTAAAGTTCAGTTAAGCATGTTTGATTGCTAATTTGTAGCAATCAAGGCTAGTTATCTCAGGTTGTTTTTAGTTAAACTAGTTCCAACTTTTGAAGGAACTAGTGGAAGGTCAGTTAAGCAATGGGAATTCAGTAAAAATCAGTGATTATCCAGTTAAATGATCAATCTGCCCAAAATATCTAGTGCATGCAGAGAATTTGAGTTCCCCAATCTTGGTGGAGATTCTAAGCCAGTGTAACATCAATTTCAGACTAGTCATTAGAGAACTTTTGAGGTCTAAAATGTGCCTCCTAAGAAAAATGTACAACCAAAATAAACTTTATAAGAACCAATAGAATTCAAGATTATTATGTCAACCGTCGGGGATGATTCACCATTTTTTGGGTAAAAAAGTAAAAATATTAAAAACTAATAAAATAATAAAACTATTTTTACAACATGTATTTTCAACTTATATCCCTAAGGTTCTACTCAAATTGTTACACCATTTTTTTGGTCATCTAACCTATTATTATTAGATGAACCCAAGTACACCATGTAAGACCAATTTTACCCTAAGTAAAATTGCTTTCACCATATAAAATAACTTATTTGGTCATATTTAACCCAAGACAAGGAAATTAATTAAATAAATCCTTATTTATTTAATTATTTCCTAAGAACAAGTTATTTAAATCATTATTTAAATAATGTTCTTAGTTAAATTTGACTAAATCATACATAAGTAATTAAATAAACCATTATTTATTTAATTATATTCCTATCATTTCCCTAAAATGATAAATAAATCATTTATTTATTTATTATTTATAAATAAAGGAATTGACCCAAGTCAATAATCCTTTTCCCTCCAACAAATATAATAAAATATTCCTAAAAGGAGCTTCTAGAATTCGATTAATAATATTTTATTCATGCACCGAGTTCTAGACTGCCCCAATATTTTGTTATAAATAGGGGGGTTTTCCCCATTCATTAACCACCTCCATTGCATTAGATCACTCTGGCTCTACTCTTGGTCACCATTTTTCCATTTTGCTTTGTGAACTCCCATTGAGTTCTATGTTTATTTTTCTACACCACTAAGAGAGAGAAATGTTAGATCTGAAACACTGAGGACTTCCAAGAACCCATCCCACTGAGGAGAACCGGAAAATACCTTTCTTGTTTTCCTCTCACGTGCCCCATTCTTTAATATAATACAAAATTCTTTCAAATACATTCTTCTTGTCTTGTCCATTGGATTTATGGAGCTATATTCTATTTTATCTGCTTAATGTATTTTGTGCTGAGATCTGAATTTATGTAGCAAAATTAAAGATATTTTGCAGCCATAATCAATGTTAGGGCTATTAGTTATGCGTAGCTAAAGTGATATTTTATGAAGAAATATTCATACTAACAATTGGCGACTCCACACGGGTTTTCTTTTGCGACTGCTCTCGTTTTATATATTCTTGCATATCCAGTTGTTTCAGATCCTAGGGTTTCTCTTCCATTTTTTGTTTTTCCTATTTTTATGGTGTTTTTCACCCCTAACACCCTCAAACGGTCAAATTTTTAACTTCCGTGTGTTTCTGGCCTTATTGCGCAGGTGACAAACATCAGCCGCAGCTGAGACGACAAATTTTTCTGAAATCTGCCGCCGAGAGAGTCGGATCTGCAGGTCACACTTATCGGCCCAAAAGGTGCGACCTGAGCCTTAGGACGCACTTTTCTGCCCCAAACCTGCGACCTGGACCGAAAACAGGTCAGAACCTGCGACCTGCACTTTTTCTGCAAATTTTTCAGCACTTTTTTTGGGTTTGTCTGAAGCTTCTGTCAGGGTTTTCCAGCCTCTGTCTCTGCTCGTTTGGACCTGTTTCTGATCTGCTTCACTCAACTAAGAGGGAACCTTGCCCCTGAGGGCTCTAGTACCCTCCACTTTTTGTGGGCGAGTCTTTGTTGTTTCAGAAGTCTAAATTTTCAGAGTTTCAGCCCTGTTTTTTCTCAGATTTGATACCTCATTTTCAGATCCCTTTAGATCAGCTCTCCTCCCTCTCAAAACACCTCATGTCGCTTTGTTTGGGTTCATATCTAAGGCCACTGCCTTGTCTCTTCCATTTTTAGTTGATCTCCTCCTTTTTAGCAGCAACCTTGCCTCTGCCTATTTGTTGTTCTCTGCACCAATTTTCAGCAGATTTACCCTTTAGATCCTAGTCCCTTCGGACCTTCGATCTATTGGCCTCTTTCTTAGCATGCTTTGCCTAGTTTTTCCCTCTTATCGACTAGTTTTGAGAGACCCACTGTCTTGGGTTAGATTGCTGCATTTTTAGTTGTTAATTTTCTGTTTTTTCAGTTTTATTTACTGCAGATTTATTTTCCATTACGCAGCACACTTTTTCTTTTACTCTCAAAACGTATGGGTTTAAACAATTAAAATTAACGCATGCCACACACTGACCCTAAGCGAAGAAGCGCCTGGTTAACACCGCCTGGAAAAGACTTTAAAATCAATTGTCACTGCACCTCTCTGCCCTTGACCTCTCTTGATTTTGTCCCCCCTTGCCCTTGTCGGTTTCTCTTCTTCCTGTCATCATTGTGCCCCCAAGGTGCCTCTCCCGGAGACTTCTTGGCCTTCATCCTCAGTTTCCGCTTGGTTGACTTCCTCCTTCCCGTCGTCATCAAGTAAGTCTTCCCCCGAGTCCGCACTCCGACTCTTCCACTGATTGTTCGAGTTCTCCCCCTACTCCTGGTTCTCCCCCTGTCACTTTCACCATGTCTACGTCAGGGCCTACCACCAATAGTAACCCCAGTACTACTTCCGGGTCTGTTTCCAGTAGAACCACCTCGAGACCTACCTCGACTGCCCCATTGCTCCCTTATATGGCCGGCCTTAGTCTCCCCGACTTCAATCAGCTGATTAATGACCCTATCCACCATGATGTTAGTTGGCCTGCTATGCCAACCAAGCTCCCCTCCGATATTCCCAAGTTCAGAGGCCTGGCTGGTGAAGATCCCTCTAACCATATCCGATCTTTCCACATGTGGTGTTCATCCAATTCCATTACCGATGATTCCATCCGTCTTCGTTTGTTCCAACGCACGCTTACCGACGAAGCTTCTAAGTGGTATGTTGACCAGCCCACCTCTTCCCATACCACCTTTGCGACCCTTGCCTGTGCCTTCTTATCTTATTTCCAGCTTCCCCCTCGTTATGACACCGGTATCGAAATTTTGACTTCTTTCCGTCAATCGTCTGCGACCCGCCTATTCGATCATGTTAAAGAATGGCAGAGAAGAAAGAGCCTATGTCAAGCCCCTACCTTCGAAGACCGTGTCTATATGGACTGGTTTCTTCGCTCTCTCTTACCTCCCATTGGCAAAGATGTCGCATCCCACTTCCCTCAAACTGAAGAAGCCTCCCTTCAAATAGCCTTGCAATATGACCTTATCTATGCTCAATCTGGTTATGTTTATACCGTCCTTCCTGACCTCCCCAGACCCGGTGGCACTAACGCACCGGGGGCACCTCATGCCGCCGACGGTATTTTTGGAGCTCTCTCTCATCCATCCACTCAACCTCCCATGAACTATGGTTTTCCTGGCGGAGGGGGCACCTCCCCCTGCACTTCTCCCCCTCCCGGTAGCACGCATCCTGGATCCGGCATACCTCCTCTTTCTGCCCAACCTCCAGTTTACCACACTGTTACCCAACCTCATTTTCATCCATATTCGAAGCTTAGTGCTCCAACTCCTCCAGCATTCGCACCCCCGCCTCCCTTGTCTTCTCAACCCCCACAATAGCAGTCACTGCCCCCTCAAGAGCAGGTGGATGCACAGTAGGGATTTGTGGCTACCCAACCACCTCACGGACTGGTAACCACTCAACCTCCTCCATCTGGTACCTCTGATTACCAGATCCTCATGATGAACTCTGACCAACCTATAACCGTCGACCTCAACCTTCAAACACAGTCCCATCCGTACCCCTAGCCTCTTGCTCCCTCTGTCCCCGAGTCACCTTCTTCAGGTTCTGCAGAGCCTCTTTCGACACCTAATGGTCCCTTGCATATCCCTCCGCCCAAAGCTGAGGTTCATACCAAGATTCCTAAGGGACCATTACGCCGAAATGCTGCTTCTGACCGAGTTGCCCATTCATATAGAATAGTAGATGAGCTGGCCCAATCTCCTGCTGCCATTTCAATGTTGGAACTCCTCCAGTCGTGCCCCTCTCAAAGAAAAGCTCTACTATCTTCCCTGGGTGTTGTAGATCCCGCAGATGACCAATTGATCGTTTTCGACACCCATCAGTCAGAGTCTCCTCCTCTTCCTGCTTCCGTAGCTTTCCAAATCCCAGTCAAAATCTGGAACGCTACCATTTCTCGGTGCATCGTTGATGAGGGGGCATCCACTTGTGTGATGTCCGCTTCGGTTTGGAAACAACTCGGATCTTCTGAGTTGGCCCCTCCCACGATCACTCTTCGCGCGTGGGATGGCCATGCCTCACAGCCCATTGGCCTTTTCCACAACTGTCCTATCACTCTTGCGGGCAAGACTGTTTGCGTTTACGTTGAACTTATCGACGCCCCTCTTGACTATAACATTCTTTTGGGGCGTAGTTACACCTATGCCATGTCTGCAGTCCCATCCGCAGTCCACCGCAAGATGTTTTTCCCTCATAATGGAAAGACTTTCACCGTCGACCAGTGGACATATCACGAACCAAAATCTCAGCCCCCATCTGAGTCGACCATCTCCTCTATAGCCACTAAGCAATCCTTCGATTCTTTGACCAGTGTCTCCCTCGGCATCTACAAAGACTCCTCCTTGCTTGGAACCTTCCCTATTCTTCCTCCTCCTCATGTCTCTGATCCTAGCTTAGCGAATGTTTGCATGATGCAATCGTCTCGGGCCAACCTTAAGCAACCCGCTTTGGCTAGTCAGCAACCTCAACCTCGCCCGCCACAACTCGCTCCTAGCCCTTCACCTCAGCCAGCTAGACCCGTCTCCTACTGCTGATACCCATGCGCCTCTCTACCCTCCTGGGTCGGTTCCACCAGGTCTCAACCATCTTGGAGCTGTCCCTCCTGGCCATTACCCCGATGGTCAGCTACCGTTCCTAGCTCCCCCACCAGGAGTGTACACGGTACCTATCATGGCCACCCTCTCTCTTCCTAACCTGACCCTTGGGATTCCCATCTGGTACCTTGATCCTCCAGCCGCTACTCCACTTGGTCAACCCAAACCTTATCTTGCTTTGACCCCGGTCCAACCGGTCCCCATGACTTCTCCCGTTGCAATAGTGCCCCAGTCACCTCAACAGGACCCACCTCCTGTTGCGACTGATTTGGGTAAGCATGGCAAAACTCGCCGGGGGGCATCAAAGGACAAGGCAGCTCCTACGAACCCTACCCCTCCTCGACCTCCAAATCATACCATCCAGTGTGCTTTGTGTGATGTTGTTGGTCACGCCTCCCATACCTGTCCTGAATTGCCTCATCTCAAACCCATGGTTAATGTCGCATTCCCTGAGTCCCCGGTCCCAAAAGCCTTTGTTCCTTCCCCGGCCGCAGCCAAGAACCCCAAGACTATTCACACTAACCACCCCTGTGCTTTGTGTGATCTCCATGGCCATTACACCCACCTTTGTCCCCGCCTCAAGGACTTCCGCACCTCTCTCGCCGCGGTTCGCCAATTCGAGGCCAAGCGTAACGAGTCCACCTCTCCCATATTTGTGCATTTTGCTTCAACCGGATTACTAGACATGACGACTCCCATTGACATTCCCCCTCCTGATGTCAAGATGACAGAGCCTTCATCCACCATATTCTACCAATCATCATCCATGCGACCCTCGGGGAACATTCCCTCTGAATCCTCCCCTGTTGTTTCGCTTAACCTTCCTTCAGCGATCACCCTGGGCTCAACATCGACAGATCCCTTATCTACTTACTCTTTTGTCACCCCTCGTGACGATGCGCATGCGAACCTCTCTTCTCATGATGATGAGTCAGGTAGCTTCGCCGCGTCAGGTCGTATTTCTTCCACCAGTCAACCCATATTCTATCACGATTACGACATTATGGAAGAAATCCCCACCCTTGACCTTATCTATTCCCCCTTACATCAAACCCATGTGTTTACACCACATACACCTTGTGTCCATTACATTGAAACCCAATGTTTGAGTAAGGGGGCACCCATATTTGAGAGACCCAGAGAAGCAATTCTTCACAACTCTCCTAGTGTACCCCGTCATATCGACTCTAGTACCATTATTCTTTCACATTTATAAGAACCTCTAGAGTCCCATTCCACTTCAGATCACTCTCAGGATGATACCCCCCATCGTTCCTTCATTTTTACATGAGTAACCCAGTCTCTTAGACATTGTTATTGACCAACCTATAGGTTTTTTCCGAGAGCATCAGTTCATTATCTCCAAATCCTCTCTTTGGGATAGTGACACCAAATATGCCAACCCAGAAACTGAAATTCCATTTGATTCATATATGTAGTACCAATAAGAGATTGGTAATCCTCTATTTCCTTTCTCAAACTGCATAACCATAATAAAAGCAAATAGGCGCACTAGATCATTAAAACGTGTTTAGATTCCCCTTTTTCTAAATACATTTTGGCATGACCACAACATGCTTGGGGGCACCTATGCCCTTCAACCATACAAAGCCCAAATCTCAGCCAAAAACAGCATTGAAACCCCCTTTCTCTGACAGGTCGCACTTTTCAAGTCATTTCCTAGGACAGGTCACAGTTTTCTGCCCAGTACCTGCTACCTAGGTCGCAAAACCGACCCCAAAAAGTGCGACCTGGCCTGTTCATGAGCTCTAGGTACCTGTTACTTTTTAATTACTTGATACTTCACCAGGACACATTTTTTCCAAGAAGGGTCTCTTCACCTCTCTTCCAAATCAGATTTCCTCACTCACAACACTTGTACTTGGGGCACCACCTTGACTCCCTGCTTATCCTTGTTCGTGTTGATCTCCGTCGTGAGACACCATCTTGTACTCATGTTTTTACGGTCCCCCATTGGACCTTTACTGTGTGGCAGCACCATCGAGTCGCCCTTATTTAGAGCATCCGAATTGAGCCATCCTCACATGTATGGAGTCTAGCCTGAGTCCCTTTGTATCCTGCTATAGTCCTCCACCCTTCATTGCTTGGTCCCTCTCTCGTGTCGCACACTATGGCCTTCAGTCCCATTGTCCACTATCCCACATGATATTGTGTCAGTCGCTGCCAAGCCATTCATGCCCTTTATGCTCTAACAAGGGAAGTTGTCCAACCACTCCTCCATATCCCTCATTCCATCATCATCATTAGTGTCTATCTGTTCGTCGCTCTACTATTTTCCCTCGTGCCATAGTTGGGATTCCATTATTGCCTCACCTATGGTGGACCTACTTCTATCGACATTAGCTCATTTACTCCAGATACCAGGTCTAGGGGGCAGTGTACCTTGGTTCGAGCTCTTTTTAGCATGAACGTGATCTATACACTGGATGGTCTAGTGATGCAGCAGCAGCTATTGGTGATTCCCAGGCATGTGTGAGATGTCTCAACCCTCATGAGGGGGTGGCCCTGCAGGTAGCCCCCCACATGCCCGGATGACTTCATTTCCACCCCTGATGCAGCTCCTCCCATTTTATGATATCAGCCTCCATCGCTTGCGGTGCCTCTTCGATTTGCACGTATCAGTCAGATGTTGCAAGCCCTTCCCCGCGTGTAGGGGGCATTTGGGTGTATTTGTATCTCATGTACTACCATATTATTGTATAAGTCCTGACAATTATTCCAAGCAGCGCATGTATGTGGGATTCATCATGTTATTTATTTGGCTCATGTTTAGACCAGCACATGCTTCATTATTGCGTTCCATGGTTTTCCGGGCGCCTTATTATTTGTACTTATTGTGTTCCATGGTTTTTCGGGCACCTTATTCTTTGTACTTTGTCTCGGCGGGCATAGGTATGCCTCCCCCGCCGCCTTTAGCACAGATACCACTTCATAGAGACTTGTTGCACCTGTAAGTCTCGTCTCCTCAAGGTCTAGTCCTTTAACACATCAGACAACATTACACTTCTCTCTCTCACTTCCCTTTTGATATCTAGTGATTGAGTTCTTACAACGTACTTCGGTCATACGATTTGCTCCTAACACTCGTACGTTGGGGGGCAATCTGTTACACCATTTTTTGGTCATCTAACCTATTATTATTAGATGAACCCAAGTACACCATGTAAAACCAATTTTACCCTAAGTAAAATTTCTTTCACCATATAAAATAACTCATTTGGTCATATTTAACCCAAAACAAGGAAATTAATTAAATAAATCCTTATTTATTTAATTATTTCCTAAGAACAAGTTATTTAAATCATTATTTAAATAATGTTCTTAGTTAAATTTGACTAAATCATACATAAATAATTAAATAAACCATTATTTATTTAGTTATATTCCCATCATTCCCCTGAAATGATAAATAAATCATTTATTTATTTATTATTTATAAATAAAGGAATTGACCCAAGTCAAGAATCCTTTTCCCTCCAACAAATATAATAAAATATTCCTAAAAGGAGCTTCTAGAATTCGATTAATAATATTTTATTCATGCACCAAGTTCTAGACTGCCCCAATATTTTGTTATAAATAGGGGGGGTTTCCCCATTCATTAACCACCTCCATTGCATTAGATCACTCTGGCTCTACTCTTGGTCACCATTTTTCCATTTTTTCTTTGTAAACTCCCATTGAGTTCTATGTTTATTTTTCTACACCACTAAGAGAGAGAAATGTTAGATCTGAAACACTGAGGACTTCCAAGAACCCATCCCACTGAGGAGAACAGGAAAACACCTTTCTTGTTTTCCTCTCAGGTGCCCCATTCGTTAATATAATACAAAATTCTTTCAAATACATTCTTCTTGTCTTGTCCATTGGATTTATGGAGCTATATTCTATTTTATCTGCTTAATGTCTTTTGTGCTGAGATCTGAATTTATGTAGCAAACTTAAAGATATTTTGCAGCCATAATCGATGTTAGGGCTATTAGTTATGAGTAGCTAAAGTGATATTTTACGATGAAAGATTCATACTAACACAAAATTTGAGCAGGAGTACTCGTTGGATGCAAAAATTAATTTCTCATTCAAGGAGTACCCATGTTGCATACTTTCGATGGACCCCACTACACGAAAAATGAGAAATACATTAAAAAACGTGATTGCAGTCATGTTTTTCCATTTATTTCTCATTTTTTGTATATCGGGGTCCATCGAAAGTATGAAACATGGGTACTCCTTGGATGAAGAATCAAATTATGCATCCAATGAGTGTTCCCGCTTGAAATTTGAGTAAACCCATAGGGAGATAAGTTGAAAAAATAGTTTTTTTTTTCCCTCTAAAATTTGATGATGTAATCTAATATTTTTTTCTTATTTCTACTAATATTTTATAATTTCCTTAGGAGGCCCATTTTAGACCTCAAAATCCCCCTAATGCTTAAGTGTACAGGTGTTGCATGCAATCACATGATCATCCTAAGGAATTGGACAATCCATTTTGGAGGAACTCCTAAATAATAAGGGTATAATTCCTCAAGGAATAGCGAAAGGAAATAGGAGCTCAAGAAGAGGAAGAAATGTTGAAAATGCAGCAAGAAATTCCTAATTTAATTTTTCCTTTAATTAAATTAGGACAAAATTGAACTTCCACATCAACATACAAATTGAATGAGTTAACTGAGTTGAAATAGTTGTTGTCACTCAGTTAGCTTAGTTAATTCAAGTTGGGGGAATGAACTTAAGTAGTGTACATTGATTCCTAAATTTTAGGATCCTAGGTTGAGTTAATTTCATTTGTAACAATTTAATTCAGTTAAATTGAGTAAAGTTTAGTTAAACTAGTTCCAACTGTTGGAGAAACTAGTGAGAGGTCTAGCAGTGGGGTGTAACTTCAGTGTTTAACCAGTTAACTAATCAATCAACTTAAATTAACTCATGCATGCATGAAATTCGAGTTACCCAGTTGAGATTGGAGTTCAAGGGTAGCGTACTATCAGTTGTATGCAGTCAAAGAAGGGCCTAAAGGAATTGCGCAATTCTCAATGTGCAATTTCCCTAATTAATAGGGGCTAATTCCTCATTAAACAACGCAATGAAATAGGAGATTCGGAAGGCTTGAAATTGGCTAAGTGTTGGCCAAAGTTAGTCAGTTAGGTAGATGATAGAAGATACTTTTGCAGGTTGTGCTCAAGCTTGAGCAAGCATATTGTATTCATCCATATTCTTTGATTAATGCAATACATATACGAAGAGGTTTTCAGCAGTTTTTTTCCCCTAGATAAAAATGTTTGTATGTGTGTTAAATCATGATACATGTTTTTGGTATGTGTTCTCGATCGTGAATTTTCTTCTGCGGTTGAGCAGAATAGATTTGAGTCTTATGTTTTAGTACATTACATGAGCATTTTTTGAATCTACAATTAAAATTCTACAAAAATTTGACTAAGCCTGGGCCAAAGCCTTTTAGTGAGCAGAGAAATAGGTTATGCACTTGCAGGTTGTGCTTAGTTGTGAAAATAAATTGTAGTACATCTTTATTCATTCAATTAATGCAAGAAAACAATGGGGTTTTTAGCAAATTGCTTTCCCCAAAGGAAAATACTTGTTACATGTGTGTGTAATTTCTTATTGCGTGTCTAAAATTTTGTTCTAAATTGTGAATTAATGTTCGGAGAGCAGTAGAGTAAGTTTGTGTCTTGTGATTTTGATTAAAACTTCATAAGAATTTTCAAATATACAACATAATTTCTACATGATCCTCTTCAGATATAGAAATCAGTTTCTAAATTGACTATCAAACCTCCTAAAGGAATGATTCATAAGTCAACATTTAATTTTTGTATGAGAGCTGCACAAAATTGTTGAGGATTTAGCTCAGACTCATTCAACGATGTCAGCTCTTGAGATGTTGCAGAGTTTTCCTTCCGAAAATAAATCTTTATTAGCAACAATTGGAGAATTAGATCCTCCATATTCGAATCTTATTATAATTAATCACGAAAAACATACTCCTAAACTCCCACCCCAACTAAAATTCATGATTCAAGTTATTGTTAGAAGTAAAACTATCCACCGCACAATCATAGATGAAGGTGCCTCAACTTGCATAATGTTTCTTTCATGTTGGAAAGACATTGGTTCTCCACAGCTTAATCAGTCACTAACAACCCTTAAGGATTTTGATGGAAGAGGATTTAAACCTTATGAGATCCTAAATTCATTAAAAGTAGAATTAGCTTGAAAAACAGTCTCGGTAGAGGTCGAAGTTATTAACGGACCTTTAGATTATAACCTCTTATTGCGTCGAACATAGATTTATGCCATGGTATCCATGGTCTCAACCTATTTTAGGATGATTTATTCCCCTCACCATGGGGGCATTATAGCCATAGATTAGCTTTCCTTTTTTATTGTCGATTCTCAAACTACTGAGAGTATTCCACTTGTGGGTGAATCCCCACACCCTTATCAACATGTTAGGATAAGATTTCTTAAATATTCATCTTTAATGGGAACTTTTATGCTCCATCCTCCTGAAATTATGAATTTGGTTTCCCCTATCGACATGAATTCATCTTGTATTATTCCATTTGATCCTTGGATAGTACCTGACAACTCTAACATTGACTCATTCGGAAATTGTATGTCGCCCTACCCCGTCGAGCTAGATTATGAAGATATTTACTTGGCATGTTCAGCAAATTCTAATACTGACACCTTAGTAAATTAGGTTGATCATTCCCAAGGTTTAGGTTCAAATTTTGACCCTTTCGATGACATATTTTCCATTGACAAAAGCATACCTCATGGGATGATATTCATCATCGATCCTGTTTACTTGAGATCTCGAGAAAAAAAAAATTATTCACCCAGTATTACTCAGACACTTCAGGGTTCTATCTCTATTCATGAGTTGAATTCAGAGAATAATTTAGAAAATATTGAGGATACCATACCCCTTGATATTTATATCAAACCTGGAGTTATTGAAAATGTCCATATTGGCGCATCTTGTTCTCCTGATGAGATTAAGAATTATAAGGACCTTTTTCAATAATTTTGTGATTTGTTTTCTTGGAAATATGAAGAGATGTCGAGCATAAATCCAAAAATTGTGGTGCATGAGATTAAAACATATCCATATGCCAAACCTATTCGATAACATTTACGTATGGTTCACCCGAAGAAAGTTGATGCTATAAAATAAAAAGTTGGAAAACTTTTGCGTGCTAGTTTTATCTATCCTAATCCTTTAACCGATTGGGTTTAGAATATTGTTCTCGTTATGAAGAAACATGGTACAATCTAAGTATGTGTCTATTATAGGGATATTAGATGTGCTTGTCCCAAAGATAACTACCTAACCCCTTTCATCAACCAAATCGTTGACGTTTGTGTCAGAAGCAATTTTTTCTCATTTATGGATGGCTTCTTCGGTTGCTATAAAATCAAAATCCTATCATCAAACCAGTGAAAAACTACATTCATTTATCCATGGGGTATGTTTTCCTACCGTAAACTTCATTTTGTTCTGAATAACATTGGCACAACCTTCTAAATGGAAATGAACTATGATTTCAATGATATTAAGCATATAGTGCAACCTTATTTGGATGATTTTCCTTCCCACTCTAAACATCTTGAAGATCATCCAATGAATCTTAGAGCGATCTTCCTACGTTTTCGACATTATAACATAAGATTAAATCCACACAAATGTGTATTTTGTGTCTAACCTGGTCGACTTCTAGGGTTCATAGTGTCTAATAATGGGATCCTCTTTGATCCTATGAAATTTTAGGAAATCATTGATTTTCCTGGTCCCTCTTCACTCGTTCAGTTACAACGCCTACAAGGGAAGGTTAAATTTCTATGTAGAGTCATCCCTAACTACGCAACATTTACAAAAGGATTTACTCGCTTATAGGAAAAAGGGTTTCCCTTCCATTGGGATCACACTGCTCAAAAAGCTTTCGATGATTTGAAAAATGTGTTGGCTTGAGCATCTTTATTATATCCCCTTGAATATCAACGAGACTGTTTACTCTATTTAGTTGTGGAAGTTAGAAAAATCACAATGGTTTTGGTACAATAAAATAAAATAGTAGACAAACACCCTAGATATTACTTGAGCCGAAACATGACTGAGACTAAATTCAAGTACTCACACGTCCAAAAGTTATATTTGGCAGTTGTGCAAGCTATCGAGAGATTTCGTCACTATATCCTACTTCAAAAAACTACTGTAGTTTCTGATTCCAGCCCTATGACTTACATTTTGTCATGTCAATTTTTGGGGGGGAAATACTCAAAATGGATAGTTATCCTCCAAGATTTTGATTTGGAATTCATCAAATATAAATCTAATAAATCTTTAGTTTTTGTCGAATCGATTTGCTACCTTTCCTCCTCTAAGTCATAATCAACAAATGATGATTCTATTCTAGATGAAACGTTGTTTATAATTAACTCTTTTGATCCCTTGTATGGAGATATCATCATTTATCTCCGGACCCAAACTTTCCGGCCTGATACTACTCGTTCTGATCAACATCGAATATGATACCAGGCTTGCCAATACATCATGATTAGTGACATGATTTACCATCATGGTGTTGATTCGATCTTTCAATGTTTTCTTACTCATGAGGAGGCTGAGAAAGATTTGAATGAATTTCATAAGGGTGCATGTGGTGGACACATGTCTGGCTATGTGATCACCCAAACAATTTTATGTACTAGTTATTTTTGGTTGACCATGTTTCAAGTTTGTATTTTGGCAGTCCAAGAATATCTCGCATGTCATATTTTTAATAGGAAATCTTGTGCTCCACCTGCTCCTATGCATGCAGTTATTGTCGTTGGTCCTTTTCTAAATGGGGCATTAAATTCATGACATATAAACCTCATTCGACCAGAGGGCATGGGTACATTATCGATTTCTAGATTACTTTACAAAATCGGCCAAAACGATGCCTACATTTGACAACAATGACAAAATTGGTGCATTGTTCCTATTCAACCATGTTATTTCAATATTTGGTGTGCCTCAAGCCATTGTCACAGACCATGGCACACATTTTCGAAATTACATGATGTTTGAACTTACTGTCAAGTTGGGCGTTCAACATGATAGCTCAAATCCCTATTACCCACAAGCTAACAGGGAAGTAGAAGCCATTAATAAGGCTTTGAAAATAATGCTCCAACGCATGGTAGGGATTCATAAGACAAATTGGCATATCATTTTTTTTTCACTTTATGGGAATACCAGACATCTATATGAACTGATACTAGATTCGCACCTTTTTAGTTGGTGTATGGTATAAAAGCAATTTTCTCGATTGAATGTGAATTTCCATCCTTAAAACTAGCCATCAAGCTTCTTCCTACAAATTATGCAGAAGAAGAACATATTTTTCACCTAGAGCACCTAGATGAGACTCGATGTGATGCTACAATGGCCAACAAGGCTCACAAAAATGTGTCAAAGCACAATTTGACCAAAATGTTAAACCTCATGCCTTATCGGAAGGTGACCTAGTCCTTTTATATGACTAGGGAGCTGACAAATTAGGAGCTGGGAAGCTCAAACCATTATGGTTAGGTCAATATATAGTCAAACAAGTACTAGCAAAAGGGGCCTATGAACTGGTTGAATTTGATGGAATTCCCTTGGCACAACCTCGAAATGGGTTGTACTTGAACAAATACTATGCTTAATATTTATTCTGCATAGTCACTATGTATATACTGTATAGGTTTGCTAGTGTGTTTACAATGTGGTTTTCTAGAGTTTTCTACTACCTATGCTCATCTTCAGTTTCATTGATTTGAACATGTTAGTATTCCTTCAGTTATATGTTGGTTATGCTGATGGCACCAGTCATAGTACTTCAAACCTTTCCTTCGCAGCATGGGTAATCTAAGCTCCCAATGATGAGTTAGTGAGTCTATAAGGAATTTTTATCAGTCACTCAAATAATAAATTTTTTTAGTATAGTGTAGTGGTCAAATTATTATTTGATGCTATTTCAAGTGGCATTCACCATTTAGTTTTCTTGATCGACTCACAACTTGTGGTACAACATTTAAACAACGTCTATTCAGTAAGAAGTCCAACTTTATTATGATTTTTTTAAGGGTTCACCTCTTAAAGCGATATTGTGATTAGATCGAGTATCAACATGTTCTTAGGAGTCTTAATACATTAACAAATGCATTAGATAATTATGTATTAGACTAAAATTTGCAACATATGTAAATATACAAACCATGATCAAACATTGTGCAAGAGAGTTGAATAAAAGTAGAAGACATCCATAGATATAAAAATGTATATAGCATTTGGTTTTACAAAAAATTGTGTCTGAGACACATATGGCCACACGACATATAATATCAAAATACATGTAGACAAAATATGGCTCAAAATCATCCTAGTTGACTAATCTCGATGATGTTCACGATAACACACGATCGTGTGGGTAAATTTACACAACAATCGATTGATACGCTCTGGCACTCCTATAGTGTACTGCACCAGATAGATAGGGACTTCATTAATCCTTATGACTGACACACTATGGGTCAAACACTCGACATGATGTTCGAAGTCGACAAGTATCTCTATTGTGTTAGAATTAGCCATCTCATCCACTGCCCCTGTTATGGCTCATTTGCATTTACCTTTGAAATATGTTTCAAAACACCCAAAAAAAAAGCACATATGTGAGAAAATGTAAAATTTTGTGTGTCATACAAGAATTTTGATTTATATGTCAGTACATTAACATTACGTGATGATATGTGAAGGTGGGTTGAGTCGGGCTCATTCACGTGCAGGACAGTTCGAGAACCAGACCGATGGGCATGTTCAGAGCATTGCACATCGGACAAGGTTGAGTCGGGCTCATTCGTAAGCTCAGGAGGGTTACGCCATGGATAAAATGAACTAATTTCCCAAAGGAAAAGAAGAGGTGCATTTCCATTAAAAACTTAAGAGTCTCGGAGGAGGCGCAAAAGGAAAAACAGATGGTCGAGATCGAAGCGGAGAGAGGGATGGAAGAGATTAAATCACTAACCGAAAATCACAAGTTTCAAAAGACAGGAGCGGGAGGTAAACGATAAAGTAGCCAAAGTACGATGTGCGATTCCTAGTGGGGCCTGATCGCAAAATCAAAAATTGCAAGTTTTAGTGGATAACAACGGGAGGTAATTGATAAAGTTGACGAAGTGTGATGTGCGATGTAGTGGGGCCCGATCTCAAAATCGTAAATCGCAAGTTTTAGAGGATAACAACAGGAGGTAAGTGATAAAGTTGTCGAAGTGCATTGTGTGATGCGCTGGGGCCCAATCGCATATCGCACATCGTTATTTTTAAAAGATAAGTGTTAAGGAAAAGTTAAAGGCAATGAAGGGTGATATGCAGGCGGATGCGATGCGGTTTCAAAAATGAAATCCAAAAGTTTTTAGATCTGGAGGTAAGGCATTTCTCATGTTAAACTGTGTTGGAGGAAGAAAATATGGTTATAACGTAAAACCGTTGAAACATCTTGGTAATAAGAAATAGGCAGAATGCGGAAGAGAAACTCAGGTAAGTGACCCGACGCATTTCAAAGGAGAAGAGACAGAGTCAAGTAGCAGGTGATATGATTAACAACGTTTGAAGCATAGGGGCATAGGCAGAGTTGGACAGAAAAGCGTATAGCGGCATTGTTCGGGGTACAAAAGTTGGGTCAAATCGGGCACTGAGGCGTCGTTTCAAAGCTGTGCAGCCATTGCATCATGACCATAAAGGCCACCTCGGCACTTCGGGAGGACGCATCATCAACAATAGTTACAGCAAAACAAAAAAAAATTCCAGTTTTAATTTCCTTTCTCAAGTATGATTGTATAAGTAATCTTAACATTTTAGGTAGTCGAATAGTTTCAAGAAGTTCAGCAGTTACGAACCACTGTGGTTTATTTAAGTAGATAGAAATAAAGAAAAGAGGCTTCGAGTTTTGGACCTCTGGATGAATGTTAGTTTATGACTGAATTCTCTTAGAAATTAATGAAAGAAGATCAAGTTTCCTACACCTTTTGATGTTGATATGTCTTTCACGTTTTGTTATGTGGCTATTCCTCTTTGAATTAAGTGAAGTAATGTAGCAATTGGTCTCTTAATTACATTTGTGAGTAAGAATTAAATAACCTTAATTTGCGCTCCTTAACCTCATCTCTTCTCTCTTCATAAAGTCCTGATAGAACTTTAAAGTGATAGATTTTGTGTTTATAGCGTATTATTTTAAGTTCTCTGTTCCTTCAAGAATTTCTTTTGAAACTTAAAAGTGGTAGATTTTGTGTTTATAGCATATCATTTTGAGTTTCTCTTACAGTTCTTCTTTTCATTCCATTCAAATATCAACAGTTTATGGCATTGTGAAGGCTTTCATTAAATCAGTTTATCGAGGGTATTAAGTAACTGAATTCCAAGGGTGTTAAAAAAAGGCCATTTGATATGGTAATTGTGACATACTGTTACACAGTAATTTGTCACCGTCCCTGCAATCCCCGTCCCGCACATTGGAGGGCTCATTTCGTGACCTGTGAGCAGTGACATGGCTTGAAACGACTTTCATGACATCCCTCTGAACAAGAGCTTTCATTGCCCTGAAGACATCTCCTTGTGAAAAACCCTAAAAATGGCCCTTTTTTCATTAGCGCGATCAAGCAGTTCAGTACCCGCACCAATGGGGAAAATACTTCAAAGAGGCCGCACCAGTTGGCGCTCTGTCCCAGAGTCACACTCGCGCCAGCCAATTTAAGGAGTGTTTTTCAAAAATAAATGGCATAAGTTTCGTCCTAACTGATCCAGGAACTGATATCTATCTTGAGTTGGGAGTTTTGGCTACGGGTTTCCATAGAGAGGAAGTGGTTTACCACCTCTCATGGAAGCTTCCTTAAGGATAGGGCCAATCCCATGATTATATGGATCCCAACTCCCCTTCCTCCATCTATAAAAGCTTGCCCATCTCCATTGCAAGCTAGTCTTCAAGTTCCCAAATTTCCAAGAGCCTTATGCTGCAAGAGCCTCCATAATCCCCTTAAGGCCAATTTCAAGCAAGGAGACTATCGTCAAGATCCGAAGAGAAAGGTTTGTCCCATCCCTGACAGGCTTTTCGAGATGTGTTCTGCTGGCGACCCTCCGAAGGAGAATTCAGCGTCAGAACTATGGTTGTAATTTTCCTTTGATTGATTATTAATGAACGACTATTGGTTATGGTTCCACTCTTGTTGTTATCTATGATGATGAGTTATGTCCTTTCTGACTGACATATAGTTGCATCTATTGGATTTTACGCTTGCGTTTGTTTTGTTTCTCGCATGTGCAGGTGTCCTATCACAGAGATCGTGGGGATCGTGATCTGCTAGAGCTAAGGAACGGGAGTGCCACCTCTTCTACAAGCAACAGCGTTGGATTCCAGGTAAGCCTTCATCGCTATTTGGTTTATTTGCAATTATGAACCTGCACTATAGCGTGACTGATTGTTGCTAGACCCGGTCTGGGATAGTAGGGATCGCCTCTGTCTGCAGAGGGGATTTACCTCCACAACAACATCTGTTACACAGTAATTTTTCACCATCCCTGCAATCCCCGTCCCGCACATTGGAGGGCTCATTTCGTGACCTGTGAGCAGTGACATGGCTTGAAACCAATTTCATGACATCCCTCTGAACAAGAGATTTCATTTCCCTGAAGACATCTCCTTGTGAAAACCCTAAAAATGGCCCTTTTTGCATTGGCGCGATCAAGCAATTCAGTACCCGCGCCAATTGGCGCTCTGTCCCAGAGTCGCACTCGCGCCAGCCAATTTAAGGAGTGTTTTTTAAAAATAAATGGCGGAAGTTTCATCCTAACTAATCCAGGAACTGATATCTATCTTGAGTTGGGAGGTTTGGCTACAGGTTTCCATAGAGAGGAAGTGGTTTGCCACCTCTCATGGAAGCTTCCTTGAGGATAGGGCCAATCCCATGATTATAGGGATCCCTGCAATCCCCGTCCCGCACATTGGAGGGCTCATTTCGTGACCTGTGAGGAGTGACATGGCTTGAAACCAATTTCATGACATCCCTCTGAACAAGAGCTTTCATTGCCCTGAAGACATCTCCTTGTGAAAACCCTAAAAATGGCCCTTTTTGCATTGGCGCGATCAAGCAATTCAGTACCCGCGCCAATTGGCGCTCTGTCCCAGAGTCGCACTCGCGCCAGCCAATTTAAGGAGTGTTTTTTACAAATAAATGGCGGAAGTTTCGTCCTAACTAATCAGGGAACTGATATCTATCTTGAGTTGGGAGGTTTGGCTACAGGTTTCCATAGAGAGGAAGTGGTTTGCCACCTCTCATGGAAGCTTCCTTGAGGATAGGGCCAATCCCATGATTATAGGGATCCCAACTCCCCTTCCTCCATCTGCCAAAAACTTGCCCATCTCCGTATATGACTAGTCTTGAGTTCCCAAATTTTCGAAGCCTTATCTTGCGAGAGCCTCCATAATCCCCTTAAGACGATTTCCAAGCAAGGATCTTTTATCATCAAGATCACGAAGAGAGAGGTTTGTCCCATCCTTGACAGGCTTTTCGAGATGTGTTCTGCTGGCGACCCCCCGAAGGAGAATTCAGCGTCAGAACTATGGTTGTAATTTTCCTTTGATTGATTATTAATGAACGACTATTGGTTATGGTTCCACTCTTGTTGTTATCTATGATGATGAGTTATGTCCTTTCTGACTGACATATAGTTGCATCTAATGGATTTTACGCTTGCGTTTGTTTTGTTTCTCGCATGTGCAGGTGTCCTATCATGGAGATCGTGGGGATCGTGATCTGCCAGAGCTAAGGAACGAGAGCACCACCTCTTCTACAAGCAACAACGTTGGATTCCAGGTAAGCCTTCATCGCTAGTTGGTTTATTTGCAATTAAGAACCTACACTATAGCGTGAATGATTGTTGCTAGACCCGGTCTGGACTAGTAGGGATCGCCTCTATCTGCAGAGGGGATTTACCTCCACAAAAAATTGGCGACTCCGCTGGGGATCGTTAGCTTGTTGTCATTCGTTTTATAAGCTATAGACGAAGCCTGAAATTGGCCAAATAGCCTTCGAAACGCTTTTGCTCTGCAATTGCGAAGTAGATCAAAGTTTCTTTAGTCAATCTCCGGTTTAGTTTGTAAACTGAACCCTTTGAGCATTGTCTTGTCTTTTCGGTTGATTCTTGATCCTCCTTGCTTGATCAACTCTTTTGGGCTGGTTCTTTCTGTGGATTTGGGTCTTTGATAGCTTGATCATCACTGGTCTTCTTGTTGGATTTTTTTTTATTTTTTTTTGACTGAGAGACTCGATTGGCGCGCTTTTTAGCTCGACAGTCGCGCCCATTGGCGCATGTTGCTTGTGTATTACCCACGCCAATTGCTTTCTGGCGCTAGTTACAGCTTCACAGTCGCGCCAATCCTGTGAGGTGCTAGGGTTTGCTCAGTTTGAAGCTTCCTAAGCCTGATCTGTGTGTTTGGTCTTGATTTTTTCACTGTTTGAGTGTTTTGGAGCCTTGATTGACTGACTGGTACCTTCATCCTTTGGTTGTTTGCCCATTTCCATCGATTTTACATTCTAGCCCTAGGTCATCTAGGTGTTATTGTGTGTTGAGCCTTCCTTGGGAATTTTCGATTCTTATCGGTTCAGTCAGCCCTGTGATTGCTTCTTTGCATTCGTTTGGTGTTTTTCTATTGTCTCATCGTGTTGTTTGAGTGATTGTTCTCTTTTCCATTCAAATTCCGCCTTGTTTCGTTTGGGCCTAGATTACACGGCTCATTTGGAGTCTTTGGGATCCTTTTCGTTTTGAGGGACTTTTGGTCGATTTGAGGTCTGATTGTGATTGTTATTGAGTGAAATTTGTTTGTTTTTCTCTCTTATCATCATTTCTTGAATCACTCTTGCATTAGTTTTCATTTTTTAGCGCACTTTTCTCTGAAATATTGAAAATACAAAAAAAAAATCGCTTTTGCTTTTCATTAGTTAATGAGAATTAGATCTTTTCGGTGTTAGTAGTGATTGGTAACTTTGAACGAAAAGCTTTTTAGTTTTCATTAGCTACATTAGAGATATCATTGATTGTTTTCTGTTCATTTCGTTATCGTGTGAAAAGCTCTCAACTCTCTCATAAATATCTTTCATCAAATGAAATAATGTACTGTGGCATATAGAGTGCATTTAGAAGATTTTGAGACTTCACATTCGCTAGGGCCTGAAAACTGAAACGTAATTGAAGATAAACTTTAAAATTTACTCAATTTACACTAAGGCAGCATTGAAATCTAATGAAACACATTTAGAGGTCTAGGCTAGAGACGTGTTCCGGCGTCTTAAAACCTAGTAGTTGTCGTTCGCCTCTTGGCATTAGACAGCGCTAGTATGGACTTGTGCTCCCCGTACCATCGCGTATATAAAGGGAGACCCCACTAGGTTTCAATCCTTTATCCATAGGAAGCCGAGTCTGCCGCCCTATACCCGTGATACACCGGACATAGCATTCGGGGAGATTTCCTGCACGTACGTTAAGTCCTTGGTTGATTTCTCTTTCATTTTGAAACCAAGGTGTATATTGCAATTCACGGTTATTTGGTGCACCCTTTGCCTAGTTTTCCTGAGTAGTCATTTGATCTTTTCTGACTCTTTAAATTTGAAAGGATCACCAAGCGCTTGTCCTTTCATGCTTGTGTCAAATCTGAAAGAGATAGAGTCACCTTTTCAACCGTTTCTCGACTCTTAAAACATGAAACGGTGAACTTTCTAAAGTTTCAATGTGGTAAAAAATTAATCACCCGCGATCACACGCCCTGTTAGATTTTGCTTATTGGCCGTTTGATTTTGTGTCTTGACTCTTTTTCAGCCCGTGTGTGTGTTTGATCTTTTTCTCTTGTCGTTACTACCACAGTGGCGGAACCTTCGGTTTCATCTACTGGTAGTCCTTATACGGACGATTCATCAGAGACTTCTGAATCCTCTGCTGAACTTTAGCAGCCCATTGTTTCTGAGCAACCCTTTGGGGGACCAGTTGAGTTCGATTGGCCCTTTTCCGACCCTTGGTCTGAATTGAGAGTAGGGGCTCAGTTCCTTTCTCTTACATCGGGTTCGCCTTTTGTAGCTGTTGTTTTTCCTCCTAGTCCTCGCCGTCTATTACGAGATCTAGCGGCAGGCTCAAACATGAGTGATTCCAGCGAGGAAATCCCCACGTCCGGTGAAGATTACCAGTTATTTCCTCGGAGATTATTTCCAGGAGACAACTATGAACCGGTTGTTATGTCATCATCCAGTCCCTCATTACCAGCAGGGTATAGATCCTTGGGTCAGATCATTGCCGCCGCAGCCTCTATGGGGGTATCAGCTCCTTCTATGAGGTCGGTGGTTCCTTCATTGGGGATGTCTCCTCAGACACCCGTCACTTATGTACCCGCTCGGCCCACTGTCTGTGTGGCCGCATCTGCACCCGCTGTCACGACACCCTCCGCGAGGGCTATGCCACCTCCTGAAGATGTTTATATAGCGACTGCTATGTCGGAGAACATTTCTCCGGACGAGTATCGGTTATCCTTACAACAACCGAACCCCGAGGTTGGACAAACCTCTCAAGATCCTAACTACTCTTATTTTTCACATTATGCACAGGATGGTACACTCGTGTATGCTTTTCCAGGTCATTATGATGAGCACGGGGACATTTTACGTTTACCCACTCCTGAGGCTCACCTCCATGCTCAAGGTTTACCTTACAACCAGGCTTATAACCCGCAAGGGCAACCTTTCCAAGGTCAACCTGCGGGCCAACCTGGCTATCCTTATGACCCACAGGGGTAGCCCGTGCAAGGCTATCCTGCGGGCCAGCAAGGGCCATCGTACAGCCCGCAAGGACAGTATTACAACCCTTTCGGTCAACCTGTGCAGCCTCAGCCAGGGTACCAACCGGGGCCGGTATATGGTCCTGGGGGGCAAGTCCAACCTTACCAACCCATGCAACCTCAGTATCCTGTTAATCCAAATGCTGCACACCAGCCAGGACCATCTTATGGTCCTACTGCAGGTCAAACCGGTTACCAGCCACCACCTGGCTCCATACCTCCACCAGGCCAATCGGTCTATCCGGCACAACCTGGTGTTCTGCCTCCATGCCAACCGGTCCATCTAGTACAACCTGGTGCTTCTCAACAGCCAGGTCAACCTGCGCAACCGGCTCAACCTGTCCACCCGGGTCAACCTATTAACCCATGGCATCCCCCTCACCCAGGTCAGCCTGCTCAACCAGGCCAGCCTGTCCATCCTATTAACCCTGCACAACAGCCAACTTATTCGATGTCGCAGCCAAATCAACCGCTGCACCCTAATTACTAGGCTTAGCAGGGTCCCACCTACCAGTAGCCCACTCAACCTCAAGGCGGGTACTATTTTCATGGTCAATACCGACCGAATTATAGCCAGCCCCATGGGTCTAACTATTGTCCTCAACAACCCAGTTATACCTATACTCAGCAGCCGAATCCAAATGCTGCTTACACAGGGCCGACTCCTAATCAGGGTCCATACTCTGGTTATCAACCCCCGTACGCTGGTTACCAGCAACCAAATCAGGCTGGTTATAACACCTATACCCCCTACGGTTAGAATCCTGCTGGACATAACCCATGGGGGCAAGGATATTCCCAACCAGCGTGGAGTACAGGTTCTGGTCCTTACCCAGGGCCAGGTATGCCGTCTAATCCGCCATTGTCGTTCCTGGCTACCTTGGAGTTACCAGATGTTTCAAAATTAACGAATGATCCAATACTGCATAATCCTTATTGGCCTCCAGTTCCTACCAAGGTGCCCGGCGATTGCCCCAAGTTTGAGGGTAAAACTGGGGAGGACCCCCAAGCTCATGTGATGAACTACCATCTTTGGTGTTTGTCCAACTCTTAGGTGGATGATTCAGTTCATCTACGCCTCTTCCAGCGCACTTTGACTGGTGCTGCAGCCAAGTGGTATATCGAATTACCCCGTGGCATCTTTCAAGATTTCAATACCTTAGCCATGGCTTTTCTGACTCATTTTCAGTTATCGGTTCGCTACGAAGCCGGGACGCACCTCCTGACTTCTTTGAAGCAGGACAAAGCCACCCACATTTCTGATCACATCCATGAGTGGTGACGTTGTCGTAGGCTGATCAAATTCCATATACCTTATCAGATACTAACTCATTGGTTCACCACCTCCTTCGTTAACAAAATCGCCCAAGATATTTCTATGGGAGCGTGTGTGACTGAAGAACAAGCCATAGCGTGTGCCCAATATCTGGATCTGGTATACTCACAGTCCGGCACGCTGTACGATATCTTGTGTGATGCTCCACGGTCTGGAACCTCTAAAGCTCCACCTACTCCAGCGGTGGATGGTGTTATTGGTTCTGTATCTCAGAATTCGAAAAAATCCTCGAATGGGAAGCAGAAGTCCAATTCATCCAATAATTCTGCTCCTCTTGCCCCTACCGATTCTGGAAAAACTACAGAGGTTAACACCATTCAGGCCAATCCTACGAACAAAGCCTCCAAAGGGAAAAAGAAGGGCAAAGGTAAATCCAAATCCGACGCCCCAAAGCTAGAATCCAAACCTTGCACTGAGGATGGTTCTCAACATAAACCGAAGTATCCCTGCCTCATTTGTGAAGGAGACCATTATACCAAGGATTGTCCATGAAGATATAAAGTTAGTCAACTTCTAAAAGGCTCCAAAGGAACTCTGGCAGTTCTTAAAGAACCATTCCCATCTCAGCAGACCTAGATGGTTGAACAGTCGTCACCATCTGCACCATTTGGGTCCCAGGTCTTTATGATGAATGGTACAGCACCCATTTCTATTGCTACGTGTTCGAAGGATTACAACGAATCACAGCAGGCACCGGGGAAGGCAGTTGCGGATGGACCACCTCCCCCACCTGTCTCCAGTTCGTTGGAAATTGAGCAGCCCACTTCTGAACCTGTTGTGAAGCCACCTTCTAAAGGTGTTTTACAAAGATCTTCTTATAATGCGAATGCCCGTGCCACTCAGCACTATAGTATTGTTGAGGATTTGGCACAGGCACCTTCTGCTATGTCTGCACTCGAAGTTCTTTAAAGTTTTCCTTCGCAACGGAAGGCTTTGCTGTCTGCAATCGGTGGCATTGATCCCGCCGATTCAAGTCTTCTCACCTTCGACTTAGAGAATTTCACCCCCGAACTTCCACATCAGATCGCTCTTGTTATTCAAGTCAAGATCAACGGTCTTAACATCCATAGGGCCATTGTGGATGAAGGTGCCTCTACCTATGTCATGTCGTCCGCTTGCTGGAAGGTCATTGACTCTCCAGCCCTTTCATCATCTCCCAATGCCCTAAAGGCATTTGATGGTTGGGAATCCAAACCCATGGGTGTTCTCGAGAGTCTAGCGATTACTTTACAGGGGAAGACAGTCAACGTAGAAGTGGAAGTGGTTGACGCCAAGCTTAACTACAATATACTTCTCGGCCGCAGCTAGACTCATGCCATGCTATGTGTGCCTTCCACCCTCTTTTGACTTCTTAAGTTCCCTCACGAGGGAAAAATCGTTACGGTGGATTAGTTGTCTTTCTTCACCTCCACCTCCGAGAACAACGTTCCGTACGTGGATCAGATCCCAAATCCCCCTGACAGTGTAGGACCCGGTCTCTTCAAATACCCCGTCCTCATGGGTATTTTTCCCGCACCACCACCGCACACCACTCAAGTTAACATGATCTCTAGGTCTGATGACCCATGGCTCATCCCTTCGACTGAGCAGGTGGCTGAGTTTGGAGAATCGATGCCTTTAACTCCAGTAGAGATTAGTTACTGCGAAATCGTTGCTGCATCTAATCCTCCTCCTCCTCAGCATGCTCCTTTCAGCATGGCTTTAGATGTCTACTCTCAATCCCCGTGGCTCGGTCAGGCCGATTCGCCTGATCCTCTCAAAGAGATTTTTCTTTCTGATGAAGCCATTGTTGAAACAATGTCTCTGGAGGAGCTGCCATGGAGCGATGGACATCATCGTTCCTCCTTTACGCCTGGCCTGGGGACAATTTCATATTGTCTAGAGCGTTTTGCATCTCAGGTTCCCACTCCCCCTCTCCAAATGCCCATTTTTACGCACGAGGTTCTTTCGGAGGGAAACCTAAGTAATATCACTCAAACCATCCCGATCAACATCTCCGTTAAACCAGGGATTGTTGAGAACATACACGTGGGAATGACTTGTTCTCCTGATGAGATACAAGTCTATACTGATCTTTTTAAATAATTTAGAGATGTGTTCGCCTGGTCCTACGAGGAAATGCCTGGGATTGATCCCAGTATCGTAGTGCATGAGATTCCAACCTACCCTGGTGCGAAGCCCGTGCGCCAACGCTTACACCCAGTGCATCCTCGCAAAGCCGCTGCAATTAAGGCAGAAGTTGAAAAACTTCTGAACGCGGCGTTTATCTATCCCATCCCCCTCATAGAATGGGTTTCCAACATTGTCCCTGTTGATAAAAAGCAGGGTACTATTAGGGTCTGTGTTGATTACCGCGATATTAATCTCGCCTGTCCGAAAGATAATTATCCCACTCCGTTCATAGACCAAATTATCGACGAATGTGCCGGAAGTGAGATTAATTCCTTGATGGACGGCTTCTCGGCATATAATCAAATCAATATTTTACCTGAGGATCAACACAAGACTGCATTCATCTGTCCGTGGGGTACTTTCGCTTATAAAAAGCTCACGTTCGGCTTGAAGAACGCTGGAGCCACTTTCCAGCGTGCGATGTCTTATGCTTTCCATGACATCCGCCATATCGTTCAGCCTTATCTGGACGACTTGCCATCTCATTCAGCTAGGCGAGAGGACCACCCTAAACACCTCCGCTAGATATTCCTTCGCTGCAGGCGCTACAATATTAGGCTTAATCCTCATAAATGCGTCTTTTGCGTGGATTCTAGCCGTCTTTTGGGATTCATAGTCTCCAAAGACGGGATTTGCCTTGACCCTTTAAAGGTTGAGGCTATCATCAATCTCCCATCACCCTCCTCATTATATCAGTTGCAGAGTCTGCAGGGAAAAGCCAACTTCCTTCGACGCTTTATCCCGAACTACGCCGAGGTGGCCAAAGGGTTCACGCGCCTATTAAAGCAGAACGTTCCCTTCCATTGGGACAAAATTGCTCAACAATCCTTTGAGAAGCTGAAGACGTTACTTGTTAATGCTCCTTTGCTTCGTCCTCCGGACTACCACCGTGATTTCACTTTGTATGTCGTCACCGCGTTTAGCACCATAGCTATGGTTCTGGTGTAGGATGACGATGATGGTAATGAGCATGTTTTTTATTATCTATCACGGAACCTTCTCGACACAGAAACACGTTATGCTCACGTTGAGAAGTTAGCGTTAGCCGCAGTACACGCTGTGCAGCGTTTTCGCCACTACATCCTGTTGCGTACGATAACAGTGGTTTCGGATTGCAACCCCATGACATATATTCTCTCTCGACAATTACTAGGTGGAAAATACTCCAAATGGATCGTTATCCTGCAGGAGTTTGACTTAGAGTTCACTACTGCTAAGTCAACCAAATCACTCGTTTTCGCGGATCTTATATGCTTGCTCCCGACAGACTCCACTCCTTTACATTTCGAGGATCATATCCTGAACGAAACTCTTTTCCTCATCAGTAATCGCGACCCTTGGTATGGCGACATAATTGTGTATCTTCAGACCTCCACATTTCGATCTGAGTTGACTAAAGATGCCCGACGTCGAATTCGGCATCAGTCTCAACCCTACCGCATCGTAGGAGATACCTTATACCGCGTTGGAGTAGATTCGGTGCTCCGCCGGTGCCTCACCTTGGAAGAGGCTAAAAGGGTCCTAAATGACTGCCACAGTGGTGCCTGTGGTGGAAATATGTTTGGATATGCCACTGCCCAGAAAATTCTGCGAGCAGGTTACTTCTGGCCATCAATATTCAAAGACTGTATCGTTGCAGTCCGTAATGCCACGCGTGCCAGGTGTTTCAGCACAAGATGCGTGCGCCGCCTCTCCCTTTGCATCTTGTTATTACCGTCGGCCCTTTTGCGAAATGGGGCGTGGATTTTATGACGTGTAACCCTCATTCGGCCGGGGGGAATGTGTATATAATCGTCGCTGTCGACTACTTCACCAAGTGGGCCGAAGCGATGCCTACACTAGCTGCCGACGGTAAGACAGCTGCCCAATTCATCTTCAACCACATGATTGCACGTTTCGGGGTCCCTCAAGCCATCGTTACTGACCATGGTACTCATTTCTGAGATTATATGATGGCCGAGTTGACTTCAAGATTGGGCTTACGCCACGATAGCTCAATGCCATATTACCCTCAGGAAAATGGCCAGGTTGAAGAAATGAACAAGGTTCTGGTCACTATGCTTCAACAAACAGTTGGTATTCACAAATCAAATTGGCACCTCCAGCTGTTCTTAGCTCTATGGGCATACCAGACGTCTGCAAAGAGTGCAACTGGATTCACACCATTTCAATTCGTGTATGGTCTGGAAGCAACTCTTCCGGTTGAATGCGAGATTACTTCTTTGAAATTAGCTGTGGAACTTCTACCCGATACTTCTGCTGAGGAAGATCGTCTTTTGTATCTGGAATGGTTAGATGAAACCCGCCGTTTAGCTGCTTTAGTCATTGAAGCACAAAAGAAGCGGTTCAAAACTCACTTTGATCAATCAGTTTCTCCGCGTTCCTTTATCGAAGGGGACCTCGTCCTCCTATACGATCAAGCGCATGACAAGCTTGGGGCCGGTAAGTTCCAACCTATGTGGCATGGGCCCTACATAGTAAAATGCGTTTTGAAAAATGGGGCTTATGAGCTTATAGATTATGAAGGACTTCCGCTGGCATAGCCCAGAAATGGGCTGTACCTCAAAAAATACTACGCCTGAAGTTATTTTTGGTGTGGTGTGTGTACATAGGTGTGTATTTTTCATTTGTCTGCATGTGTGGTGTGGTGTGCAATGTAAACATCTTTCTGTTGATCGGGTCTTCCTAATTGTGCAAATGTCCATCAATCCGTTTGTTGGTTTCGCGGATGGTGCCTCCCGCAGTACCAGGAATCTGTCTTCGGCAGCCTGGGTAATATACGATCCTACTGGTGAGTTGGTCAACCTACAAGGTGTGTGTCTGGGACGTGCTACAAATAACATTTCGAAATATAGTGTTGTGTTGGAATTATTAACTGAGGCTGTAAACCTTGGTATCCGTGAATTACTTGTGTATCTAAACTCACAACTTGTAGTATTACAACTTAACGGTCATTATTCAGTCAGAAACCCATCCATTTTACGTTTGTATCTGCGTATTCGTTTACTGGAAAGAAATTTTGATTATATTACATATCAACATATACCCAGGCATATGAATACATTAACAGATGCAGTAGCTAATTTGGTGCTAGATAGACATTTGCGCAATTTGTAAAACAACATCACATGTAAAAAGAAAGATCCATCCAGAAATAGATATGTATATATATAGATATAGAAATGTTTACATAGTGTGTGTCGCATGAAATCAAAAAATATACATGTTCATCTTAATACATCCGGAGACGACATGTCTCTCAAAAAATATGCATGAAATAAGCCTTAGGTGTCTAATCTGCGTGGTGCTCGTGATAACAAGTCACCGCACGCACTAGCCGTCTCAGGATACGGTGGAGGCGACTAGGCACTCCCACCGTATGTCTCTGGTATGCTAGTGGGACATCTGCCAGTCAGGCATAATCTGGAATCCCCCGGGCAATTCCCTCGAGGTTCTGGATCAACTCTCCCCCCTCGGCACCCTCCGCCTGAGGGTCAGCTGTGGGCTGAGTTCTTCGTGAGATAGGAGACATACCGGCAGGTCACTCTGGGCCGACATCTGCATACACACATAACAACTGTCTTTAGAATGAACATGTATTACCAAAAAAAAATCATAAATGCATAAAATCAAAAATATGATCTCACCCAACTCCTCATCCCAATCATCTCCCTCTCGGAGTGGAAGATCTATATCACCAGTGAAATCGGTTCCTGCATATGGCCAGTCTTTGACTACGATCAACTGACACCGTAGCCACCTAAAAAACTTCGGCCTCCAGGACATCTGTTGGCCCCCTCCCGCTCTGGGCATCAGTGCTGCCCAGCAAGCCATTCTCGGCTCTCGTGGTATCGGCTCAGCTACTATGGCCCCTTGGCCCTGGAAGATTGGTAGTCGTTCCAAGATGAACGATACCATGATAGAACCATAGCCAAACTGTTTCAGTTTGGCTTGCTTGCATTTTTTCAACTGCCTCTTCATGTTGACTGTCACTGCTGTGGCCCAATCAAACAATGTAGGACTCATACACTCAGAGGCGAGTATGAGTTGGGCTTTGGTGGCTTCATGAGGGGCCTTCGCTCCTGCAGCCCGCGTAATGGTGTGTAGCACTACTCTAAGTGCTAGATCCTCGATAGTGTGAATGTCTACCTTTCCACTTCCTGATCCGGTTTGTGCCCCTGGGCACACCCTCGCCATTACCTGCTCCATCTTTTCACCTGATGGTCTGCTCCCTGTCAATATGGGCACTGGACCTCTGCGCGATAGTCCGGTTATGAAGTATACGTCAGAAACCTCCAGTTCCAATACTTGATCCCGCAACTTAAACACTTGTTCATCTGCATCCCAAATACTGATCAGGTACTGTAGAAGCTCAGGTTGAGCTTGTAATCAAGGTGTCAGGAAAAACTTTTTGAGCCCACAGTTCTTGAGGGCATTCATACAAGTTTCATTTTCCATGGCTAATTCATCCTCTTCCCCATGCTCCCTCTCTCTCCATTCAATCACCATTTTGCTCGGTTGCCTGCATCAACATGGTCAAAACCCTTGATTAGATCTCTGTTATGCTTGAAATTTCATGAAAATCACTAGCTATTTGGAAATGTAAATTGGAAAACCGCGCTGCGCCATTTGCGCAGCTGTTTCCTTAACAGTGGCGCCAGTTGGCGCGGGCCCTTTGTATACAAAAGGCCATTGGCGCGGGTCCGTGCCTGATACCTGCGCCAATGGGCGGAGCCCTAAAATTACAAAAATCCTCTACAGAAATCTAATTAGCAATGGAAAACTATTAAAAAATGGATTAAAATGGAGTACAGGGAAGTGCCTCTTACCTAGAATGAACGGGAATCTGAATGGTAGCCTGCATTAGTCGCAATCGCCGTCAGAAGTTTGCATACCAAATGGACCACTATTGTTCTCCAATGAGGTAAATAGTAAAAGTAATTTTGTTTTTACCATTTGAGACTTATTTATAATTTTTTGAAATCTCATTAGGTTTTAAAAGTCATTTTTTATTAATCTTTTAATATATTTTGTCGAAAATGGATTTTACACTTGCCTCTGTGTGCAGCAACAGGTTTTTACGCGACTTAAACGGTGAAACGAGTTGTATTTTATACTTTTTCGGACTCGGTAAAAACACGAAAAAGTCACTTTGGAGTCATCTTTCAGCTCTTTTCTGACTCTCTAAACATGAAAAGATTGCCGAGGCCCTTGTCGTTTCGATCTCGTTAAAGTGGACACGAAACGACATCTACCCAGTATACGTTTACCCCTTTTTCGGGCTGGGATAGATTATTTACGAAAAAGGAATACCCTAGCCTATCGCGACTAGGAGGTTTTCTCAGACATATTTTTCTACCTTTTCGGATCTAAGGAACTATTTACGAAAAGGGACCATTGGAGTTTACTTTTCAGCTGTCTTTTCAAACTCTCTAAACATGAAAAGACGCCGAGTTCTTCCTTTGTCAGACTCGTTAAACCCTGATGACATCGGATTCAGTCGAAATGACGTTATTCGAGTCGCTCCTTCCTAGGGCTCGTTAAATGTACTAGGATGGACTTATATCACAAGCATATGCTATCCCCTTCAAGCTTGTTATCAAAAATAATTGGGGTACTCGCCAGAAATGGTGGGGAAAAATGGAACCAGCATCATTGTCGTGTCGGCAGTATGTCGCTCTTGAACATGGCACTTTTCTACATTTGTGTCGGGTTGGGGACATCTCATCTCGTTTTTCACTTGCCTCCATGGATTTGGGTAGTCCCTTTTGACCTCTCATCTGCTCTTTGCCTCATCACTATGACCTCCGATCTTATGATGTCAAATACTGCCAAGTCCACTGTCGTGTTCTTCATATGTTCAAGAGAAGTTGACCTCTGCAAATATCAACCTCCCTCTAATTCTCATTTGATCGTGATTCACCAAAACATTATGTTCCTCTGTCTCGCGTCGATGATGTGGGAAACATTATGGCCCACCTTCGATCAAGGTCACTTCCTGTCGACTTCGGCTCATTATCCGGGAAGCTGATCTAGAGACTCCCTTTCGGTGCCTTGGAGCCTACATGCCTCAATGGCAGGTTCTTAGCATTCGACGCGAGGTTTTCATTATTGGCCTCCGATCAAGTGATTCTATGGGTGTTCGACGCCAGCTCATTGATTCACATGCCGTAGATTGTACCTGTAGTACCTTGAGGGCCATCGTCATTATTGGTGGTACCTCTCGTGTTTGTTAACAGCTTTCATCATTGGATGGTAATCAGACAATGTTCTTGCATGTTCGACTTCAGCTCATTTATTCACATGCTCGGACTTGTACTATGTTCGGGTCGAGATGGAGCGCAAGACCCTGGATTGTGTCTGTTGTAATCTAGGCTGCGATTTTGTGGATTATTATGATTAGTTACATGACTCACTTAT
This sequence comes from Pinus albicaulis, assembly GCA_034641835.2. NCBI lineage: Eukaryota > Viridiplantae > Streptophyta > Pinopsida > Pinales > Pinaceae > Pinus > Pinus albicaulis. The sequence continues at coordinate 348,832,544 of CM076584.1, forward strand.
TGGATGGTTGCGACCATGCCTGAGTCTATTTATCTATCCTCACTGGATGGCTGCGTCCATGCCTTGGATCTGGATTATTGTGTACTCTTTTATGGATGGTTGCGCCCATACCGCATATATATCATGTACCTGAGATATCAGTTGTACTTCTCCTCACAGGTTTTCCGACGGCGGAGTTTTCATTTGAACACATTCTCGTAAAGCATTTCACCCCTCTCTCTCTCTCGGGCCTCATGCTTTAGGGGGCATCTGTTACACATTAATTTGTCACCGTCCCTACAATCCCCGTCCCACACATTTAAGGGCTCATTTCGTGACCTGTGAGCAGTGACATGGCTTGAAACCACTTTCATGACATCCCTCTGAACAAGAGCTTTCATTGCCCTGAAGACATCTCCTTGTGAAAAACACTAAAAATGGCCCTTTTTGCATTGGCGCGATCAAGCAGTTCAGTACCCGCGCTAATGGGGAAAATACTTCAAAGAGGCTGCGCCAGTTGGCGCTCCGTCCCAGAGTCGCACTCGCACCAGCCAATTTAAGGAGTGTTTTTTAAAAATAAATGGCGGAAGTTTCATCCTAAATGATCCAGGAACTGATATCTATCTTGAGTTGGGAGGTTTGGCTACGGGTTTCCATAGAGAGAAAGTGGTTTTCCACCTCTCATGGAAGCTTCCTTGAGGATAGGGCCAATCCCATGATTATAGGGATCCCAACTCCCCTTCCTCCATCTATAAAAGCTTGCCCATCTCCATTGCAAGTTAGTCTTCAAGTTCCCAAATTTCCAAGAGCCTTATGCTGCAAGAGCCTCCATAATCCCCTTAAGGCCAATTTCAAGCAAGGAGACTATCGTCAAGATCTGAAGAGAGAGGTTTGTCCCATCCCTGACAGGCTTTTCGAGACGTGTTCTGCTAGCGACCCTCCGAAGGAGAATTCAGCGTCAGAACTATGGTTGTAATTTTCCTTTGATTGATTATTAATGAACGACTATTGGTTATGGTTCCACTCTTGTTGTTATCTATGATGATGAGTTATGTCCTTTCTGACTGACATATAGTTGCATCTACTAGATTTTACGCTTGCGTTTGTTTTGTTTCTCGCATGTGCATGTGTCCTATCACGGAGATCGTGGGGATCGTGATCTGCCAGAGCTAAGGAACGGGAGCGCCACCTCTTCTACAAGCAACAGCGTTGGATTCCAGGTAAGCCTTCATCGCTAGTTGGTTTATTTGCAATTAGGAACCTGCACTATAGCGTGAATGATTGTTGCTAGACCCGGTCTGGGCTAGTAGGGATCGCCTCTGTCCGCAGAGGGGATTTACCTCCACAACACATACATTTATAAAATGTCTTAAGCATTGATTCCTTATCACAGCCAAGGGATTGTTTCTTGAGATACAACATTTTTTGGCACCGTTGCCGGGGACGAAGAAAGGAAGTTTATTTTTCCCTGGGTTTTTCACATTATTTCCTCTGGTTGTTTAGTGAGGAGGAAATATTGGGTTGTATTTGTTATTTTCAAAATTTTGGCTTTCAAAAGACCTCACACGAGGTCGGATACCTCACAGCAGATAGTCCCTACTTTGCCAGATCCAGAAATATTGGTTTCCAAAAGGGCTTAGAAACCTCAAACTCCTTCAACACCTGATCCTACATTTTATGCTCCTTGAAGCAGTTCTCATAACCCTTTGTTTGAATATATTTCCAAGGAGCTCTCTTTCTTAGAACAAGACTCTCCTTCCACACCCATTTATTTTCAAGGACTTGAGTTAGAAGAACATCCTTTCGAGTATGTTTCTTTTACCTTCACTCAAGCTCAGCCAAATATATTTGCTGGTTCTTCTTCCATTGTTCATCAACCCACTCCCATATCAGTGTTACCTCCACCTTCATTCACTTTCACAACAGGTTTATCAGCCTCAACTACCCAAGGAGTAGTTAACCAAGTTGTGAATATGGAAGTACCAGCTTTCTTAATGAACAGATATGCTCCACTAAATATTGCACAACCAATGAATGTCATGCCTCAAGAATACCTCAAATTACTTCCTCATTTCACTAGAGAAAATGAAGTAACTGCAGAATGAAATTTAACTTTGTTTTGCACTTTTGCTGAGAATTTGAATGTAGAACACCTGGATGTTGTGATGAGACTATTTGTGCAATCTCTAGATGGCGAGGCTAGAAAATGGTTCAAAGGGCTACCAAATGGTTCCATAAATAACTGGGAAGAGTTAGAAAATAGATTCACTCAGAGATGGGGAGAAAAAAGAGATCATGGTTACTCATTGATAGAGTTTAATGCAATTAAAAGAAGGCCTAATGAAGACATTTCTGAGTTTATAAAAAGATTCAATAAATTGTACAATAATTTGCCTATAGAGATGAAGCCCCCCCCCCCCCCCCAATAGGAGCAAAGGTAGTTTTTGTTGGGGCTTTTGAAGCTGATTTTAGCTTTACATTGATAGAAAGAAGAGCCCCTGCTCTTGAGCAGATATAGATAGATGCTTTAGAGAGTGAAGCTAATATGACAACAGCTAGAAAGGCAAAAAGGTAATGACCACTAGAGAAGGGGGAAAGAAAAAGAAGAATCATCGCAAGATGCGAGGGAATGAATATATAGCAAAGGGTGATAAAAAAAATCTGAAAAATAAGCTATCTTAAATAGAATTGGAAAATAAAACCACGAGCACGTACAACGAAAGCTGAGGGGTTTCAGCCTCAATCAGAATATCGGTGTAAATTTTGCGGAAGGGAAAGAAAAAGAGATCAAGACTAGGTTAAAGCGACATGTAGGCAGGCACCCTCAGGCCAGCGAGAAGATGACCAAGGGAGGACAAGGATCAGGTATCTGCTATGTATGCAATAGAAGAGGATGTAGAGGAATATTGTGAGGAAGAATATGTTGAAGCTGAAGTATCTTTTGATCAAGATGAAATGGATGAATATTGTAGACAATTCATAGACTTCATGCAGGTTGAGTTGCATAAAAATTATGATTTAAGGTCTAGAAAGAGATCTAGAGTGTAGGATAATGAAGGTGAACAACAAGGTTCCATTCCTCCTCCAATGGCGACTCCACAACAAAAGGACCCTGTGAAACAGGTCAGTAATGGGAAACAACCTATAAACTCACTTAATAGAACAAATGTGCAGCAAGGTGAATCTTCCCAGAACAAATCAGTTGGCATTAATATTTTGGAGAGAGTTGTTCCTGTACCTGAACAAGCAACAGATTCTAGAAAGAGTGAAGAACTGAAAAAATCATGTAAGTTTTAACCTTGTATAGAAATTATACGCAAATGAACTCTTAAAACAAAAAATAAAACAATAGTGAGAGCATAAAACATAAAATACATATAAATAGATATTTTCCCCTGGATCCCAAAACTGAGACTACCTGCTTGGTTTTTCATTATATTCCTTTCAATTTTACAACACATATATATACATGTCGAAGAATTTATAAACCCCAATCCATTAACCCTGGATTATAACATAACTGTATTTCCCTTGAACGGATCTAAAAAATACTATGGGCAGAAAACCAACATGCTGAAAAACCATGTGCAAACCCATGTAAAAAACCATGGGCGGGCTCATGAAAAATAAGGACCAAAAAAAAATTTACCGGGAGCCTTGCCCCGAGGGAACCCTTGAGGGGCCCCCCACATGATTAGTCATGGAAGAATATAACACACACCCAAAATTCTCCCACTTGTTGTTTTCTTTCCTTTTGGGGCCACGGGATAGATTACTCATTGATCCATCCCTGCAACGCCCATTTTTTCTCTACACCAAGAGAACTTATTAGTTCTCATAGACTTCGTCAATTCATCTGCAACATTCTTCAAAGTGTTCACCTTTACCAGCAACATATTTTTATCCTCAACCATATCTTTCACGAAGTGATACTGAACATAAATGTACTTTGTCTTCCAATGATAAGCAGGGTTCTTAGCCAATAAAATTTCAGTTTGGCTATCACATTCTATCCTTATATTTTTTTGCACCAACCCCATACTTGAACACAATATTTTCAACCAAATTGCTTCTTTACTTGCATGAGTGGATGCCATGTATTTAGCCTCTATAATTGAAAGAGCCACTATAGATTGTCTTTTACTCATCCAACTAACTGTACCTACAAATAGGCTAAACACATACCCACTTGTAGATATTCTTTGGTCAGATCTCGCCCGGTCTGCATCAACAAAACCACGAATGTCAACACTCTTTCCAATCTTGGTCTTCACTGGTAGCACAAGCCATAATCACTAGTGCCACGTAAATATCTGAAAACCAGCTTCACTATTGTCCAATGCTCCTTCCCTAGGTTTGACATAAAACTGCTCAATACTCCCACTGCACGTGCAATGTCTAGTCTAGTATAAACCATTGCATATATCAGGCTACCCACTGCACTTGCATATGGAACACGGGACATATCCTCCTCTTCTTCTTGTGTCTTGAGACATTGTTCAGTAGACAGCTTTGTACCTACAAGAATCGAAACATTCACCGGTTTACTATCCTACATATTGAACCTCTGTAATATAGTCTCGACATACTTCCTCTGGTTTAACCAGAGCTTCCTCTTTGCCTGATCTCTCTTAATTTTCATGCCAAAAATATAGTTTGCGGCACCAAGGTACTTCATGTCGAATTGGAGAACAGTTGGGTGTGCAAATCTTGGATAATTTCTTTTTCATTTCCAATCAACAACATATCATCCACATACAAGACCAAATAAATAACACAGTCACTAATTAATTTAAAATAAACACAGTGATCCTCCTTGCTTCTAGTGAAGCCAAGTCCCCGTATATAGGTATCAAATTTCTGATACCACATCCTTGGTGACTGTTTTAACCCATACAGAGACTTCTTTAACATGCATACCAGCTCTTTCTTCCCCTTCACCATAAAGCCTTCAGGTTGTTTCATGTAGATCTCCTCTTCCAGATCCCCGTGAAGAAATGTTGTCTTCACATCCATCTGTTCTACCTCAAAATAAAATGCAACAACAACAGACAAAAGTAATCTAATAGAAGTAACTTTGGCAACAGGAGAAAAAATATCACCAAAATCAATTCCCGGAACCTGGGAATAACCTTTTGCTACCAACCAAGCTTTGTATTTACCCACCTTGCCTCCTATATTCATCTTTTTCTTAAACACCCATTTGCTCCTGATGGGCTTCCTTCCAGCCAGCAAATCCACCAGATCCCATGCCTCATTTTTATGCAAGGATGCCATTTCATCAACCATGGCCTCCTTCCAGAGTTTTCCATCCTCTGAATCTACTGCCTCCCTGACAGTTTTGGGATCATCATCAGTTATAGTTAAAGAAAAATTTGAACAAAAAGCAGATGGACTATACCTTTCTGGTTGTCTTCTTTCCTGAGTTGATCTTCTCACAGCTAGATTTTGTGGCTCTTCCTCTTAGTCTTCTTCTGTTGTAGAGTATGATTCATCCTCCTTTAGCTCAAACTCTATCTTCTTAGGTTCCTTTGGTAGGACTTCATGTTTAACAACATCTTTCACCTCTCTAAACACCACATCTCAACTGTACACAACCTTGCTTGTTTCTGCTTTCCAAATCTTGTAACCCTTTAAACCATCCTTATACCCAATAAAGATGCACCTTTCAGATTTATTATCCAACTTGGTCCTTTTCTCCTTTTAAACATGTACATATGCATCACATCCAAATACCCTTAGATGTGAAAGAGAGGGTTTCTTACCAGTCCATACCTCATGTGGAGTCTTATCCTCCAATGCTGATGAAGGTGATCTGTTAACCAAGTAACATGCAGTCTCCACTGCCTCTGCCCATAATTCTTGTCCTAACCTGGTACCACTGAGCATGCTTCTTTCCTTTTCCATCAGTGTTCTGTTCATTCTTTCTGCAACTCTGTTTTGCTGAGGTGTGTATGGAGTAGTCTTCTGTCGTGTTATACCACACTTCTTACAAAACTATTCAAATTCCTTCTTGCAGAACTCCCCACCATTATCTGTCCTCAACACCTTTATCTTCTTCTCTGTCAGGTTTTCCACCAGAGCCTTAAATTGTTTAAATATGTCAAAGACTTCATATTTCTTCCTTAAGAAATATATCCATGTATTCCTCGAGAATTCATCTATGAATGAAACATAGTACACAGACTTACCCAGTGATGGAACCGACACATGTCCAAACACATCATTGTGCACAAGCTCTAATATCTTGTTCGCCCTCTCAGCACCAGAAGGAAATCTCACTCGATTTTGCTTCCCATATACACAATGTTCACAGAAATTGAAATCCAAAGAGCTATTAGACATACCTTCTACCATACCATTTCCATGCAGTATCTGAAGGCCCTTCTCTCCAATATGTCCAAGCCTTTGATGCCATAGCATGGTCTTTTCTCCCGAGACCGCTAGGCTTTCCGCTCCACTTTCGGGAACCAAAGAACTGTTGCACCCAGCAATAACAGTGTTTCCCTGAAGCTTGTACAGAGTTCCAATCCAAACTCCTCGCATTAATACCAGTGCTCCCCGAACCATCTTACAGGTATCTTTCTCGAACACTGTTTTTACACCTGCATCATCCATCTTGCTTACAGAAATCAGATTTCTGGCCAATGCAAGAATATGTAGAACACCAGGAAGTGTTCTAATCCTTCCACCTTGTAGCTTCAACTTGACTTTTCCACATCTGATGATTCTGGCCTTCCTATAATCACCTAAGAAGACATCACCGCCATCATATTTCTCATACTCGCAGAACCACTCCCTATGGGGAGTGAAGTGAAAGGATGCACCCGAATCAATCAACCATGACTCATGATCTACATGTGTATTTGAAGAAGAAGAAAAATACACATCCCCACCTTCATCCGAGGTGGTTTTTTCCTCTGCAGAAGGAGCATCATCAGATCCCTTTCCTTTCTCAGGAGCTTTATATATACAATCCTTTTTGTAGTGCCCTTCTTTTCCGCATTTCTAGCACACCTTTACAAAATTTCCAGGAGATTTAGATCTCCCTCTAGATTTAGATCTCACACTCGAAACCTTATTCTTGTTTATGTTCTGGGACCTTCCTCGTACAGATAAGGCATCTCCATTCTGGCCCTCCATATTTCTCTGTCTCATTTCCTCCGACATCAAGGCTGAGACAATGTCATCAAAATTCAAGGTAGTTGTATTGCTACCTATTGCAATAACCAGACTATCCCATGAGTCTGGTAGAGAACACAACAAACTGATGCACTTATCTTCATCAGAGATTTTAATATCAAGAGATGACAGCTAACTTACCACAATATTGAAGGCGTTCAAATGCTCTGTCACCGAGTCTCCATCCTTCATCCTTAGGTTATACAACTTTTTCCGCAGGAACAATTTATTCACCAGAGACTTAGATTGGTACAAAGTCCCTAGCTTGTCCCACAAGGTCTTCACCATAGCTTCCCTAGATATATTCAACAATATTGAATCTGAGACACATAATCGTATTGTGCTCTTTGCCTTCCGATCCAACTTCTTCCAGTCTTCATCTGACATTACCGTTGGTTTAGTACCCTGATATACCGCGATCCATTGATCTTTATCCACCAGCAAATCCTCCATCTTGAGCTTCCACAACTCAAAACTCTGACCATTAAATTTCTCAATCTCTATCTTCCCGCCGCTCGCCATATTCTTTCACCGTAAGAATCGATCCTGCAGATCTCCCACTGAATAGGGTCTACCTCAGGCCCGAGAAAAAAACCCTTCAGCAGCAAAGGCATCACCTTGAAGCCAGCTGCACGTGCAAATGTGAGTTTTAACCATTGTACGGAAATTATGTACGCAAACAAATCTTAAAACGAGAAAATAAACAATAGCAGAGCATAAAACATAAAACGGATAAACACGAGAGATTTTCCCTGGATCCCAAATCGGGACGACTGACTTGATTTTTCATTATATTCCTTTTAGTGTTACAACACATATATATACATGTCGAAGCATACATAAACCCCAATCCATTAACCCTGGATTAGAACATAACCATAGTTCCCTTGACCAGATCTACAAAATAACAGGGGCCGAAAACCATCGTACCCCAAAACCACGTGCAAGCCCATGCACAAAACCATGGGCGGATCCGCCCACCGAAAAATAAGGACCAACAAATTTTTTCCAGGGCGTTGCCCCCCCTGTGACCCCCCCGTGTGTGATTAGTCGTGGAAAGAATATAACACATACCCAACAAAATTGTTAAGCAAACTCATGCCTTCAGTTTGGCCAAAGAGTTGGAGAAGGTTAAAATTCAGGTACCTCTTCTAGAATTGGCTAAAATACCAACTTACAAGAAAAAAATTTCAGAGTTTATTAATCTCACACAGGTGGAATATATAAGTGACACGGTGAATCCACAAGAAAAAAAGCCAGTGGTCACCTTTGGCCCTCATGTAGAAGAAGTAGATCCTTCTGTTCCACCCTTCTATATTTCTTTGTTGCTTCATGATTTTACTCTACATAATTTCATGCTAGACTCGAGAGCATCCCATAAGCTCATGCCATTATCTGTTATGAAGGAGCTTAACCTACAAATTACCAAACCTTATAGGGATCTTTATTCATTTGATTCCAAAAGGGTGAAATGTGTTGGGTTGATTAAAGATGTATCAGTTTCATTGGCACAAATCCCAATGAAGATTATAGTCATGGATGTAGTGGTTGCTGACATCCCAGCCAGGTTTGGAATGCTCCTGTCAAGGTCTTAGGGAGCTAAGTTGGGAGGTGTACTAAAGTTATATTTCACTTATGCTATCATTCCGATTTTTAATGGGGAATAAAGGAGATTGTACATGGAAACAAGGTTTGTGAAGACCACCTCTAAGAAATATGCAAGAAATTCCCCCATTTATAGTCAAGAAACAGAAGATATTTCTTGTTTCATGTTGCATGAAGATGCAAAATTTACTGAAGACACAGGACACCGGCTCTCTTCAGCAGTTGTAAGTAATAAGCTGCACCCAAAGAATATTTGGAAGTGCTACTTTGATGGCGCCTACTCCAAGGAAGGCGTAGGTGTTGGATTCTTGCTAATATCACCAGAAGGTAACCTCATGCCATTCTCTTTTAAACTAGAATTTGATTCGACAAACAATGTGGCTAAATATGAGGCCTTAATCTCAAGCCTTCAAGTTGCTAAATAGATGGCGGTTCAATGTATTTAAATTTATGGTGACTCTGAGTTGATAATAAGGCAGATCAAGAATCATTGTCAAACCAAGCATCCGAGATTAATATTGTACAGGAATGAAGTGTGGGATCTGATAGAAAACTATTTTGAAGCCTTCAATATTCAGTATATTCCGAGGGAGAGTAATAGATTGGCCGATTATTTAGCAATTTCATCCAACACCTTCAAACCTTCCATAAATCCCTGGCTAAGGTACGAAATTGAAGTTAGACATAGACCTTCTATCCCTGACAATGTGAAAAATTGGAAGATGTTTGATGAAGATGAATAGATAAATCAGTTCCTGACAATGATTGGAAACTTTGAAGATGCTGAGATAGACCAAGAGGAAGAACAAAGAGAGTAGAGAACAGAAATAAGAAACCTCAAGCAGTCAATAGGTGAACATAATATTATCCAATTGAAAGATAATAGAGGGTTGGTTCCCCTTGAAAGATTGTTTGATGCTAATGATGTTGTTGTTGATTCAAAGGAAACACAGCAAGAAGAATAGATGGAATATTGTAATTTGGGAACTCAACAGAAGCCCAAAATAGTGAAATTGTTCAAAGGGGTTCCCAAAAACTACAAATAAAGATACATTGATATTTTTAAGAAGTATAAGGATGTGTTTTCCTAGTCGTATGAAGACCTGGAAACATATGAAAAAAGCATTATTTAGCATAAGATTCCATTGAAGGAAGGGCTCACCACACGGAAAGAAGCTCAGACAGATCAATCCCTTGTTGTTAGCTCCAATCGAAAAAGAAGTGAAGAAACTGTTGCAAGCGAAAATTATAGTCCCTCTGAGATATTCAGATTGGGTTTCCAATCTGGTCCCTGTAAGAAAGAAGAATGGAGAGATAAGACTGTGTGTAGACTTCAGGAACTTGAACCGAGCATCTCTAAAAGATAATTATCCTTTGCCAAAAATGGATTATGTCTTACAAAAGGTAACAGGAGCTCACAGGTTGTCTATGGTTGACATATTTTCTGGGTATAATCAGGTAGCAGTGGAAAAAGAAGATCAGAAGAAGACTGCTTTCACTACACCCTAGAGCACCTTCATGTACGCAAGGATGCCATTTTGCCTTATGAATGCGGGTGCAACATTTCATAGGACCATGGACATACCCTTCGTTGGTGACAAGTTTGTAGTTATATATCTGGATGATGTAACTATTTTCTCAGGGTCAGATGATGAACACTTGGAGCATTTGCAAAAAAAATTTCAAAAATGCAGAAGGTTTGGTCTGTCTTTAAATCCCAAGAAATCTTCATTTGCCTTAGAAGAAGGTAAGTTATTGGGTCACATAGTTTCTAAACAAGGATTAAAGATTGAACCAGTAAGGGTGGAAGCCATTCAGAGTATTCCCTTACCCATAAGCAAGAAGGATATCCAGAGATTCCTAGGAAAAATAAATTTTCTGAGGAGGTTTGTGCCCAATTATGCTAAGATCATGAGAAGTATAATAGATATGTTGAAGGAAAATGCAGAAGTGAAATGGGATAAGGAAGCAAGAGATGCATTTGTTAGAATAAAGGAATCATTGTAGGAAGCTCCAGTTCTAATTAGTCTAGACTATCAAAAAGCCTTTCAGGTATTCTCATTTGCATCCCCCACTACTATTGTTGTTATGTTGTTGCAGAAAAATGAAGACAATAAGGAGCAACCAGTTTCATTTTTCAATAAAGTTCTCAGATATGTTGTGCTCAAATACAATATTCTGGAGAAACAAGTATATGCTTTGGTCAAAGCACTGAAAGCCTTCAGGAATTATGTGTTTCAGTCCCAAATAACTACTTATGTTCCTAATTCTGTTGTGAAAGACGTGTTGGTCCAAAGTGATGTTGAAGGACAAAAGGGGGAAGTGGATAGAAAAAATCCAAGAGTATGATTTGGACATCAAACCCACCAAGTTGGTCAAGGGATAGGGTTTAGTGAAGTTGTTGACAGAGACAAATTTTCAAGCCTTGGGAATTAATCTGTTGGCACTAGTGAATGGAGTTGTTATTGAAGAAGTTCAAAGCAAGTCCAAAAAATTTATTCAATACAAATTTTTGTGCTCTGATTGGTATAAGTATATTGTGCAATACCTGTGTTTCTTTTCCTGTCCAACTTCGCTAAATAGAACAAAATACAGAACTCTCAAGCTCAAGTATCAACCATATGTTATCATAGAAGCAAAGCTATACTAGAAAGATCCTGCTGGTATTTTGTCTTCATGTTTGACCAAAGGAGAATCTATTGAAGTCACCAAACAATATCATGAAATTCTGTGTGGAGGACATTATAGCTGCAAGGTCACTGCCCATAAGATTCTCAATTCAGGCTTCTATTGGCCAACCCTATTTGCAGATATTTATAGACTAGTCAGAAGTTGTCAGAAGTGCCAATTGTTTACTGAAAAGAAAAAATTGGCTCCATTACCTCTCATCCCTATATTTATTAAAGAACCTTTCAGGCAATGGGATTGGATTTTATTGGAGAGATCAATCCACCATCAAGTGGACAGTTCAAGTGGATTCTGGCTACCACTAATTATTTTACAAAATGGGTTGAAGCAATACCCACGAAGAAGACAAAGGACCAAGTAGTGATGAAGTTTCTGGAGGAAAACATCTTCAGCAAATTCGGGTGTCAAGTCACTGATAATGCTCAAGTATTCAACTCTACTCGTTTAATTAATTTCTGTCAAACATATAATGTAATCTTATCACATTCCACAGCATATCATCCTCAAGGGAACGGATTGGCAGAGTCCTCAAACAAGACATTGGTCAGGATCTTGAAGAAGACAATCGCTGAAAATCAGAAGGATTTGGACATGAAGTTGAAGTTTTCCCTCTGGGTAGTTCGAGTCACTGCCAAGAGATCTACTGGAAAGTCCCCCTATGAACTAGTTTATGGAACTCAAGCATTGTTTCCTACTCAGCTAGCTAAACCAGTGATTTCTTTCCTTCAAGAAGCTCAGGAAGAACCTAATGTTCTAGTTAGGAGATTTAAAAAAAATAATTGAATCAAGTGAAAACAGAAACAAAGTCAGGGATAACTTGATTACTTATCAGGAAAAGATGAAGTCTATATTCAATAGGAAATCAAAAGAGGTTTTCTTTCAAGCAGGAGATCTGGTACTGAGATGGGACACCAGACGAGAAGACAAGGAGCATGGTAAATTTTATCCTCTCTATTATGGTCCATACAGAATCTCTGAGGCAAGGTCAAATAACACATTCATTTTGGAAGATCTAGATGGAGAGCCAATACAGCTGCCTGTGAATGGGTAGTATCTGAAGCATTATTTCCAACATTAAAAGTCAGCACACCACTATTATAAATACCAGATTTCTCATTGTTCATATGTCACCAAGCAATATTTGACTCCATGCCCAATGGATAAGGCACTAGTCTGCGGTTCTTAGTGCTTCTGTGGAAGAAAGCACTATCCCCAGGTGGAGCCATATGTTGTGGCTCATTTGCATTTACCTTTGAAATATGTTTCAAAACACCAAAAAAAAAAGCATATATGTTATAAAATGTAAAATTTTGTGTGTCATAGAAGAATTTTGATTTATATGTCGGTACATTACATTACGTGATGAGATGTGAAGGTGGGTCGAGTCGGGCTCATTCACGTGCAGGACAGTTCAAGAACCAGACTGATGGGCATGTTTAGAACATTCACACCAGACAGGGTCGATTCGGGCTCATTCTTAAGCTCAGGAGGGTTACGCCATGGAGAAAAAGAACTAATTTCCCAAAGGCGGATAAGGGGTGCATTTCCCTTAAAAACTTAAAAGTCTCAGAGGAGGCACAAAAGGAAAAACAGATGATCGAGATCGAAGTGCAGAGCTGAAGCAGAGAGAGGGATGACAGAGATTAAATCGCTAACTGCAAATCGAAATTTTCAAAAGACAGGCGTGGGAGGTAAATGATAAAGTAGCCAAAGTGCGATGTACGATGCCTGGTGGGGCCCGATTGAAAAATCGTAAATCGCAAGTTTTAGAGGATAACCACAGGAGGTAATTGATAAAGTTGCTAAAGTGCGATGTGTGATGCAGTGAGGCCCAATCACAAAATCACAAATCGCAAGTTTTAGAGGATAACCGCGAGAGGTAATTGATAAAGTCGCCGAAGTGCAATGTGTGATGCGATGGGGCCCGATCACATACCGCACATCGTTAGTTTTAAAAGATAAGTGTTATGGAAAAATTAAAGGTAGCGAAGGGCTATCTACGGGCCGATGCGATGCAGTTTCAACAACGAACTCCAAAGGTTTTCAGATACGGAGGTAAGGAATTTCTCGTGTTAAACCGTGTCGGAGGAAGAAAAGAGGGTTATAACTTAAAACCAATGAAACGCCTTGGTAATGAGAAATAGGCAGAACGCGGCAGAGAAACTCGGGTAAGTGACCCAACACAGATCAAAGGAGAAGAGGCAGAGTCGGGTAGTAGGTGTTATGATTAATAGCGTTTGAAGCACAGGGGCATAGGCAGAGTCGGGCAGAAAAGCGTATAGCGGCATTGTTCGGGGCATGACAAGCACTGAGGCGTCGTTTTAGAGCTGTGAAGCCATTGCATCATGACCAAAAACGCCACCTAAGCACTTCGGGATGATGCATTAGCAACAACAGATTCAGTAAAACGAACAAAATTTCCAGTTTTAATTTTCTTTGTCGAGTATGATTGCATAAGTAATCTTAACAGTTTAGGTAGTCGAATATTTTCAAGAATTTCAGCAGTTACGAACCACTTTGATGTATTTAAGTAGATAGAAATAAAGAAAATAGGCTCCGAGTTTTGGACCTTTGGATGACTGTTAGTTTATGATTGAATTCTCTTAGAAATTAATGAAAGAAGATCAAGTTTCCTACACCTATTGATGTTGATATGTCTTTCCTGTTTCGCTCTGTGGCTATTCCTCTTTGAATGAAGTGAAGTAATGTAGCAATCGGTCTCTTAATTACATTTGCGAGTAAGAGTTAAATAACCTTAATTTGCGCTCCTTCACCTCATCTCTTCTCTCTTCATAAACTCTTGATATAACTTTAAAGTGATAGATTCTATGTTTACAACATATTATTTTAAGTTCTCTCATCCTTCACGAATTTCTTCTAAAACTTAAAAGTGGTAGATTCTGTGTTTTCAGCATATCATTTTGAGTTTCTCTTATAGTTCTTCTTTACATTCCATTCAAATATCAATAGTTTATGGCATTGTGAAGGCTTTCATTATATCAAATTATCGAGGATATTAAGTAACTGGATTCCAAGGGTGTTAAACCAAGGCCATTTGATATGGTAATTGTGGCATACATTTATAAAATGTCTTAAGCATTGATTCCTTACCACCGCTAAGGGATTGTTTCTTGAGATACAATGACCCCTACAGCTCCATCATGTACAAGATGTGGCTTTTCTCGTCGATGAATAGGCGACATGCCTAATGGTCACATAGGTCCAATATTTTCATGTAAAACTAATAGCCGGTCTTTGATATGCTTACAATAAAAAAAAATTATAAAACCAAAAATATTCAAATTGATTGTTTTACCTCCATCGTTCCATTGCTTGCTTTTAGGTGAAACAAGCTCTGTATCTCCACGGAAATCAACTCCAACATATGGGTAGTCCTCAATCATAATCAAATGCTCTCGCATCCAATCAAAAAATATAGGAGTGAATGTCATCATGGGCACTCCTCTGTGCCTGGCCATCAAATCTACCCATTGCCTCATACGAGGCTCTCTAGGTCCAGGAAGTTCATGGGCTATCTGCTAGGGTCATAGCAATGGCACTCTCTGTAAAGAAAATGATACCATGATGGAGTTGTATCTAAAGTTCTTCAATCATCTGGTTTTTTCTCTATTGAGTTGTTCCTTTAGATTGACTAAAACCCCTTCACACCAGTTGAATATTGTAGGCTCCATGCATTCCAAGGCATACTACATCTGAGTTTTGGTAGCTAGATGTAAGGCAACACTGCTAGCCAACCGAGTAATACAAAAAATGATTGTCATGAGGGGAAGTTGTACAATATCCTTTATCTCAAGTTTCCCATCTTTAGTTATTTCATAACGAGGTTGTCAATGAACAATAATGTAATCTTTCATTGTCTCCCCACCTCTCCTGAATCCAAATAATGAAATGGGAGATCCTCTCCACAACAATCCTGTCAAAAAGTAGATGTATTTGACAATGTGTATTATAATCCTGAAGTATTTCCCCTATATTTCCTTACACTTACCAAATATTCTAGTAATTCCAATTTGGCCCTCATCCCTGGAATCACAAAAAACTTTAGAAGCCCATAGTTCCTCAAAGCTTTTATAGTTGTTGGATCATTGGAAGAAACCATGTCTTGAGCTTCATTCTCCCTTTCTCTCCAATTCTAAGCCATTTTCTCTCTGGTAAAACACCTGAAAATAACATGAAATACACATAAGATCAACAATTGAAATTTTTTTGGGAGAAAAAACAACTCAAAAACAAATTTTTAAAACCCTTGTTGCACCCATCGCACTCACCCTCACTGGTGAGTGCGTTGGGTCACCTTAGTTAATGTGTACTTTGATGACCCATCGCACCTCTTGATATAGGAGGAGTGTGATGGGCGAGGGTGACTTTTTAATCCTAAAAACTCAAAAAAAATCCTAAGAAATACATCAAATGATAAATGGAAACCATAGAAATGAAGATAAAGGTTAGATATAGATCTAAAATTAAAAACTTGGAGGTTTCATAAAAAGTTTGCAAGTAAGTTTATGTTTTGTGGGAAATGGATCAATTTGCAAAAGCAAATAAACTTGGTGTTTTTAGTTAAGTTTGCAGAAATAAAACAAAGCCAAAATAGACCATGAAAAACATCACACAAACACCAATTTGATGACAGAGTTTGTCCCTCTTAGGCTACATCTTCGGGTCCAACTTCTAATGTTGGGTCTTTAAATTATATGCTCAAATATGAAATTACATCAGTTTAAATAGATTAAATTTCAAAAATGGCACTGCCGTTATGTCCAGAACACCCAAAAACCCCTATCTAGGCTCTTATTGTGCTCAAAAAGGTTGAAGAATGACCAAGTTAGGCCTCTTTCTCCATTTTCTTACTATATGTCCTGCAAATTCACAAAATTGTCTAACCAGGCAATGATTCCTCCCTTTGGTGGTTCAGTGAAGTGACAAATTCGTGTGTTTTCAACACAAATGCCACCGATAAAGGTGCAAAATGTTATCTGTTTAAACGTGCTAAATAGGCCTTAAGCGCTAATTTCTTAGTCATTCTCTCAGGCACATGGGCGCTATGTGGCCAGGGGTTGGGCTACGTGCTTGCCCCTCTGGCGATCCCTCCGACTATGTGCCATCATGGTTCATGTGGCACCAACGAGACCGAGGGTGGGGTACTATCCGCTCGGCCCACTGCCATAACTCCCGCCATTGGTTATGTGGTTTCCCATATGGCTCGGGGCCAGGGCTAAATTCCCGCCCCACCCCACTCTGCTATACTCCTAGTCAAGTTAGTTCCATGAAACCTAGGGTTAGGTCCAAGTGCCCCGCCCCCTTCCCCCAACGCGCAAAAAATTTGAATTCAAAAAAAATCAGGCTCCTGTATGTGTTAAGAACCATTGGCGTGTTATGGCGGTAAACAATGGTATTGCTCTGTAGGAGGTTTAGGGGTCGAACCCCAATGAGGCCCATTGGCCTTGTTACAATTTTTTTGGAAAAATAACAAAGGGCCATGTGATGCCCCCTCATTAGGCCATGTGGTGCCTCTTGATTATGCCAACCAATAACCAATCATAAACTGCCAACCTGTGTTGTACGACCCTACCACATGTCAACACGATATTAGCCCATCTGAAACCATACCCTGCACAGTTAGATAATGACATCATCATACGACCTGCCTAGCCAGCAACCCAGTGAACCTTACAAGTTAACTTTTAGTTATTTTCCAAGAACTTCAAAACACGTTAAATTTCGCATACGATGTTAGATTAATGTGATTCAAGTGGCATTGGAATCATAACGACAAAGACTATGATTTGTAATTAGTTTCAAGAGATTTTGAGCACTTTTATTTTTTAGCATACTTTTGATCCCCTGGATCATTCCTCCCCACTAGAAGCTTTTGGACCAACAAAAGTATGTTTTAATTCAACAAGTAAGTGAGGGTATAACTCCCTCACTTTCCCGATCTCAATCCACCTTTCCTTACTTGGATTGGTACCTTTGAGCCCCACTCGAAGATACTCTACATTTCCCCTACGTGAAGTCCTGATTCTCCTGTTAAGAATTGTATCTTCCTACAACTCATCTTAATATTAAGGAGAAAAGTATTCAATAGATGGAATATAAATATTCTCTTCATGATAATCAATCACATGAGGCTCATACAATCTCAAGTTTTCCACATTCACAACAAAGTTAATTTGCATAAAGGTGGCAAATCTAATCGAAAAGCATTATTACAAATCTTCTCCAAAATTAACCCATACATTTTGGAAGAATATCTTTGTGGTTTGTTCAACTGTAACTTGTTTCTTACTTGGCATCAACACGCAAATTTTTTTGAAATGATCCACAATAGCATAAATATAATCACGACCTTTCTTTGACATCGGTACTCCTCCTACAAAATCCATAGAAATACTTTCCCAAGGATGAGAAGGAATAGGAAGTGGAGTGTACAAATTTCCTATTGTTATGATTACTAACAGCACACATGGAACATCCTCTTACAAATATTGAAGCACTTTCATTCATGTGAAACCAATAATAATACCTTTGAATTTGTGCAACTGTTTTTCCTACACTAAAGTTACCAACAATAAGAGTTATGTGGGCTTCCCTTATGACATTGGCTCTTTCACCCTGTGGAACACATAACTTTCCAAGATGATACAAGAACTTGTTATGAACATGATAATCCAACTCTTCAACATGATTTCCTTGAATCAAAGTTGCATAAACATCTTTAAAATTGTCATCTTGAGCATATAGTTCAATATAACTTCCATGCATGATTTAGTTATGCTTAAGAATGACAGATGCATTAACAATATGCATTAACAACATATCAACAACTTTGTTGTATATACCTTTCTTGTACCTTATTACCAAATGAAATTGTTGTAAAAATCTCATCTGCCTGAAATTTCTAGCTTGTTGTAGCTTGGTTTGTGATTGTAAATATTGCAAAGGTTGATGGTGAGAGTGAATAATAATTTCTTTACCTATCAAATAATGCTTCCATTTATTCACTCTTTGTACCAAAGCATACAAAAAATTTTATCATAAGTTGGATAGTTAATTACTGCATTGGTAAAGGTTTCATAATGATAACAAATAGGATTATCATGCTGCATAAAAACTGCTTCCATGGCATAATTATTGAAATTTGCAACAAGAAATAGTGAAATTGGCATCCAGAAACAACATGAAAATGCACACACACTAGTGTGGGATCACAAGTCACACATGAGTGATGGATCCTAGCGACACATTAGTGTGCAACCAATTTTTAAATAAATTGGAAAATTAATTGTAAGCTTATCTCATAACAACTTGTAATAGTTAACTAATTACAATAGACTTAGTTAGCTCGATATTTTCGAGTTGAGGGTCAAATGATAGGCATGTAGAGTGATTCTATTATTAACAAGGTCCAGTTGCATTTGCAGCACTAATGTGGTGTGAGTGGGATCAATTAACTCACATTAATTGAGTTAAAATCAGTTTAACTAGTTCTAACTATTTGATGAGCTAGTTGAAGATCAAGTGAATTAAAATAGATTTAATTCACTAGTAGTGATCTACCAAGTAACTGATGATTCACTATTTATAGTTGCATGCATGTCAATTCTGATGGAGACCCAGTTGAGACAAAGTTTTAAGACAAGTAAACTATCAATTGTATTTTTTTCGAACTGCCCAAGTGCAGTTATAAAGTCAAAGGAAGGCTCCATAGAGATTGCACAATCAAGGAAAGTTGATTATCCTATTTAATAGGGATTAATTGCGTAGGGATTGTGTGAGAAAGGTTGGGATAAGGAGGGGTTGATAATTGGCTAAGTGTTGGTAAATATATCCTAATAATTGCTAGACAGTTTTGTGCGGGAACAGAGTGAGACAGTCAGGATAGTGCATGATTTTCTCGGTGTGAGAAAGCATTGTATTGTTTCATGATTCTTTGACTATGTACAATATATGATAGAGGGGTTTTGAGCAGGTGATTTTCCCCATATACATCTTGTGTTGTGTGATTGATAATTTCCTTTCTCTTACTTGCATGTGATTGAGCAATCATGTTTTATATTCCACAAATATTGTATAAGGATTCAATATCTTGCTTTAATACATTGCATGATCGAATTGAGTCCATTGATGTAATTTCTACATGGTATTATAGTTGTGTTAGATATTTTCTACATGGTATCAGAGTGTCTGGAATCACAATAGTGGAGAAGAAATTGAGTTTGTGTTGAACAATATTCAAATTTGCATATACTTTATTTGGAGCTATAAGTAGATCAAGATGTCTTTCAATGGCTTGCGACTCGAATATGCACTCGAGAGCAGTTCGAATTATATTGCATAGAAGGACAAGATGGAGGTATTGTTGGAGGAAAATGGGTTGAAGGAATTCATAGATAATGATATTCCCAAGCCCACAACAGCAGATGCCCAACTTCTTGATGCATGGCAGAAGAAGGTAGCAAAGGCGAGGAGGATATTTTTGGAGGGAGTTCAAGATCATATTGTCTCGAGTCTCCATGGGAAGGAAAATCAATATGCTATGTGGAAAGCCTTGAAAAATATGTTTCAGAACAGCAACGACCAAAGGAATTTGGAGCTGAAGGACAAGCTCAGAAAGATCAAGAAGGAGGAGGGCAAGACAGTACCAACATACTTGGCGAAGTTCACTCAATGTCGAGATGAGCTTGGAAGTGTTGGTGTGACCATAGCCGATGATGACTTGGTGAGCCTAGCACTTCTAGGCCTTCCTAAGAGAGCTAGCATAGTTACCGGGACTCTGTGAATGGGAGGGATAAGTTACCAGATTGGGAGCGACTATGGTCGGATTTGGTAATAGAAGAGATAAGGTGGAGCACCATAGAAGGGACCTCCAACACCAACAAAGAAGAATATTATGCATTAGTGGGAAAAAAAAAAGAAGAAGGGCAAGGGCAAGAAATCCCAAGGCGAAGAGGGCAAGAGATACTTGTCCAAGATTAGATGTTTTCACTGTCATGAACATGGGAAATATGCTTCGAATTGTCCACAGAAGAAGGCAACCAAGAGGAGCCTGCAGTTGCAGTGGTTGAAGCATTGGCTTCATAGTTCAAGCTTGATTTTACTCTCATTGCATGCATTGCCAACACTGTAATGTGATGCATGTGGTATCTAGACAGTGGTGCCTCGTTCCATATGACAGAGAATAGATACCTCTTTAGTGACTTGGAGGAGAAGGACCTCCAAAATAACATTGAGTTTGGAGATGACGAGAGGTATAGCGCAACCGAGATAGGTACAATTGCCTTTCAGGGGGAGTCTGGATCCCCTCTCAGACTAGCAGATGTTTTGTATATTCCAGACCTAAGGAAGAGTCTTGTCTCCATAGCGGTATTGGAAGACCGTGGTTATGAGGTGATGTTTAGAAAAGGAAATGTGTTCCTTAAACACATAGCCACAGGACAGGTGAAACAGATCAGTTCAAGAATCAAGAACCTGTATGCTCTCAAGTTTGAGGATGCATGCAAGGCTTTGAGGAGCAAAGTAGTGGTTAATAACTTGGTGGTTGAGAGGGAGAAATTATCTCTCAACATGCAGCCTCAGAAGCAGTCTCATAATTTTTTGGAGTAGCCACAATTAAAGAAGCAGAGAGGAGACCGAGTGGAAGAGTCCACTCAAGCAAAGATCTCCATGAGGGGGAAATTTCAAGCCAGATGGGCAGAGGGAGTACATGCAACTATACCTCCATGTGTGAGGTGGGGCGATGTGTAGATATGATCCCAAGAAGAAATTTGAGTAGGGTCCATTGAGATGGTGTGTCTCATTGATCGAACCTGGCTAGGAGGAGCCCACAGTATAGCAGTAGCAGGAAGGATCGGTTAGATTGATGCAGTCAAATGTCAGGAGGATAGAAATTAGAGTGACAAGTGTCAGATACTGGAGCGCAGATCAGAGTTGGCAGCAATGCAGAGTGCATGGATGTAGATGTCAACAACGCAGAGAGTCTAGTAGACATGTGAAGCAACTAGTAGCAGTTAGAAGACTCTGATGACAGATGCATTATATCAGTTGTTTGTAGGCTATTCAATTTCAGGAAAGTTGCATGTGTGAACAACATTAGGAAGTGTTACATTAAAGAACATTCTGAAGGTATCGGATCGGGACAGATTGATTCCTTTCTTGTTGAGAGGGAGTGTTGAAATTTTCAACAAGAAACAATGAAATTGGCATCCAGAAACAACATGAAAATGTACACACACTAGTGTGGGATCACAGGTCACACATGAGTGATGGATCCTAGCGACACATTAGTGTGCAACAAATTTTTAAATAAATTGGAAAATTAATTGTAATCTTATCTCATAACAACTTGTAATAGTTAACTAAGTGCGATAGACTTAGTTAGCTCAAGAATTTTGAGTTGAGGGTCAAAGGATAGGCATGTACATTGTAGAGTGATTCTATTATTAACAGGGTCCAGTTGCAGTTGTAGCATTAGTGTGGTGTGAGTGGGATCAGTTAACTCACATTAATTGAGTTAAAATCAGTTTAACTAGTTCTAAATGTTTGATGAGCTAGTGGAAGATCAAGTGAATTAAAATAGATTTAATTTACCAGTGGTGATCTACCAAGTAACTAATGATTCACTATTTATAGGTGCATGCATGTCAATTATAATGGAGACCCAGTTGAGGCAAAGGTTGAAGACAAGTAAAATATCAGTTGTATTTTTAGCAAACTGCCCAAGTGCAGTTATAAAGTCAGAGGAAGGCTCCATAGAGATTTCACAGTTAAGGAAGGTTTATTATCCTATTTAATAGAGATTAATTTCCTATGGATTGCGTGAGCAAGGCTGGGCTAAGGAGGGGCTGAGAATTGGCTAAATGTTGGTTAAATTTTCCTAACAATTGCTAGACAAATTTGAGCAGTATCAGAGAGACAGTCAGGATAGTGTGAGATTTTCTCACTGTGAGAAAGCACTGTATTGTTTCATGAGTCTTTGACTATGTACAACATATGATAGAGGGGATTTGAGCAGGTGATTTTTCCCAGATACATCTTGTGTTGTGTGATTGATAATTTCCTTTCTCTTACTTGCATGTGATTGAGCGACCGTGTTTTATATTCCGCAAATATTGTAGAAGGATTCAGTGTCTTGCTTTAGTACATTGCATGATTGGATTGAGTCCATTGATAAAATTTCTACATGGTATTATAGTTGTGTTAGATATTTTCTACAATAATCACTTGCATCGATTTTAATCTCAAATGATTGCTTAAGATTTGGAAGTGCAAGAACTGGTGTTGTACTGATTTTCTCTTTCAATGTATTGAAGGATTTATGTTTCTTGCCTCCCCACTGAAAGACATGTTTCCCACTTGTCAAAGCATGTAGTGGAGTTGCAATAGATGAGAGGTTAGCTATAATTTTTCTCCAATATTGGGCTACTCCCAAAAAGCTCCTAACTTGTGATACATCATTGGGTTTAGGCCAATTCACAATTACTTCAACTTTTGAGGGATCAATCTTCAATTCACCCCCTCCTACAATATGACCCAAATAAGCCAAATAGGTTTTCCCAAATTCACGCTTAGACATCTTCAATAAAATTTCTCTTTCCTTAAGACATATAAAACTTGTTTCACATGCTTTACATGTTCTTCACGAGTCTTACTAAAAATCAGAATATCATGTAAGTATACTATGAAAAAGTCATCAAGGAATGGTCTCAACACATCATTCATAGCACTCATGAATGTTGCAGGTGCATTGTAAAGCCCAAACAAAATAACTAACCATTCAAAAAAAACCTTGTTTTGTCTTAAGAAAATTATTCCAAATATCACCTTCAACAATCATGATCTGATGATAACCGCTTCTCAAATCTAACTCAGTGAAATAGACAACATCCTTTAACTGATCTAGAAAATCATCAATGTGAGGAAGAGGATAGTGATTCTTTACCGTGATTGTGTTAAAAGCTCTAAAATCCACACACATGCACCATGTACCATCCTTAATTCGGACCAATACAAATAGGAGACCCACAAGGAGATTTACTAGGCCTGATGACCCCTTTGTCAAGCACCTCTTGAATTTGCTTCTTGATTTATGCATTCTCCAAAACTGAAATCATGTACATGCCAATGTTTGGAATGGGTGCATCCTACTACAATTGAATCTCATGTTGGATTCCTATTTTAGGAGGCAACCCTTCATGTTCTTGAAACATCTTATCATATGTGTTAACAATTTCAACCAAATCATGCTTGATTTTTGAATCACATCCTTGGAAATCTTCAAATTCAATAGTATCTTTGGGTTTGATCATCAACAATACAAAGTTCTTACTAGCATTTACAAGTATTTTCATTTGACCAACACTTATAAGAGACAAGATCATCCTCTTGTGATGTTCTCTAACTATATACTCGATTCCATATTTAAAAAATATGATATTTTTTCTCATGACTATAGAATATGGACTTTTGGTCATACAAGTATGGACTCCCTAAGACAATTCACATATGTCAAGTGGTACAACATCAAGCTCTACCTCATCAATAAATTTTGCATTGATGACAAATTTAAGTTTACATTTTCTTGTCACTTGCAATTTGGCATTTTCACATATCCAACCCAAAGGGTAAGGTTTAGGATGAGGTGTAGTTTCTAAGTTTAGTTTCTTGACAGTAGCTTCAGAAATAAGGTTAACTTGGGGTCCACTATCAAACAAGTTATCAACTTTGGTATGTTTTTTAATGACCCTAATATTGAAAAGCTCAATTCTTTCTTTATCATTTTGAGACTCAATACGCTTACTAGAAGAACTAGTACTTGCAATAGAAATTTTACCTTTCATTCCCATGGATGTGATTTTGGTCTCATCACCTAAATGAGATCCTATATCTTGTTGAGTTGTTGCAAAATTCTTTTATTTTTCCTTGTTGTTAAAATTATTTGGTCTTATTTGGATGTAATTTACAACAATGGGCTTCATCATGGCCTTCTTTTGAACAATGTTTAGAGGTAAGTTTCTCTCCCTCTTTCTTGACTGTAGAATTTTTTTTCCTTTTCTTTTGTCTCCAGATTTGAATGGCTTCTTGCTAGTATCTTGAGGAACACTCTTCCCTCTTGCTTCTAAATGAGTTTCTTGAACCCATACTTCATCTAGATTGGTGGGATTAAACATAAGTATAGTATGTCTCAAATAACTATGTAATCCACCTACGTATTTAAGGAGAGTGTCTTGTGAAGACAAATCTACACCCAAGATTAAAGCTCTCATTCTAAATTATTTTGTATAACTTTGAACACTGTCACCTTTAGCCTCTCTAAAAATTTTCCAATCCATAATTGATTTTTGCATGTAAGCTAATGGATAAATTTCCTTCTTAATGTAGCTACAAAATCATTCCAAGAAGAGATATTTTAACCACTTTATTTTTTAAGTCTTCTCAAGTTCTAGCCTCCCACCAGATGAGAGTTTCACTTTCCAAACGAAGATAAGCAAGTTGGATCTTGGTAACATCATTCTTAATCCTTTGAATCTTTCAATATACTTCAATTTGATAAACCCAATTATCCAACTTTTCAGCATTTACTTCCCCATTGTACATAGGGAATTAAAAATTGACATAAAGCTTTAACAAAGGAGACTTAGGATTTCCTTTTGGAGATCTTGGAGGAGTATGTGAAGGAGATGAGGATGGAGGAGGTAGTGGAGGTGAAGGAGGAGGTGGAGGTGGAGGTGGAGGCTTGCTCCCATCACCACCATTACCTTTTGAATGATTTGAACTCTCTCCTTGCAACCTTGTTGTTCTCTCCTCAAACAAAACTTTCACCATTTCAGACATGTCATAAAAAGAATTTCCAAATTCTCTCTCGTCCTCATACATCATCTCATGTCCTTCTTCAAGTGGCATGACTGGTGGAGTTTGAGGAGTTTGTGACCTCCTTGAACCGATTTGAGGATTTGGCTCTTTAATCACTCCTTCTCCTCTTTTCAACTTTAACCTTGTAAGCATCAAGAAAACACTTGCAAACATAGTCAAACCTTCAAAACAACCAAGCTTTGATACCAAAATGATCTAAAATTAAAAACTTGAAGGTTTCATAAAAAGTTTGCAAGTAAATTTATGTCTTATGGGAAATGGATCAATTTTAAAAAGCACATAAACTTAGTATTTTTAGTTAAGTTTGCAGAAATAAAACAAAGCCAAAATAGAGCATGAACAACATCACACAAACAACAATTTGATGACAGAGTTCACTCCTCCTAAGCTACATCTCTGGGTCTAGCTTCCAATGTTGGGCCTTTAATTTATTTTCTCAAATATGAAATTACATTAGTTTACATAGATCAAATTGCAACAATGACATTACCATTGTGTTTATAACACCAAAAAACACTGTTTTAGTCTCTTCTTGGGCTCAAAAAGGATGAAGAATGACCAAGTTAGGCCTCTTTCTCCATTTTCCTACTATTTGTCCTGCAAATTCAAAAAATTGTCTAACCAGGCAACGCTTCTTGCGGCCTTTGGCGGTTTGGTGAAACAAAAAATTCGAGTGTTTTCGGTGTGAATGCCACCGATAAAGGTGCAAAATGTCACATGTTTAAACTTGCCAAGTAGGCCTTAAGCATTTTTTTCTTAGTCCCTCTCTCAGGCACGTGGGCTCCATGTGGCTAGGGGTCGAGCTACATGCCTGCCCCTTCGTCGAGCCCTCTGACTATGCATTGACATGGGTCATGTGGCACCAATGTGACTAGGGATCGGGCTAAGTGCCTGCCCCCTCCGCATAACTCTCGTTGTTGGTTCCAATTGTTTGTTGGGACCGACAACCGAGGCCCATCTGCCCGCACTCGCTGCCATAAATCCCTTTTTTGGTTATGTTGGTTCCCATATGGCTTGGGGCCAGGGCTAACTGCCTACCCTACCCCACTCCATTGCGCTCCTGGTCTTGTAATTTCCATGAAACCTAGGGTTGGGGCCAAGTTCTTTGCTCCCTTCCCACAACACACCAACAGTTTGAATTCAAATAAAATTGGGCTCCTGTATGTGTTAATAATCATTAGTGTGGCATTGAAGTAAATGACGGTATTAATTTGCAGGAGGTTTAGGGTCAAACCTCGTCGAGGCCCTTCGGCCCTATTACAAAATTTTTGGCCAATAATAGAGGTCCACGTTGCGCCTCCTGATTGGGCCACCCAATAACCAATCATAAACTACTAACACGACCTGTACGGCCATGCCACATGTCAACATGATATTGGATCGTATGACGCTATATCCTACATAGTCAGCTAATGACATAATCTTATGGCCTGCCCAGTCAATAGTCCAGTCAACCTTGCAAGTTAACTTTTAGATGTTTGCTAAAAACTTCATAATGCAATAACTTTGCTGTACGATGTGGGATCAAGGCGATTTGAGTGGCATTGGAATCAGAACAGTGAACACTATGATTTCGAACTGGTTTCAAGTGATTTTGAGAACTTTTATTTTTGATCCCCTATATTAGATCTCCTACCTGGAACTAATGGAATTGGAAATGGTCCATCGGATTGGCTGCAATCAACTAGTGAAGATTGAAGGTAAAAACCACTCATAACTTACTCAATTTGGTAAAATGAAACTGCAATCAACTGGTGAAGATTGAAGGTAAAAACCACTCCTAACTCACTCAATTTGGAAAAATGAAAATGGTAATAAATGAAATTACATTTTCACCTTTTATGGTCAAAATAACCCATTATTTTAACATATTGTAATGTTTTATAATGTTTTTGACCTAATTTTTCCATGTGCCATGTATTTTAAAATTTTTAGTTGTGCTCTGAGCAAGTTACATGGTAATTGAAGGATGCAATGTAGATTATAAGTTAAATACATGTCATTTTGATAAATGAGTATGCTTTTATCACTTTTTCAGGTTTTTTAAACTTATGAAAAAGGAACCCCCTGGAGTCCTCTTTGAGCTCTTTTCAGACTCCCAAAACATGAAAATTTTGTCGAGCACTTGTCTTTTCGAACTCATTAAAGTAAATGAAAAGACATCTTCCCATTATAAGTTTAAACCTTTTATGGACCAGGATGGACTATTTACAAAAAAAGAATACTTTAGTCGAACATGACTAAAAGGTTTTCCTTGGTATTGTTTTACTCCTTTTTGGGCCCAAAAGACAAATTTACGAAAATGAACATCTTGGATTTTTCTTTTTTTGCCTCTTTTTCAAACTCTCTAAACATGAAAAAAGATTCAAGTTATGCCTTTGTTGGACTTTTAAAACGATTAAACATCGATGGACTCGTCAAACAAGACAAGCCCAAACCACTGCTTCTCATGATTCGCTAAAAACACTTAGAAGAATTCATGCAAAGGATGAACTTATATATCAGGCATATGTTATCATCCTGAAGCTTGTAAAAAATAAAGAGGTACTGGCCAGAATTAGTTAGGAAATTGGGAAAACATGGCATCATACCTATTAATGGCAATGAGTCTCTCTTGAGCATGACACTCTTTCACTTCATCTCCATGACTGCTTTAGGTTGGGGAATCTGCTTGCCTCACTATTGATCACACCTTCATCATGGGTCTTTGAGTTGATGATGCCAACTCCATTCAGTTTCATCGATATGTTCAAGAGAAATTCCACCCTCAATTGACATCTGCCACAACACTTTAAGCCTTAATTCATGTTTCCTCTCCTAAACTAGCTTTACACCACTATATTCTGTCTCGAATCTTGATACCCATTTTGTGTCGTTGATGGGGACACATCAAGCCCCTCCTGCAACGGGTTGCTTCCTATCGACATCAGCACATTATCTAGGAAGTTAACTTAGAAACTCTCTTCAGTGCCTCAGAACTTGCATACCTTAATGACAAGTCTCCTCGCTTTTGGTGACGGGCTCTCATCATTAGCCTTTGACCCAAAGATTTTGTGTGATGTTTGACTTCATCTCACTCATTCACATCACATAGATTGTACAGTAGCACCCTGAGAGCCATTATCATTATTGATGGTTCCTCTCGCGTCTGTTAACAACTTACATCATTGGACGATAATCAGATGGTGTCAACCATTTCTAAATCCAATTCATTTATTCACATGGTTAGACTTGTACTATCAAGTGACGAGGTAGAAGACCTCATATCTAGTTTCATCCATTCGGGTTGCGCTTTCAGGATTCATACCATATCATAGAGTATGATGGCTATGATCGTTCAGAAAGTCATCCAAACCTGGGTTCACCATTTGTCATCAATGGAAATGACTTCAATTATTATATATGTAATGTTAGTTTATAGGATAAGTATGGGTATGCCTACCTCAGCAATGATATCATGATGATTATGTATTGTAATAGATGATGATCTCAACCAACCTTTTCTTAATCCAAACTTGTCAAAAAGTAAAGCACTTCAATCCTCAACCACTTCCTCTGAATTTGTACTTTAGGGGACAATATGTTACAGGTCACATCTACTTTAATGTCATTGAAACCAAATCAATCAACATCATTGACACCTTGTAATCATCCCTTTGCAAAGCCTTAAGCATTATCTCTCTAAAGAGTCCAAGTTTTCTGGATTAATCAATTCAAATCCATATTTTTTTGACCCATTACACTTTCCTTTCTAGCAACCTGCACTAATGCATGTTGCATAACTGAGAAACTGCACTGGCCAATGCATGTTGTCTTTGCTGCAGGTGCGATGGTTCTAGAATTTCAGGAAAAATAAAAATTAATTTCGAATCTTCTCTTTCCAGAAGCTTCTAAGGCGGTTTTAACTATTTACTATTGATTAAGATCTCAAATTCCTATCCTAGAGGTCTTATCTCTTATCCATAGAGCTTATCCTCTCTCATATGTGGATCTAAGTCCTAGATTGATAAAACCCAAACTACCCTTTTTACCCTATAAATTCATTACCTCCCATAGAGTATGGGTTGGCTTTTGGAGACCCTTAGTTATGCCCCGATGCTGCTGATTTTTACCTAAGGATCCATTACCATCCTTGAGTTGTGATTGAAGGCTTGCTTTGTGGCTAAGGAAGAACAAGTTAGGCAGGAGACATCTACATGGTTAAAGTCTGTAAAAGAGTTGTAATCTTCTCCTACATTTCATTAATACAAAAAGCTTTGTTTTCCTATACTTATGTCTATTTGATACATATGTATTTCAATGCCTTCTTGACTAATTTATTGGAGATATCAGTCTATGCTATTTGTATCTTGTAGTTCTCGTGCTTGTTATAATCGTTTTGTTGGTTCCATTTATAACATTTGGAGTTGGAGCTAAAGTTCACAAGCAAGGAGAAGAGGAGAATTTGCGTTGGACTCAAGGTAAGTCTTTCCTCCATGTTCTAATTTCTCTAAGGAAATAACAAGACTTTTGTTTATGTTGTTTCTAGATCAAGACACTAGGTCTAGGGAGCTCATTTCTGTTTGCAGAAGAGAATTTTCCGTTAAACAACTACCTTAATAGAAGAACCAACATACACTCTAATAGAGTAATTGTGAAACAAATTGACAACTAAGACGAGGAAAATTACCCAGAAGTTGGAAAAAGTTGATGGCTTCAACGAAGATGCCTTGGTTTCCTTGCCTAAGTGTTGTCTCTCCCTTCAAACTTTAAGGGTTGTGTCGAATGAATTTTCACACGACCACGATCCTAGGTCTTCAATATTTACACTCTAAATCCCCACAAAGGCAAGGTCATTAGCTCCAAATCCAAGCAAAATTCCCTTCCTCCTTGTCATAGATTGAAGGGCCAGGGATGGCGAAGGAAGAAGGCCACCCTGTGCACCTAAAGCATTTTTTTTTCTACCACCCTAATTTCCATCAACATGCACAACAAACAATGTTTTGTAGGGTCACAGTTAGCTCTTGGAATGCCTAAGGTTTCTTGAACCATCTCATGTCGCCTTTCCCAATGGAATTTTGTGACATGCTTTATCAATTCACTCAACACGTGGGCAGGGGAGTTAATGCCCTGCCCTGTGCTCTAGTCGCCTCTGATGTCACCCCATCAGGGAATAAATACATTGTAATATTAATGACAAGGTTTGGTTAAAATACTTGTTAATAATATATATATATATATATATATATATGAAGGAAGAAGTTTTAGGATCAGTGATAAAAACTTGGGATGTGCTATTATCTATAATGTATGATTGTGTTAGGTGTCTAAAGGAGTGCAAGATATGTATTGAGGTTGAGGTAGTTATGACTTTGGGTGTGTAAGGATACTTTTTAGCATGTAAGTGTGAGATTTGGATTATGCACGATACAAGGGTGCTAAAACCACTCACTCTAGTGATATGAAATATTGCATAAAATAATTTAATATAATTTTGAATTTTAATTTTCACATTAATTATTTATTTGAATATAATTTAGATAATCTTGATTTAGTTATTCATAAATTTACCATAAACCTATTGTTTGGATGATGCATGGTATTTACTCATGATATATGGTGTGATAAAATTTATTTAAAAATTTGAAGAATTCTATTGTAAAATATTTGAAGTGGCTATTTCACATTAAATATTTTTTTTTCAAATTTTAATTATAAAAAGTAAATCAACAACTAAAACATATATTCAAATTTTAATTATAAAAAATAAATCAACAACTAGAACATACATTCAATGTTACCATCCAAATCACTCTAATTTGATATCATAACCCACAAGCTATACCAAGAAAGGCTAACCATAATGCAAAATAACATTATCATAATGACTCCAACTACTAAACTACTCCTAATGGACCTCTCTAGAATAAACATAAACTCTATGGCCTTATCAACATATACACATTTTCTTTCAGAAAAATAAACATTTAGGCTCTTAGAGGTAAACCTAATTCATGTACACAATTTAATAAATAAAGATGATACACTGACTCCAACTACTAAACTACTCCTAACGGACCTCTCTAGAATAAACATAAACTCTATGGCCTTATCAACATATATACATTTTCTTTCAGAAAAAATAAACATTTAGGCTCTTAGAGGTAAACCTAATTCATGTACACAATTTAATAAATAAAGATGATATACTTTAGAGTTGGAGAATATTTGCCACATGCTCCCACCAGTATGGAACTATATCACTTTTATGATCATTGATGTCGGTTAAAACCCACAGTCCCCAATTTCCTGTGCATATAAATGAATCCCAAATTTTTTCCTCCAATACAAACCCAAAATCTGGCAACTCACAGTAATCTCAATTGGAAATTTCAATACTGTGCGGAACTAATTCACTTTTCCTTCAAATGTTATAAAACCCCTCCATGCATATAATATGCCACTTTACTAAAACCCATTTTCATAAAGGTCTAACAACTATGTCAGAGCACGGGCGATATCTACTCAAGGTCCATGGATTAGACCATACAATAAGGACCCTCGGCCCTATCACTTAATATTTCATTAACATGAGTTCGGCCTCCATTCATATGCATATTCACACGATAACAAATATTAAAGTCCTTGGCCTTTTAATAAAACCCTCGACTATTATATTTCAACACTAACCATACACGTTAATACTTATCCGGTGCGCATTCCACATCACATTAAAACTTCTGACCACCAACACATCCATAACCCATACGTATTACTCCAACCAAGGTTGATCTATTATAAAACATGACCTTTATCCACATAGTATTCAAGCCCAATTATCACCGTAATACCACAGCTTATATGACTTACGACTATGGTCTATAAATATATCTCGGCCCCATAAATGGTTTAACCCTGAGCCCATTAACATTTACGCCATCTATCAACACAATACATTCGGGCCCACAGTTCAGTTAACATACCTTGCGCTTCCGACGGTTGAAATCTCGTCGCGCCCCAACCAACTGATTCGACGACAATCAACGAATATTGTGTAAATTTGATGCACGAGCGTTAATTCTCCAAAATTACGCAATGAGGATGGTTTTCAAATACCACCAAAGGCCATGTGTCCCTCACTTTGTGGAATCGCGTTTTTTTTTCGCAATTCCTCTTACCACCTTAAGCACCACGCGATATCGTCGGGTTTGTTCTTGTAAACTGCCTTCACTGTTCATTAAGGTTCCGACTACTCCTTGACTCAAGGTTCCTTCTCATGGTTCCGTTCCTCACTATCAATCACGATTCTGCTTCTTTCTTTTATTATACTCCGCCTCCGCCTTTGACTTCGCATCTTCCTATGCTAGCCTTTATTTCTTCAATCAAAGACTCGCGCTCCAGTTTCATTTACACACTCGGTTCTATATACATGGTAACACCGTTCGAACCTTGAATCGAAGGCTCGAGCACAACTCTCCATTTCACTGTGTGTAGATCCACAGTTTTAACCCGTGGGTCCTCTCTAACATGTGCACTTTATATTGTATTCAATTCAAGACATAAACCGACATTAAATTACATCGATGCTTTCCTCACACAGTATTCGGTTAAGGGATACATATATGGTTCACACAGAATTTAGAACAAAATCCTCCTCATTTCATACCTCGATTCTTCAGCGAAACAATCAATTAGCCCTTCATACATTCAACCAAAAATCATGATAAATAGGCATTGACTTTCTATCAGAACAGAGCACTATCTGAACCTATCACAGAGTCCTTCTCATACATAATATACGGAGATTCAAGGCATATTCGCACAGAAATTAACTTGACAAATGCACAGTAGTATTGAAACAATTCTTTCACAATATATATACATGAGTTACTTACAAAAACCCCATGTTCGGGCCAGATCTTCAATTTAAATGGTCTTTTATTCCCTTTTTCGGCCTCTCCGGCTTTCTAACTCTATGCAGCTCTATGTAGGTCTGCAGGACTATGCCATAGAGGTTTACTTTTATATAGATTGGGAATCAATCGATTCAGCTTCCTACAATGATTCGACAAACTCCTCAAATCCTAATTTTAGCCTAACTCCTAGATAACTGAACTGACTCTTCACACTCGAACTAACCAACTTGTCCTGTCCTCTAATCATTCGAGGGCAGTTACAATTCCTTCTAAATTTTATTAAAATCACTCAAATATGAAAATTTACATAGGAAATTGAAAACATAGACCCCCCTAAGTCTATTTATATACAAAGTCTTGTCTTGGGCCTAATGCCCCTGCATCAATTATATACAATATTAGCAATTTTTTTTTATATTCTTGATACATAAGTACAAATAAGAACATCTTATTCACAAATATATAATAATTAAAAAAATTATTTTAATAAATGAAATTGTAAATGTTAAATGTTTATTTTGTATAATTTAATTATAGTTTACAAAGTTATTAAAATATAGTTCTTGAGTCAAGAGGCTCATTTTACAATTAAGTATGATAGTGATGTGCAAGTTTGTTCGTCCATCCATCTCTAGTCAACAATAATGGTGATAACAATAATGGTGATGTGCAAGTTTGTAAGTTTGTCCGTCTATCCGTACTCAACATTTGTGAACTAAAAATAAACTACTCTTTAAATAAAAAATAATATCAGCGATAACAAAGGACAAAAACTGATATGCTATATATAATATAATTTCATTTAAAGAAATTAGAAGTAGAACAAATCTCTGAGTAAAATGTTTAAACCTTGTATTTTTTCAAAAATATTTCAACACGAGATTTTTTTAACTAATTAGAATATCTATGTTAACTAATTTATGTGGATATCAATTTATTTACACATTTTCTTTTGCACTTTAAAAAAATTTTGCACTTAAAAAAATTTGATTCCTGTCCACTCATGTTAAATCTCGAAGTAAACGATCTAAGTTGGTGAAATTAGATTCCTCTCCACTCATGTTAAATCTCGAAGTAAATGGATCTAAGTTGGTGATAATTACAATAAATTTGTATTGGACAAATTAAAATCACTAACCTATTATCCTATTCTCTTTACACTGTCAGACTCTTACTCACATTCGCTCTCAATTCTCTATCATCTCTTACTCACATTCACTCTCAATTCCCTATCATCTGCCACATTTCCAATCTTCTTGACCTATTAAGCCAACCCACCTATAGCTATCTTGGAGCACTTATTTCCCTTCTCTTTGATCATAGAAACAAGATTTTGAAGAATCAAACATAAATTCTTTCTCTTCTCTTAAAATTTGATAAACCACATTGGTCTTAGCAGACAGTAACCATCATCATTATCATCATCAATATAATTGTATTCTCCTTATAAATATAAGAAAATTAATTTAATATTTCATATATTGATGAGGAATATATTTCTATTATCATTAATGATATCTATCTCATCTACTGAATCATAATCACACCAACAATGCTTTTCTGAAAATAGACAAGTTTAGTGACAAGGTAGAAAAAAGGTTGAAATAAAAACATATCCCATGAATATCTGCAATTTAACCTTTTAAAACAAGATACCTAAATGATTAAGACCCATATCTATACACACCACACAATGGTTGATATAAGAGTACTGGACTTGTGTTGTGTACAGACGCAACAGGCACCACATATTGGTGTGTGAATAGCAATCTCTTGTGTTGTGTAGAGACACAACAGCCACCATAAATTGGTGTGTGGATAACAATATGGCGAAGAAATTGAAAGACAAATTCATTCCTTGCACGCATTTTGGCAAGCGAGGGTGAGGATGACAAGGTGATGTGAAATGTAGCTCTACTTCATCCCCACGACTATTTTTAGGTGTATGTCTATTTTTATAATGGTGAGAAAATTCTATTTATGGATGGATTTCTATTTTTTGAATGCATGTGCGAAGTCTGTTTGTAGATTGCATGTCTAAAAATAGAATGCATGTCGATTATTATTATCTCTTAATAATAATTAGACAATAACTAATAATCTATTCTCTTGAAGCACTTGATTTCAGTTAACTGATGTGGAAAACCAGTTGACTGAAGGAATTTCAAGTTCTAAGGTTGGTTGGTGGGACATGCAAGTGGACTTAGTTGTAACTGAGTGATTCAAAGTTGTAACAGAGTTGGATGTGTAGTTATGTGAGTTGTAAAGTAGTTTAACTCAGTTAAGTGAGTTAAACTCAGTTGTGCTAGTTGTAACTAAAGATACACTAGTGAGAGATCAGTGAATTAAATATAAAATTAATTCACATGGAGTGATCTCACATGCAACTGAAGATTTACTATTGTTAACTACATGCATGTCAGATCCAGTGGAGACCCAGTTGAGAGATAGGTGAAAGGGACAATTTGACTATCAATTGTGACATTAGTGGGTGCACACTTGCAACCAAACACACATTGGAGATGCCATTGAGGATTGCACAATCAAGGAAAGGAAAATATCGAATTCATTTAGGGATTGTGATCAACAAGGATTGCGCAGTGGAGGCAGGCTATCTAGAGGTAGTAAATTGGCACATGTATTAGCCAAATTTTGTATGACAGTGTGAGACGATTGTATATTGTACTGAGAGCTCTTGGATTAGAGTTTTGTATAATATTATTTCATGATCCATGATATATACATAATATATGATAGTGGGGTTTTTAGCTTTATGCTTTCCTGGTAAAAACATCTGTGTTATGTGTGATTGATCTTTCTTCATGTGTTTGCAATTGGCGATTAAATTTCCGCAAATATTTAAGTAGAAGGATTCTGTATTTAACAGTGGCATACAATTGTTAGATCAGGAAAATCCAAGCAATACATAATTGTATTAAAATTTCTACAATGGGCCTACCATTTGTCATCAGTGAAAATGACTTTGATTATTATACATGTAATATTAGTTTATAGGATGAGTATGGGTATTCCTACCTCAACAATGATATCATGATTATTATGTATTGTAATAGATGATGATCTCAACCAAACTTTTGTTAATCTAGACTTGTCAAAAAGTATAGCACTTCAATCCTCAACCACTTCCTCAGACTTTGTACTTTAGGCGGAAATATGTTACAGGTCACATCTACTTTAATGTCCTGGAAACCAGATCAATCAACATCATTGACACCTTGTAGTCATCCCTTTGCAAAGCCTTAAAAATTATCTATCTAAAGAGTCCAAGTTTTTTGGGTTAATCAACTCAAAACCATAGTTTTTTGACCCATTGCACTTTCCTTTCTAGCAACTTGCACTATTGCATGTTGCATAACTGAGAAACTACACTGACCAACGCATGTTGCCTTTGCTGCATGTGCGATGGTTAAAGAATTTCAGGAAAAATAAAAAATAATTTCGAATCTTCTCTTTCCATAATATTCTAAGGTGGTTTTACCCATTTACTATTGATTGAGATCTCAAATTCCTATCCTAGAGGTCTTATCTCTTATCCATATAGCTTATCCTCCCTCATATGTGGATCTAAGTCCTAGATTGATAAAACCTAAACTACCCTTTTTACCCTATAAATTCACTACCTCCCATAGAGTCTGGGTTGGCTTTTGGAGACTCTTAGTTATGCCCCAATGCTGCTGATTTTTACCTAAGGATCCATTACCATCCTTGAGTTGTGATTGAAGGCTTGCTTTGTGGCTAAGGAAGAACAAGTTAGGCGGGAGACATCTACATGGTCAAGATCTGTAAAAGAGTTGTAGTTTTCTCCTACATTTCATTAATACAAAAATCTTTGTTTTCCTATACTTATGTCTATTTGATACATATGT
Organism: Pinus albicaulis; assembly: GCA_034641835.2. Classification (NCBI taxonomy): domain Eukaryota; kingdom Viridiplantae; phylum Streptophyta; class Pinopsida; order Pinales; family Pinaceae; genus Pinus; species Pinus albicaulis. The sequence goes on from CM076584.1 coordinate 348,869,673, forward strand.
ATTTCAATGCCTTCTTGACTAATTGATTGGAGATATTAGTTTGTGCTATTTGTATCTTGTAGTTCTCGTGCTTGTTATAATTGTTTTCCTGGTTCCATTTATAACGTTTGGAGTTGGAGCTAAAGTTCAGAAGTAGGGAGAAGAGGAGAACTTGCGTTGGACTCAAGGTAAGTCTTTCCTCCATGTTCTAATTTCTCTAAGGAAAGAACAAGACTTTTGTTTATGTTGTTTCTAGATCAAGACACTAGATCTAGGGACTTCACTTCTGTTTGCAGAAGAGAATTTTCCGTTAAACAACTACCTTAACAAAAGAACCAACATAAACTCTAATAGAGTAATTGTGAAACAAATTGACAACTAATATGAGGAAAATTACCCAGAAGTTCGAAAAAATTGATGACTCCAGCGAAGATGCCTTGGTTTCCTTGCCTAAGTGTTGTCTCTCCCTTCAAACTTTAAGGGTCGTGCAGAATGACTATGCACACGACCATGATCCTGGGTCCTAAATATTTACACTCTAAATCCCCACAAAGGCAAGGTCATTAGCTCCAAAGCCAAGCAAAATTCCCTTCCTCCTTGTCACATATTGAAGGGCCAGGGATGGCGAGGGAAGAAGGCCACCCTGTGCACCTAAAGCATTTTTTTTTCTACCACCCTAATTTATATCACCATGCACAACAAACAACGTTTTGTAGGGTCACAGTTAGCTCTTGGAATGCCTAAGGTTTTTGGAACCATCTCATGTCACCTTTCCCAATGGAGTTTTGTGACATGCCTTATCAATTCACTCAATGCATGGGTAAGGGAGTTAATGCCCTGCCCTGTCCTCTAGTCGCCTCTGATGTCATCCCGTTAGGGAATAAAAACATTGTAATATTAATGAGAAGGTTTGGTTAAAATATTTGTTACTAAAATAATATATATATATATTAAAAGGAAGGAAGAAGTTTTAGGATCGGTGATAAAAACTTGGGATGTGCTATTATCTATTATGTATGACTGTGTTAGGTGTCTAAAGGAGTACAATACATGTATTGGGGTAGTATGACTTTGGGTGTGTAAGGATACTTTCTAGCACGTAAGTGTGAGATTTGGATTATGTAGGATACAAGGGTGCTAAAACCACTCATTCTAGTGATATGAAATATTGGATAAAATAATTTATTATAATTTTGAATTTTAATTTTCATACACATATATTATGATATATATGTTTAATTATTTATTTGAATTCTAGTGATATAAAATATTGGATAAAATAATTTATTATAATTTTGAATTTTAATTTTCACACACACATATATTATGATATATATGTTTAATTATTTATTTGAATTCTAGTGATATGAAATATTGGATAAAATAATTTATTATAATTTTGAATTTTAATTTTCACATACACATATATTATGATATATATGTTTAATTATTTATTTAAATATAATTTAGATAATCTTGATTTAGTTATTCATAAATTTACCATTGAATCTATTGTTTGGATAATGCATGGTATTTACTCATGATATATGATGTGATAAAATTTATTTAAAAATTTAAAAAATTCCATTGTAAAATATTTGAAGTAGCCATTTCACATTAATTTTTTTTTTTCAAATTTTAATTATAAAAAGTAAATCAACAACTAAAATATACATTCAAATTTTAATTATAAAAGATAAATCAACAACTAGAACATACATTCAATATTACCACCCAAAATCACTCTAATTTGATATCATAACCCACAAGCTATACCAAGCAAGGCTAACCATAATGCATAACAACATTATGATAGTGACTCCAACTACCAAACTACTTCTGACAAACCTTTCTAAAATAAACATAAACTCTATGGCCTTATCAACATATACACATTTTCTTTCAGAAAAATAAACATTTAGGCTCTTAGAGATAAACCTAATTCAAGTACACAATTTAATAAATAAAGATGATATACTTTAGAGTTGGAGAATATTTGCCACATATTCCCACCAATATGGAACTATATCATTTTTATGATTATTATATAACATTAACGTTTTTTTTTTTATGATATTCTTGATACGCAAAGTACAAATAAGAACATCTTATTCACAAATATATAATAATTAAAAAATTATTTTAATAAATGAAATTGTAAATGTTAAATGTTTATTTTGTATAATTTAATTATAGTAGTTTTACAAAGTTATTAAAATATAGTTTTTGAGTCAAGAGACTTATTCTACAATTCAATATGATAGTGATGTGTAAGTTACTATAATGGTGATGTGTAAGTTTGTCCGTCCATCCATCTCTAGTCAACAATAATGGTGATAACAATCATGGTAATGTGTAAGTTTGTCCGTCTATCCGTACTCAACATTTGAGAACTAAAAATAGACTACTCTTTAAATAAAAAATAATATTAGCTATAATAAAGAACAAAAACTAATATGCTATATATGTTTAGTTAATTGTCCGTACTATATAATATAATTTCATTTAAAGAAATTAGAAGTAGAACATGAGTAAAATATTTAAACCTTATATTTTTTCAAAAATATTTCAACACAAGATTTTTTTAACTAAGTAGAATATCTATATTAACTAATTTATGTGGATATCAATTTATTTACACATTGTATTTTGCACTTTAAAAAAAGTTTGCACTTAAAAAAATTTGATTCCTCTCCACTCATGTTAAATCTCGAAGTAAACGATCTAAGTTGGTGAAATTAGATTCCTCTCCACTCATGTTAAATCTCGAAGTAAATGGATCTAAGTTGGTGATAATTACAATAAATTTGTATTGGACAAATTAAAATCACTAACCTATTATCCTATTCTCTTTACGTTGTCACACTCTTACTCACATTCGCTCTCAATTCTCTATCATCTCTTACTCACATTCACTCTCAATTCCCTATCATCTGCCACATTGCCACATTAATCTTAACAAACAGTAACCATATCATCATCATAAATATAATTGTATTTTCTTTATAAATATAAAAAAATGAATTTAATATTTCATATATTGATTTCCTGAATATCTTTCAATTATCATTAATGATATCTATCTCATCCACTGAATCATAATCACACCGACAATGCATTTCTGAAAATAGACAACTTTAGTGACAAGGTAGAAAAAAGATTGAAATAAAAACATATCCCATGAATATCTGCAATTTAACCTTATTAAACAAGATACCTAAATGATTAAGACCCTTATCTATACCCACCACACAATGGTTGATATAAGAGTAATGGACTTGTGTTGTGTACAGACGCAACAGGCACCACATAATGGTGTGGGAATAGCAATCTCTTGTGTTGTGTAGAGACGCAACTGCCACCACAGAAATTGAAATTGAAAGACAAATTCCTTCCCTGCACGCATTTTGGCAAGCGAGGGTGAGGGTGACAAGGTGATGTGAAATGTAGCTCTACTTCATCCCTGGCCACAAGGGTCCCTTTCAATATTGTGACTTCACATCATTGAATGAGTGTGTGTTTCTTTATTTCTCTCAAAGGACAATTCGAGTTGCCGTGGGTCAAAGTGTTTATTAAGGTTTACAAGGAGTGAAATGACATCACCACCATCACGTTTTACAAGATTCTCAAACAAATATTTTTCAATGGAAAAGTACAATTCATTTTTAACGATGGAAATCAAGTTTGAAAATATATACTTTTTTAGTTTATTGGAAATCAAATTTGAAAATATATATTTTTTTAGTTTATTGGAAATCAAATTTAAAACTATATTTTTTTTAATAAGATAAAAAATTATTTACATATCTCTCGAAATATATAATTTTAATGATTTTTTATTTTAATTATTAATTGTATTTTGATTTGGTTGATTAACTATATTAAAACATTTTTAAAATTTAATTTTTTTGATTGAAAATGAATAAAGTCAAAAAGCTTATGAATAAGAATATTTTTATTTTTTATTATTCAAAATTTTTATGATATTTTTATTTTTTATTATTTAAATTTGGTTAAATAATTTTTTATTTTAATTTAATGAAATGAAATTATAATGTATTAATGGTTTTATTATTTTAGATAAATGTTTTTTAATCACATTATTAAGATCACAAAAGTCTTAGATCTGGCTTTATTATTTTCAAAAAATAATATAAATAAAGTTAAATATAGTAGAAATAAGGGTTGGTTTATTCGTCATTATTCAAATTTGGTTAAACAATCTTTGTCAAAGTACTATTTTAGTTGAATGAAATGAAATTGTAATGTAAAAATATACTAACATTTTCAAATATATTTGTATAGTATTAATATTTATTGTTATAATTTAAATGGTTTTATTTGTTTGATTTTTAGTTAAAAATATAGATTTTTCTTTTCATTATTTTGAACCATGACAAAGAATGGAGTCTTAAAATGTTTAAACACTCCTAAAATTAGGATTTATTACTTTTACCATATTAATGTAATTTGGATTAGTGACAATTCAAATTTTGTTAAATAATCATTCTCAAAAGTGCAATCTTAAAATTAGTGAAATTAGAATGGAGTTGTAGTTATATTTATTTAAAATATTTTTTTTTAAATATTAAGTTAAAAGATTGATTTGGTCACTTATCTTAAATAATTAGAAAAATAACAAATTCTTAAAATATTTTAACATTATGAAAAATACAACTTTTTTTTTTCATTTTAATCTCAATGTAATTAAATTTGGACTTCAATTATTATACTTAATTTGTTGTGACAGCCTCATTAAGAATTAATTAGCATTAACTAGTTAAAGACAAGTTGTTTATTTTTATTTCCTGACAAGAAAGACTTTATTGTTATGGTGTATGAGACAAATTACTATTTTTATTTTTGGTTATAAAATTAATAGGAGAAACCAATGAATGAAAAGAAAAATCTTTTAAGCTGTTGGTAAAAAGTTTCTCATAATAGGTGGTGGTTGGGAACAGTTGGAAAAACAGTTACCCTCTCCTCTGAGGATAAAGTTGGAATCCAGGAGGGGAGAGGGGGTTCTGTGAGCTTTGGTAAGAAAGGGAAAGTATTTTCTAGAGCTGGGAGGACTAGTTGAAAGTAGCTTTTTGTAACCCTTGTAAACCAGAATATCTGACTGTGACTGGATTGGCCTTCCAGAGGTCACAGCAGAGGAATTTCCACCATTAACCCGTGGCACCGACCAGAATTCTGGAGCTAGGGGGCAAGAGGAAGACGTCATAGCCTCCCTTGATGGTTGGGAGGACCACAGTTTGAAGAAATAAATTTTTCTGTTCCAGATAAGTATGCAGAACTTGAGTTTAAGTGTGTGTGTTACAGGTTTAAATGGAGGCTTTAGGCTGTCTAAAGCTGACTAGCTAAATATTGTTTTTCTGAAGGGTGTGATTATCGAAGTTCTGATAAGGAACTGATATGCATCCTCTGAACATAAGAATTTATATTTGTGCATTAGTGGAGTTAGTACTTGGAGTAGAGGAAGGGAAGATTTGATACTACATTTCTTTTTCTATTAAATTACAGGGCACGGGGTAAGACTTTGCAAGATTCCTGTTTTTAAAAAGAAAAAAATATACATATATAGAGTCTTTAAGTTTTCCATAAAAATTTATAGCATCTTTGAAAACATAATCATGAATACATTGTTCGAACAAGTTATTGAAAATACCCAGTAAACGAATAATGGAACGAAAAGTATAAATGGAAAGGAATGCATGCATTAACAATTACTAGCATTATATTCTCTGTGAGTCGCACCTGTAGCAAACAATCGAGAGGAAGACTAAAGCTTGAGGAGCTAGGAGAGGGCAGAAACCCTACCTAGCCCCTTGCCTCTGAAAGAAAGAAATATTCTATACGTGGTCTTTTAACGATGGATCGGTCACCATAAGTAACAGCTAAGTCGAATAATGAGTAAGCAGTAGGAATTAACTAGTTGTGACTACACTATGATACGCTGCTTGATACAGATTAGACAAAGAAAAAAAAAGGAAACACAATTCGTTAACAAGAATTCCTGAAACCCTCTTCGTAAAACAAATTGCATAGAGAAGAAAGATTCTAAGCACAGAGTAATCCTTTGCAAAAACAGAGAAAAGCTCTACTCATAAATACCCTGCAACATTTCGGAGTTAACACTTGAGACGCAGCAGTAAACATTAAGGTATACATCCATAAACCCTTGCCAAGATTGGTAAGGCGTAATAGAGAAAATTAATTGCAACTAACTTACAATCCATTTATATAGATAATAGGGCGGATTTGTAAGCTAAAATTTATAATCAATCTCATCAAAGTCGGAACCATATATAGAGTTAATAGGAAAAATCGGCAACAAGATTTCAGGGTTTCATATATATATATATATATATATATATATATATATATAATAGAGGCCGAACAGGCGTTCGGGCCTCGGCTGTAGAGATTTAACTGGTTCAACTGTAACTGCTTACAAAGCACTGCGAGCATTAACAGTAATTCACATAATCCATTGTATCAGAACGTTGTTTGAATACAAGAAAATTTACATATTGCAAGTTATAAACCCTAAGACAGGTAGTGAGAAAAACTCGGCTTCTTTCCAAAAAAAAAAAAAACCCTGGACGAAAGGGCTACAAAACTCTCGTATACATTATAGGGTACCTGTGGACGAGAGAAGAAGGATCAGCCGTGGTTAGAGTTGAATAGTGAAAGGTTGAAGGGAGGGTTTGAGTGAAGATCTATAACCTGCAAGGCAAGAAAAAAAGAACAAAACCCCGTTAGACAATGATGAAACTAATAAGACAGATTAACGTTATGCGAACCCAAAACCCTACCGGGCATGCGCTTGAGGGTCTTACCTGAAATGGTTTGCATCTCGTCAAACCTGGAAACGGAAAAGGAAAATTAGTTGCTAGTGAGTGAAAATCTGCTTGAGACTGGAAATCGTAATTTTACAACCAGTGACAGACAAAGAGCTGAACTGTAAAGGCAGGTACCTTTATCCATGAGTCGCCAAGGTTGTCGAAGGGCTTAACCTCAACAACAGAAAATAAACCAAGGCTCACTGTAAAAGAAAAACGATAACTCTGCGTGAATTCTAGGACCCTGAGACAAAAAGAAAACACGTAGAATTCGGCTCACAACGTCTGTAACCAAGTCGTGGTGAAAAAGGGGAGATAAAGGGCGAATGCAGCTTACCTCTTTAAAACCAAAACTGTGGCGGAGAAACCAACAAAGATCAACATCCTGCTAGCACACCATGGGAGAGCTACAACTGCAAGACAAGTGAACTAGCCGAATACTCCAGACTGCTCTCTTTCCCTCGCAAATTCCGTGGGAATCGAGGCATAACTACAACTGTCCCGGAGGTAATTGCGTATAAATACACCACATGGTATGGCGTATTTGCCTCGACAGAAGGGATTTTCGTGCAAAGTGGCAAGACTAAAATCGAGTTGCAATCTCTATATTTAAAGTTGATACATGAATGAAATCTCTTCATTAAGAGCGTTAGACTTAGCACTCCAGGGTGGTACTACAATGATAAATGCTGACAAAATCATGTTCTATGTATCACACGTAAAGATAGAAAAAGTGCGCTCTTGAGAGCCATAGTTGAACTTAGAAATAGCGGTTAACCACAAGTTAATCCATTTTATTAATGCCAATGCTGCAATTTGGGGTCATTATATATTTATTGTGTAATGCATAGATCTATAGTCAACATGTGTGACGATAGTAAATTTGACGTATGACTGTAATTGGCTTATGGTGAAATTTTTATATAAGCGTAATTTTTTTGGTTAGTGAATGTGACATTTGTGGAGTTCAAACTAAACATTTATTAACATGCACTTAGTAAAATACATAAAAATAGATGACAATTCAACATTATATATATATATATATATATATATATATATATGACAATTAGTATAGTAAATTATTAATATAGTCTAACTAATAGTTGAAATGATTTTTTTGGATATTTTTGGTAAATATTTTTTGAAAATTTTGAGTTTAAGTTATTTAATCTGAAGAATTCAAGTGCTTTAATGATGCTAAATTCATTTATGCATTCAAAAATGTATTTTAAATAATAGAAAATCACAATTTGACTTAAAATCAAGAAAAAAGCCATTTTCTATTAGTTAGAACTTAGGCTACTCTTAAATTATATTCATAAAATCATAAAAATGTATCTTTTAGTTAATTTAATTTAGTTAACTTCAATTAATAAATATGATTAAATTCAACAAGTCTTTCATCACTACCAAATTGAGTTGTCTACGAAGGCGAGGGGGAGGAATTGGTGCGGCCAAAAGTAGGTGAAATCTAGGTAATTTTTTTTTAAGAAATCTTGCACTAGCAGTGTTTGAATCATGTTTTTTATGGTAGAAATGGATCCAACACCATCAAAAACCTCTAGAACACCCACAATATTGAAGTTTGATGGTTATAACCTGGATTTACAAAAATCCCTGCCAGATTTTCTTAAAATTTTACCGAAATTTCCATATTTTTCAGGAAAAAAACAGTCTAGTTACACTACTGCCTACCAAATACCTTTAAATTTTGGACTATTATTAACTTGTAATTCATAAAGATACAATCAAATACTTAAACTTTACACACTTACTCTTAACCAAAAACATAATTATTAAGAATAAAAAAAAAAAAGAGTAGCTATTTAATATATATCCTTACACTAATATTTAACTTCAACCAAATTTCAAATGATTTAATATTATGTAAAACTGTTTAATGTTTTTTTAATAATATATTGAATTTCAAATGATTTAATGAATTTAATATTATGTAAAACTGTTAAATGTTTTTTTAATAATATATTGAATTTGAACGACAGTAAATCTTTGAGTATATTTAAATATTTAATGAATTTAATATTAAGTAAAACTGTTAAATGTTTTTTTTTAATGATATATTGAATTTGAGTCACAGTAAGTCTTTGAGTATATTTAAATTTGTTTGTCAAACATTTTTTTATTTAAAAATTATGTTTAACCTAGATTTGTACATTTTAAATATAAAGTATACATTTAAATATATAATTTTTGAATAATATAAAAACTTATTATAATTTAGTAGTGAAATATCTTTAAAATCAATATTCGTTTTCATAATTTAAATATATATATTTTATTTAAATAGTGTAAAAGCTTATCTTCGACAATAACCCTTAAAAAAAAAAACACTCTTAACCAAAAACATAATCATCAAAAATATAAAGGAAAAGAGAAATTGAAATTGAAAAATTTCTTTGGCTTAAAGTATCTATTTAATTTATATCCTACCACTGTATTTAACTTCAACCCAATTTTAAATGATTTAATAAATTTAATATGGAGTAAAACTGTTAAATGTTTTTTAATGATATATTGAATTTGAATCACAGTGAATTTTTAGTATATTTAAATGATTTAATGAATTTAATATTATTTAAAACGGTTAAATGTATTTTTTTTAATGATATATTGAATTTGTCACACTAAATCTTTGGAGATATTTAAATTTTTTTGTCAAAACATTTTTTTTATTTAAAAATTGTGTTTAACATAAATTTCTACTTTTAAATATAAAATATATATTTAAATATATATATTTTGAATAGCCTGAAAACTTATTATAGTAAAATGATTTTAAAAATCAATTTGTTTTCATAATTTAAATATATATATTTTAGATAGTGTAAAAACTTATTATAATTTAGTAGTAGAATTAATGGTGATTAAAGCCATTTATAAATAGAGGTTGGAAAACTATCTCATTTGTAATTACCAATTTATAATTTATAATTATGAGAATATGTTAGCATGAGTTTCTTGGCAGTGTGTCTTTTCAGCGATGAGATTGTTGGAAAGTTAGATCAACACATCATCAATATGAATAAGAAAAAAAATAAGGATAAGTACAAAACACATAGTACTATGGACATTAAAATAAAATAAGGGGCAAGGCTTTCATCATTACCAACTACTTCTAAATTTGGGAAATTATTAACTAGTAATTTAAAAAAACAGTCAAACACTGACTTATCTTGGACGGTTAAAGTGTATAACCTTATACAGTCATAAAAAAGCAACAGAATAGCTGAGAATGTGGCAAAGACTCTGAAAAAATTCGGCAAAGATTTATCAGAATCTTGTTTATAGTTGTTAAACTTCAGTGTTTTGGGTGCTCTAAAGGTTTTTGATAGCGCTGAATCCATTTTCACTATCAAAAATGCAATTCAAACACTCCGACTACTTGATTTTTTGAATTTTTTTACCAAATTCCAACAAATAACTGCCATCCAACCTATTATACTGGGTAGACAACTTCAAATAGGCGTATAGGCGAAAGGAGAAATTGAGAAATATATTTAACCCATGATATGTATGTATGTGTTAATGTGAAGTGAGGCGTAGCGAATGTACATTTATTTGGTAAGAAGCGGTATCCCTAGTGTGACAAAGGAGAAACGGACGAAAATGTGATTAAAATACAAAGAAAAGTTGAAGGGAATCTTTCAATGTGTCGATTTCACATTTGAGCGGTCAAATTCAATGCTTTTGGCCGTCAAATCCGAAGAATGTGAGCGGTAGCCGGCCCACGGTTGACATTTAACGGTGATGGTTAGCTACCCCATAGTTATCCGAACGATTTCACTGCCCCCCCTTGGATGGATATATTGTTTTTCACACCAACTCAGAGGTAGAAAACAATCACTCCCCGTCGATCCCCTCCGACGGCTGGGGACTAAACGGATTCGCGACACGTGTCGAGCTGCTCCCTACGCGTGTCAGTTAGGTGTGGGGATTTTCTCTCTCCTCCGCACGTGTCGGTGGCGCTGCGATTGTAGAGTTGCTTTAGCGACATGTGCCGGGCGCTGAGCACCACCGCCAGGTTTGTTCCAGAATTTTCTAAAAATAAAACGAATTAAGAGATGCCAATAATTACGGGGTCTCGAGTAAATACCAGTTGTTAAATAATCATTAAGGGAAATTATAATTAGTGTTCGTCGTCGCCAAGAAACGAAATGAGAGCGATCAAGAAAGCTGATAAATGATAAATAGGTACATAAAAAAATTACGAAAAGAAATTTGGGGCAAGAGGGAAGGGAAGGGAAGGGGGTGTGTTTATCAGGCACCGTAGTGGGGAGATTGGAATTTATACGAGAAGGGGGGAGGCAGGCATTCAAAGATCCGGTGGTCGAATCCCAGGGTGGTTATTGAGAGAGGGAAGTTGCAGCTGTTCTGGTGACTCGTGGCGAGGTATCTCTCACACACTTGGCGAGCCGTGAAAAAAAATGCATGTGGGTTTGTGTGCTTTGTAGTTGAGGGTGATGATGATTGTATTGTATTGTTTCTCGTGATGCAGAGAAACTCAATCTGCTGTCATGGCTGCCCGTGGATTGAATAAATTTTTGTTTTTTAATTTTTGTGTTTTAGTATGATAAGTGGTCGTCGTGGTTGTTCAGATATTTTGTTTTTTTTTTGGATTAAAAATCCCTAATGGTGGTGGTGGTGAATTCTAAGCTGGAGCTGACCACGGAATTACGGATATTTGCAGATATTTCTGTGATTTCTTAGATGGAGGGCCGGAGTTATAAAGCCTTGACAGGTGATGTGAAGAGTTCGAGTCCCGAGATCTTGATAGTTAGGCTCTGATCTATGCATCGGTGTACCTCAGATCTGGAGCGCTAGCAGGTACATTGAAATGCTTGAGGTATATTTGTAATAGGTAAATGCGTGTTTGAGTTTGTTGGTAGGACTTTTAATTGAGATTGCTGAGACAGTTGGGTGTAATTGAGATTACAATCGGTATTTGGCATCAGAGAAATTTGAAGAGTTGGGAAATTAGTCATATTGAATATTAGATTGATCAATGGGTTCTCAGACTGAGTCTCGTGTAATGGTGTCTTCCCATGGTGCAATGACGCCAGCTCTTCAAGGCGGAGCAAAGATGGGAGGGTTTCCATTGGCTAGACAGGCTTCTATATATTCATTGACATTAGATGAGTTTCAGAATAGTCTTGGTGAGCCGGGCAAGAACTTTGGGTCCATGAATATGGATGAGTTTCTTAAGAATATTTGGACTGCGGAGGAAAGCCAGGCTGTGGCTGCAGCAATGGGGGCAGTAGAAGGGGGAAATGGGGCTAATCTTCAGAGGCAGAGCAGTTTGCAGAGACAGGGATCATTGACTCTGCCCAGGACTCTAAGTAGGAGGACTGTCGATGATGTGTGGAGAGAGATTCATAAGGAAAACAGTGATGGGAATGGGAATGCGCCGGTGGGTCAGGCCAGGCAGCCAACATTCGGAGAGATGACATTGGAAGATTTCTTGGTGAAAGCAGGGGTTGTGAGAGAGGATGCAGAGCAGGGAGGTGGGCAATCATTTGGGGCGTTTCGGAATGCTCTAGATGGTGAATTTGCAGCAAATTTGGCAGAAAGAAATGTGGATAATAGATTAGGTATTAGTAATTCACTTGGCCTTGGATTTGGTGAAAGAGGGCATAGGAATGGAGAAGTGGGTAGTAATAAGAGTGGAGCAGGGGGCGTGCCTGGACTTTCTCTGTCTCCTACTAATGTTCTTCCTAATCATGCCGCCATGGATATGGTGAATCTTGATGCCTTCAAGCATCAGCAGCAGCAAACTGATTGGCTAAACAATCATTACAGAAATGCAACTGCTGCTGCCTTTGCTCAGCAGCAGCAGCAGCATCAGCAGCATCAGCAACAACAGCAACTTCTCCACCATCAGGCTGCTGCGGAGGCGGCGGCTGCTGCTGCTGCTTATGCCACAAATGTGAAGAGGGCCGGCGGGAATGCGGCATTGATTGGTCAGGGTGGTCTTGGAGGAGGGCTTGCTCTGGGAGGTGCAATGGGAAATGGCGGTCTCGGTGCTGGATTGGGAGGGGTTGGTGGTCTTGGTGCTGGATTGGGTGGGGGATTTGGACCTTCGGCGCTAGCGATCGGAGCAGGATCGCCTACTAGTCCTCTTTCATCAGATGGTGTTGGCCCAAGTCATGTTGACAACCCTACAATATCACCTGTTCCTTATGGTATGGATGGAGGGATGAGGGGAAGGAAAAGAGGTTTAGAAGGACCGGTTGAGAAAGTTGTAGAAAGGCGACAGAGGCGAATGATAAAAAACAGAGAGTCAGCTGCAAGATCTCGGGCTCGAAAACAGGTAGATATCTTCTGTGTTTTGGTATTGAGTGCTTGGAGTTGGCCGGTTTAACTAATTATGAAAATTTGCAGAACAGGTTGATATCTTGCTGTGTTTCTTTATAATGTTGGAATTGGCTGGATTGATTCGATTAGTGTACAATATGCAAAAGACGAAAATCTTTTCCCCCTTTTTGGGGTAATTCTTAGTGTACAATATGCAAATCTTTTCCCCCTTTTTGGGGTAATTCTTCATTTATACTTTCTAGGATGATTTGAAGCTGACTGTTCACAGATTTATCCCTGCTATGGAGCTTGCCTATGAAATTGTTCTTTATGTACTAAAGATTATCCTTTTAATAAAGGATAAAGTATGCTATTAAGGTTCACTTAAATCGATTGGCTCGTCTGTCATGTGTCAAGACTCCTCAAACTGGGGGCTTAAAACTATAAATTTTAAGCTCCTAATATCAATTCTGCCTAATTGGCTTTTCTGGCATGTGTCAAGTCTCCCCAAACATGGGGGTTAAACCATAGATTTTAAGCTCCTAATTCTGTTGAATTTTCTCACTTATGCAGGCTTATACGGTAGAGTTGGAAGCTGAAGTAAATCAACTCAAAGAAGAGAACACGAAATTGAAGAAGCAACAGGTAGTTATTTGTTTATACAATGTATTTGGTATTTACCGGTTTACCGGTATTTGTGTAGACAATGTATTTACTAGTTACGGTTGATAGACAATACTTTAACACAAAGTAGCAAGATTTGGATACGAATAACAAAATTATTATCTTATAGATACAAAACATGTATTTTTGTCCCAAAACTTTGAATACTTTCAGCCACAGGTACACCTAATAAATCGGAAAAAATAATTCATTGCTTAAAAATTTAGTCATTTAGTTTATAGGGTCTTTAATATGTTTCTGTTCAGCCTATGTGCCCAACTGTATTAAAAACTGGAGGTATATTATCAAAGACCGGGAAAAGTAAGTGAACTGACATAAAATTCGCCAAATGCCAAACTTCCGAATTTTGCTACTATGCTTTAAAATGATAACAGAATATGTTGTAAAAATGATATGCTGAACAATGCAATCTTAAGCTGCCTATAATATAAATGGGAAGATATATTGTCAGTTCTGCTACCCCACTGCATGGTGGAGGTGGGGCTTCACTGTGAGTGAAGTATGAAGTCCAGGAAAAATTGTAAAGGAGTCCATTCTTTTCTGTTAAGTGTAGACTCTTAAAATTCTAATTAGAAATATTTGGCAATATTTTTGTAAAAATCCTCAAATCTAACAATTTTTATCTAATTTGTAGGTTTTTTCAATTAAAGTAATTTTACTGTATAAAAAATTTGGGGATACCCTTTTTTGATAAATCGTTTACAAATACATTAACCACGAGAATAATTTTCTCTACCAAAGTTTAAACTGACAAAATATATGCTTTATTTTGGTGGTAAATAGGCGGAAATGGCAGAAAGGCGCAAAAAACAGGTATGTCTAACGGACTTGACCTCTTTGTTTGATTGATCTGTAGTTAGATTCTTACCACTATATTTCATTTTCTCAAATACTGTGTATGTGAAGTGGTATGGAACTTATTATTGTATTAATATCATTATATAGTCTGCAATTTAAAACGCTTTCAAATAAACAATAATTTGTCATAACTGATTTCTGGAAAAGAGAATCCAGTTATTTTAAAAGGTAGCATGAAATGTACAAAGGTCAATTATGTCTTAAGTTAAAATCTATATCTCTATTTATCTTCAATTTCAGATTCTGGAGGTGATGCCCCCCGTGGAAAAACAGTTAGGAACTAAAACAAGAGCTCTGAGGAGAACACTGACTGGGCCATGGTAAAGGCTGATGTGCAGTGGAATATATAAAGCATAGTCCAAGTTCAGGTTATCCATCTTTCTTATGGTGTACGAGTCTGGGTGCACTGGAAGAAAATTAAAAGGTAAACAGCTCCAAACTGATGCAAAAGACAGCTATTGCAGATTGGTTCATAATGATTTGAGCCTAACTTATAAAAGGTCACTGATCAGCAAATGCAGTCATGAGTATTTGA
The DNA here is from genome assembly GCA_034641835.2 of Pinus albicaulis. Lineage (NCBI taxonomy): Eukaryota > Viridiplantae > Streptophyta > Pinopsida > Pinales > Pinaceae > Pinus > Pinus albicaulis. Next base: position 348,884,889 of record CM076584.1, read on the forward strand.
CATCTTGACTGGAGATAGTGTCATCGGCCTCTAGATCCTGGAGCAAAGCCACAACAATTGAAAATGTTGAGGCAAGCTTCTCCTGTACATTTGTTGAGCCAATTCATCTAAAATATTGTTGGTAGAAACCAACATCAAAAGGTAAGCTCATAGCTTAGTTTAGCTCCAAAGAATTATGCGAAGTATAATGGGCCAGTATGTTAATAAAGTACCTTCATATGTTCTTGTAATTACATGAACCTGTGTCCCATGCACATTTATGTGCACGAGCCCGCTGATATTGGGAGAACTCAGTTTGCAAATTCTACATATTTGTGATACTTGCAAGTGTGTGCTACTTAATATGTTGTCTTCCCCTACTTCATCTTTCTTGGAATTTTAGGTTTCAATTTGAACATAAATAAGTAAATGGGAGATTGCAAAGTGAAAAAGGGCTTTGCAAATTATACAGAAACTGGAGAAATAATTGTCAGGCACATTTACTGGTGCATTTACTGGTAACTGTAATTTTAAGACAAGAACATGATCTCGTGTCTCTCCCTATGAAATGCTACCATGTCAAAGATACATGTACTTAAGATTTTGACAAAAATAATAATTGCCAAGGTACATATTCTACATTTCCTACATTTTTTATTCAGATATATTTCTCCTTGCATTTCGGTGGTTTCAAGTAATAGAGATCTCAATAGGTTTTTCCGGTGCTCAGACTGTAGGTGTATTTTACATTCAGATAATTATAACTAACGCATTGACAAAGCCAGGTGTCTGAAGATTACCCTGCTCAACTGCTGGATAATTTTTGACTTAATACTGATTTATAGGGACAGCTTTAATTGACTGATATGATTGTTACTTATATTCAAGTTCTCACCAACAATGTTTGAGCTATTTTCTGTGGACGTTGCATTTTTTTAACTATTGGTTTATCTTTGTGAGTTTGTGGGTTATTACTATATTGCATCGGGATAACTAGCTCTTGACTAATACGTTTTTGTGTTTTCTCTTATCTCTTCCTGTAATTGTTGATGTTGTGAAAAGTACTCTGTAATTTGCACTATAGAGTGGTTGAAAAAAAGAACATCAGGAATTCTTGTATTGTTGGTAGGTGACAAGTGATTCTGCTATCCTGCATGCGCAAGTAATTATGAACATCCTGAAATTGAAGCTTGATTGCTTGATGTAGAGGTTTTCATCCATTGAACAATTCAACAATCCCTTCTTAAAATTATGAACATCCTGAAATTGAAGCTTGATTGCTTGATGTAGTGGTTTTCATCCATTGAACAGTTGAACAATTCCTTCTTAAAAGGATAAATCTTAATCCTATGTAAGGGAATAAAATGATATGAATATTTTGAAATCGAAGTTTTGATTGCTTAATGTAGATTTTTTTTCCATCCATTGAACCATTCCTTCTGAAAAGGGGAAACCTTAATTCTATGTAAGGGAATATTTGAGAAACCTTGATTCTATGTATTCTGTGCAAGGGAATAAAATGGAAATGGGAGGAAGGATAAATGGAAGCAAGGGAATTCAATTGGGGTAAGGAGAAACGGAAGTATAGGTAAACTGATCTAGAAATTTTCACCCATGGAGCCATTCCCTCCATTCCCTCTCAAAAGGAGAATTAATTCTGTTACAAGTGAATGAAATGGGACGAAGGATAATTAGAAGGAAGGGAATTGAAATGCAAATACGGAGAAACGAAGTTTGGACACAGTTCACAGAATAATTATTTACACCTTTAAATGCCGGTTCTTATACTTGACCATCATCTCATGGGTTTCATCGCCTTTCTTTCTTCTTCATTTTATTTCCTGGACAAAGTTGTCATTTTCAGCATGATGAACCCCTCTTCATATGTTTATTCATTTCATTTTGTTAATCGTATACAAGTAATAGATAGCATGGCAATTAAAACTTTAATTATAATAGATAGCATGGCAATTAGAAATTTAATTATAGTCAATTGATTGGCTTTTTGTGTTCTCTCCCATGAGTCTCAGCTCTCATATGGATGTGACATGTATTATAATTATATTGATAATTCTGCTAAATCTGAGACATTCTCTCACATATGCAGCTGTGGATCTCTGTTCCTGTCTATTATTTGTGTTTAAATCTGATTATTCTGAAATGCGCAAACCTCTGCAACTGAAATATCAGTTACGTTGAACATTATCACCTATGTTGCACGAGCACCTATGACTGGGCGAAAACCCTATACTCCCCATTCCCAAAACGTGGGAATTTATGGACAGAAACATCTCCAAACTGCTAGGGATTTCACTGGGGACCCAAAGATTTGCTGGCCATCTCCAGGGTGTTTTAGGCAGATTTCGTTGATGTTCTAATCAAATTTTAGGGATATTTTGGACATATATCGTTAATTTCGACAATCATGAATGTTGATGATACATCTTTAATTTCAACATTCATGAATATTTTGGACATATATCTTCAATTTTGACAATCATGAATGTTGATGATATATCTTCAATTTTGACATTCATGAATTTTGATGAGACAATCTGATAATTTTTCCCATTCTTTATTTTAACTTTCCCATTCTTTATTTTAACTTTTTCAATTTTTTTGAATTTTGACAATCATGAATGTTATCAATTTCAATTTTGACATTCATGAATTTTGATGAGACAATCTGTTAAATTTTCCCATTCATTAGTTCACTCAATTTCAATTTTGACATTCATGAATTTTGATGAGACAATCTGTTAAATTTTCCCATTCATTAGTTCACTCAATTTAAATTTGACATTCATGAATTTTGATGAGACAATTTGATAATTTTTCCCATTCATTAGTTCACTCAATTTAAATTTGACATTCATGAATTTTGATGAGACAATCTGATAATTTTTCCCATTCATTAGTTCATTCAATCTAAGTTGACATTCATGAATTTGATGAGACAATCTGATAATTATTCCCATTCTTTAGTTCACTCAATATCTAAATTTGTTGTACAAGTTGCAACTCAAAACATGGATTTTTCCATTCATTATTTAAACTTTTTGTAGTTCACTAAATCTAAATATGTTGTACAAGTTGCAACTCAAAACATGGATTTTTCCTATTCATTATTTTAACTTTATTTAGTTCACTAAAACATATATGTTGTACAAGTTGCAACTCAAAACATGGATTTTTCCCATTCATTATTTTAACTTTTATAGTTTACTAAATCTAAATTTGTTGTACAAGTTGCAACTCAGAACATGGGTTTTGATTTGGGTTTTTGTTGATTTTAATATAGTATTTTGAGCAACAACATTACAAAGAAGCAAAGTCTTTTAAAAAGAAAAGAAAAGCGACATTCCAAAGTGTTGATCCTTGTGGTTACTGTTATCGATCTCATTGTTTGTGTCATCTCAATGGTTACATATTACATTGTTTTCAGGTGTCATTCAAATCCAGTGCTTTCACCATTTTAACCTCAAGCATTGTGAAAACAAGTGTTTTATAGTTTCAATGTTAAAATATGCAAAACCTGTTGTGAAAGGAATTTATCTTATGTTTTTAACATAATCATTTCACAATTTCTTTTATGTTTTAACATAATCATCATTATCATTTGTGAAAGGAAATTTTCTTATGTTTTAACATAATCATCATTAATAAAAGTATGAGGAGCCCATCATGCTAGGCCAAATGCTCCATGGGGATGCGTGCCTCACCTAGAAAACGCGTCCTTGCTTCCTTGCACTTTGGGAACATGCGCTTTGACGGGGATGCGTGCCCCTCTTGGAAAACACGCCCTTGCTTCCTTGCGCTTTGGGAACATGCGCTTTGGGAACGTGGGGACGTTTCTCCATGTCTCCGAGCTTTGGGAACGTGGGAACGTTTCCCCATGTCTCCAAAAACGGAAACGTGAGGAAACTCGAAGAGGGACATTTCCTTCCAAAAGGTGGGGACTTTTCCCCATGTCTCCAAAAAACGGAAACGTGAGGAAACTCGAAGGGGGACATTTCCTTCCAAAAGAGGAAACATTTCTTGAGTTTCCAAAAAAAAGTTGAGGTCAAATCATAAAAAAAAATCAAATCCCTAATTTTTTTTATGACATATTATCAGTGTTACACGGGATCTCGCCCCCTCGCGCTCGCGCTCCGGGGTCTTGGGGACTTCTAGGGGACGTTTCCCTCACGCCCCCGCACACCCCCTTTCACGCCCCCTCACACCCCCCTTCACGCCCCCTCACGTCCCCTCACCGCCCCTTTTAGTTTATGGTTTCGTGTTAAAAGTTGATGTGCCACTTAGCATATTTGAGAATCCAAGTGATTCTGATTCGGATGGTGACATGGTTGATCTTGATATATTCATGCAGAAGTTGGATGCAGAGACTAGTGGGGCATTAACTTGAGCATTTATGCTCATTTATCAGTATGATGATATCATTTGATATTCATATGTTATGTTTTATGTTTTATGTTTCAGACATAACTTATTTGCGTTTAAGTTTTATGTTTCAGACATGAGTTGTAAACTTCAGTTTAAACTCTATTTTGAATCTTGATATAATATGTCATATGATATCTTAAACTTTATTTTCATTGTACATTGTTAGTAGTTACATTAATGATTATATAGTTACAAACTTACAAACTTACATGCATGATTGTATGATGTATGTTTTAACTTTTAACTTTTAAATTTGTTTCAATTATATGATTCATCATTCATCGATTTGTAATTTTATCATTTATGATTTATCTTTCATGATGCAAGTGTATGATGACTGTATATACATTCCTTGAAAAATATAGTTACATTTTAAATATTAAATTTTATAATTTTTATGACCCCGACGTCCCCCCACGTTTCCTGAAAATTGGTAGGGAGCTTTTGCATAGGCCGCTCCCGCGCTCCCTCGCCCCCTCGCTCCCACCTCCAGGGGACTTGGTGGAACATTGCATATTATAAACATAGTGTTAATAAATATACTATGAATTGATGGGGGAAGGGTTTTTTTGGGTTATTTCATATTGGAAGGGACGAGTATAGAATGTTGATCCAGAGAATGATGCACAGGAAGATATGGAGAGGGACTTGATAAGATACAGATGATTCAGATGGTGACATGGTTCATCTTGATTTATTCATGCAACAGATGGATGCAGAGACTAGTGGGGCATTACCCTGAGCAATTATGCTCATTTTTCATTTGATATGTTATGTTTTCTGCTTTTCTGTCTTGGACTTCAGTGGAACACTTTAGTTCGTTTTGAATCTTGATATATGATATATTAGACTTGACTCTATAAAAATTTGAATCTTGATGTATCAGACTTGATTTTTATTTCAATATTCATAGTCGGGAACTTCAATATGGCTTTAACTTTTATTTTCATTGTACAATGTTAAAGTTACATGTATGATTGTATCATGCTTTCTGTTGTTTCAAATTTGTTTCAGTTATATGATTTATCGATTTATCCTTCATGACGTAAGTGTTATATAATGATAAAGACAGTTGAACTATAAAATTTCAATGATATATTTATAATTTTTTACTATTTTACTATTTTTGTCGGGGTCCCTTGTTAAAGACTCCGTCACCCACAGTTCCTAAAAATTGGTGGGGAGTTTTTGGATAGGCCGCTCTTGTGCTTCCCCGCTTCCCCATCCCCACACCCTGAAAACTTGGTGGAATTACGTATTCTACATTGAAAAGCATTTGTTGACCAATATTGAGATCTCGCCGAGGTTCAAAACTTGGTTAACCTACACAACATGACTTGTGGGTGATTGTGTTAGGCTCAGGACTATAGGGGCAATGCCTTTGAATCCGACCCATATGCGTCTTAAGTAACAGACAGCAAGTTTGATTCAAGAGTACAGGGGCAGTCCCAGCAATTTATAACCCTAGACTTCAGTAATGATAGATGAAAGCCTATCAACTCTCCTAATAACAATAAATATGAAATATGACGGATGATAGATGAAAGCCTATCAAGTCTCCTAATAACAAGAAATATGAAATACGACGGAGAAACGCTGTTATAGAGACAATTCTCCAACTTAACAAGAAATATGAAATATTCTGTTATAGAGACAATTCTCTAACTAATAGATTTTTCATGGATCTTATTGTAAATTGGAAATTCTTAAGTTTGTTAAAGTTAAAATGCATGTTGCCTAGGTTTAGCGATCAATAATGAATGTTACTCGGCACTACATAATAGTGTAAGGGCGCACATAATCTTTATTTGTGTAAGGGCTCTACATAATACTATATATTTTAACTTGTAACTGGTTAGGTTTAAGGTTTATATAATATAATTTGTTAGACTTATAAACTTTAACTTATAACTAGTTAGGTTTAAGGTTTATATAATATAATTTGTTAGACTTATAAACTTGAAGTGATTTTAAATGTTTATGGGGAATTTTAAGTTTATATAATTGCGTTGCCTAACCCACCTTCCCCTGAAAAATAAAAATTTGGAGGGCTCTATAGCTGTTCAGGGACAAGTTCTCTGTCCCCGCCATCCGGTCCTGAACCCAGGTCCCGAAAAACAGTACAACATAAATTATCACGAATCAATACTCGGTCCTAGAAAAACTAAACATTTCTCTTCCAGAATACATTAAAAGAAACGCACATACTGCCTTATGTTTCTGTTTCAGTGCTCATTACTGCAAAGGCCATAGTTAATCTTATAAGATGCCTAAGCTAGCAGGATTGGGATAATGACTGGTAAGAAACTTATACAATTATGCATTAATGGAGAGGGTTACATTGTTTATTAGTTATTAGCGTATGCGTTTGTTATTGAAGAGGCCAAGGCTTTCAGGGATCAGAGAGTGTTGTGCTTTCGCCTAATGTGGGATTCTTCTAGCAAAATGTGGGACTTTTGTAGGTATTATGGTTGTTGTATTGTTCAGTCCAAAGCACTAGGAGAGAAAAAGCTTATGGGGCTCTGCAGAAAAAGAAGAAAACAATTATTATTACCAGACTTCAAAGAAAGAAGAAAGTACTTACATTGCTTCAGAAAAGAAAACATTCATTACCGGACTTTGCAGAAAAGAAGAACAAACTTATCAGCCTTTTCCTATAAAGAAGATAGTTACTGGTCTTCGCGGCAAAAAATTGTGTGGGACCTGCATTTAGTGAAGGCACATGCGTGCTTTTTTTGGTCATTGAAAACGCCTAGCAGAATTGGCATCACAGGGATTTTTGGGTATTGTTGCATTTAAATTGGGTTGCTTTACTTTTTGAAGTCAAAAAGTGTTTTGGTGGTTATACGTCCTGTTTAGCTTTATTGATTTGGTGTCCTTTACTCAATTTCTTTCCAAATTTATTGATTTTTGAAAAGATTAGTTTTTGGAGATTGTTGCATTTTAAATGGGTTCCCTTCACTTTTAAAGTCAAATGGATTTGGATATTAAATGGTTTTGATTCTGAAAACAGAATTTTGAGAAGATAAGATTGTGGAGATTGTTATATTTTAAATTGGTTCCATTCACTTTTTAAAAAGTTAAATATATTTGGATATTAAAAGGTTTTTGGATATTAAAAGGTTTTTGGTTTTCTCTGATTTCATATTTTTGGATTGAGTTTTGAAAAAATACCTGTAAAGTAGAAAGAAGAAGTTACTTTAACGCCTACAAGGCTAAAAATAGTTTAAATAGTTAATGAGAATTTTGAAGTATCAGAATAGAGTTAGAAGAAGAAGTTACTTTAACGTCTACCAAGCTAAAAATAGTTTAAATAGTTAATGAGAATTTTGAAGTATCAGAATAGAGTTAGAAAAAGGCTAAAAATAGTTTAAATAGTTAATGAGAATTTTGAAGTATCAGAATAGAGTTAGAAAAAGAAGTTACTTTAACGTCTACCAGGCTAAAAGTAGTTTAAATAGTTAATGAGAATTTTGAAGTATCAGAATAGAGTTAGAAGAAGAAGTTACTTTAATGTCTACCAGGCTAAAAATAATTTAAATAGTTTATAAGAATTTTGAAGTATCAGAATAGATTTCATATTTTTGGATTGAGTTTTGAAAAAATACCTGTAAAGTAGAATATAAGAAGAAGAAGTTACTTTAATGTCTACAAGGCTAAAAACTGTTTAAATAGTTAATGAGAATTTTGAAGTATCAGAATAGAGTTAGAAGAAGAAGTTACCTTAAGGTCTACAAGGTTAAAAATAATTTAAATAGTTTATGAGAATTTTGAAGTATCAGAATAGATTTCATATTTTTGAATTGAGTTTTGAAAAAATACCTATAAAGTAGAATATAAGAAGAAGAAGTTACTTTAACATCTACAAGGCTAAAAATAGTTTAAATAATTAATGAGAATTTTGAAGTTATCAGAATGGAGTTAGGGGAAGAAGTTACTTTAGAGTTAGAAGAAAGTTACTTTAACCTCTACCAGACTAAAAATAATTTAAATAGTTTATAAAATTTTGAAGTATCATAATAGAGTTATACTTGGCTAAAAATAGCTTATGAGAATTTTGAAGTTATCAGAATGGAGCTATATTTGTTGCGAGGTGGGATATTATTTGTCCAATGAAAATAACAGCTCGAGTTTTCAAATTTAATTCTCTTTACGAAATGTTGTTGTTGTAAGGTAAATAACAGCTCGAGTTTTCAAATTTAATTCTCTTTACGAAATGTTGTTTTTTATTTAACCAGAGTTTTGGCTTCTGCAACTCACGAATAATATTTTGGATTGATGCAACTTTTCTTGAAAGTGTAAAAATTGATCCTGCCATTGTAAAACTTAACGCATAACAAAAAAAACGCATACCCCAAAAAAAAAGGTTGGAAGTAAACGAGAAAAACCAACAAAAAAAAATAAAAATTAATTGAGGTGTAAACGAAAATAACCCCAAAAGGAGAAATGGAAGTAAACGAGAAAAACCAACAAAAAAAAATAAAAATTAATTGAGGTGTAAACGAAAATAACCCCAAAAGGAGAAAGTTGAGGCGAGAAGCGTGCTCAAAGAAGATTTTTTTTAATGTGAAATGTATTTTTAATATTTAAAAACTTTAATTAAAAGGAGTGTGATAGCACAATCTTTATAAGCGTAGAGTTTTAATAAAAAATAAGTTGCATAAACAATTCGCAACCCTACAAAGGCAAAGGCAAAAGCAAAAGCTTGGGGTGTCTTTATGGCCAAAATAAAACCAAACAATGATGGATTAACTAACACATTGTTAATAAAATATAACATCTGAGCATCTTATGGGGAACACATTGTTAATAAAATATAACATCTGAGCATCTTATGGGGAATGAATGGATTCATGTTATCACGTCGTCCACTATAAAGGTAAGATAGTGAACTATTTTAATATTATATATTATTAACAGAGAGGAGAGGAAACATCTAAGCATAAATCTTGCAGGGAATTAATGGAATCATGTTATATTATATGCATTGTTATGGTAGTGTTGAAAGACCATCAAAATCTTGTAGGGAATTAATGGATTCATGTTATATTATATGCATTGTGATGGTAGTGTTGAAAGACCATCTCAATGTCATGGACATGGATTATTAAGGAAAAAAAAGAGAATGCAGTTATTATTTAGTTTTATGGTTAAACTAAAAGTCCAAGGATGAAGCTAGTGGATGAAATTAGTAGAGAGAAGTGGGGAAAGAAGGATGAAATTAGTAGAGAGAAAAGGGGGAAAGAAAAGAGTGGAGTTGATGAAACTAGTAGAGAGAAAAGGGGAAAGAAAGATGAGAGAAAAGGGGGAAAGAAAAAAGTGAAGTTGTTATTTAGTTTTATGGTTAAACAAAAACTATTAAGAGGACAACAAAGGATGAAAATAGGAGAGTTATTAGATTATATTAATTAAGAGCTATTAAATTAATTTTTCTTTTTAGGATTACGATAAGAATAACTTGTTATTTAGTTTTATGGTTAAACAAAAACTATTAAGATGAGGACAACAAATGATGAAAATAGGAGAGTTATTAGGTTATATTAATTAAGAGCTATTAAATTAATTTTTCTTTTTAGGATTATGATAAGAATAACTTGTGGTTATAGGTGGTTGGAGTAATTTGATTATGTTCTAAAATGATTTTTGGGTTTTGGAGAATGCATGTATCCTAGCCTCTTTGCACAATCTTGAGGCTAGAGCACATCCGATGCCACAAAAATCAACATCCTTGAGGTTGTAAGGTTAAAACTTTCAAGAGGAACTATACAAATGATGATGTTTGAAGATGGGTCAATGAGTGGATTTTAGAACTATGCAAATCAAGATGTTTTAAGGCTAGTCAATCAAATCTATAAAGGTTGGGGTTGAGGTATCCAAATGAGTTCTTTAAATATGGTATAGGTGATGACAAGGGTAAGCAACCCTGGTGGCTTGAAAGAGGTAGTTGGAGTTTAGTTGTTAATCCAAGTGTGTACCTATAAATTAAAGTTTTTAATATAAAGAATTTGGAAGAGTTCTAGAGGCTTTGGAAAAAAAAATTGAAGGCTATAAATAAATAAAATGATGACTTGAAGGCATGACAGAGTGTTAAATTAGTGGTTAGAGTACATTATGCAAAATTGTCATTCCATGTTTGTTGATTGTGTTGTGGATTATAATGATATATGGGTTTTGAGGTCCAAAGTGTTTTTTAATTATGTAACTAGAGAATTGATGGTTCAAATGACGTGAAGAAATCCATGGTACGTGTTACCCACCATTTTGTGGGTGATAACCCTAGGAGAAAATTTCTCCAAAATGATCCTAAGCCGGCAGCAAGCAGACCTTTGCAGCGACCAACTAGCTTGTTGTGCCATTTTTTCGCTACTTGAGCCAACCATGTGGTCCCTCACCCATCTGTCATAATTGTATGTTTGAAGGTGGGCCTCCCGAACCTAAAGGTACGCCTTGTCATTTGGTAATTGAGTATTGTAGTTTGCTTAACGTGGACACTTCTGGGCATGGATTAATGGGGGGATTCAGCATAAAGAGTGGGCTAGGTCTGTGCTCTTGTCCCCTAAACCTCTTTTGTATGTCACCCTTGGATCCTAGCCCCGTGACATCTATTTTATTGACCTTTGGGCTTTAAGGATGGTATCAGATGGGAAACCATAATTTTCGTTGCATGGTCCCACTTCCCCATTCACATATATCACTCCCCTTCTGTTCATTATAACCCCATTCATCATATTTCCCACTTGGGTCCACGTTTCTCCACTAGGTCCACATAGGGTTATCCCCCCCTTCCCCTTGCATACACCTTGGTTCGGGCTTGAAATGATGCCCTAGAGGCTAATATAGATGAAAATAAAAGTAAAAGCATAACTGGCCACATTCAACCGGAAAATGTACTACAAGATGCAAAAGATGGTTGGGACAAACATATTTAGCACGTGGAAAAAAACCAATGCATGAGCTCTACCCCATTCCCATGGCCATCACCCCGGTTCCTATAGGCCCTAGATGAGACTCCTTTATCATTCAGGAATCCATGATTGTTCCGATCCTTGGTGGGAAATGAATCGCCATACCTTAAAAGGGTTATCCATTGCTATACCTTACACATCATTCTCTTCTCCTTGGAGCCCTGAGCAGTGAATCAAAGAAAAATCATAAAAGGAAAAGACATATAAATAAGGGTGGAAAAATCAAGGCTGGAGTATCTCATGCACCACAATTTGTCCCTCCTATACATTATATACCTAAGTGTGAGCTTCCCTTTACTAGCTACCCGTGTACCCCGACATGTGGCCTAGGATATCCCCTTTCATTCCATACACCATTCATCTCTTTATTACATGCCGCCACCATTTAAAGGATGTATCTTGAACATACTATCCCCTTTAAAGGTAGAAACCACTTAATAGGGTACTTGGTTAACCCCCTTTGGAGCTTGAAGACATTAGCACATGCCAAAGCCCACTATGGAAGGACATGCTATTATGAAGTTCCCACTTGTTGTCCATGGTTTGTAAGCTCTTTAACTCGATTTCCTTAGATAACTTCTTATACTGGAAGGCTAGGTGACACATTGGATCTTATGCAGGATTGTAGATGGTCTCCATTTTAGGTTTGGTCTCTCTATATAGGGTCCTAACCCTCCACAGGGCTCCATTGGCACATGTAGGGTGTGTGTAGAGAGCCATGGGCCTCCACAACAATAGATAACATTCAATGGATCCCCATAGATGTTTAGAAATTTCTCAAGATTCACCTATTGGACAAGGAAGATGCACCTCATTCACCATGTCCATCCAACCCCACAGTTGTACCATGCACTTGGCGGATGACCCAGGACTTGTATGACGATGTGGTATCACTTACACCATCATCTGAGCCCTTGTAGATGGTATACAAACATCTTCGGTCTACTTGGAGACCTATGAGGTTACTTGTGTGCCCCCACACCATTGAGGACACCATTGGTTTATTATTTGGAGAACAAGGGGCCAATCCATTGTCCACTACTTTTGGGAGTCCTATTCATAATTATGGCACTTATGGACTTCATCAAGCTTTTTAGAAGGCCTAACAACATGCACTATTGATCATTCGACCTCTTGAGAGACTTATTCTTTTGTTTATGAGTTAGTTTGGTGGGTTTGTCACCAAAAGTTATTTATTTTTCACATTATTTTCTTCTAGGGGCTAACGTAGGCTTAATTAGATAAATAAAAGTCATTAGGAGTGTATAAATACAAGTGATGTGAATTCATTTGAGCATCATCACTTGGTTTGGACTTTTATATCTTTAGAGAACTTCATTATCCTTTTCGAAGGATGAATTTTTGGAGCATGGAATGAATTTTGATGTTTGGATTATTTTCTCTTGTCATGGAGCTTCTTGATTGGTAAAGTTTTGATGATTGGATATACTCTTAATACATGTAAAGTAGGAATTAGAAAAGGCTGGCGCGGACGATGGAGCGATCTGAGGTTTCCTGTGCAAAAACCTCCGCCGTCACTGTGTTTTCCGTGGCCGCGGCTGTTGCAGCGGCGCCCCCCCACGCTTTGCATCAAGAAATCCTTCGCCCCCGCCAGGAGATCCCTTTCCTGCTGCTGAATGCAAACGTTATAGCAGCACCGCCCTCCAATCTCCAGCTTGGAGCCGTCAACAGCTGCGTGAAGAGCCCGATTGGGCCTCAAGATTTCTTCAATCAGATTCACAAGAGTCAGATCTCTGTTTCAGCTGTCGGTGCAAATTCTACCCACATTGATTTGCAGCAATGCGCTGCCATTTTCAGCAAGAAAGGACAGGAAAGGCAGAGTGTTGGCCACATCCCCTGTCTGGCCAGCACCGCCTTGGAACACTCTGCTCTGCTGGTTCCAAGCGCCGACATTCCTCATTCAGTGGCTCTCAAAGCCAAACGCCCTCTGGATTTGGGGAATCCAGGAATTTCTTCAGTTCAGAAGCTAGCTATTTCAGATCAATCAACCTCAGCTTACCAGATCCAGATCTCTCTTTTATCAGGAGGAACAAAAATGCTTTGGGTGCAAGCCACGAATCTGGTGCAGGACATTCTCCAAGATCTCGAACTCAGCTTGGGGATCCCCTCAAATCTCATGAGGCTACTTCACGGAGGTAAACAACTTGAATTTTCTTTACCCCTGTCTCATTACAATATCAAAAAGGATGCTACAGTTTTGCTCTCCCTTCGTTTGAGAGGAGGAGCTGTTGGGCAAACCTCTTCAGCTCCTTCCTTCTCTTACAAGGATGCGGTTCATTCGCAGCCACCTAAGAGAGCCACTCTACCAGCTGAGGCTCCCAAGCCTTTCCTCGTGGACAAAAGGGAGGAAACCCCTTCCATTGAGATCTCTCATCCAACTTTGGAGGACCAATTTCAGAAATTTGCAGAAAAGGCTATCATTTGCAGGTTTAATGGCCTATGGCCTCGAACTGCAGATATCTATCAGTGGATCCATTCCAACTGGACCAACAATTGCAAAGTTTTCTTTTGCTCGAAAGGCTTCTTCATTGTGGCCTTTGCTTTCAGTGAAGACTATCAGAAAGCTTTAACGGAAGGCCCCTGGTTCTGGGGATCAGCTGGACTCTTCCTTACTCCTTGGTTTCCAGATTTCGACCCCTCCACTGCTGTCATCACCAGACTTCCCATTTGGGTCAGGCTTCCAAATCTACCTGCGCACCTCTGGCACTTCGCAGTCTTCCAAGGAATTGGGAACACTCTAGGCCACTTCCTAGCCACAGACGCCTCAAGGGGGGAGAAAGGGATATACACATATGGCAGAATTTGTGCAGAAATAGATATCAGTAATGGGCTTCCTGACAAGATAAATCTCAAAATTGGGGACTTCCATTGGACCCAAACCTTAGACTATGAGAATACAGCGTTTCGGTGTCGTCACTGCCATCAGACGGGACATCTCCAAAACTCATGTGCCACATTCCTCGGCAATTCGAAGAATAAAAAAGGCAAATCCAAATCAAAGAGTTGGAAGCCATGTGTTCCACCTCCCATGGACGACATTGACTCCTTCAGCTCGGACGAGGAGGAAAAAGATGCAAATGAAGAAAATGATGTACCGGCAAAGGACCCCCCCTCAGCCAGCCCTATGGATCTCTCGGCATTACAGATATCGCAGAAACGCTCACAAGCGCCCTCTTCCTCGGATTCTGATAAGGAGGCTTCTCCTTCAGAACAAAATTGTCAACAATTGGTCCCTGTCCAGTCAGATCCCAATGGCTGGGTTAAAGTTAGCAAAAAAAAAGTGAAAAAATGTCGTTTGGAGGTTCCTACCCAATCTGGGTAGACCCCCTTGTCTCGCTTTTTGCTTTCAGTTCCCCTTGTTCCCCCTAGTACCTTTCTGCTTGTTCTGGTTTGCTTATAGGAGCTGAGGTTGATATCTATCATTTCCAGCTCCCCTGTTTCTTTTCTTTGCTTTCTGGAAAAGATTTTATTGTACTATATGGTTTTTCTTAATAGATTTAGTCTTATTTAGAAAAAAAAAATAAAAAATACATGTAAGTACAATTTAATGTTTTTTTCTATTTTTGTCACATACATTTTTGCTGGGATTTCGCTATACTAGGGCTAATTTACTGCATCCATTTATGCGATGTTGTGGAAATTCGGTTTCTAGACAGCGATGCTTCATGTATGGGCCATGTATTATGAAAGAATGTTTCTAGAGATGATTCTTCACTGAAATCGATGCTTAATGTATGGGCCACGTATTATGAAAGAATGTTTCTAGAGATGATTCTTCACTGAAATTCATATTGATAAGCCATCTATTTTGCAAAACGGAGTATAAAGCTCTTGAAGCTGCTTTTGTTGTTGCCCTAATGCTATGTGAAGTTGTCTTGGAGGCCTCCTTGACATAGGATAATAGATATCCATAGTCATAATTACTCTTGACTCCAAATCTCCCCAAAGAACTAGGCATTGGTCTACCATAAAGGTGATCACCTTAAAATGATTTTACTTCTCTCACCTTCGCTTTTATAGGTCTATCCCTCTAGGTCTCCTAGGGAATAATTTATCTTGCAAACCATCCACTGGAAAAATTTGATCTCTTGGCATCCTCTATGCGGGGGTTTCTCGTAGCCACCCTCTAGTTTTGAAGCAATTCTAATGGTGGGATTGATCTGAAAATGAAACAATTTGTATTGCTATGCAAAGTATCAATTTCCATTTAATTTAATGTGCAAAGTGTTCTCCATGATTGGCAAGTTATATAAAGTGGTTTTGGTAATGTTTTTGAGTTTTATGTGTGAAGATTTATTATTTAAATTTACTGTTTAATGTATCACAATAGAAATACACAACAAGTAAACTTTACTATATCATAACACAGCAAAATGATGAGGCAGTTCACCCCCTCTTGGGCTACATCTGCCGGTCCAAGGCTCCCCAATGGCATGTCTTTGCTTTATTAATTTGCTCAAAATGGTTACACGGTGAAAAATATGCCTAAACAGGCAAAACAAGTTGTGTATTTGACTTCAGAAGACAAAAATAAGCTAAAAATGGCTTTTGTTTCACCTCAAACAATGAAGTACAACCCAATACAACTCCATCTCCCTTATGACCACGATGGCTCTTTCCTCTTCCCTGAAGAAAAAATGGCTGAAGAACACCTCTGTTTGCTCTGCAACCTATCCCAAACACTTCATAATACTCAAGAAACCCAAAATTGACTAAAATTTCGTCTCATTTGGTTCAAAAATGAGGAAGTTATGACCTCCCAAAGAAAATTGCTCAATGTCATTAGAAAACCCCACCAAATGTGGGATAACTCCAGTTAACATGCTAAAATTGGCACAAATGCCGGATTTGGTGGAACGCGCCCCAAAACAGGCGGAACCACTAGCAGTTATCATAAATATTGGAGGGGTGCATTGATGTGGTCACATGTGACCAATCGAACCGCTGGCGGAAAAAGTTGTAACAACAAACGTGGCATTAAACTTTAACTTAACGCGTGGTCACATGATGTGGCTTCCCAACCGCCACCGTGACCGTTGGGACTATTGGCTCCTGGTCGCTAGGGCACGGTCATGTCAAGGGTTGGGCTAGCCCTAAGGGGCTAGCCCCTTTGGTTTTCCTCCTGTTTAATGTTTAAAACATAAATAACATCCACTACCCATCCTTGTTAAGAACCACTCGATAGCTCGATTGGTCGGGGCGCTGTGCTTGCGGGGGCTGGACTTGCGTTCGAATCCTGCTGCTTGCAAAACATTTTTGTAACGTCAAAACTCTTCGACTCGGGGCCATGTGGCGGCCTTGTTGAAATTTGGTTACCGGAGGACAGGTGGTTCCCTAAGGCTTTGATCTTTGGCCCAGGGAAAAGTGTCCAAAAGAATTTAATTTTTCTCCTAAAGTGACTTTATAAAGTTATAAAGTCAAATCTAATTTAAAAGTGACTTTAAATGATAAAGTTACTAAAGTCTAATTTTAAAGTGACTTTAATAAAGTCAATGTAAAATTAGAAAGGAAAAGTGACTTTGGAAATAAATGACTAAGTGGGTCTTTATTAAAGTGGGGTGAATTAAAAAAATAGAAAGTGAGATTTAAATGACCATTTAATCTCAGCCCTAGATCTAAATCTGTTTCCGCCATTGGATTTAGGGATTCCCCAAAAGTCACTTAGGGTTAGGTTAAAGGAGGAAAAGGAGGAAAAGGTCATTCATTCTTTCATGAGCAGATTGAGAGAGGAAGAGAAGGAGAGCAAGGGAGATTTCTGAGAGAAAGAGAGTACCGAGGAACTTCATGGAAGTCCGTACAAAGAAGAAGAGGCACGGTTCCAAGGTAGAGATCCGTACAACAAGGTTGGGTACATTTTCAGGAGAGGCTTTTCAAAAGGAGAACCGTGATGTTTGAATTTTCCAAAGAACACTCTGGGGCACATAAATCGAGGAGAGAGACTGCTGCTTGGTGGTACAGATTTCTGGAAATCCGTACAGCAGCCGTACAGTCAGTTTCGGCACAGATTTCGAGGCAAAGGAGCGCAGATTTTGAGGAGAAGAAGCAGCTGGGTTTTCCGTACAGTCCGTACAGCAGTACGGCCGTACAGCTGGGCACAAAAATCGAGAAGCTCATTTTAGCATTTAATGCTGTCATAAATGCTGTAAAATTTCTGTTTTGGGTTTTTCCTGTTTTGCACGTTTTCCAAGGCGGAGTGAATGCACGGAAATCGAGATAAGTACTGTTGTTTAGTTGCTGAAATTTTTGCTGTAATTTCTGCCTCTCTGTAAAAGCATTTTTCAGAAATAAGAAGGAGCTCTCAAACTGGTTTTCCCCAAGAGTTGTAGGGGGTTTTTCCAGGGTCACCTTGACCAAAAATCTCAGTGTTCAAATGTGTTGAATGATTGTTTCAGCTTGCTGTGTTTTGTTTTATTTCTGCACTTTCAGCATTCTGTAAAAGTTTTCCAGAATTTGTGTTTCAGCAAAGGAATTTGTGTTTCAGCAAAGTAACTTGTGTTTCAGCAAAGTAACTTGTGTTTCAGCAAAGTAATTTCTGTTTCAGCAAATAAAAATTATTTTTTCTAAGTGTTGAATGTAAGGATATGGGAAAGGGCATTTAACCAAAAAGGAGAAATAAGTGATACTGAAACTGGGGTTGGGAAAATAGGAAATTTCTGCATGGTATCAGAGCTTGAGCGCTGAAAGAGCAGTTTGGGACAGCAAGGAGAAAAATACAGCCTGCTGATTTTTCACTCAGGAAATTCCAGCAAGCTGATTTTTTCACAAACAGATTTTTACCTTTACTACAGCAGTGTTATTTTTCAATTTTAGGATAGCAGGATGTCTTTGGGACTGAGGGTGGAGGATAGGTTGGATGGGCATACAAATTACAGTGTTTGGAAGGAGAGAATGCAGAGTATCTTTGAGGAGGCAGAAGTCTGGGACATAATGGTGCATACCACACAGAACCCTGTTGTTGTGCCTACTAATGCTACTCAGTTGGCTGCGTATAATAAAACGAACAACAAGGGTAAGAGACTGATTCTAGACGGAATCAAAGACCATTGCATTCCTCATGTGAGAGGAAAGAGAAATGCTCATGAGATGTGGACAGCATTGACCAACCTCTACCAGAGTACCAATGAGAACCGGAAAATGGTCCTGAAGGAGAAGCTGAAGAACATTAAGATGGCTAAGACTGATAGTGCAACTGGATATCTCACAAAGATTACTAATGTGAGAGATGAGTTGGCAGCGATTGGAGAGGCCATTCCACCCACTGAGTTGGTGCGGATTGCAGTGAATGGCCTCCCCGTTCATGGATGAACTTTGCTGATGGGGTTTGTGCACGTGAGACCCTTCCCACATGGGAGAGGTTTTGGGATGATTGCATTCAGACAGAGATCAGGAAAGGTCAGCTTGGGGCAGCCAAGCCAGTTGAGCAGGATGAGGATGTAGCACTGTTGGCAGGACGCAAGAAAGGCAAAGGAAAGAAGCAGGCTTCCACAAGCAATGGTGGGGGCAAAGGCAAAGGTAAAGGTAAACAGGATAACACACAGAAGGACTATTCCAAGGTGAAGTGTTGGAATTGTCAGAAGATGGGACACTATGCAGTTGTGTGTCCGGAGAAGAAAAAGAAGAAGGGGAAGAACCAGAGCATGGCAGCTTCAGCAGAGGTTGAGGACTTTGCAGATCGCTTTGACCGGGAGTTTGGGTTCATTGCGTGTGAGTCTTCTAGTGCAGGATTATCTGCCATAGAGGTTCATAGGGAGCATGCATTTCCCTCGATTAGCGGAGCATCTTCGGGTATCTGGTATGTGGACAGTGGGGCTTCACGTCACATGACAGGAGTCCGTGAGTACTTCTCAGAGCTTTCAGAGAGTGGCACTGATGCAGAGGTAGTACTCGGTGATGACAGAGTTGTTAGAGCAGCCGGTGTGGGAACATTGACATTTCAGAGGGAGTCCAAACCTCCCTTGAAGGTGTCGATGCTCTTTATGTGCTGTGGATGAGGCATAAGTTCTCATATCCGTCTCACTTTGACATAAAATGAGATATGAGGTACCGTTCAAAGGGAGGACAAAAGCACAGAGTCCAGGCACTCCACCGATTCAGCCAGAGGATAGGTGTACGCCAAGTGCAAAGGTGTGGCCGTTGTACTTCGGGCCTTTTTGGTATTGAGCGTATTCAGCCATTGCAGCAGCTGGTGCGCTCCGAGTTGTGTGAGATTTGGCACCGCAGGATGGGGCACATGTATCATGGAGCCTTGAGGACTTTGCGGGAGATCACTACAGGTGTGCCAGATTTCAGTACTGATCACTTTGATACTTGCAAAGGATGTGCGATGGGCAAGTTTGCCAAATCCCCTTTTCCCAGCAGTGACAGCAGAGCGACTGGGATACTTGATTTGATTCATTCCGATGTGAGCGGTCGGATGTCTCATGTTTCCTCGAGTGGATATGAGTACTATGTTTTATTCATTGATGATCACTCCAGGAGGACCTGGATTTATTTCTTGAAGACCAAGAGTGAGGTCTTCAAGCGGTTTCTGGAGTTCAGAGCTCTTGTGGAGACACAGACAGGTCGGAAGATCAAGTCCCTGAGGTCGGACAATGGAGGAGAGTACACCCTTGGAGAGTTTGTTGAATATTGTGCGGAGGCAGGCATTAGGAGGGAGTTCACTGTTCCTTACAACCCCTAGTAGAACGGGGTTGCTGAGAGGAAGAACAGATCCATCGGAGGGGCTGCCAAAGCCATGTTACATGATCAGGGGTTGCCATTGTTTTTGTGGGCGTAGGCCTGCAACAGCCACTGCTTATTTGCGTAACAGTCCAGACGTGCCTTGGGGCACATGATTTCGAGGAGGCTTAAGTTTGCAGCCTGATATCAAGTCATCTACATCTTCGTATCTTTGGCAATCTTTACACCCCTACATACCCAAGGAGAAGAGGACTGAAACTGTGAGCCCACCGCAGAGAAGGGTATTCTTGTGGGCCACAAGAGACTCTGCTGGCTCTTTCGGATTTACATTCTCAAGCAAGCAGAGGAAAGTTGTTGTCAAAGGATGTGAAGTTCGGGAGAGGACAGTGGCTTCAGGAGGTCACTGAGTTAGAGTATCTGGCACCTGGGACTCAGCAGCAGCCTGAGCCGGCCTGGCAGGGATCCAGCAAGGTGGATCAGAGGATCCCAGGGGATCACAGACGATGTCAAGTCCGTCATGGGGAGTGGCTCGTAGAGTCGAGGGGTGGTGCTATGGGCAGCACGCAGAGCAGTCCACAGAGCAGTTCACTGGGGAGTCCACCGATGGACAGTTCACACGGTATCAAGACTACGTGTTCAAAGTGTGCAGTGAGGACAACAGATGCACAACAGAGTTCAAAGCCCATGATGAGGAGGAGGAGTTTCATTCTCCAATGGGAGAAGTATGCTCAGGGAAGAGGAAGCCTAAGTGGCTTCAGGACACCTTGAGAGAGGCCACATCTGTTGCTGGGCCTAAGAGGCCGGTCAGAGAGAGCAGACCACCTGAGAGGTTTTGTAGCTATATGGCAATGGCAACCAGCATCCTTGACTCTGAGCCTTCTAGCTATGAGGAGGCAGCTAGCCAGCAGGTCTGGAGAGAGGCCATGCAGGAGGAGTATTCTTCTATCATGAAGAATGATGTTTGGGAGGTGGTGCTGAGGCCGGAGGGCAAATCCGTGGTTACTTCCAGATGGCTTTACAAGGTAAAGCATGCTGCAGATGGCAGCATTGAGAAATTCAAAGCGAAGTTTGTGGCTAGAGGGTTCTCCCAAGTAGAAGGAGCTGATTATGAGGAGACCTTCGCTCCCGTGGCTCGATATACTTCGATCCGCTCGATTATATCGATAGCAGCAGAGATGGGTTGGAAGATCCACCAGATGGATGTGAAGACCGCATTTCTCAATGGTTTCATACAGGAGGAGGTGTACATTGAGCAGCCACAGGGCTTTGAGGTGCATGGGAAGGAGTCCCATGTGTGCAGATTGAAGAAGGCCCTTTATGGCCTGAAGCAAGCTCCCAGAGCTTGGTACTCCAGGATAGATACATACTTGCAGGGGATGGGTTTCACAAAGAGTGAGGCAGATCCAAACCTTTACTATATTGTGATAGGTGAGGAGCCTCTCATTCTGGTGTTGTATGTGGATGACTTAGTCATTATAGGTGCAGAGAGACTCATAGAGCACTGCAAGAGAGATCTTGTGGCGGAGTTTGAGATGAAGGACATCGGCTTGATGCATTACTTTTTGGGTTTGGAGGTGTGGCAGGAGGAGGGGCATTTCTTCCTGGGACAGGGGAAGTATATTGTGGACATCCTTGGCAGATTCCACATGGAGGATTGTAGACCCATGTCGACACTGATGATCACCAACTGGAAGAAGCTTCATGCTTCGGATTCCGAGTTGGTGGATCCCACATTGTACAGACAGCTGATTGGTTCCTTGATGTATTTGGTCAACACTAGACCAGATATTTGTTTTGCAGTCAACATGATGAGTCAGTTTATGTGTGAGCCTAGGAAGGTTCACTGTGTGGCTGCAAAACACATTTTGCGGTACTTGCAGGGGACAGTGGATTATGGTCTGGACTACAGGCAGGGGGATGGAGTGAGATTGGCAAGTTACACTGATTCTGATTGGGCAGGTTGTGCTTCTGATAGGAAGAGCACTTCAGGGTGTTGTTTTGGGTTGGGCTCGGCAGTTGTGTCATGGTTCAGCCGAAAGCAGCAGTCAGTAGCACTGAGTTCAGCGGAAGCAGAGTATATGGCAGCCAGTCTAGCTAGTTGTGAGGCCATCTGGCTTCGCAAGATGTTGTTTGGCTTATTTGGTCAGCCGTTGAGACCTTCAGTGATTTACTGTGATAATCACAGTTGCATTAAACTCACGGAGAATCCAGTATTTCATGACAGGTCAAAGCATATCGGGATCAAATATCATTTCATCAGAGACTATGTTCAGAAAGGAGCTGTGAAGCTTGAGTATATTCCCACCGATGAGCAGGTTGCAGATATTCTTACCAAAGCCTTACCACGGGGCAAGCATGTCTACTTCAGAGACAAGATGGGTGTGGTGAGGAACACCTTCCTCGGTAAGAGGGAGTGTTGAAATTTGGTTACCGGAGGACAGGTGGTTCCCTAAGGCTTTGATCTTTGGCCTAGGGAAAAGTGTCCAAAGAATTTAATTTTTCTCCTAAAGTGACTTTATAAAGTTATAAAGTCAAATCTAATTTAAAAGTGACTTTAAGTGATAAAGTTACTAAAGTCTAATTTTTAAGTGACTTTAATAAAGTCAATGTAAAATTAGAAAGGAAAAGTGACTTTGGAAATAAATGACTAAGTGGGTCTTTATTAAAGTGGGGTGAATTAAAAAATAGAAAGTGAGATTTAAATGAGCATTTAATCTCAGCCCTAGATCTCAATCTATTTCAGCCATTGGATTTAGGGATTCCCAAAAGTCACTTAGGGTTAGGTTAAAGGAGGAAAAGGAGGAAAAGGTCATTCATTCTTTCATGAGCAGATTGAGAGAGGAAGAGAAGGAGAGCAAGGGAGATTTCTGAGCAGAGAGGAGAAAGAGAGCAGCTGATAGAAACTTCAGCAAAGTCCGTACAGCAGCAAGGAGGCACGGGTTCCAAGGCAGAAATCCGTACAGCAAGTGTTGGGCACATTTTTCGAGGGAGAGGCACAATTTTCAAGGAGAACCGTACCAGCAGCTTCAGCATTTAATTCTGGGCAGATTCTGGGCACAGAAATCGAGGAGAGAGACTGCTGCTTGGTGGTACAGATTTCTGGAAATCCGTACAGCAGCCGTACAGTCAGTTTCAGCACAGATTTCGAGGCAAAGGAGCGCAGATTTTGAGAAGCAGCAGCTGGGTTTTCCGTACAGTCCGTACAGCAGTACGGTCGTACAGCTGGGCACAAAAATCGAGAAGCTCATTCAGCATTTATTGCTGTCATAAATGCTGTAAAATTTCTGTTTTGGGTTTTTCCTGTTTTGCACGTTTTCCAAGGCGGAGTGAATGCACGGAAATCGAGATAAGTACTGTTGTTTAGTTGCTGAAATTTTTGCTGTAATTTCTGCCTCTCTGTAAAAGTATTTTCAGAAATAAGGAGCTCTCAAGACTGGTTTTCCCCAAGAGTTGTAGGGGTTTTTCCAGGGTCATGTTGACCAAAAATCTCAGTGTTCAAATGTGTTGAATGACTGTTTCAGCTTGTTGTGTGTTTTGTTTTATTTCTGCAGTTTCAACATTCTGTAAAAGTTTTCCAGAATTTGTGTTTCAGCAAAGTAATTTGTGTTTCAGCAAAGTAACTTGTGTTTCAGCAAAGTAATTTGTGTTTCAGCAGAGTGATTTGTGTTTCAGCAAAGCAATGTCTGTTTCAGCAAATAAAAATTATTTTTTCTGATTGTTGAATGTAAGGAAATGGGAAAGGGCATTTAACTAAAAGGAGAAATAAGTGATACTGAAACCGGGCTGGGAAAACAGAAAATTTCTACGAGCCTTTGGGCCTGCACATGACCCCATTATTTGGCCATAACCAAAACACATCAAACCATTGACCAATCCAAAGTTGCCACTTGTTAGCAGATCATTCGTCCCTGTGGAATATTCCAGGGAATATTTCAGAGAATATTCTCAAAATATTCCTTGGAATATTCTTTTTTTAATTTTTTCAAATTCAGAAAAGTCAACTTTGGTCAACTGAAAAATGGAGTTTACTGGAGACTTCAAACCTTCATAACTTTCACATACGACATCAGTTTTGAGTCTCATTCATGGCGCCAAAATCGCAGCGACGAGACCTTTACGGCCGTTTAGACTGCAACCATTTCTGAGCATTTCCATTTTTGAGCATTTTTTCCACTTGGACATGATTCCCTGATCACACCTCCCTAATGGGAAGCTTTTGGACCCCAAAAGATCTCTCAATTATAGAAACTGAAGATGAAGAGACTGATTCTCCACTCTTCCAACCTTGAACCACTTAAATTTCCCTGATTTCATCAAATTGATCTTCTCATAAAAAGATAAATTCTTCCTTGAATTTGCTGACCGACTGTTGCTAACCTTCACTGTGTCATGATGCAAATTTTTGAAATTTACAGAACAACAACTAAAATTTGCAGAAATCATACTGTTCCTACAATGGTCTACCTTCAAAGGAAACTGAAAATAAGATTCACCTTGCCAACTGTCCTTATGGCGGATTTTTGCCGAATGAGCCATGTACTTATGTCGATTCTCGACCAAGTTTTCTCGCCATACCAACCTGCCATTCTGAAACCAACATTGATCGATGTTGAACTTTGTGTTCTCTTTGCTTGCATGCTTTTCCCTTTCTTGGATTCTTGCACCACTTTGCTCCGACACTTTTTTCTCTGCGCTGATCGACACCAAAGACACCTTGTGCAACATCTTGTCATCTTCTTCAAAAGACGACCTGCTTTCAGACTGAAACATATCATCATTTACATTAGCAATAACATGAAAATGATTATGTACAAAATCTTTTTGCTTAATCATCAACAAAGTCAATTTTTGACTTGCATTGACAAGCCTTTTCAATTGCCCTACATTCACTAAAGAAGATTCTAGCTTCTTCCGATGTGATCTCACAATAAACTCCTTACCATCCTTGAATAGGTGATACTTGTTCTCATGGCGATGGAAGATCGCTTTTCTGTCATATAAATAAGGACTACCCAACACCACACCTGTAATGTCAAGTGGTACCACATCTAATTCAACCATGTCAACATAATGAGCTATTATGGCGAAGCGCAACATGCACTTCCTTGAAACTTGTAAATTAGCATCCTTGCAAATCCAACCAAGTGGATATGGCTTTGGATGTGGGATGGTATCAAGTTTCAGCTTCTTGATTAAGTCTTCTGAGATGAGGTTTGCTTGAGACCCACTGTCAAATAGTGTTTTTATCTTTGTGTGTTTGGAAATTATCCTCACATGAAAAAGCTCTATCCTCCTCTCATCATTTGGAGCTTCTATGTGACAGTTTAAAGTGCTAGAACTGGGATTTGTTTCCTTTACAATCTCTTTCCCCTTTATGTTCTATAGTGTCAAAGCTATGCCTTTAGTTTCATCTCCCGATTCAGACCCTAATTCTTGTTCAACTATTGCAACCATTTGGCCTTTTTCTTTGGCTTTATCTTTGGTTTTAAATTTTTATGGCTTCAACTCCGAATGAAGTTTCTAGCAATGGTCTTCATCGTGGCTTGTTTTGGAACATTTTTTACAAAAGAATTTTCCTTTTTCTTCCCTAGAGTTTGCATTTCTTTTTCTCCCTTTGCCTTTAAATTCCCTATCCTCATTCTCATCAAAAGATTGTTTCCCTCTAGCCTCTAAATGCGTGGCTTGTACACAAACCTCGTCTAGATTAGTAGGATTGAACATAAGGATAATATGTATAAGATAGCTGTGCAAACCACCTATATATTTCAGCAAAGTCTCTTGGCTATGCAAATCAATTCCAAGTAATAAAGCCCTTCGTCTAAACTCTTGAGTGTAATCTTGAACACTTTGTACCTTAAGTTATCTAAAACTTTGCCAATTCATGATAGCCTTTTGTAAATGAGCTAATGGATAAAATTGTTGTTTAATTGCAGAAATAAAATCAGCGCATGATAAAGTGATATTACCATGTTTTTTAATTTCGTCCTTGGTCTTGGCTTCCCACTATACCAATGATGCTCCCTCCATTCTCAAAGAGGCTAACAGAATCTTGGTGTCGTCTTCATGAAGGTTTTGTATCCTCAAGTAAACTTCCAGCTGTCTTATCCAATTTTCAAGTTTCTTTGCATTGACCTCACCATTAAACATATGCAACTTAAATTTAACATCAAGCTTTAAAAATGGACTTTTACCAGTGGTTTTAGACTAGTGAGATTGATTCATCGAAGTTGAGGATGACGATGTAGAGGAAGAGGATGAAGATGAGGATGGTGGATCACCATTTCCTCCGTGTCTTTTCTTTGACTTGTCATCACTTTTCTTTCCTCCTAAAGAACCCTCTCTTTCTTTCTGGTGTCTAGACCCTTCTCCAACAAGCCTATCATTCCTTTCTTGGTAGAGTATCCTCACCATCTCAGTCATGTCCAAAAAAGCCTTTTGGAACACCCGTTCTTCTTCTTTGGGATCAATATCTTCAGGAGCTTCTCCTTCTCTTGAAGACATGCTTGATGATTCTTCAATGGCTCTTGGAGGTGGCTCTCTGGCCCTTCTTGGTTGAGGATTACTTTGTGCACTAACCAAGTGTTCTTCACCTCTCTTGAGTTTAAGCCTAGTAAACATCAAAACTTGCAAACAGTCAACTATATATTTTCACAAGAACAAATGCAGAGTAAAACTCTAGCTCCTAATGCTCAAATCCTGAGCTCTGATACCATCTGTTTTGAAAATGAAACTATTTGTATTGCTATGCAAAGTATTCATTTCTATTTAATTTAATGTGCAAAGTGTTCTCCATGACTGGCAAGTTAAACAAAGTGTTTTTGGTAATGTTTTTGAGTTTTATGTGTGAGGATTTGTTATTTAAATTTACTATTTAATATATCACAGTAGAAATACACAGCAAGTAAACTTCACCATATCATAACACAGCAAAATGATGAGGCAGTTCACCCCTCTTGGGCTACATTTGCCGGTCCAAGGCTCCCCAATGGCATGTTCTTGCTCTATTAATTTGCTCAAAATGGTTACACAGTGAAAAATATGCTTAAACAGAGAAAACAAGTTCTGAATTTGACTTCAAAAGACAGAAATAAGCTAAAAATGGCTTTTGTTTCACCTCAAACAGTGAAGTACAACCCAATACAACTCCATCTCTCTGATGGCCCTGATGGCTCTTTCCTCTTCCCTGAAGAAAAAATGGCTGAAGAACACCTCTGTTTACTCTGAAACCTATTCCAAACACTCCAGAATGCTCAAGAAACTCAAAATTGACTAAAATTTCGTCCCATTTGGTTCAAAAATGAGGAAGTTATGACCTCCCAAAGGAAATTGCCCAATGTCACTAAAAAACCCCACCAAATGTGGGATAACTTCAGTTAACGTGCTAAAATTGGCACAAATGCCAGATTTGGTGGAACACGCCCCAAAACAGGTGGAATCGCTAGCAGTTATCATAATGTTGGAAGGGCGCATTGATGTGGCCACATGTGACAAATCGAACCGCCGACGGAAAAAGTTGTAACAAAAAACGTGGCATTAAACCTTAACTTAACGCATGGCCACATGATGTGACTTTCCAACCACCGTCATGACCGTCGAGACTATAGGCTCCTGGTCGTTGGGGCACGGTCATGTCAAGGGTCGGGCTAGCCCCTTTGGTTTTCCGCCTGTTTAATGTTTAAAACATAAATAACATCCACTACCCATCCTTGTTAAGAACCACTTGATAGCCCGATTGGTCGGGGCGTTGTGCTTGCGGGGGCTAGACCCACATTCAAATCCCGCTGCTTGTAAAACATTTTTGTAACGTCAAAACTCTTCAGCCTGGGGCCACGTGGCGGCCTCTGAGCTTGCCACGTGGCACTTGTTATTCGGCCATAACCAAAACACGTAAAACCATTGACCAATCCAAAGTTGCCACTTGTCAGCAGATCATTCGTCCCTGTGGAATATTTCAGGGAATATTTTTTTTTAAAATTTTTCCAAATTCAGAAGTCAACGTTGGTCAACTGAAAAATGGAGTTTACTGGAGACTTCAAACCTTCATAACTTTCACATACGACATCAGTTTTGAGTCCCGTTCGCGGCGCCAGAATCGCAGCGATGAGACCTTTCCGGTTGTTCAGACTGCAACCATTTCTGAGCATTTCCATTTTGAGCATTTTTTCCACTTGGACATGATCTGAGTATTGTGATATACCTCAAGCCTAGCCTCCAGATCAATCTTACCCTTGGTTTCCTTAGGATAAAGACGTCATTATGATCCTCACCTTGTATTATATTGAAAATTCATTCTTTGGTCCCTTTCCCCTTCGGAATAGGTCAAGTATATCATTTCTTGCTAAACCCTACCCCCCTTGACCTACCCATGGGTCCACTTGGTCCTGTGTGGTTCCAAAAGCCATTAAGGGTAATTCTTCAAAAACCACTTGGAATCCAAGCCTTTACAAGAATTTTAGGGTGTGAGGGCATTCCGTAAACCTTAACCTTGAAATTCTCCTTGAACCCTTCCTTGAGAGCCTTCAACCTTTCCTTCCAAAGAAATCAAGCTATATTTCTGGGCCTCTATTGTGAATAGGTCCCTAGGATTACCCCCCAACCTATCATTGATCTATTCATTTTGTGGTCCTTATTATATCGAGTCTCCTCCCATTAGTGAAAGTCCGTAAAGGGTATGGAGCCTTAACTGAGGTGAAAGTGGGATATTGCTCCATTTTTGGCCTTAATCTGGTAGTATCCCTCCAAGGACCCCCTTTTAGAGCCCCTGCTAGTTTGAGAGGTAACATTTCTGACGTCATTTCCAGGGAGGACACAGGTCTACCTCCCTAGTGAATCATTGAGGAATTGATTCATTGACGACAATTTTATTATTACTTTGGTGACTGCACTCATTGTCCAAACCCCTAGTTTTCTTGAAGGCGACAATATTCCTCCTTTAACTAGGGCTGCTGCAAAAATGAAGGAATGAGCTCCATCACCTATTAGAACTGCTCTCCTCCCTGAATTTGAGAAGGTCATTGATCCCACCCCAAAAATGGCAACTAGTTCCACTAGTAACAAACCCAATATGACCAAGAGTGAAAGACATTTGGTCAATGTCTTTGTCCCTTTGAAATTGAATGACGATCCTAAACCATACCTGAAAAATATGACTCGTGGTTACCCAAGTTCAAAGGTGATGCTACTATGAGTGCCCGTGACTTTGTTGAAGAATTCTATTGGCACATGTCTCCTAGAATGATCTTTGATGAAGATAGGTTCATGATTCTTTTTGCTTTGTTGCTTGAAAGACAAGCAAGAGAATGGTACCTTAGTATTACCCTAGTATGCATCGAAGATTCTGATGAATTTGAGGACCTATTCTTGAAGAGATGGTTATGCAATTCGCAAGGAACCTTTAACATTGAGAAGTTTTATCAAATAGCTAGGGGAAGGTAAGACGTCTGGGAATTCATTCAAAAGTTTGATAGGGTAGTCCAAGATATCCTCGATCACCTAAAATCATCTGATGACAACATCCTTGACAAGTTTATTAAAGCCGTAGGTGGCCCCCTCACATATGAATTGAGGGACAAGAAAACTTCTATGCTAGCTGAAGTTAAAGAAATGGCAATGCAAGTTGAAGAGAACCTATGTATCTCAAGAATGGATGCCAATGACCTTCCTAAAACCAAAACTGAGGCCAAGAAGGAAAAATCTAAAGATCAACATGAGGAAACCCCTTTGGACATCCTTAAAAAGATGGAAAATCTTAGTGAAGAGGTCCACTCACGGGATAGGATAGTTATGAACAAAATTACCGCTTTGGAGAAGGCTGAAAAGTCTAGTTACATTCCAAGGGGAAAACCTTTTCCTAAAAAGAAAAGTGTAGAAGATAAGCCAAGCTCATCTCAAGTCCTGAACACTTTGGCTCCAACCAATGCAGTGGAGCAAAACTCATCTTTCAAAGACGAGCAAAGTGAGAATGACGTGTAGTGCCCTACTCTAGTTGACTGACAGTGATACGAATTTTAACATTATTTAGCCCTAAGACCCGCACTTTATTCTTTGAGGACCTCAGGTTGAATATCCAGACACATGACTCTATTATTAGTGGATGTGATGGTTATGTATGTCTTTATTGATACTATGATGATGATAGATTTTATGGATATATATGTTTTCTATTGATGTTACGATGATAATGCCTTTGATGGATAGGTTAATTTACCATTGATGTTATGATTATGATAAACATGATGGATGTGTCTCATATGTAGCTACTTACATTAGTTCGGATTCAAAATAAACAATGATGTGAATGATTAGGTCATGATGATGTTTCTATTATGATAATGACTAACACTGAGAACTTTGTTACTGATGATTATTGAGTATGACAGGAAACCACTAGAGGCACTCGCATATGATGAGTGGATAACATCTAGTTTGATAGAAATTAATATTTTGTCTTTGAAATTCTAAGTTCAGTTTGAAACTTGTTATATATATTACATATACTTTGATGATATGTCAGTGGTTGCAGGAACATGTTAGTTGCTTGGCCGAATGACTCACATATGGGTGATGGGGTTGTACAATTGGATGGAACAACATGGGAGGGGTGGAACAGTGTTCTTGATCTCACCCGCTAGCACTCCCGCTGTGACTTAGGCTAGAAAGGTTGAAATACCTTCGCCTTGAAGATCACGATGTCGTGTGGGCAGGTCCTAAATTTGGTTCGCTCACGAGGATTTTCTGGGGGGCGCGCATCAAGGCGGATTCCTTGATCCCCAACACCATTAGTTTCACTATAGCAGGCAACTTACGAGATGATAGGGGTCTCTGTCGTTGCACATATAATTTTCCCTCGTAACCACTGGATACTTGAAGGGAAAGTGGTGTGGCACCCTTGGGATTTCAAGAGAAATTCTTGAAAGGCACGACCGACTTGGCACCCTTGGCATAAAAATAAATAAATTCTTAGGTATGGCACCCTTGGAACTTCGAATGGAAGTTCTTGAAGGGCATGACCAACTTGACACCCTCGACATCATTAAAGAAACTAATAAATATAATCAATATATGAAAATCCAACTATTCATATCAAGTGGTATAGGATGTTAGAACCAAAGGAATTAAATCAAGAGTAAAACTTAGGGTAAGGGAGGAATAGGAAGAGATAAAATATTTTACCATGATAACTCTACCTTTTCCATGATTAAACCAAAATATTAAGTGGATAATGTACATAAGTAACTTAATTAGGAAAAAAGGGGGAAAAAGGGACATAGAGTTAAGTATAAAGATTTATTAAAAAACTTCATTAAGAGAAGAGGGTGGTGAATTAAAATAAGATTAATAAATTAAAATTTGAAAAATATATAGAACTTCCATGTGGCAAGAGCCAACATAAGAATATTCATCTAAAAGGAAAATTGAGGTAGTTAGGGGACCAAATTTGAGACTCATCAATTAACTTCAGTAATAAACACAAATTAAGGAGTAGAAAAGGGTGAAATCAAGAGACAACTAGGAGAAGAAATATGAAGTCTTGTTGGGTTGAGGGAAATACTATTTTAAATGAATAATTAAGTAAATTATTTTTGAGTGTCTTGATGAGAGGGTGACACATGGGTGGGTGAATAATCAAATTTTGGGTTAATAAAAAAATAATTATTTATGCATGAAATTCCAAGTGTCCCCTATGAAGCCTTCTATAAAAGAAAGGGAAATGGAAGGGAAAATGAATTTTTGTTTACTCTATTGTTGGATGGAGGAGATTATGTCATTTTGAGTGGTTACAAGCTATAGTTGAGTTTGGTGGGATATAGTATTATAGAGAGGGGACTCTTGAGCCAAGAGGGGCTCACCTCTATCAGCTAGTACATTCCTTCGTTGTACAACCCCATTGCAGCTCGGGGGTCCGCGGGGAAGGAGAGTACCTAAGGAATAGGCTGAGAGGTCAACCGGTGGGTCATTACATTCGGATTAAGTACGACCACATTCAGGCTTGGAGGTAGACGACAACAAAGGAGCTCAAGTAGTGGCAAGTCAAGCTTGGTTCTCGTCTAAGGGTGAACGGTACATGTGTTAGTTATATTGTTTTTAATTATGATGATTTCATGGTGCTTATAACCAAAAAGTTAAATATATGGATGTGTTATGAAGTTAAATTTATGGACACTGGTATAAGTGATTTATTTTTACTGAGTTTCAAATTTGTATGATTATTGTTTCATTTCCTAGTTACTGTGTAAAAATTTTTTTTTTAGGCCTAGCGCCCATCTAGTAAATTATAGGGTTGGTCCTTACATGACGAGAGTGATAATGAAGAAGAGGAGGGAAACCTTGTTGAATCCGATGTCTTCAACATTTTTCTAGGGGGTTAATACACTCATCCTCCCGTTGGTGAGGTCAC
Organism: Pinus albicaulis; assembly: GCA_034641835.2. Taxonomy (NCBI): domain Eukaryota; kingdom Viridiplantae; phylum Streptophyta; class Pinopsida; order Pinales; family Pinaceae; genus Pinus; species Pinus albicaulis. The sequence continues at coordinate 348,917,373 of CM076584.1, forward strand.
AAACAAAGATGAGAAAGAGGAGCTTATTCTTAATGCTTCTGATAGTAATTGAAGATTCAAAGGGGTGCAATATTCACGAAAGGATAGTAATAATGACCCCACAACCTCCAAGGAACCCAACAGAGATGATCCTCCCCCCAAGAAAGCCCCTCCTAAAGAAGCTCCTTCTAAAAATCCTCCTAAAAATGATCCCCAAACTAAATCCAAGTCTAAAAAGGATCCCCCAAAGGGAGGGAGCACCAAGAAGAAAGAAAAGGAAAAAAAAGCTAGACTTAAAATTGAATTAGAAGCTACTATAGGGAAGATAACAATAATTATTCCTATGAAACAGATTGCAAAACTTCCTGAATAAAAACAAAAAATTAAGAAGTCCCTCGGTTTTGAAGAGGAAGAATTACCTAAAGACTTGTAAAACATTCATATCCCTGATCGTAACCCTGGACATGAACCTTTTATGCTCAATTTGGATATCAATGACCTTTTATTACATAATTGTATGCTAGACTCAGGGGCTTCCGCCAATATCATGCCTTTAAAAGTCATGAAGCAATTGGGTCTCAGCATTACTCGTCCATATAAGAAAGTATGTTGTTTTAACTCTAAGCCTTTAGAGGTGGAAGGTCTCATAAAAGACCTTAAGGTTTCTTTGGATAGGAATCCTGATATATCCCTTCTCATGTATGTTGTTGTCATAGATATTCCTGATGTGTGGGGAAGGCTCCTGTCTAGGAAATGGGGGGCTACCATTGGGGGTCATGTTCAAATGGACTTATCATACTCCACTATCCCGCAATTTGATGGAACCCATTATATCCTCTATAGGGAGCCTACTTAAATTTCTCATGTGATTAAGCATGGACCAACTCCATACCATGAAGCACATGACATTGAAAAACCTTCTCTCATTTTCCCCTCATAAGAAGTTCGTATCCTCAAAATAACAAATCATAAAGCAATAAAAAACTGGAAGCCTAAAAAAGAGTGAAAGGTAGGGGACTTGGTCTTAGTTGATAAATATTTGATGCTTGTCAAGATCCATGGAAAGGTTGGGGATGACTATTACTACATTTCTAAACTCAACGACGAACTATGGCAACAATCGGCTAAGTTAAGTCTATCACCCCTTTCCTTGATACTTGATATTGTACCATATGCATGTTAGAGTAGGACGCATTGCATGCTGATTTTCACATTAGAACTAATGTCATCTGATATTTTTCATGGTATATTAGCCACATTTAGATTAAAATTTGCATATTTTATTATCTGTTGATTTTACGACCTAACATTAAGCATGGGTGAAAGTAAGAAACCGTACAAACATGTTGCACCGTGGGTTTAGTCTTTGATATGTGCAGGTAACAGGTTTGCGATAATCGAGAGATTGTTGGTGTTCTCGTGACCTCTTGTTTGAGTATCTTCACCAATTTTTGGGAGATCACGTCCCAATTGGAGCCAAATGTTACACACCATTTTGTGGGTGATATCCCTAGGAGAAAATTTTCTCCAAGATGGTCCTTAGCCAACATCCAATAACCCCTTGCAACCACTAACTAGCTCGTTGTGCCATTTTTTCGCCACCTGAGCCAGCCATGTGGTCCCTCACACATTTGTCATGATCGTATGTTTGAAGGTAGGCCTCCCAAACTGAAAGGTATGCCTTGTCATTTGATAATTGAGTATTGTAGTTTTCTTATCGTGGACACTTCTGGGCATGGATTAATGGGGGGATTCGGTGGAAGGAGTGGGATAGGTCTGTGCTCTTTTCCCCTAGACCTCTCTTGGATGTTACCCTTAGATCCTAGTCCTGTGGGATCTATTTTATTGAACTTTGGGGTTTAGGGATGGTATCACATGGGAAAACCTAATTTTGATTGCGTGGCCCTTCTTCCCCATCCACATATCTCTCCCCTTCTGTTCATTATAACTCCATTCATCATATTTCCCACTTGGATCCACATTTCTCCACTAGGTCCACATAGGGTTAGCCTCCCCTTCCCTTTTCCTACACCTTGGGTTGGGCTTGAAACGATGCCCCAAAGGTTGATGCAACTGAAAAGAAAAGTAAAAGCATAATTGGCCACATTCAACAATAAATTGTACCACAAGATGAAAAAGATGGTTGGGACAAACATGTTTATCACATGGGAAAAAGCCAATGCATGAGCTATAGCCCATTCCTATGGCCATCACCCTGGTTCCTATAGGCCCTAGATGAGCTTATTTTATCATTCAGGAACCCATGATTTCCTTGACCCCTGGTGGGAAATGAATTTCCCTACCTTAAAAGGGGTATCTACTGCTATACCTTACATATCATGCTCTTATCCTTTGAGCCCCAAGAAATTAATCAAAGAAAAATCAGAAAAAGGCAAAAGGCATATAAAAAAGGGTGGAAAAATAAAGGCAATGGTATTTAGTGCACCACGATTTCTCCCTCCTATACATTATATACCCAAGTGTGGGCTTCCCTTTATTAGTTACCCATGTACCTCGACATGTGGCCCATGATTGCCCCTTTCATTCCCTACTCCATTCATCTCTTTATCACATGCCACCACCATTTGAAGGATGTACCTTGGACATACTATCCTATTTAAAGGTGAAAATAACCTAATAGGGTACTTTGTTAACCCCCTTTGGAGCTCGGAGACATTAACACATGCCAAAGCCCACTATGAAAAGGTATTATATTATGAAGTGCCCACATGTTGTCCATGGTTTGTAAGCTCTTTAACTTGATTTACTTAAATTACTTGTTGTACTCGAAGGCTAGGGGACACATTGGATCTTATGCAGGATTGCAGATGGTCTCCATTTTGGGATTGGTCTCCCTATACGGGGTCCTAACCCTCCACAGGGATACATTGGCACATGTAGGGTGTGTGTAGAGAGACATGGGCCTCCACAACAGTAGAAAAAATTCTATGGATCCCTAGATATGTTCAGAAATTGCTCAAGATTCACTTATTGGACGAGGAAGATGCACTTGGTTCACCATGACCAACCAACCCCAAAGTAGTGCCATACGCTTGGAAGATGACCCAGGACTTGCATGTCAATGTGGCATCACTTACACCATGCATCTTTGATCTACTTGGAGACCCATGAGGTTACTTGTGTTCCCCCACACCATGAGAGCACCACAAGTTTATTATTTGTAGAACAAGGGGCCAACCCCTTGTCCACTACTTTTGGGAGTCCTATTAATCATTATGGCACTTATGGACTTCATCAGGCTTCTTAGAAATCCCAACGACGTATTATTGATCATTCGACTTCTTGAAAGGCTTATTATTTTATTTATGAGCTAGTTTGGTGGGATTGTCACCAAAAAAGGTTATTTATTTTGAACATTAATTTATTCTAGGGGCTAATGTAGGCCAAATTAGCTAAATAAAACTCATTAGGCGTGTAGAAATACAAGTGATGTGAATTCATTTTAACATCATCACTTGGTTTGGACTTGTATGCCTTTAGAGAACTTCACTATCCTTCTTAGAGGACGAATTTTTGGAGCATGGAATGAATTTTGATGTTTGGATTCTTTTCTATTGTCTTGGAGGTTCTTGATTGGAATTTTTTTTGTGGTTGGATATACTCTTAATACATGTAAGTACAATTTAATTCTAATTTCTATTTTTGTCACATACATTGTTGCTAGGATTTCACTATACTAGGGATAATTTACTGCATCCGTTTATGTGAAGTTGTGGAAATTCAGTTTCTAGATAGTGATGCTTCATGTATGGACCATGTATTATGAAAGAACGTTCCTAGAGATACTTCTTCACTGAAATTCATCTTGGTAAGTCATCTATTTTGCAAAATGAAGTACAAAGATCTTGAAGATGCTTTTGTTGCTGCCCTAATTCTATGCGAAGTTGTCTTCGAGGTCTCGTTGACATAGAAAATTGGATATCCATAGTCATAATTACTCTTGAATCCAAATCTCCCCAAAGGACTAGGCACTGGTCCACCATAAAGGTGATCACCTTAAAATTATTTTCCTTTTCTCACCTTCTCTCTTCTAGGTCTAGGCCTCTAGGTCTCTCAGGGCATAATTTATCTTGCAAACCACCCACTGGACAGATTTGATCTCTTGGCATTCTCTGCACTAGGGTTTCTCCTTGGTACCCTCCATTTTTGAAGAAATTCCGATGGTGGGATTGTGAGACACCTCACGCCCTAGCCTCAAGATCAATCTTGCCCTTGGTTTCCTTAGGCTAAAGACCTCATTGGGATCTTCACCTTGTCTTGTATTGAAAATTCATTCTTTGGTCCCTTTACCCTTCGAAATAGGTCAAGCTTATCATTGGTTGATGAAACCTACCCCCCTTGACCTACCCCTTGGTCCACTTGGTCCCGTGTGGTTCCACAAGCCATTAAGGGTAATTCTTCAAAGACCACTTGTAATCCAAGCATTTACAAGAATTTTAGGGTTTGAGGTCCTCCATTATAAGATACATTCTCTAAACCTTAACCTTGAAATTATCCTTGAGCTCTTCCTTGAGAGCCTTCAACCTTGCCTTCCAAAGCAAGAAAGCTATATGTCCGAGCCTCTCTTGTGAATAGGCACCTAGGATCACCCCTCAACTTATCATTGATCTATTCATTTTGTGGTCATTATTATATCGGGTCTCCTTCGATAGGTGAAAGGCCGTAAAGAGTAGGGAGCCTTAGACGAGGTGAAAGTGGGCTATTGCTCCATTGTTTCCCTTAATATGGTAGTAGCCCTCCAAATACCCCCTTTTAGAGCCCTATTAGTTTGAGCAGTAATCATATGATTAACACCATGTTGAACTGTTAACTAGTCTCAAATTGATACTTGAGGATCTCTCATTTTCCTTAATTTTTTACATCAAGCTTTGTATGAAAACATGCCTTCTTGAATCTTCTCACTTTTAATGAAAGTTCATGAGTTATACGAAAATTGGGAATACTATCCAGTTGCTTCGCTCCTGTGTTTAGATGAAACTTTGTTTTTGTGTTATATCACTTGAGATTCACAAGCTTCATTTGATGGATCACATTGTGTTTGAAAATAGTTCCACTTGTTTGGTTTGAAAATATGTGTCCTAACATTCACCTTGTTTGTCTCTTTTCTTTCAATTAAGATCTATCAATGGCTCATTGACACATTTGCTTGTTTGATGTTTAAATTTTTTTTGAGGTTTAATATTCTCTCTTGTGTCTTTTTATAGGATATTATACATCATCATCATGGTTGATAATCAAAGTAAAATTAATAGCCTATCAACAAATGGCATGAGATGGAATGAGTGGCCTAGTATTTGGTTGGAAAGTGGGAATGAAATCAATGGTACATGCACATAAAAATGGTATGAGGCTACGAAGAAAAATGTTTTGGGGCATATGAAAATGACTTAGGTTATGTCTAATGAAGAAATATTATAACTATATAGCACACAAAGTTGAATTACATAAGGATCCGAAGTATTGGTGTTGGAAACATAGGGATGAGTGTGGTAGGAATGGTGTGTAGTGGAAAAATGAAGGAAGTAGATGAGATTGTGTTGATGAGTAAAATGTTTGACATTGTCTAAAATCATCATATATATTCTTTACCATTCTAAACCTTTCAATGGAGTTCCGAGTTGAAGTGGTGATTTTAACATGTGTTTCCCCTTGAGTGCTTTTGGTGTTCACAGGATTTTTCATACTTTGAAATGAAATTCAGAGGTGTTAACAAGGGGAAATGTTCCATCATCAACATTACATGTGTCACCTTGGGGAGAGGCCTCTATGAGACTTCCTTTTGTTTGGAATAGGTAACCCTTCAAACTTTGGCTTGATTATTTTTAATGATTTATGATTTTAAAAATATTTTCTAAAACAAAATTTAAAGACGTCTAGTGTAGAAAGAAAACAACGATACATGTGTGTGGAATAAACCTATAAGAAAACACAGAGATATGAATTTGAAAACATAAATGTTATGGCAAGATTAGTCATATAAATAGAATAAACCCCATGATTATTAGAAGTAGATTGAGGAAAGCCTAGAAGTACAACAACTAATTACAACTCCATATTTTGGGCTAGTGAAAATAAAACAAGATAAAATGAGACAAGAAAATAGGTGTATAAGAATAGTCTATAGCAATAAAAATTCAGATTTCATAAAATTTGAATGCATGATATGAATAGAGATCAAGATCTTGCAAGATTAGAGAGTTGCGACTGGACCTTAACAACTAAATCCATGTTGGATCTTGTGACTATTGTTTCCTCTTTGAATAATGTGGAAATAGAATATGAAGGATCGTCATATTCTTTATTATAATATGCTACAAAGTGAATCAATTCACTTTCTCGATAAAAATGCAAAATACTGTACAATTGATTCCAAAAATACAAAAAAAATCTTCAATTAAAATTTCAACTAGTCGTGGCTTCTTGATTAACATGAAATATAATATACATTGTTAAACCCTACTCCCCACATTAGAACATCATCCCTATTTATAAAAAATGTTGGTGGTTTAGGCTTTCCAACTCTATCTTAACCTTTCAAACCCCCTTGATGACTTGGTTTCTTTTATAATTTGTAATTTTTATAAAAAAAGTTTTAATTTTTTTTTGTATTTTTTAAACTTTGATCCTTTTGTGAAACTTTCTCATTCAAGTGTTTTGTTTCCTTTTTAATAGATGGAAAGTGCAAATTATTTGTTTTCATTTTGTTGTTCACACCAAGTGTGCATTGATACATGTGCCTCAATTCTATAGTTTTAGTTCTCTTTGTTCTTTTGTGGCTTTTTAATTAATATGGTTTGAGCTCTAATATTCTAATCTTGATACACTTTCCCATGAGTAAAGTTTCATAGTCTCTACCTCCATTTACATCATAAACATGAATCAAATTTCATGTGAAAAATTTTCATGCACGTTTAAGTGAAGATACAATTTAATAAACTTTTTTATGCATGTTTAAGTGAAGATAACATTTTAGAAATTTTTTACTTTATCAAGATCAAAACCACGACATTATTATATGTATATAACCATGAGTTCTTGAATTACCAATCTTGGAAGCAACTATTTAATGAATAATTCATACATGTTAATCACCTTCAAGGTGTCAACAGTTTCACATGGAAGACATGAATTGGCAAACAACACAGGAGGAGCTCACAGGTGCAGATCACTAGGAGATCCTACAAGAAAATGCACCCGCTTGGGCTTTTCATAAAACTCCAACAAGAAATAGATACATTTGTTAGGGATAGTAAAACATATCCTTGAATGATAGGAACTGAATGTATAATAAAAAACCAAATCAAAACTACGTAACAATATACCTAATCTCCATTAATTCTAACACTCCCCCTTAATGGAGAAAGGGATTATTAACCACACCTAATGTATCCCTAAACAAATCAAACTTCAGTCTTCCCAGAGGCTTAGTGAATATATCAGCCATATTATCACAAGAATTAGAATACTCTACAAAGATCTCTTTGGACTGCACTTTCTCCCTAACAAAATGAAATTGAGTGTCTATGTGCTTAGTGTTTTTATGAAACACGGGATTGTAAGCCAGTTTGATGGAACTTTGATTGTCGAAATTAATGATCGTAGCTTCTGTCTGTTCTTCTCCTGCATCTTGGAGAAGTCTACGCAACCAAACTGCCTCACATGTTGTTGCACACATAGCTTGATATTCTGCTTCTGCTGAGGATAAAGCAACAATATGCTACTTCTTGCTGCACCAAGAGATGACCTCGGAACCAATGTTGAAGGCGTAACCTGTAATTGATCTTCTATCATCTAGATTTCCCGGCCAATCAGAGTCTGTATAACCTGTCAACTTAACATCAAATGAGTCAGAATACAAAATATCAAAGTTTGATGTTCCTTGCAGATACCTTAATACTCCTCTTGCTGCACTCCAATGATTGTCATGGGGTTGAGTCATAAACTGACTCAAAACACTCATTGCATAAGCTAAATCTGGTCTTGTTATAGTCAAATAAATAAGACTACCAACCAATTGTCTGTACAATGTTGCATCTGCATATTTCGAACCATCATTCATCTGAAGTTTGTTGTTCTGCTGTAAAGGTAAAAATGCAGCCTTACACTCATCCATCTTAAACCTAGACAACAGACTCTTTGCATACTTACCCTGGGACAAGAAAATTTGGCTTGAATCTCTCCAAACTTCTAGACCCAAACAATATTTCATTTCTCCAAGGTCCTTCATCTCAAATTTCTGTGATAATTTCTGCTTGATTTCTTCAATGAGATTGTCTGCACTTCCTGTTATTATCAGATCATCTACATATAAAGAAATCACCACTATCTGTCCTTCATCATTAAACAAGGTATATAGATTGGGATCATTTTTGCTCCGTTTATAACCATGCATGAGGAAAAAAGAATCAATTTTTTCGTACCAGGATCTAGGAGCCTTCTTTAAACCATATAAAGCTTTCTTTAATCTACATACTAGGTGTTCTTCTCCCTTCTTAACAAACCCTTCAGGCTGCACTAAATATACTTCTTCTTTTAAGTCACCATTTAAGAAAGAATATTTAACATCTAATTGATGTATTTTCCAATGATACTTAGTGGCTAAAGCAATAATCATTCTGATGGTATTTAATTTTGCAACAGGGGCAAATGTTTCCTCAAAATCAATACCTTCTATCTGGGAATACCCCTTTGCCACCAACCTTGCTTTATGCTTATCAATAGACCCATATGCTCTAAATTTAAACTTAAATAACCATCTACAACCTATGGGTTGTTTATCATTAGGAAGCTTTACTAGATCCCAAGTATTGTTCTTAATGATTGATTCATATTCCTCCTTCATTGCTTTCTTCCATTCAGGACTTTTACTAGCTTCATAAAAATTAGAAGGTTCTGCAATGTTTAACATACCAGTCATGAGCACACAATCCCTATATCGAGCTGGTAAATATTTTGGCCTGCTTGATCTTCTGAGTGATGGGGGTTCAATTATTCTATTGCTTTCTTCTCTTTGTGGACTGAACTCACTTTCTTCCACATTCTCCTGTGGCTGCTGCTGTTCCTGCTTTTGTTCCTGTTGCTGACTGATTCCTGTTTCACTATCCTGTTCTGGAAGTAAGGGTACATGCCATTCTTCATTGTTTTGAACATGATTTCCATCATCAACCTGTTCATGAAATATTACATCTCTACTGACAAAATCCTTGTGAGTAGAAGGGTCAAACGATTTATAAGCCTTATACTCACTGCAGTATCCAATGAAGGTACATTTAATGGCCTTTGAATCTAAATTCTTCCTGTTCTCTTTGGGAACACGTGCAAAATCTTTACAACCAAATACTCTAAGATGACTTACTGCAGGCTTGAAGCCAAACAATGCTTCAAGAGGAGTTTTATACTCAAGACTTTTATTAGGACTCCTATTCTTTAAATATAATGCAATATTAACAGCGTCTGCCCAAAAACCATTAGTTAGATTCTTACCTTTTAACATACTGCGAGCACACTCCACCAGTGTTCTGTTTTTCCTCTCAGCAACTCCATTCTGCTAAGGAGTGTAAGGTGTTGTAAATTGCTGCTGTATCCCATGCTCGTTGCAGTATTTGATGAAAACTCCTTTCTTGAATTATCCCCCTTGATCTGATCGAAGAATCCTGATGAACTTTCCTGTCTGCTTCTCAATCATGTTTCTGAATTTCTTGAAATATTCAAAAGCATGAATTTTCTGTTTAAGAAAATATACCCATGTGAATCTTGTACAGTCATCAACAAAGATTAAAAAATAAAAGGCCCCACCTAACGATCTTGTTTGCGTCGGGCCACATAAGTCAGTGTGTACAAGTTCAAGTATATCCCTCTGTTTTCTATCTTTAATGGCAGGAAATTCATCTCTATGCTGTTTACTGAACGCACATGCTTCACAATAAATATGCAACTTTTTCAAAACAGGAAGACCATCTACCATATATTTTTTCTGCAACAGAAGGAGATCGCTGAAATTGATATGCCCAAGTTGCTGATGCCACAAATTTTCAGCAGACTTATTCGATGACATCAAGGCTTGCTGTGGCGTACTCTTCACATCCAGTTTGTAGAGTCCTCCTATGCGAATACCTGTAGCAATGGGCTTCATTTGATCCAACAAGTCTTTAATAATACAATGAGATTTAAAGAATTCTACTTTGAGATCCTGATCTGTAATTTTTGACACATAAATCAGGTTCTTGTTAATGCCAGGAACATACCACACATCAGATATATTCCTGATCTTACCATCAGGCAGAGTAATAAGGACATCTCCATGTCCCTTGATCTCATACCCTCTATTATCTCCAAGGTATACTTTTACTCCAGTGTTGGATTCTCTAAAATTTCTGAACCATTGCTTTTTACCTGACATATGTGAGGAGGCTCCAGAATCTACGAACCAAATATATGATTCATCCTCCTCAATAGCTAAAGCAGTGTCAACCTCAGCCATAAACAATCTAACATCCATATTCTGATCTGCATCTGCATCAGCCAAATGAACTGCATGTCTTCTCTGCTTGTACCTCTCCTGATTTGCCTTTTTCTTATGGAAAAATTTAGCAATATGGCCTATCTTACCACAATAAAATCATTTAGGAGCAGAGTCATGTTTATGCAAGTTCATACCTTGTGGTGTCCTTTTTGATGTGCTTCCCCTCCTCTGATCAGCCATTGCTCTCCCTTTTGGCTTGAACTTTGTTATCAATGCAAGATCTGAATCTTGAGGTTTGAGAGACAACCTCTTTTCCTCTTCGTGTAGTAAAATCCTAGTAAGCTCTTCAAGGCATGGAGGATTTTCTCTTGCATTCAATCCGGTTATAAACATATGATAGTCATCCATCATGCCGTTCATGGTAATTTTCACCAGATCATCATTTGCTACAGTTTGATCGATATCGGATAGTTTATCTTTAACTTCCTTTATGCGGGATATGAATGAAGAAACAAACTCATTATCCTCCATCTTGATTGAGAGGATATTCTTCCCGAGGAACAAGGTTCGACTGGTGTTCTTGATTTCATACATATATTTGAGAGCTGTCCAGATGCTATTTGCCGTCTTGCAATCCCAAATATGAGGGATGATACAATCTTTAACTGATAATTTGAGTAGCACATTTGCCTTCATCTCCCTTTTCTCACAGTCTTGAATTGTTGTATTTGATCCACCATTTTCAGCAGTTGGCTTGACTTCGTCGCTAGTGGCAATGCTATAAGCATTTTGTCCCTTAAGCAAAGTTTGGAGCTTAAATTTCCAATTTGTGTAATTGGAACCATCCAACTAGTTGCTTTAATTTAAATAAACTTCTTCCATATGAGAATTCATCTTGGAAAGAGAACGAAAATAATACTCCAGCAACTTTAAAAAAAAATCAACCCCAGATCCTCAAAAAAAAAAACTTAGATTAAAATAATACCGACTGCAATTAATCAGTCACAATTGTTGCAAAAACACATTTCACTACAGAACATATCGTTAACACAGCAGAATGAAACCTATATCATGCCAACACAATACTTGGATGTCCAGACTTCGAACGAAAGCTTCAAAACACTGAAGCTAAAAAAACACATTTTGGAACACCCAGATCGATGTAACGAAATCAATAGTGGCAACGAAATCAATACCTGCGCCTGCGCCTTGAATTTCAAAAAAAAATGGTGCTGATTCACCATGCAGGAGAAGATCAATCGGAAAAATTCTTATGGGTGATGGGCTATCTTGGATGCGGGCTTCTCTACTTCTTATGGGTGACGCGGCTCATGCAATTCTCGGTCTCATCCCCCTCAACAACAAAACAGATCTCTGTTTTGTCACCAGTCACAGTCGCTGCAAGAAATTATTGGGACACTGCGAGAAGAAAGAGCGTGCTACTATGCTATCACCACGTGAAAGCGAATAATGTTAAGAATTCACATGATAGGAAGATTCATTCAACCCGCAACCAGGATAGTAAGAGCTGCAATAGATGAAGACTCTATACCTGTAATCGTTTTTAGCATCAAATATTAAAAAACGCTACAAAAAATTACCATGAACTGATAGCACACAAACAATGGCCTCCACAAAGGCTCTCGGCCTTCCCACCAGCAGTAAAATGCTGTCTCTCAGCAGTGTCTCCGTCTCTGCACTCACAGTAGCTAATCGATCGACTTATCGACCTTCACCGACGAGCTAAATCCCTTGGTCATTCTCTACACGGTATCCACGAATCGAATCCGTTCAAGTCCAAAACTTGGCAAGAGTGAGCAGGCCACCGGCTCCTCCCACTCAACGAGCCTTTTCTCCTTTGCGTTTTCACTCTACCAACGACATCCAACCTTTCACGCTCAACTCAGTTTACTCTCAGATCTTCACAGCTCCCCTGAGCTCTGATACCATGTCAACAGTTGCACATGGAAGACATGAATTGGCAAACAACACAGGCGGAGCTCACAGGTGCAGATCACCAGGAACTCCTACAAGAAAATACACCCGCTTGGGCTTCTCATAAAACTCCAACAATAAATAGATACATTTGTTAGGGATAGTAAAACAGATCCCTGAATGATAGGAACTGAATGTCTAATAAAAAACCAAATCAAAACTACGTAACAATATACCTAATCTCCATTAATTCTAACATCCTTTCATAACACATGGTACTCATATTCTTTAATAAAAAATGATCCAAGGTCCTTTCATAACACATGGTACTCACATTCTTGAGTATAAAATGATCCATGTTTAGGTGACGTATAATACCTAGAGCCTTGGTAACAAGTCATAAATTAAATCACCAAAATATGCCACTTGAATGTGAATTTAATCAGTGTGTTATTGTAGGTTTAAATGGTGCATTGAAAGATGCATAGTAAAAATATTCTTTAGGAATTGTTCATAGTCTTGAGTGTTTAGAAATTTTCAATTTTTAGATTTCAATTAAAGGTTTACACTAAATTTTTCAATACACCATGTAAGAGAACCGTAATCATATTATAGTCGTTTTTGAATTAGGTTATTTACATTCTTATTAGTAAAACAACCTAGAGTTCACCATACTATTCAACCCATTGATTTTACTTAATTCACCATCAAAATTTATTTGAACATTATTCCAATTAGAATTTACCAAAACCAAATTCAACATGGAAGAACAATGTTTGAATTATTGCACTATTCGTTGAATGAAAGGGAAATTGATAATTAGTATGAGGTATTGTGGTACAAAACATTTGGGATAATACTCTATGGTGAAGCGTGGTATGACTAATATTGTTGTTATTGAATCCATGAGTCTCATGGAATTAATAACACACTTGAGCATGTTGACATGAGGAACAATCCAATACACATAAAAAACTAAACTATATTCTAGTATTTTTAGAGCTCTAGGATGAACCATGAATCCATTCAAGATAAAATAAATAGAATGAAATAGTGTTAGGGGTCTATTTTAACTCCCTTAGTTAATGGTATATATTTTTATTTGATATATTGAGGGCCATCTTTATTAAATAAGGTCCCATGAAGTAGTAGTATCATGAAATTAAGAAGCGTAAGTGGATTTATTAAAGAAGGTCCACTAGTTAGTGGTTGAAGCCTTATTAATGGAGGACTACTAGGTGGTTAAAGTTTTGGTTAATTAGAAAATATATATCATGGTAGAAAGTAAGTCACTAAATATTAAGTGAATATTATTATATTTGGAGCTTTACTTATGTGGGAGGTTGCACTCTTAGAGAAGAAAGTGAATATTGCATCTAGTTCTTAATATCGATAAAGATTTGCTTGCTATTGTTATTTCTCAGTTTTGGTTTTGTTTGCATTTTATATTTCCTTATATTTTTATTTGTTTATTTACTTTTTGCAACAATATTTCATTTTTTTTGTGTTGATTGTTTTGTTTCACTGAACAAGAAGCACCACAAGTAGTATCAAAGAACTTCATTGTGTGAACATGCATTAGAGAAACATTTTGGTATAAATTGGGTCTCAAAACAAAAATGTACAACCAAAATTAACTTTATAAGAACCAATAAGATTCAGGATGACAATGTCAATCATGGGGGATGATTCACCATTATTGGAGTAAAAAGGTACAAATATTTAAAATATAAAATAAAAAACTTCTTTTTCAACTTATCTCCCTACAGTTTTACTCAAATTTCGAGCGGGAGTACTCGTTGGATGCAAAAGTTAATTCCTCATCCAAGGAGTACCCATGTTGCATACATTTGATGGGCCCTACTACGTGAAAAATGAGAAATACATGAAAAAAATGATTGTATTTCTAATTTTTCATGTAGCAGGGTCCATAAAAAGTATGTAACATGGGTACTCCTTGGATGAGGAATTAAATTCTGCATCTAACGAGTATGGTCAAAATTTGAGTAAAACTGTAGGGAGATAAATTGAAAATACTAGTTGAAAAAATAATTTTTTGTTTTTTCCCTTTAAGATTTGATGATGTAATCTAATATTATTTTATTATTTCCACTATTATTTTATAATATTCCTTAGGAGACCCATTTTAGACCTCAAAATTTCCTTAATGTTCCAATTTTATATATTTTTTTAGGCTATACATTAGGGCCCTCACTCCTAACCTCCATAATCCCATAAATAAATAGATATGTTACTATGTATGAAGGCTATCACCAGTAAATAAGGACCACATCGTAGTATGGAAAATTTTTTTGCAAGAAGGCTTACTAGGAGATCTCACCCACTAGAAATTTTGTCTCTAGAATGTCCCTAACAAGTAGAAAGTACTATATAATAATGTGAAGGTATTGCAAAATATATCTGGTGAAATCATTTCTAATTGGAGCTTTGCTTTATTGGAGGCTGCCCCCTCAAAGGGAAAAGTAAACAATACCTATGTATATATAAAGGTATAATATTATGGTTCATAGTTCGTATTTGTCTATTTTTTTCGCAAACATGTTTGTTTTTGCATTAGACTTTGAGTAATATTTAGAATTTTATATTTGAATATTAATAATTGGCACTTCACAAGTGGAATAAAAGCACCTTTTTGAGCACACTACTGGAGTTATTTTTTCAACTAGGGTATACATGCAAAAAATTAAGATGTTTCATGTGGTTGGAAATCATTGTAACCTTTATTAGTACCCCTTCGAGTAGTACAACATTAAATAGCGATTGCATATAGAGTTTCACTTCCACATATTTTTGGGCGTATTATAAGTCTTGTACATATCTTGAAATTAACTGTATACCAACCACTTGATTTTTTAATTGTTATAGTGGAATAAAGAATAACACAACGAGAGATTACACTATAACGCTAGGGTATTCAGGCAGTATGGCTAAGGGTATGATTGAACCTGATTAGTTAGAGCTCTAAGATAGTGCCTTGAGTGCTATTGTTGGGCCCTATATGTATAATAGAGAGAAATAGCACTAGGCACTCCCTTTTCCTTAATCCTCTTGAAGCCTGTTGTGAAACCAGCTCCAAAAAGAGAAGAAAAGATATATCAATGCCTTAGAAATAAGCCACTTCGAGGGGTAAACCTCCAATACATTACATGAATGAACAATTCTTGGATGATACAAATTACAAGAACTCCTTTCTATATATAGGATTCCATGGGGACGCAATGTAATCCTAGTGGGGCACAATGTAATCCTAGCCGACCTAACAATAATAATTTAAGGGCACAATAATAACAATATGGGGGTTACAGGGGTACAATTATAACAATAAGGGGGTTACAATAACAACAATAAGGGACCATATTAGTAATATAGGGACCTAACATTCCCCTCTCCTTCAGAAAAGTGTTGTCCTCAATGCTTGAGTAGCTCTGGGTGCTTCTGTATAAAATTCTCATCCTCCCATGTAGAATCTTCAGTTGGTAAGTTCTTCCACTTGATGAGATACTCTGAAATTGATCGATTCCGTAGCTGTCGAGTTCTTGTTTCCATGACTGCTTCAGGTTCCAATATGATTTTTCCTTCCTCATCAAGTTCTGGCAATATTGTTTGAACCGGAATATTTTCACCTATAACCTTCTTTAAGCATGAAACATGGAAAACTGGATGTACTCGCGAAGAAGCAGGAAGCTCCAATTTGTATGCCATAGTACCAATATTTTGCAACACCTTATAAGGACCATAGTACTTTGGCGATAATTTATTATCCTTCTTAGCTTGCTTGAGGGACATTTGTTTGTATGGTTGTAGCCGTAAAAATACCCAGTCTCCTACATCAAAACTTCTCTCGCTGCAATGTTGATCTGCTTGTTGTTTCATTCGATTTTGTGCCAAATTCAGGTTATCCTTTAAGAGTTGGAGAACTTCTTGTTGATGCTCGATGTGATCTTCCACTGCTTGAAACATCGAATTTTCTCTTAAATATGATGTGATTGACAGTGGGTGATATCCATAAAGTGCCATAAATGGGGTCATTTTTGCTGCAGTATGGAAGGAAGTGTTATACCACCATTCGGCGAGAGGTAACCACTTGACCCATTGTGTTTTTTTATCAGATACAAAACAACGAAGATATCCTTCCAAACATTTATTTACTATCTCAGTTTGACCATCAGATCGAGGATGATAAGATGAGCTATGAGCTAATTGAGTACCCAAACAAGAAAATAACTCCGTCCAAAAATTTCCAGTAAAAATGGGATCTCTGTCGCTCACAATAACCCTTGGGTTTCCATGAAGCTTTTGAATTGTGTCCATAAATGTAGTAGCAACTGTACTTGCTTTAAATGGATGAGATAATGCACAAAAGTGTGCATACTTGGTAAGTCTATCAACTACCACCATGATGACACTCTTTCCTTCGGACTTCGGTAAACCTGTGATAAAATCCATTGAAATCTCCTCCCAACATTGACTTGGAATGGATAAAGGTTGTAGAAGACCCGGGGTCTTAATTGTCTCAACTTTATTTTGCTAGAAAACCAAACATTCCGCCACAAACTTTTGAATATTAGATTTAAGGCCATCCCAAAAAAATTATTTCT
Source organism: Pinus albicaulis (assembly GCA_034641835.2). Classification (NCBI taxonomy): domain Eukaryota; kingdom Viridiplantae; phylum Streptophyta; class Pinopsida; order Pinales; family Pinaceae; genus Pinus; species Pinus albicaulis. Next base: position 348,934,389 of record CM076584.1, read on the forward strand.
TCACCCTGTGGTAAGTTTTTAAAAATCCTGAGTGTCCTCCTAAAGGAGAAGTGTGCAATTCCAAAAGAATATTTTGTTTTAGTTGGGAATTCTTACAAAGATATAAGCGATCTTTGTAACATAAGGAATCATTTTTCCAACTAAATGTATCAGATGTACTAGGATCTTGCTGCAACTTTTGAATGAGTGTCCATACATCTTTGTCCTTCTTCCATTCATCTCTTGCTTGAGTTATCCAATCTGGTTGGATAATAGAAATGGCACAAAGCAATGCTTCCACCTCTTCATTCTTTCTTGAGAGTGCATCTGCAACAACATTCAGCTTTCCTTTTTTGTAGATTATTTCAAAGTCATTACCCAACATCTTTGTGACCCATTTTTGCTGTTCTTCTGACGATAGTCTTTGTTCCAAAAAGTGTTTAAGACTATCATGATCAGTTTTTACCTTGAAGTGTCTGCCCATTAGGTAAGTTCGCCATTTCTTTAGTGCATGTAGTATTGCTAACATTTCCTTCTCATAAATAGGTTTCTGTAAATACTTTCCTTTGATTGGACGACTTTCAAAAGCAATGGGTCTTCCTTCCTGCATTAAAACTGCACCAATTCCATTTCCTGAGGCATCACATTTCACAATAAAGGTTTTTGTGAAGTCTGGTGTAGCTAAGACCGGTGCTAGGCACATTGCCTCTTTAAGACGTTCAAAGGCCTTAGTTGCTTCAGGAGTCCATGAAAATGCATCTTTCTTCAATAATGTTGTTAGAGGTGCTGCTATTCTCCCATAATTCTTAAAAAACTTGCGATAATACCCTGTTAACCCGAGAAATTCTCGCAACTTCTTTATGGTTGTGGGGACTTTCCATTCCTTAATGGCTTTAATTTTGTTAGGGTCTACTTTAACACCCTCGTGAGATACAATATGACCCAGATATTCCACCTCTTGTACTCCAAAGAAACATTTGGAAGTTTTTGCATATAATTGTTTCTCCTGCAATAGTTTGAGCACCCTGTCAACATGTTCAACACGATCCTTCCAAGACCTGCTGTAGATTAGTATATCATCAAAAAATACTAGCACAAATTTTCTAAGGAAGGGTTTGAAAATGGAATTCATCAACCCTTGAAATGTAGAAGGTGCATTGGTAAGGCCAAAAGGCATGACCAAAAATTAATAATGACCCTCATGAGTTCGAAATGTTGTTTTTGGAATATCTTCAGTCTTCATTCTAATTTGATGATATCCTGAACGAAGATCCAACTTGATAAAATAAATTGCTCCATGTAATTCATCCAATAATTCATCAATCACAGGAATGGGAAATTTATCTTTAATGGTGAGCTTATTGAGCTCCCTATAATCCGGACACATTCGCCATGATCCATCCTTCTTGTGTACCAATACTACGGGAGTAGAGAAAGAACTTTCACTAGGTTGAATTATACCTGCCTCTAACATTTCTGCAATCATACGTTCAATTTCGCTCTTTTGGAAGTAAGGATATCTATAAGGCCTGATGTTTGGAGGAACACTTCCTGGAATCAAATGAATAGCATGATCATGATCACGAATAGGTGGGAGTTCTTTGGGAGTTTCAAACACCTTGGAATGATTGTCCAAGACTTGTTGGAGATCTGCAGGAATAGATGATTTTGATGTTGGAACTTCTAGTGAGCATAATTGTGCAATTACGCCTCGTTGTTTTTTCTTTAGAAGCTTTGTCATGACATTAGAGCTTATTATCCTTCCTGGCTTCCCTGCAATACCTCGTAATTCAACTTCCTTTCCTTCTGAAAAAAAATTCAAGAAAAGTTCTTGAAAATTAAAAGCTACCGTCCCCAAAGATTGTAACCATTGTACTCCTAGTACAACATCAACACCTCCCATAGGAATGGAAAGCATTAGACTAGTCAATACATATTCCCCCATGGTTAGCTTGATATTATGGCATTTTCCAGAGAAATTTATAGTTCCTCCATTTGCAACCATCACTTGACATTCTAGTGCTGGGTATAGGAAACAATTCAATTCCTTGACTACCTTACAATGAATAAAATTATGGGTACTACCTAAATCAATCAACACTATTACCTTTTTCTTCTTGATATGTCCTTCTATCTTGAGAGTTTGAGGAGTGGTAATTCCTGCCAATGCATTACGCGATATGGTCGGACTCATTTCTTCCTCTTCTAGGGCTAGTTCCTGGTGTATATCCTCTTCTTGTTCATTTTCTTCTTCCTCTTCACAATCTATGTAAAATAATTTCATCTCATCACACTTATGACCTTTAGTGTATTTTCTATCACAACTGTAGCAAAGCCCTTTTTCTCTTTTTTCTTCCTATTATTGTGGTGTCAACCTTGTAGGTTGTGGAAATCTAGGCGTAGCAACACTTCCTTCTTTATAGAAGTGAGTGGTAGGCTTCTTTGTCGCCATAATTTTACATTCAATTTTTCTTGCCAACCTGAATGCCTTCTCCAATGAATCAGGTTCCAAAACGTGAACTTCATGTTGGATGTTATCCTTTAAAGTACCTATGAAGAGATTAATCATGTGTTCCTTTGGAATATCAGTTACCCTTATATTCAATTTTTGGAAGTCCTCAATGTGCTCCCCCACTGAACACTTTTGTTTGAGATTTATTAATTGGATAAAGAAAGTGTTGCTCTTTGTATCCTCATAATCTGCTATCATTTCCTCCGTAAAAATTGACAAGTGAAATTATTTTTACGGGAGTAAAGCCATCGATACCATACAAATGTATTTTGTTCTAAATGTAAAGTTGCAATGCGTACCTTTTGTGTGTTTTTCACATTATCGAGATCAAAATATTGCTCCATCTGTAGTATCCATGTTACAGGATCCTTTCCATCAAACTTCCTCATACCCATTTTTGGAATATGGTGGTTCTTCACTCCAACATTAGAGTTTATGAAATCACTATTAACATTTATTTTGTTCTCATCATGAGTTTTCTCTACTATCTTTTCACCATTCAGAAACATTTCTTGTATCAACTTTGTCAAACCTTCCATGTCTGCTTTTATATAATTCTTCATGTTTTCCATCTTAGATTCCATGTAATCCATATTATATTCCATGCTAGCTTCCATGCCATTCTTCAAACCATCCATCTTAGATTCCACGCCTTTCTTCAAAACTTCCATGTCATTTTTTGTTGCTCTTTCTGAGAGCGAAATTTGTTGCACTTTCTCTTGTAATTTTGATATGTGATGTTGCCATTCTTTGTATTCATGAGTCATAGTAGAGCCTTCTAAAGGATTAATGGGTTTTTAATTCTTTTTAGGGGCCATTTGAGAATCCAATACTGATATCTATTCTACAATATGCCCTTGGAATCAATTCAACTTGATTCTTCAAACAATACTTATGCAATTCGGAAAAAAAAATACACACCTTTTACCTGCTTTCAAGGAGCTCAATATTGAAATTGACTTATCTCTATACTTGTAGATCCTCAATATCTGAAATTCAGCCCTGTAGTATTGCCCTGAAGCTTCTTTCAAATGCTACAGGTCTGACTTGATTTGTATTCTTCAAGGCAAAGTTATGTCCAATCTCCCACAATGACCTAATTATGGACTAGTTCAGTAGAGCGAACTTGTACTACTTGCCATGTGTCACTGTTTTCTCCTTTGGCTCTAAAATTTATAGACAGGAAACTAAAGTCCGTGTAATTCCAGTCACTTTTTACAGAATTCCAATCCGATGCTCAGAGAGAGAGTTATGAATATTTTCATACGATCACCTCTTTTATATGAAATTCGAGAGCCTGAAAAAGACCTAAATTCCATAGATCATATCTCTGAAAATATTGTGAACCAAGCTCTAAACTTTTGCGATGATGTTTCTCAGGATTTCAGATTCACTCGCTAAAAATTTGAGCTTCTGAACCTTCGTAGAAAAAAAGTTATAACGAAAATTCCGCGATGACCTTTTTAAGTGAAATTCAGGAGCCTTCAAAAAACCCTAACTTCAACAGATGATATCTCCGAAAATATTGAGAACCAAGCTCTTAAATTTTGCGACGATGTTCCTCAGGATTTCAGATTCACACTCTAAAAATTTCAGCTTCTGAACCTTGGTATAAAACAAGTTATAGTGAAAATTCCATGATGACCTGTTTGGAGCAGTGAAACCCTAGAATCCAAAGCTCTGATACCAAATGTTGTGAAACCAGCTCCAAAAAGAGAAGAAAAGAGATGTCAACGCCTTATAAATAAGCCACTTCAAGGGGGAAACCTCTAATACATTACATGAATGAAAAATTCTTGGATGATACAAATTACAAAACCTCATTTCTATATATAAGAGTCCATGGGGCCACAATGTAATCCTAGTGGGGCCACAATGTAATCCTAGCCGACCTAAAAATAATAATTTAAGGGCACAATAATAACAATATAGGGGTTACAGGGGTACAATAATAAAAATAAGGGGGTTACACTAACAACAATAAGGGACTATACTAGTAATATAGGGACCTAACAAAGCCCTACTATTTTCTTCTAGTCTTGGAAATTCATAAAACAAGAGGTTGTTTGAAAATTTGAGCATTTAGTTATTGAAAACCCTATTTCCTACTACTAGTTAATGAATTTCCTACATAGTAGACACTATTAAGTATTTGAGCATCTTTTTAGTGCAATAATTTCTAGATAGAAATATCACTTCATAGGAGTAAAAAAATAGAGTATAAATTGGTCATGATGTGTTGAAGATTTGAGCATTCAATTATAGGAATCCTTGCTTCATACTACAAGTCAGTCGAATTCCTACATAATCTACACTATTAAGTATTTGAGCATTTTTTTAATGTCACATATATTTTAAGTAGAACTATCACTTCACGATTAATGTAACACTCCTCCCACCCCCTCGTAACTTTTTGGGATGTGGGAGATGTTACTTTTTTATTAATCTAACCTCCATGGTCTACTATGAATATGGGGGTAAGAATATTCTCCTCCAATTTTTTTAGAATTAATTTTCTGATATCACTTCACATTCAACTCGTCAAGAGCTTTCTGGTGATATAAATTTCACCCCAATCCGACTCTTGGATTGATAGATATGCTCGTTCAAGGTTCGACCAATGACATGGTGCCATATTAAAAATACACCACCATGTGACATCCACATGGAATCAAGGCCATAGGTCCCACTAGACCCGACTCCATAACACATCGCACTATTTTTATTTATATCTAGTTTCAAAGGAAATATAGGACACACAACATGATCCATAGTGCATTATTTCCTAGAACCCTGAATCATTCAGATCGCCATATCTTATCCTTTAGTGAGGTAAACCATGGAGCCCATGAGGCATCCACGTAGTTACTCCAACTATTGTGGAATCCTTCACCTCATCTCCACTTGCGGGTGCCATAGTGCCCATGAAATTTTTGCTTTAGCATGTTTCCATGTTATATTCGGTCCATAGGATAAATTCAATGCATATGCAAGTGTGCACCCTTGTTATACACTCGGATCTCCTGGATATCAAATAAATCATCCACCAACTTCAATATATTGCTTCACAAACATTTATTTCATGGAAAAATTATCAGATCGCTCAGATCCTAGAGTCTCTCTCCAATGATTTATCATTTAACTTTTCCTAGGTAGGGAGGGTCCTCATTGAATATCGGCACTCAACCGTTTTTTTTGTAGAACATCAAGACTTATGTAAAATTTGGTGCACTTTGAAAGTGCATGAGTGCTGACTAGTCAGATGATTGGATTCTCAGATGCATCCGCTAGACAAAAATGCATCCACTCCTTTTCACATCTCCATATGTACTTAAACGAAAAAGTCCTTCCAAAAAGGCATCCGACCTGGATACTTGGTTATTCCAATGATTCATCTGACCTTGCATACAAGCTTTGACTTCTACCATACTTAGACATAAAATATGAAATATTCAAGGGACTTTACCATAGTCTCCTTGAAGCAAGGCGTTTCTTAGAACACCAAATATACAACGATAAAAGCCACAACTAATAACTAAATATTCAAGCGTTACACTTAGATATAACACATTCAATAGATCTATCAACTTACTTGATGTCAAATATTAAACAAGTTAAGTTATAGCTGATACCTCTCTGTAATTAAGATACAACGACATCTTGCAGAACTATAGAATGGATCCCAAACAAACATTATTAGGTCTAACTGATGTATCATACATTTCTCAACACCAACCATGGCCATTTTTCCAGGAAAAAAATCCAAGAATTCTAATTAAATAGAAATCCATGATATTCAAAACATATCAGACAATGCAAGTCAGACACTTTAATGATTTAGCTTAGCATATCAAGTAATCATACTAACCATGTAAATAAATCTATAACTCATGAAAATATCAGCAAATGCAGAGGAATCCAAGCCCCTCATAACCATGATAACATATGTATAAAGCATCTCATCATAGAAAAACATGAATATCACATTCCTCCATTATTAATGTTGAGATATACACTCTCATAGCACATATTAAACATTATTCATCATTCATAGTGCCACTCATATAAAATTAAATACACTTATCTGTATAACTTGAATGAATATAAACTTAGGGAGGGACTTCAACTCTGCACCCATCCATAGGTTAAATACAGTGTAATATTTCTTGGAGTTGACCACCCCCAGTCTGAATTCATAGTTTAAGGAGTTAAGTTCTCAAGGGAATTTCACACAACAAGACGAGAGAGAGTGCATTGTCTAGGTGGTTTATCAAATTTCTCCAAAAATAAGCACCATAGTGTCTCTGTTGCCTCTCAGAAATATATCACATTGATTCACACTAGGCACGATGAAGGTCTGTTCATTATAAGAGCATTATCTCATTCTAAAGGTGGTTTATCAGGTGGATTTTCAAGGAAAACACTATAGGAATATAGAGCACATTGTCTAGGTGGTTTATCAATATTATCCAACAGTAAGCACCATAGTGTCTCCACCTATTGATTGGTTTATTAACATTCCAACAATCACCCAAGTGGTTTGTATTCCCATTCAAAAAGCCCTAAGTGGTTTATCATCCCCAAGGAAATCCATTAGAGGTTTATTAGCTGAGACAACTAACACTAGTGAGTCACTTTCTTCACTGAGTCTTCACTCACCCATCAAAAAACCAATGAAAATACTGGTCATACACTAGAAAGTCATAGGGATCATTGTCCCATCTTCTCTTGTCACCTCACTCCTCCATGATCCTCTTTTTTCACTTCAATTGTACTCAGATTCTCCGTGTGTCTCGTACCACACCATACCAACACATATCCACACTCCTGCTCATTCTCCTCTCTTCATCACTCATCATCCTCCTTTGTCTCTTTTGCTGTTGACTCCTTTTCCTTCTCTTGCGTGTTGACTCCAACAAGACGATCCAGAAAAAAAGAGGAAGTATGGGTTCATCCTTTTCTTAGGTGACCCATACCCAACCTCCTTGCCTGCTAAGTAGACCATTCAATTTAGTCAAGGAATATGTAGAATGAAATAAATGAATTGAACTAGGTTAATCACATCCCAAACAACCTCTCCTCCTTAGTCTCTAAATCCATGTCCAATCCTCTAGCTCAATCATGCTTTATATTTTCACATCATTTACTTGAATCTATAAACATAATGGAATTTACAAAAGGGTAGAAAAAGGGGTTATTATAGACCGCACCCCCTTAAAGGAACACCATCCTCATTGTTCTATATATAGAACAAAACATACAACCATGAGATTTGCATATACTGTGACAACCATTTTTGATAAATCCCTCTTATAAATTATTATAAGTTTTAAGACTTGTAATTAAATTATAAAATCGACTGGCTGAAATCAAGGGACATAGGTTCAAATCTTGAGGGTAGGTTGCTTGGGAAATTGAGTAAAAGTGCACATTTAATGGCAGTAATGATCTAGCTAGTTTTTCCTTTAATGGAGCTAACTGCATATATTTATGGAGCTGGAGGAAGCATATGGGATCCTTAAAGGGGATAGATGAGACTATAACCTCTTGGGAAATTAGACAAGAAAAAGGACTACGCATTAAAGAGAGAAGAAATACTTGCACAAAGATTTCCTTTCAAGAAAAAAGAAAGTCAGCAGTGTAGGGGAGAATGCTCTCAAAAATTGAGATAGGGGAGGAATGTGGATAACAAGAATAAAGGGAAAAGTAATTGAAAGTGTAGATAGGAGGGGCTTGAAAAAGAGCAACATGCTAGAGAGGAGGAGAGACGATAACGCTAAGAAGGAACATTGGGAAGGAACATACATTCAGGAAAGAGTGTAAGAAGAAACTCAGAGAGTGATGCTAGTAATGTAAAGACAAGGGAGAATTAACAGGTGAATTTTCAAGAGTCTCTCAATTCATATTTTAGTGTGGACACATTGAATCCTTTCGATAACTAGATTCCTATCTTTGTAAGAAATAAGCCATAGGTGAAGGTTTAAGAGTTTATGGATTCTTGGTTTAGGGTGGAGACCTTGAATTTTTTGGATCCCTAGTTTTATAAGAAATAAGCCAGAAGGGAAGGTTTAAGACTCTCTAGATTCCATATTTAGGGTGGAGACCTTGACTCCTTTGGATTCCCGGGGTTGCAGAGGTAACTATCTGTTTTTATGGATTAACTTCTATATTTAAGTGGATTAGGTGTATCTAAACTCCCTGTTTAGGGCGGAGACACTAGGCATTATTGTTGGTATAACTAAGTGGAGATGGTTTAATCTCTAGATTCCTAGGGGAAATTGACTGTCTGGCCAATATTAATTTGAGCACTCCTCCTCAAGCTTAGAACCTAACTCAATGTTGATTGATTGCAAGAAAGCCTGTAGTGAAGTCAATCTAAGGTTGGGTAGAGAGATGAAGTCCCAATCTCAGTTCCCAGGCTTTCCCTATAAGATAAGTGTCTATTTATGTTTATGTGTGAATGAGTGCAATGTGAATTCTTAATGTCATTGTTGTAATGCATATGTCAACATTGAAGAGTGTCCATTTTCCTATGTAATTGTTGGAAATGTGCTCTTTTGTGTTTAATTATGGGCATGTTATTAGTTAAATTTCTAGGGCATAAGATATGTGTGAAATATATGCTAAATTGATTGATGTTTCTAGATTTGAGTTGATTGTGTTTGGAAATTATGAGTTGTTGAGTCACTTAGAGGAATTGTGCCTTTATGCGTTGGTGAGAGCTGGTATTGCACCAAGAATGCTGCAGCTCCCACGTGCTACTCTACTTTACTTTATCAACCCGATGTTCATACAAACTTGGAGGTGACAGTGCTATATACACAACATATGCATTCTACTCATGTTATCCTCTTCTGAGTCCTATGAAAGGGTGCTATTTCTAGGGTTTTTGGGTGAAGTCTGCCACACTTCTGATTTAGACCTAGAACTACAAGTGAATCAAAACCATTACTCTATTAACCATCAATGACTATTCTAAAGAAAGAAAATACATCTGGCTATTCTGTAAGGAAAGAAATATGTAATTTAAACTATGGCAAGAAATAGAAGCAAACTAGGCATCTTCATGAAGTAAATGGCTGAATTGAAATTGCAGAAAGAAGTCTAATCTACTCACACATTGCTGGGACAAATGGATAAACACACTCTGTCTAATTCATACTTTAACTATCATGCTTTTAATCATGAATCTAATCATGACCTAATTATGCTTGCAAATGCATTTTTTTGTAGCAAGGAGGACAATGCACTAAGGTGGCTTAGGAAGGTTTTGAACTCATGGATGTAGGGTTGAAGGTGTCTTGATGGTTTTGGCAGGTCTATATGAGGTGGATTATGGTTTCTGGGCTTAAGGAGAGGCCCACTGGTGCTGCTACAGGCTTTTTGCAGTGCTACAGGAAAGTCCTGAATTGCTATAGGAAACAGTCTGAGGGAAATCCGAGGCCAAAAATGATGAAAAAGAGTGCAGGGGAGGTGGAATGAAGGTTTACTTGGATGAATGGAAGGTGGAAAACCCCTTGGCCAATCTCAGAACCTATTGAGAAGTTTGTCTTGCACTTCTAGGGTTGCTCATAGTGTGAAGGTGAAAATCTCAAAAAGAGGTCTGAAGGAGATTTGATGGAAAGAAGGCCGATGATGGGTGAGAAATGAAGCTAAGGGTGTTGGTGAAGTCCTCCTTTGTTGTGTTACTTGAACCTACAAGAAAACTACATGTTCATGCAACAAACATTGGAAAATCTATGATGAAGGAAATGGAAAAAATGAGTTGAATTTGGAAAACAAACCTACTTAAGCATTCAAACATAAATATAAATCAGTATTCTAGACATGTTCATGCCACTACAACAACCTAACTATTCTTTCCAAGAAATCATTGTTGATCAGCGGTTGTCATTGATGTCAACCCAAGCAGCACCAGGGGCTAACCCAATATTGCATGGGAATTTTGACCTACCAAATTAATATATTCTGGGTCAATAATGCTTTCAATGGTTTCTGCTTGTCGAGATGTTTCCGTTGATATATGGCATGCGATGTAATTCTTCACGGTTTGAGAGATATTCATGTTTGAAGTTTGTACCCCAAGTTAGTGGGCTAAAACCCCATGGGGTTGGGGCATGGGTCATTGAAATGTCATAATTAATATTTTTTAAGCTCCTAAAATCCCTCCCACGTTTACTTTTTTAAGCCCCTCTCAACTTAAGCATTTATATAAATTGTGATCTTCATTTCCTCCTTAGGTAAGGGATTTCGCTATCTGAAACATGTCATCGTGGCATTTGTGCTCTAACTTTTTTTCTACAAAGGTTCAGAAGCTGAAATAATTATGAGGCGAAGCCAAAATCTGGAGGAAGCTTCTGTAAAAATTTCAGATCAAGGTGCACAATATTTTTGGAGATATGATCTGTGGAAGTTAGGGTTTTTGCAGGCTCCTGAAATTCATCTCAAAGAAGTGACCTTGGTAAAATCGTCATAACTCTCTCTTTGAGTATCGGATTGGAATTACGTAAAAGGTGAAAGATAGTGCACAGTCTATAATTTTTTCTCTATCAATTTCAGAGCCAAATGAAGAAACAATGACACGTGGCATGCCGTACAAGTGCGCTCTACTGAAACAATCCATAATTAGGGCATTGTGAGAGATTGGGTATAAATCTCTCTTGAAGAATCCAAATTGGGTCAGACCTATGGCATTGGAAATATGACTTAGAGGAATACTACAGGACCAAAAATTAGATATTGAGGATTTGAAATAACAGAGATACACCAGATTCAATATCGAGCTCCTAGAAGGCAAGAATAAGCTAGATCATGTGTTGTCAAGGGTTGCAAAGGACCAGAATTTCTACGGAAGAAAAGCAAAGCAAGGTGCAGCAGAGTGTAGCATGACAAGAGCAGAAACCAAGGTGCATAATAGTAGTAATAAGTTCATCATGTGAAGTCTTCAAGTGGGCAGCACTGCATACAATCATTGTAAAGGTATCATTGTACTAAGTCATTGTAAATACATTATTGTAAAAATTGTACTAATGTCTATCTACCAAGGGTTGAAGAGGCAGTGTTGGGAGGTCTAGGATCATCATTAGGTGATTGTGTCAAATTTGGGGTTATGGTCTAGTATATCTTCTTCTTCTACATCATTCTATATCATTGTAAAGTGGACCATTTTCCCTGGTACGGGAGTCCATTCTTCTTTTATTCTTCTGTAGGGTGGTAGGGTGGTGCTAGGGTGAGTTCTAGCTCATTAGGTGTTGGGGAATCCATTCAGTTGAATACTGAAGAATCTCAGGCATTGGAGTGTCCATCCAGTGTGAGCTGGAGACGAATGCTTTTCTAGATTCTAGGCAGCTGGAGCTTGATTTTCAATTGGAGTTGAATATTAAGAATTATTAGAAAAGTATTACGTGGTTTTTGTCCCGGAGTGGGTTTCCACCTTAAAAACTGTGTGCATTTGTGTTCCTCTTGTTTGCTGCTATCATTGTACAAACACTGATAATAATTGAAGATTAACTAATGCTCTAATTGAAAGGAACACTGATTCACCCCCCCCTCTCAGTATTTCCAACAATCATAAACTAAAGAGAAAATTTGGGGCTATGCTGAAGATCTTCCCTCCTCAAGCTCCAATTAAAGACATGAGAGAGGAAGGCTTGACACACAACTTTCCGAGTTTATAAGCTATTCTACCAACATTTATGCAAACTTAAATACAACAAAGACAAATGGAAGCAAACTAAAAACAATGAATTGAAATGTAAGCAAACTAGATAAAACTCATAAAGCAAACTAGCTACAATGACATAAAAATAAACATGAATACACAAGAGAGACTAAGGCCAATGGATTGGGCCCTAGCCTAGCCAGCTAAAACTAAATTATTGAAGGACAATCTGAATACTCATCTTATTGTAGAAATTAGTCTCATTACATAATCATAAAAGTCTCAAAAACCTATCACAAGAGCTAAGAGTCTATTAGCTTCCTTCAAATTTTGAATCCTAATGAGCTCTTTCTCAACCCTATTTAACCTAGAGGGTAGCTACCAACAACTCCCTAAAAAGTAGGTGATGTGTCCTCTTTGAATGCAAGAGAAGTGGAGCTTTGGTGCACTTGATCTCCAACTTGCTTGGTTGCCTTTGATTTCGAGTTGTTGGAGGGAATCTTAGAGATCCCTTGGCTACCTTTAGGAGTTAAGGAGGTGGAAAATCCTCCTATAATCTCTCCTTGCTGTCTACTCCGAGCTTTAATTGCAAAATCTTCATCAAAAGTGTAATATCTTCGTGATTATCCTGAATTTAACCCATTTTAGGCATTCGATGTATGACAAGCCTTAATAACCATCTACACTAGAAACATAAGACCATAATATAATTAAATGTGAGAAAGAGAGACTTAATAAGGCTAAAAGGTGAAAATTAACCCCTCCAATTATACCTAATTATGGAGCTTATCATCACCCCCCTACCAAATGGTTTCTCATCCTATGAGAAACTTAGTCCTCCTTATACATCTCTTTCAAATATTTAATGGACCCTTTGACTTCCCAAGGAATAAGTGTGGGATTCCCTTCAGGAGGGTAAAAGCCATCATTCTTTTCTGCTTCCTCCCATTCTTTGTTATTCTCATCTAGGTCTTTCCCATCACTCAGTCCCAACAACAAAGGTGGACTGAGTTTCAAACCGAGCCACTAAATCTTCCTTGCCTGCATTTCTCTCTTGTATAGTGGTTCCCTTTCTAGAGCACTTCTCAATCTCTTTGGTGTGTGGTATTCCATGTTTCTGAGACTGTGAGGGAGGCCATTCCATCTCCTTTGACTAGCCATTATGAATTCATCTCCCAACAACCTAGAAACATCATCAAAATGGGAAATGGCTTGTGCTTGTGTGCTGAGGTACTTTTATGCAAGTGCAACATACTTTTCAATCTTGAGATGGTTGTTGATGAATCCCCTAGGGATGAATAGTTCTGCCCTAATGTGTAGAGGCTCCCTGTTTTCTCTCCTCATTAACCTCCTTAATGCTTCTACTCTTGTTTCCTCATTAACCATCCAAGAGGATAATGCCATCAAGTGCATGTTTCCCATTCTAGGATTAGGGTCCTAAATTTTCAACTCCGTCAACACAAGATTGTGAATGTAGAATTCTGCCATATTTTCCTTGTTTGCCATGCTTGAATGGTTGCAGATGTCAATGAATTGTTTGCAGTTCTGAAAAGGTAAGGATCCATGAGAGGCTATCCTACTTTGAAATAGGAGCCACTTTTCTTTGAGGTAGACTAAATAGTGGTATGATGGGTATCTGTGTTGAATGGCCTTCATGCACAAATATGCCATGGTGGCCATTTTTTTGTCTTTTTTTTTAGAATCTGATCTTGCAACCTTGCATTCTCTTCCTGTGCTTCTTGAAGCTGCTCTTTCAACATGGATTCTCTGAGCCTAACATCAGACTCAATCCGTTCCCAATTTAGTGATTTTTTCCTCCATGACCCCTATGTCATGCACACCTTTGGTTGTAGCAATCTTCATCCAATGATGAGTGTGTGCCCTCTCCTCTTCCAACTGATAGAATAAAGGTACTGCAAACTCATAAGGAATCAATTTTCCACCTTCAATAAATGTATAGTAGGAGCTGAGATTTGGCTGAGGGCTAGGGTGTGACACTATTGATATATATTTGGGGACATGTTTTGGTGAGGTAGGCTCCTCCTTTTCATCTTTCTCTTCCTCCCCTTTGGCATCTTTCCCTTCATTGTGTGATTTTTCCTCAACTTCTTAGGCATCTTGCCCACCCCTGGGTGTCTTTTCTCCCTCATTCAAGGCTTCTTTCTATGCTTCTGGGCCTGTTGGAGTTTTCTGTTGTTACAGGTCAATTTGGGCATCACTCCCAAAACTCAGATGAGTACAAACAGGGTCTATAATACCCTAAACTAGTTGCTACTTACCTTAAACAAGTCATCCCATTGCTGGTTTTTATCCATGAAAGTTTCACTGCTTGGAGTCCAGCTGAAATGCTCCATTGAGCCACCAACACACCCCTAGATTGCAGTAAGTGCTTTGCAGAGCACTTAATCCCATGCAAAGCACCTAGGTCCACTTAACAATGCGTTGGTCGACTTGGAGAATTTTTTTCATATGATTCCAGGAATCTTCCCACTTTTTAGTGGCTTCTAGAAGTGGTTCCAAATATCATACTATCTGATAACTTCAATTATGAACACCATGGAGCCATTAAATCACTTATCCTCTTGTCCCATTGAACAACGAAACTCCCTTATATATTTATGGAAAATCCATTCAATGACTAATTAATATCAAACTACCCTCATTTCCTATAAATTGAACACTGATCATAGTGCAAAAGGAGCTGGAATTTTGTAGTGTTATGCTAGTGAGATTATAGCTCTTTGAGGTATTGTTTGCAAGTAATGTTATGCTACTAATGTTATGAGGATGGAATGAAGCTGGAGTGAGTTGACATTGAATTGATCCAACTGGTTGTAAATTCTCGTTCTATCTTATAATAAAGAGATTTGTTCTTTTCCCAATACATGTGTTCATGCTTTTATATATGTATTTTCAAATTTAATCGATTCATTTTGATTAAGATGAATATATCATATGCCTTTATGTCATTTTCTATCTTTTGTTAGTAATTGTAGGTACTAATCAAATGAGTTCAGTTCGATTGGGAGCGACGAGAGTGAAAAAAGGGAGACGAAGAATAGCGAAGGATCACAAGTAGGTGTTCTTCTCTTATCTGTTTATCTTAAGGAAAAGGTCAAGTGTCTTTCATTTGTTGTTCTAGGTGTGTCCACCATGTCACATCACCGATTTTTTTTTTCAAAACATTGTATGTCAACATTGTTTTTGATCATGGTCTTAAATAGGTCTGAAAGTCATTTTTAGTTTGGTTAAGGGTAGGTCATAGTTTTTATAAGTTTAAAGGTCATCATTTAAGTTCAAATAAAGTCCTTTAAGGTCCATTCCATGATCAAAGATTTATATTTTTCATTTAGGGGTCATTCCATTAAGTTTCAGGCTAAATTTCTTCAATTAGCCAAGAATCCTCCGTTTCGTAGTGCCGTTAGTTCAAAAAAAGGGTTTTGCGCTACGCAAGCACTGCTACTTTCGTAGCGCAAAGTGAAAAAAAATACACTATGTGCACTACGAAAGCGCGATTTCTTAAATGTCATGTCAAGAAAGCCAGAATTTGTTAGAAATCCGTTAAGAAATGATAGGGAAACGATATGGTGAGTCAGTTAGAGGCTAGATTCAAAGTACTTACCCATTTCACATCCATCATTGTCATGATAGGGGCATCATTCAGTTGTAAAATGGGATTTCAAATTTGAAAATCTTGCCTAATTCAGTCATTCCAGTTTTCATTTGCCTCCACTCAACTGTTTAAGCTCTAAAGCATTAGAGTTAAGCCTGTGGTCATTCTATACCAAGGCTATCTTCACTGTAATCAAGTGAGGCTATTCATTTTTCTCAAGCGAGGCTTTTTTATGTTATCAAGCGAGGATGTTCATACATAATAAAATGGGGATGTTTTATTGATGCCAGAGAAGCTGATATTTTTTTTTAAAAGGAAGCATGACAGAGGAGAAGAAGGTCCACAAAGGGGGACATTGTCTGAGATATGAGCCTGAGAATGTAAATGCTATTGTTGAGGATCAAACAGTGATGAAGGATTTTAGCAAAGCCCGTTGTCTTAGATTTTGTGAAAAGCTGCAAGGTTGCCACACTCATGTGTCTAAAGAGTTTGCCTTACACTTCAGTGGAACCAATACAAAAATTGGGATGTTAAATGTACCAGTCACACCTGAGATCATTGCTTCTATGATAGAAATAGCAAGGGGGCAGGAGACTTGGTTTAACGGTTTTAAGTTTGACATGGAACCATGCAAGGAATTCATGAAACCTAAATATGCAGATATGGACCTGAACAATGCAATGCCTAGGGGATCCATCAAAGATACCTATGCCAAGCAGCTGTTCAACATTCAAAGATAATTTACATGTGAAGGCAATTACCATAAAGTTTATAATTATCATTTCAAGTTGCTGCTGCATTTCACAGGTATGATATCATTAGGCTTGCCCTTCTACTTACATAGGAGCCTTGCCAAAATGTCTGATAAAGTATAAGCCAAGTATGATGGTTGTGAAACCTCTCTGTTTCACCATAATTTGATAAAGTTATTGGTTTTGAATGAGCTTGAGAAAATAAGCAGGGATTTCTCTTCCTTTTTATTTATGAGTGGATTTGAAATGGAAACCTTAACCCCAGCTAGACACCCTAAAACTAAAAAGACTCCTTCACCACCAGCAGCAGAGTCTAGTTAGCCTGTGGTTGCAAGAGAAAAGAGGTTTGTAAATTTGAAACCAAGAAAACAGGTTGAGAAAAGAGCAGAGAAGACACATGTGCTTGTTTCAGAGACTCCATCACCTGTAAAACAAAGATTATAAAGGGTCAAAGAAACAAAACAAAAACAAGTGGCCAACAAGCAGGAAATCCAGAGAAAGACAAGAAGCCAAGCAATAGCATCAAAGGGAAAAGCAGTTGTTTCAGGTACAGAGGAAAACCCAATGATGAAAGGAAATTTGGATGACATACTTCATGCAATTTATATAGAAGAATCACCCATTGTGCAAGAAGATTTCATTGAAGTGGATGAACACAAACAGAAAAGAGTTAAATAAGCTAAAAAACTTGAATTTGAGGGTGAAAATGCAAAATTTATTTTACAAGCAAGGAAACCTTTAACCAGGCATGCAAAGAAACTCCAAGAAGGCAGTAAATATTTCCAAGTAATTATTGAAGCAGCTAGAGTCCCTGAAGAGGTGGTTGATCTCTCATCACCAATAGTGGAGCATGCAGCCAGCAAGACAATGAAGGGAAAGGAACACATGACAGTGTGTCAACTGCTTGAAGAAAGATTGAAGCTAGCAAACCAAGAGATTGCAAAGATGAGAAAGAGGGCCAGAAAGCACAACATTGAAAAAACAGAGTTCAAGAGGATGAAAGCAGTATGGGAATGCCAAACTGTTTCTAGGTATGAAATTCCAAGTGTTGCAGAGCAGTTTTTCACATGGACAGTGCTAGCTATCAAAGAAGCAAGATTTATCAGAGTGATTAATAATCATTTGAGAGCTAGTAATAGAAGGCTAAGAGGTCAAGTGGAGGATTTGGAGCTGCAATTGAAACAGTCTCAGGATGGACCAAAAAACCAAGGTGCAGAGTGAAAAATTCAAAGGTAAAATCAAATGGGTAATAAAGAATAAACTTCATGAAATGGTGCTTTAGTTCATATGGCTATTTGTCTTGAAGAAATCGGTGAATTTCTGAAAGTTTGGGCAAATTTTGGTTTAATTTTTGAAGAAAATCCAAACAAAACTGCTCACTCAGCATTTTCGTAGCGCAAATAGTGCAAAAAGGGTGAAATGCGCTACGAAACTGCTGTAGCAGCGTTTCTCACCATTTTCCTTAAATTTTTGAAGGGAATACTTGTATATTTTGGCTTGAAAATTATAAGGAGGGTGTGTTAAGTGAATATTCACATAATCCCAAAGGCAGGAAACCAAATTTTGAAGGCAAATAAGTTAAAAGTTTGCGCTACGAAAAGCGCTACGAAACTGTGCTATTTTCGTAGCGCATGTGTGTTTTGGCTATTTTGGGCAGTTCGATAATGATTTTGTACAGCTGGCACTTATGGATGATTTTGAACACATTTTATTTCAATTCCTGACAGAAAATGGTTTCGAAGTCATGGGTTCATGGTGGTTAAAGTGCCTCAAAAACATAAAGAAATCTAAGCCTAGAAAACATGAGACAGTTTCCTAGTTTGCAAGAGATCATCATTGAGGACATTGAGTGCTGGAGCTTATCATTTGGATTCGACCTTATGGGAATGTAGTTGGAAAATGATGTAATCTAGCTTAGATAATGTTGTTATGAGTAGAGTTAATGAGTTTGAGTCCTATTTGTAATAGGACTACTCTCTAGGTTTGTAACTGTCATTTTGTAATAAATGCCATGTATAATAGTTGGGAAAGGTGTCTAAAAGTAAGAATTCGATGTATATATATGAGGACAAGGTTATACTATGATGTAAATGATCTATAAAAGAGGAAGAAGTCGAAATGCTAAGGGTTGGACATTTTTAGCAAAAAGACTGTGTTTATTGTAAGTAACTGTTTTCAGCTCAATACAAAGTTTTCTACTTGGCCAACTCAAGATTCATGAAGAGTTCTTGTATGTTCTTGTTCTGATGAAATATTTTCAATATCCTATTGCAGTGGTGTTTGCTTATGTTACTCAGAATTCATCATTGATGCTCTGAGCTCCTTCATAGATAAACTGACTGTGTGTTTTATTGTTTCACATGTGTATTCCCTTACTTGAATTCTGATATGCCTTGACTTCCATGCTAGGTAGATTATTTGGTTTTGCTGAAGCTATTATGACTCCATAAGCCCAATGTACACTTTCTAATGTGATTTGCAACCAGTTTATATCATTTATCTGCTTTACCCCATATAGAGTTAGCCATATACATTTCTATAAAAAATCATAAACCCTTGAGAGAGCCCTCTCAGGTTGAGGAGGCTAAGCCTCAACCAAAAGATTGGTCTGAAATAGTTACATGAGATTAACTTCATTGGCAGCCTATCAGGTTTAATTTTGTGATAACACACCACACTTAGGGAAACTTATCTATCTGTAGGTTTGATTTCCGTAAAACAAATTGGCGACCATACTGGGGAGCGATTGATTGTCCCTGGTGGTTTATCCTTGTTTGTCAGCCTCTATTAGACTTTAATTGATTCATTACAGTCATTTGAATGTGTTTTGGTGAAAGAAGTGTGTTTGCTTGCCTGTTTTGAGATTCCTCTAGAACCAACGCACTGTTGGTCTTGACACAATGCTTTGCAAAGCGTTTTGGCTTAGAGATAGTGCTCTGCAATGCACTATATCCCATTCAAGGGTGCATTGCTCCTATGCCCAACTAAATTTCATCATATTTTTGTTTTTTACCATCCAATTCATTGTCTTGTTTACTGATTTTTCAAGTGTCTGATTGCCTCTAGGGTCTAGATTCCTTCTGCTATTCTTCCTTACTTTGGGTGTCTGTTTGTTCAATGTTTCTTCTTGTTTCCTTTATCATTTTTGAAATAGCTCTAAAGTTTAAAGTTTACATTTTATTAGTTCTTTATTTTCAAAAGAGGAATTGTCGTACTAGTCTTCATTTCTCTGGAAAGTATTTATTGATTGTTTGTTCATCTTTGTTTCTTTTTCGTTCATTCACAATTAAAATAAATTGCAAAAGAAAAACATGCATTTGCGTATAGGGTTTGTGAGTGTTGCATAGGAATAGTTAGGGAATTTTCATTTAGATGTGCTCGTTGATGTTTACTTATGATCTGATTGCTCTATCCCTTGTAGCTAAGGTTTTCATTGTAGAAATTGAATCGAAACGAATGCTTATCATCTTAGTTGCATTCTAGGAATTTCAAATACATCACACGGTGAACCTAAAAGGAAAATTTCTAAGCAAGATTAACTTAAAGTTTATCTCAATTAACCTAAGGGATCATTGTCACTTAACGATAACATTTAGAGGTCTAGGCTAGAGACATGCTTCGACGTCGTAAAACATAGAAGATGTCATTAATTGTTTGCAATACATTTCGAGTGTGACACCTCATCCCACGTACGTAAGTATATCGGAGCTCGTCCACATACCTTGAGTATATCGGGCGGTGTTGTAGAATGAAAATTATATTGTGATGCTCTCACTGTGCGGTTTCGCATTAGGAAACGCTAACACAGATTGGGCCTCCACGTACCGTCGAGTATATTTGGGAGGAAAAAATTAGGTTGCTTACCATCTATAAGCAACCGAGCCGTTCGCCTTGTACACTGTGATACACCAAACACATCATTCGGGGAGATTTCCTGCACATACATAAATCCTTGGTTTACTGGGGCGGTATACTGCAGTTCATAGTTGTTTGGTAATCCTTTTCCCTAAAATTTTTGTCTTGTAAATATGTCTAATTATGTTATATCATAAAAAAAAGTATAGTGTTACAGTTCATCATCCAGACCAGAATTGTTGAATTAGCCAATTCCGGTGGGAAAGAGGAAATTAAAAAAAAAGAAGAGGGGCTACCCCGCGAGGGGAAAATAACATATGAACTAGTCTAAGTAGCATGAAAATTGCTGCCCCTGGAGGGGAAACCAACATTAGACAGTAGGACCCAGTATCTAGATATGCAGTGTAGATAGTAAAGAAACATAGAAACTATAACATGCCTGTAAAAACCATGAAAAATGGGAACTATAGCGCTAGGCATGCTTATCCTTGTCATTTGGAGTAGGTTGGGGAGGCTGCTCTTCCTCGTTGAAGCAGCCGTAGTCGTCCTCTGGCTTGGACAACTAGGGGTCCAGCTCCAACATTGAAGTCGAACGAGCACCTGAAGCAGTGTCTTTTCCACCGTCAGCAGAGTTGTTGCTTCCACCATTGACAGAGGAGTCCTCTGCTGTCTTGACAGGAAAGGCTACCATATTTCGAGGTTGATGCTAAAAAGAGCGGGACAGAGTAGATTTATGAATCTGTTTCCTAGACACCGAACCATATGGTTGAGACTGAGTTTCAAGAAGACACAGAGAGATGTGAACGGAGAGGAGTTGGGGGTCAATGGCCTCCGACACTTCCAATTCCAGGGAGAAATCCATAGAGCGACCTGCGGAGGCCTGGATGGGCGGTCGGGAAGGCGAGTCATGACCTCCACCTCTGCGAAAACACATGCGGTGTTGTCGAGGCATGGAGGCTGAATTTGAGGAATGCAGAAGGATTGAATGAGGCATGATAGGAGGGTGACTGAACTCTACATGGAGTGAATGGGCGGAGGGAGACAAAGGGACTACAAAAGGGGCGGGCCGCAACAGAGTTTGACAGAGTGAATGGGTGGATGGATTTTAAGAGGGGCAGAGCCACAACATAATTTGGCAGAGCTGAATATGAAATAGGTAGAGAGACTAAGGGCGAAGTGCTGCGGAGGGGTGGCACCATTGCCCATAAATGGCATGGGTTGCCTACGACTAGGATGAGCAGAATTGAAGTCGCAACAAAGGAATTGAAGAGAATTAATGGCGATGTGCTATGGGTTGGAATGTTTAATGGCTCCCACTCCTGGGCCATGTGCCTCCTTGTGGCGAGGACGACTGCCCGGTGATGGGGAGGCCAAGTGGCAGGCTAGGCTAAGAGGCACCCGCATCCGAGAATCCTTTTGCCTAACATTACCCTCTTTTTGTTTATTTATTTTTTTTGTAATAAAATCAATCAAAAATCATGGAATAAGATCAACCCTTTCCCCGTCGTTTGCGTAGGATAGTGAATAAATCATCTTTAATGCATAAATCTACACCTCGTTGGTAAAGGCGAGCTCGTCCTACCGAGTCCGATACCTCTGGAACCTTTGGTGCTTCTTCTTCATCTAATTTAACAGATTCATATGATCCTTTGAGTACCGCGTCTCGAGTAATTTCTAACGATATCGGTTTACCTACTACCATTGAGAAGAAACCCTCACAGTTACCTAAGGACACTGAAGTTGAATTCAGTGAAATGGTAAATCCAGAACCCAAATTTTTTCAATTGGAATTTGATCTGGAAAATGTCATTTTTTTACCACATGTTGAGGCCTCAGAAATCTGTGGCAACAACAAGGGGGATAACCATTTGGTCTAGACCTTAAAGATGTTATTTTTCCATTTGGGATAGTGGCTCCGACTGGGTGTAATGAGACCAGTTTCCCAGATTTGGGTTTTTGTATGATTGTTGGGTTTCTCTAAAAAGATTTGCATAAAGAATTACTAAAACACTAAAAAAAATTTATTCTAAAATGCAAAACTTTGAATTAAGTCTAATCTAATCTAACCTAGGATAATGCTAATTTTATGCGATCTAGAATGATATCTATTCAGTCTATGATGATTTAGATCAATCACAGACTTAATAGAATTAATACTTTTTGTAAGATGATTATTTTGAGAAATAGTTAATCAAAAGAAGATGTGAAACATATCGCATATATTCTGATGATCATATATAAAACAAATCAATTTCTATCTTTATATTGTACAATAGTGCAAATGATATTTCAAACATAAACAATTGATTTCATATATAATTCATAAAAGCTAGACTTATCACTAATGTTTAAAATAGAGTTTAGCATACATGATAATAGTACTAGATGTATACTGTCTCGTTCATTTGATTAGCAATAATAGGCCACAATCAATCCTTCTATCAATAATTCTTTCAGAGAATACAAAAGTGCATCAACAATGATCAACAAAATGATATATAACTGAAAAGGCCGTGTTCCATTATTTTCTCAAGGCATCCAAAAACTTACATTAAAACATTCTTTGCAAATGTTCTCAATAAAATTCTGGACCCTTCTCTAAATGCATGACAAGGGTTTAAATACTACATTAACTACTTACAAAAATAGTTTATACAAAATATCCTATGAGGTGGTTGCAAACAACCTTCCTCATTCCTAGTATCTAATTGCTAAAATTGAAATTATTAAAAACAAACTAACTTATAATCATGCCCGATGATAGATTACTGCCAGCTCTGCTTTTCTGCTCACAAATATCAGACATTGGCTGAACTTGTGGAGGCTTCCCGAACTACGTCTTCATCTGCCCAGTAAATATAACATCATGCAAAAGTGGCTGCATTTTCTGTATGGAATCCAAAGAGAAATTCAATGTCATTACCTGGCTATGCGGCTTAACCAGTAACTGCTAGTATGATTCCCAATCAGTATTCTTCAGCTGTGCAAGCGTTTCTTCTCGGAGTTGACCTGTGTTTTTCCAACTTTTCTCTAAATTTATGATATCGGGATTCGATTTGTGATTTCATTCTTTAATCAAACTAGAGGTATGCAACATGTGGTTAATCATTTTGACCATACTCTTTGATATACCTGCTGCTCTGGCTATGGCCAATTTTGCCATTCAATATAATCATAAATTTTGGTATTGAGTTCATTAAACTCAATTCTCTGGTCAATGACTGTATTGGTCAATTGTTCACTGATTTCCAAGTGTGGGATTATGTCTGACATTTGTAAGATAAACAAGTTTTGTTGTTTTGAGAGTAAGGCATTTAATGCCAATGATTCTTTTATGAATTCCTCTGCAGTAGGAATACCTTCATATTTTGAGAGATCTTCTCTCAATTCTTTAATCAGTGTGTTTTTGCTAGATAATTCATTTTCATGACTTATCTTAATCACTTCCATATCTTGTTGAAATTTGAGGAGTTGTTGTTCTACCTTCTGATTCAGACTGTTTCTTTCTTCATCCAGTTGCTGCTGTAGCTGCATGATCTTATCATCTTTTATTTGAACCAAAATGGATACTTCGTCTGCTTTATCCGTCGTTGCAGTAGTTTATGCTCCAACAAATTGTGACAACCGAGTCAGATTTTCAATTGGATTTGAAGGAGTGTCTTTCCATACAACTTCCATTACTTCATTTCCTGGGGGTGTTTCAATCATTATTCTTTTCCTCTGTTTCCTCACTACAACTTTATGAAGAGAGCTGTAGAATACATCAGGTGGAGAGATATCAGTCACCTTCAGAACAACCTCATCAGTAGGAAACGCAGGAATGACTTCTGTATCTTGGGAGGTTATCCCAGGACTTTCAATGATTTCTTTTGCTGAAATTATTTGTCCCTTTGGAGTCTGAAATTATATATATTTCTGTGAAGATGATACCTCTAGGGTATTTATCAATGTGTTGCTAGCTGAAATCCAGAATTTATCTAGTTCACTTTGATTTTGTGAATCTGTTTGTTATGTTCTGATTTCTTTGCTCACTTCAGTTATATAACTAGTAGCCAAGAAATTTTGAGGGATACGTCTGAGTATTTGTTCTCTGTATTCATTGAATCTCTATAGTTCTTCTAGATTTAGATTCAATTTTAAAAAATCTTGAACTTCTTCAAAAGTTCTAACAGATTGCA
This sequence comes from Pinus albicaulis, assembly GCA_034641835.2. Lineage (NCBI taxonomy): Eukaryota > Viridiplantae > Streptophyta > Pinopsida > Pinales > Pinaceae > Pinus > Pinus albicaulis. The sequence continues at coordinate 348,958,939 of CM076584.1, forward strand.
AAATTTCTTCAAATCTATCATCTGTGTGTATTATAGGTTTGACTTTAACTAACTGTGTATACTCGTTAGCAATCTTCTCTGGGTCAAACTTCCTTGAGGGTAAAATGGGGACTCTCAAAAGCTCAATATTCTGACATTCTTTCAATGTGTTGTCAATCCTAGAGACAACCTTTGAGTTGTGAAAGACCAGTGCCTAGGACATCTTATATAGCAAGGAGCAATATGATATGACAAGGATAATTAGCAGAACAAGGCTCTCATGCTATCTCTTGTAAACAAGAAGATTAATTTGAATGGGACCAAAACTTTCAGAAGCTTGATACAAAGAAAGCAATACTGCAAAGGCAAGATGTGAAACTCTAACACGAATGTATCAGACAATTCAAAGGAAGCTTACTGCAAAGAGGGCTGGATTCTAAATACTTCACAAAGATGAATAATCAGAAAGTATCTACTGCGTACGTAGAATAAAGAGAATACTAACTATTATTGAGACAATATCCAGAAACATATATCAGCATGTGGTGGGATTACGAAATTAAGAATCCACACATGATAACAACATTTGTAAATAACATCTCATAGCAGCTAATATAACAGAAGTATGGGTGAAGTGAAAATGGAACAACATATCACGCCTGAGCCATATTTAAAGTGCCAGACAGGTTATGGCATAAGTATCTACTAGGATAAATTCATACCAAAACCAGTGGGCTACTCGCATTCCAGAACATGATACAAGATGAATGGATGTAAATGAAATGAACCGCTAAGCTACAACACATAGGAGAGAATTACACACTGTAAAGCACCCAAACCAGAATCCTCATTGAAGATAGAACTCCTTTTCATTGAGACGCAACGGGCTCTTTGTTGAAATTTGGTACCGGAGGACAGGTGGTTCCCTAAGGCTTTGATCTTTGGCCTAGGGAAAAGTGTCCAAAAGAATTTAATTTTTCTCCTAAAGTAACTTTATAATTTTTTTTATAAAGTTAAATCTAATTTAAAAGTGACTTAAGTGATAAAGTTACTAAAGTGACTTTATAAAGTTATAAAGTCAAGTCTAATTTTAAAGTGACTTTAATAAAGTCAATATAAAATTAGAAAGGAAAAAGTGACTTTAGAAATAAAAGACTAAGTGGGTCTTTATTAAAGTGGGGTGAATTAAAAAATAGAAAGTGAGATTTAAATGAGCATTTAATCTCAGCCCTAGATCTCAATCTATCTCGGCCATTGGATTTAGGGATTCCCCAAAAGTCACTTAGGGTTAGGTTAAAGGAGGAAAAGGAGGAAAAGGTCATTCATTCTTTCATGAGCAGATTGGGAGAAGGAGAGCAAGAGAGAAAGGGAGATTTCTGGGCAGTGAGGAGAAGGAGGCAGCAGCTTGGCACACATTCCAAGGCAGCATTTCAGCAAGACATTTCAGCAGACAAGTGCAGCAGATTTAGCAAACAGCAGGCTGATTTTTTTGCACGGTTTCCTAGGCAGGGAGGCCGTACAGCAAGGCCGTACAGCAGGGCCGTACAGCAGCCGTACAGCAGGCCGTACAGCAGTATTTGGCACAGAAATCGAGGCAGCTAGTGGTTGTTCCGTACAGCTGAGTTTTGCAGCATTTTTGGCACGTTTTTCGAGGTCCGTACAGCAGCATTTATTGATGTTTTGGCACAGATTTCAAGGTGGCCGTACAGCTGCATTTATTGCAGATTTCTGGGCACGCAAATCGAGAAATCCGTACAGCATTTATTGCTGTTCCTGTTTTGCTGTTTGTGCATTTTCCGAGGCGGTGGTTAAGCACGGAAAAAGAGATAAGTTGTAAAAGTCTGTTTGCTAATTATTTATTTTGCTGAATATTTCTATCACTGTAAAAAGCATTTTTCTAGAAATAAGAAGGAGCTTTCGAACTGGTTTTCCCCAAGAGTTGTAGGGGGTTTTTCCAGGGTCACCTTGACCAAAAATACTGAGTTATGATGTGTTGAATGTCTGTTTGTTACTGCTGTTATTTTATTTCTGCATTTTCAGCATTCTGAAAAATTTCCAGAATTTGTGTTTTCAGCAAAATTTATTTTCCAGTTTATTAAATGTATGGATATGGGAAAGGGCATTTAATTATTTTGGAGTAATAAGGCGAAAACTGAAAACCGGGGTGGGAAATAGAATTTTCTACATGGTATCAGAGGTTGAGTGCTGAAGGGCAGTTTGGGACAGCAAGGAGAAAATTACAGCCTGCTGATTTTTCACTCAGAAAATTCCAGCAAGCTGATTTTTCACAAACAACAGATTTTTACCTTTACTACAGCAGTGTTATTTTTCATTTTTAGGACAGCAGGATGTCTTTGGGATTGAGGGTGGAGGATAGGCTGGATGGGCATACAAATTACAGTGTTTGGAAGGAGAGAATGCAGAGTATCTTTGAGGAGGCGGAAGTCTGGGATATCATGGTTCATACCACACAGCAGCCTGTTAATGTGCCTACTGATCCTGTTCAGTTGGCAGCATATAACAGAAAGAACAACAAGGGTAAGAGACCGATTCTAGACGGAATCAAGGACCATTGCATTCCTCATGTGAGAGGAAAGAGAAATGCCCATGAGATGTGGTCAGCATTGACCAACCTCTACCAGAGTACCAATGAGAACCGGAAAATGGTCCTGAAGGAGAAGCTGAAGAACATTAAGATGGCTAAGGCTGATAGTGCAGCTGGATATCTCACAAAGATTACTAATGTGAGAGATGAGTTGGCAGCGATTGGAGAGGCCATTCCACCCACTGAGTTGGTGCGGATTGCAGTGAATGGCCTCCCAGTTCATGGATGAACTTTGCTGATGGGGTTTGTGCACGTGAGACCCTTCCCACATGGGAGAGGTTTTGGGATGATTGCATTCAGACAGAGATCAGGAAAGGTCGGCTTGGGGCAGCCAAGCCAGTTGAGCAGGATGAGGATGTAGCACTGTTGGCAGGACGCAAGAAAGGCAAAGGGAAGAAGCAGGCTTCCACAAGCAACGGTGGGGGCAAAGGCAAAGGTAAAGGTAAACGGGATAACTCACAGAAGGACTATTCCAAAGTGAAGTGTTGGAATTGTCAGAAGATGGGACACTATGCAGTTGTGTGTCCGGAGAAGAAGAAGAAGAAGGGGAAGAACCAGAGCATGGCAGCTTCAGCAGAGGTTGAGGACTTTGCAGATCGTTTTGACCGAGAGTTTGGGTTCATTGCGTGTGAGTCTTCTAGTGCAGGATTATCTGCCATAGAGGTTCAGAGGGAGCATGCATTTCCCTCGATTAGCGGAGCATCTTCGGGTATCTGGTATGTGGACGGTGGGGCTTCACGTCACATGACAGGAGTCCGTGAGTACTTCTCAGAGCTTTCAGAGAGTGGCACTGATGTAGAGGTAGTACTCGGTGATGACAGAGTTGTTAGAGCAGTCGGTGTGGGAACATTGACATTTCAGAGGGAGTCCAAACCTCCCTTGAAGGTGTCGGATGTTCTTTATGTGCCAGGGATGAGGAAGAACCTCATATCCGTCTCAGCTTTGGAGGACAGAGGATATGAGATACTATTCAGGGGAGGACAGGTGTTGATGTATCCCAGGGGCACTCCAGCTGATTCGGCTAGAGTGATAGGTGTACGCCATGCAAAGGTGTACAAGTTTGCATTTCAGTCCCTTTTGGCATTGAGCAGCAGTACCGACAGCAGAGCTAGCAGTTCTGAGCAGTGTGAGATTTGGCACCGCGGGATGGGGCACATGCATCATGGAGCCTTGAGGACTTTGCGGGAGATCACTACAGGTGTGCCAGAGTTCAGTACTGATCACTTTGATACTTGCAAAGGATGTGCGATGGGCAAGTTTTCCAAATCCCCTTTTCCCAGCAGTGACAGCAGAGCGACTGGGATACTTGATTTGATTCATTCCGATGTGAGCGGTCGGATGTCTCATGTTTCCTTGAGTGGATATGAGTACTATGTTTTATTCATTGATGATCACTCCGGGAGGACCTGGATTTATTTCTTGAAGACCAAGAGTGAGGTCTTCAAGCGGTTTCAGGAGTTCAGAGCTCTTGTGGAGACACAGACAGGTCGGAAGATCAAGTCCCTGAGGTCGGACAATGGAGGAGAGTACACCCTTGGAGAGTTTGTTGACTATTGTGCGGAGGCGGGCATTAGGAGGGAGCTCACTGTTCCTTACAACCCCCAGCAGAACGGGGTTGCGGAGAGGAAGAACAGATCCATCGGAGGGGCTGCCAAAGCCATGTTACATGATCGGGGGTTGCCATTGTTTTTGTGGGCAGAGGCCTGCAACACAGCTGTTTACTTGCAGAACAGGAGTCCGCATCGTGCCTTGGGGCACATGACTCCGGAGGAGGCTTTTTCTGGGAAGAAGCCTGATATGGGTCATCTTCGTATCTTTGGGTGCATGACATACTCCTACATACCCAAGGAGAAGAGGACCAAACTAGAGCCCACCGCAGAGAAAGGTATCTTTGTGGGCTACAGTGAGACCTCCAAGGCCTTTCGGATTTACATTCCTGCGTAGAGGAAAGTTGTTGTCAGGCGGGATGTGAAGTTCGAGGAGGACAGGGCCTTTAGGAGGTCACGGGAGTTAGAGTATTTGGATCAGCCAGACCCTCAGCAGCAGTTGAGTCAGTCGCAGGGATCCAGTGGGCAGGGATCAGGAGGATCCGGAGGTACATCTATGACGATGTCAGGTCCGTCAGTGGGGAGTGGCTCGCAGAGTCAGAGGGGTGGAGCTATGGGCAGCACGCAGAGCAATCCACAGAGCAGTTCACTGGGGAGTCCACTGATGGACAGTTCACACGGTACCTCAGCATCTACAGGTTCAGGTGCAGGCAGGAGGACAGCAGACAGACAGTCAGGAGTTCAGGCTCCTGATGTTGAGGAGGAGGAGTTTTATTCTCCGGCGGGAGAAGTGCACTCGGGGAAGAGGAAGCCCAAGTGGCTTCAGGACACCTTGAGAGATGCCACATCTGTTGCTGAGCCTAAGAGGCCGGTCAGAGAGAGCAGACCACCTGAGAGGTTTTGTAGCTATATGGCAATGGCTACAAGCATCCTTGACTCTGAGCCTTCTAGCTATGAGGAGGCAGCTAGCCAGCAGGTCTGGAGAGAGGCCATGCAGGAGGAGTATTCTTCTATCATGAAGAATGATGTTTGGGAGGTGGTGCCGAGGCCTGAGGACAAATCCGTGGTTACTTCCAGATGGCTTTACAAGGTAAAGCATGCTGCAGATGGCAGCATTGAGAAATTCAAAGCGAGGTTTGTGGCTAGAGGGTTCTCCCAGGTAGAGGGAGTTGATTATGAGAAGACCTTCGCTCCCGTGGCTCGATATACTTCGATCCGCTCCATTATATCGATAGCAGCAGAGATGGGTTGGAAGATCCACCGGATGGATGTGAAGACCGCATTTCTCAGTGGCTTCATACAGGAGGAGGTGTACATTGAGCAGCCACAGGGCTTTGAGGTGCATGGGAAGGAGTCCCATGTGTGCAGACTGAAGAAGGCCCTTTATGGCCTGAAGCAAGCTCCCAGAGCTTGGTACTCCAGGATAGATACTTACTTGCGGAAGATGGGTTTCACAAAGAGTGAGGCAGATCCGAACCTTTACTATATTGTGATAGGTGAGGAGCCTCTCATTCTGGTGCTGTATGTGGATGACTTAGTCATTACAGGTGCAGAGAGACTCATAGAGCACTGCAAGAGAGATCTTGCGGCGGAGTTTGAGACGAAGGACATCGGCTTGATGCATTACTTTTTGGGTTTGGAGGTGTGGCAGGAGGAGGGGCATTTCTTCCTGGGACAGGGGAAGTATATTGTGGACATCCTTGGCAGATTCCACATGGAGGATTGTAGACCCATGTCAACACCGATGATCACCAACTGGAAGAAGCTTCATGCTTCGGATTCCGAGTTGGTGGATCCCACATTGTACAGACAGCTGATTGGTTCCTTGATGTATTTGGTCAACACTAGGCCAGATATTTGTTTTGCAATCAACACGATGAGTCGGTTTATGTGTGAGCCTAGGAAGGTTCACTGGGTGGCTGCAAAACACATTTTGCGGTACTTGCAGGGGACAGTGGATTATGGTCTGGACTACAGGCAGGGGGATGGAGTGAGATTGGCAGGTTACACTGATTCTGATTGGGCAGGTTGTGCTTCTGATAGGAAGAGCACTTCGGGGTGTTGTTTTGGGTTGGGTTCGGCAGTGGTGTCATGGTTTAGCCGGAAGCAGCAATCAATAGCATTGAGTTCAGCGGAAGCAGAGTATATGGTAGCCAGTCTAGCTAGTTGTGAGGCCATCTGGCTTCACAAGATGTTGTTTGGCTTATTTGGTCAGCGGTTGAGACCTTCAGTGATTTACTGTGATAATCAGAGTTGCATTAAACTCACGGAGAATCCAGTATTTCATGACAGGTCAAAGCATATCGGGATCAAATATCATTTCATCAGAGACTATGTTCAGAAAGGAGCTGTGAAGCTTGAGTATATTGCCACTGATGAGCAGGTTGCAGATATTCTTACCAAAGCCTTACCACGGGGCAAGCATGTCTACTTCAGAGACAAGATGGGTGTGGTGAGGAACACCTTCCTCGGTAAGAGGGAGTGTTGAAATTTGGTACCGGAGGACAGGTGATTCCCTAAGGCTTTGATCTTTGGCCTAGGGAAAAGTGTCCAAAAGAATTTAATTTTTCTCCTAAAGTGACTTTATAATTTTTATAAAGTCAAATCTAATTTAAAAGTGACTTTAAGTGATAAAGTTACTAAAGTCTAATTTAAAAGTGACTTTAAGTGATAAAGTTACTAAAGTCTAATTTAAAAGTGACTTTAATAAAGTCAATGTAAAATTAGAAAGGAAAAGTGACTTTGGAAATAAATGACTAAGTGGGTCTTTATTAAAGTGGGATGAATTAAAAAATAGAAAGTGAGATTTAAATGAGCATTTAATCTCAGCCCTAGATCTCAATCTATTTCAGCCATTGGATTTAGGGATTCCCCAAAAGTCACTTAGGGTTAGGTTAAAAGAGAAAAAGGAAGAAAAGGTCATTCATTCTTTCATGAGGAGATTGGGAGAAGGAGAGCAAGAGAGCAAGGGAGATTTCTGAGCAGTGAGGAGAAGGAGGCAGCAGCTTGGCACACATTCCAAGGCAGTATTTCGGCCAGTTGTTCCCGGCGGAGACAAGTGCCTTGATTTAGCAAGCAATGGAGCTGATTTTTGCTGCAGTTTCTAAGCCAGAGCCGTCTGTGATCATCTGTGAGGGCGATACGGCAACCCGTCTACTTGATATTGCTTATACGAAAATGTGACTATCTGTACATTAGATACAGTGGGATCTTCTGACATTGATATGCGTTTTTAGAGGTAAAACAGCTGACATTTATTGCTGATTTTTATGCAATTTCAAGGTGGCAAATGCAATTTGCATTATTGCAGATTTTTGGAAGACGCATAATCGAAATCCAAATATGACATTTATTCTTGTTCATTTCTTGTTCATCCCAATCGGCGGTGGTTAAGCACGGAAAAAGAGATAAGTTGTAAAAGTATGTTTGCTGATTATTTATTTTGCTGAATATTTCTATCACTGTAAAAAGCATTTTTCCAGAAATAAGAAGGAGCTTTCGAACTGGTTTTCCCCAAGAGTTGTAGGGAGTTTTTCCAGGGTCACCTTGACCAAAAATTACTGAGTTATGATGTGTTGAATGACTGTTTGTTACTGCTGTTATTTTATTTCTGCATTTTCAGCATTCTGAAAAATTTCCAGAATTTGTGTTTTTAGCAAATTTATTTTCCAGTTTATTAAATGTATGGATATGGGAAAGGGCATTTAATTATTTTGGAGTAATAAGGTGAAAACTGAAAACCGGGGTGGGAAATAGAATTTTCTACACTCTTCACGTTTGTATTAAAGCTTCAACAAAAGGCATGCAAGAAACTCTTTCACAGCCAATTCTTCAAAAAATCTGGAACCATTTTTTCTCTTTGGTTCTTGCTTATATAGAAGCCTCAGAAAACATGAACGAGAAGATATTTTTGGGAAAAATATCTTCCTCGCGTGCTGGAAATTGGTTTGAGGTCTCCATCAAAAATAACCAAAATTCATGATGAGGAATTGGGGCATCTCATCATTGACAGTTGGGCTCACGACCGTTTTAAACAAAAATATCAAATAACAGTTTCTGACAGAAAGTGAAATGCAGGAGTGGAATGTGAATTCCACTCGAAATTTAAAAGCAACAAACTAAAATAGAAGTAAAAGACCACTAGGGCCGAATCATGAATTGACGATGCTCGCTGACGAGGTGGAGTTGAGGCGGTCGCTGTCACAGATGGCGAAATGTTGGCGGAGAGGAATCAATTTGCCTATGATGTGGCAGTAGAGGCTTTTCTGCCTGTAGTTCTTCATTATTTTATTTAATTCTGATTTAATTTGGAGGATGGGCTATTGATAATCAATATTAACCGAAATCCCCAAATTGTCTTCAATCTTCCGTTCCTGCCATGGCAGGTCTTCGACACTGCTACTCTGACTCGCTGCTATATTTGGCCGTTGATGAAATGGCCTCTCTGTGTTCTAAACCACAGTCACTGTGATTATGGAATACAGGGTGAGTTAACCACTCTGCGAAAACCTGCATCATAAAATAAACCAATTATAAAATCCAGGTGGCGGAAGCGATGCTTTGAAAACCTGTGGAATGGTGGTGGAAACGGTGAATGAAGGCGAAAACTGGCGGAAGAGACTAGAATAATCGTTGAAACCCAAAGTTTAGCATTTGGGTGGATTTACAAAGAAAAGTGATGGAAACGAATGAACGCGGGCCATTTGATGGTGGGACCCAGCTAAGGGGGAGGGCGATTAGCTTTGGGCCGTTGGATTGCAGGAGGCGATCAATAGCGGAGGTTAAAAGATGCAGTTAAAAGAGGCTTCGATGAAGAAATATGGGTGCAAGCACGATGCAATGTGGACCGTCGATCTTGGATCAAATGGACGACACGATCGAATCGGCGAATCGCAATCGGGAGAGACAGAGGGTGACACCTTTAAAAAGTTCTGATTGATGACGGTGCGATTGAGCGCCATTCGTTGGATCGCGAAGGGAATCAACGATGGAGATCAAATTGGCGAGAAGATGGATGGCGGAAAAGAGGCGGAGCGGGAGAAATGAGGGTCGTTGGATCTGATTAGATGGACGGCTATGATCAGATCGGGGGATTGCAATCGGAAGGGACGGGGGGGCGGCATAGCAAGGAGTTCCGATTGCGATTGAAGCAGGGATGCGATTAAACGATCGTCGTCCGATCTGGAGACAGATCGATGGCTTTGATGAAATTGGAAGAGTGGATGGACAGGAACGACGGGCGCGACGTGATTAGCGCTGGGCCGTCGGATCTGGCGGGGAGATCGACGGTCGGCAGGAAATTGGAGGGAGGAAAGGGAAGAAGCGATGGGCATGGTGCGATTAGAACCGGGCCGTCGGATCTTAATAGATCGACGACGTGGATCACTGCGGGAGCCGATAGACCACAGTCCAATCGCATCGGGGAAAACAAGAGGAACAAATGAAATGCGCCCTGCGAAAACTTCCGATTGCGATAAGGCGCCCAAGGCTTAAGCGCTTGGTCTCGGCGCTTGGGGTATATAGGGAAGTGGTTAAGGGGCTGGCCTAAAAAGGGGCTTAGCCTGTCATAAGGTGAAAAGTGGGGTTTGGCCTATTTTTCAATGCATTTAAGGCCGAAAAGGGGTAACGGTAGAGAGGAAAAGGGATTTTCAGAACAACCAAGGGTATTCGTAAGGTTAAAAAGAGGAATTGAATGATCAATGAGGGATTAATGAGGAATTAGGGGAGGGGAAAATGGTGTTGAAACAGAGGATTAGTGGGAATAAAATAAGGGAAATGGAGGCCTTTTTGGGCATTCATCTTCATATAAATAGAGAGGTTTTTAACTGGAAACAGCAGTGGGGATTCATCAAAGGACAAAGGGCATAAAGGGATTTCAAGGATGATGTGTTTTCAGTAGGAATGCATTCCTTGAAAGCTCAGAGACAATTTGACCCCTTGTTTTCTTGTAAAAAATTAATAGGGGGCTAACATGATCAACATTGGCTCCACCTGGGGATGGCACGTTCATCCTTGGGCGTGTTGAGAACTTCGCAGACCACTTGTTAATCTTCTGTGTGGGCACCACTCTTCAAATCTTTTCATTTATCTCTTAATGATTCATCACGACACACACATCATTTGAACACAAATGAAAACAAAAAACTAATGTACAGTATGATACATCAGGCTTTCTCAGCCTGAATCAGAACTGGAAGTAAGGTTTGAGGAATTGACCATTTACAGGGGCATCGAGCAAGTCTCCCTGTAAATTTTCCAACCTGAAAGTGTTGTTTCCCCCTTGTTCCACAATTTTAAAGGGGCCGAACCAGAGGGGGTCGAATTTACCGTGTTTCCCCTTTTCAGCTCTTCGAATATCCCATCTGAGCACCAAATCCCCAATCTGCAACTTCCTGTCCTTGGCATGTTGATAAAAAAGGTCCTTCATCTTCTCTTGATATTCAGTTAACCTCTGACTTACCTGGTTCCACGTTTCTTCTAATTGTACCAGCTAATTGATCCTCCTGGTCACATCATCGGGTTCTTCTTGACTTTCTTGCATGAATCGGGCTACTGGTAAGGCTAAATGTACAAGGAATACTGCTGCCCTCCCATATAATAATTCATATGGGGACTTCCCAGTTGCTCTCTTGCTAGTAATCCTATTGGCCCACAGAGCGAATTTCAACAGGGAATCCCAATTTTTCTGATTTTCGTTGATTGCCTTCTTCAGTGCTCTCACCAGGGTTTTATTCGAGGACTCTTCTAGGCCGTTTCCTTGTGGGTAATAGGCCATAGAGTGACCTAATGAAATATTATACTGTTGGCAGAAGCTGCCAAACTTTGCAGATTTAAAGGCCTGTGCGTTGTCGGTCACTAACCTGGCAGGGCATCCAAATCTGGATATGATGTTTTCTTCCATAAATTTTATTACCATGGCATCTGTTGCATTCCTGGCATGTATAGCTTCCACCCACTTTGTGAAATAATCTGTGGATGTTAATATCCACTTATGCTGGCCACTTGAAGGTGGGTGTATTTCACCTATAAATTCGATTCCCCATTGCTGAAATGGTTCATCCACGTGAACCAGAATCATGGGCATAGGTGCTAGCTTCTGTCTTTCAGCAAACCTCTAACACTTCTCACAAGCTCTAACCCGGGCAAACACATCTCCAAAGAGTTTGGGCCAGAAGAAACCAACCTTCAGGATTTTGTGAGCAGTAGCCCTCCAACTATAATGACCCCCACAGATTCCTTCATGAAACTCAACCATTATACTCTCTACCTCTTCTTCTGTGAGACACAGGAGCGGGATGCCTGAGGGGTCTCACCAGTACAGCCGATCGTTTGAAACAACGTACTTCTGTGATCTCAACCTCAGTGTTCTGTATTTAGCTTTGTCACAGCTGGGTGGGCAGCTGAGTGTTAGAAGATATTCCACTATCTCTTTGTACCACGAGCTGATGAGGTACTTCATATGTGTCTTCTGGGTAGCTATCTCTACTCCTTGTGGCTCTTCTTTCTTCTTAGACTCCTCATTTGCTATCATGGACAAATTTATACCCAGAGCCTGACAGTTTGATTCAGACAGGATTTTGGCTAACCCTTGTCCCTTGATTAGTTTGGTAGGGCGAATGTCTACCTCATATTCTTGTATTTTGGCAATCCATTTCCCTCTTTTTCCTTCGCTATCTCCCTGGATAAGAATATCTTTAACAGCTGCTGTAGGCACAAACGCAGTGATATGGGACTACAAGACATACATGTGAAATTCTTTAAGAGACTTCACCAAGGCATATGCCTGCTTTTCTAATATGTTATATTTCATCTCTGCATCACTGAGCACGTGACAGAAGAAAGCGATGGGCTGCTCATACCCTTCTTCGTTTTTCTGCAATAAAACTCCTGCCACTGTATGAGGTGATGCAAATGAAAATATCATGAAAGGTTTGGCATAGTCTGGTCCAACTAGCACAGGGGCTTCAACAAAGGCATTTTTTATCCTGGAAAAGGATTCTCGTGATTCTTGAGACCACTTTACCTCATTATTTTTCTTCATCATGTCAGTTATATGTCTAACTATCTCTGCATAGTTAGGGATAAACCTCCTCAAAAAGTTAATGCGCCCTAGGAACACTTGCACCTCCTTTTTATTTATGGGAAGAGAAATGCCATTTATAACTTCTACTCTCTTAGGATCTATTTTTACCCCATCTTTGGTTACAATATGTCCCAAAAGCTTGCCCTCTTCTAATGCAAATAACGGATTTTTTGGATTGAGAGAGAGACCATACCTTATGCATTTCTCGAAATTTCTACGCAAATGTTCAAGGTGCTCGGCATCATCCTTTGAAAACACAGTGATATCATCGAAATAGACCACCACAAACTTATCTTTCTCCCCAACAAAGGCAATGTCCATGGCCCTTTGAAATGTGGCCCCTGCATTAATCAACCCAAAAGGCATCCTAGCATACATAAACGTACCCCATGGTGTGGTAAAGGCATTCTTCTTCTGATCTTCTGGTAGTACAGCCACCTGATTGTAACCCGAGAAACCATCCATCATCGACATCCGAGAAGCTCCCACCACTTTCTGCAGGATATGATCCATTTTGGGTAGTGGGTAATTATCCTTTAAGGATGCTCGATTTAGATTCCTGAAATCAACACACAACCTTATTTATCCATTCTTTTTCCAGACAGGGACTAAATTTTCCACCCACTCAAATTACCTCAATGGCACAATTATTTTGGCCTGCAATAAATTCTTAATTTCTTTCTCTATGGAAGGGAGCAGCATAGGGTTAATCTGTCTAAGCTTCTGCTTGTGCAGCTTCACATCTCCTTTCAGAGGGATTTTGTGTTGCATGATGCTAATATCAAAAGTTTTCAAGTCCTGATAAGACCATGCAAACACATATTTGTATGATTGGAATAATTTCTGGTAGAGCTCTTTATATTCTCCTGGGACCTTCTTGGACAACTTCACGATTTTGGGATCAGCCTCAGTGCCAAGATTAAGATCTTCTACCTGATTTTCCTCCGCAACTTTGTTTGGCTGCAGGGGGACATCATTCTTGTTAAACAAAATTTCTAAGGGCACTATTCCTCGGGGAATGACATTCCCGTTCAGCTGCAGAACCTTGTGGCCAGCCACCCTTTCCTCCCATTTATCTCCTGAAGTGTTTTCAGCCTCTTCTTCCTCACAAGTATCAATCTCCATGTTGGAAAATTCCCCAATTGTTTCTAGGAATATTTTCACCTGTTCTTCATCCTCGAACACCTGCCAATGTTTGATGTTGTCTGGGATTGATGGCCGATACCGTACCTCAATTTCATATCTCAAGAGAGGGTTCTGAGGTGGACGGAAGGTATTGGCAGCCACTGCAAGGGAATCTGCCATCCTATTATGCTCCCGGGGCATGAACTAGATATTGAATGCTAAGAAGAAATTCTCCATCAGATCCCAAACTTAGTTCCTATAAGCCCTTAGCCTAGGATGTTTGGCTTGGCACTGATTCTTCACTTGTCTGACCACTAGTTTCGAATCTCCCAGAACCTTTAGACTTTGTATGTTCATGCTCCTGGCTGTCTGCAGCCCTAACAGAAGTGCTTCATACTAGGCCACATTATTAGTGGCTTCATACTCCAGCTTGAAAGACAAAGGGACCCATTGGCCTGATGGAGAAATCAATAATACCCTAGCCCCATTACCTTCTCTGGAGTTTGCTCCATCAAAATGAAGTGTCCAGATTTCTGCTTCATGACTCTGTATGGACTGCTCAGTCTTGATCTGGTAGAATGATTATTCGTGAGCGTACTCTTGATCTTCCTCCAACATCAAACATGAGAAATCTCCCTCCCTGCTATAAACTGGAGAATTAACTGAGTCGTCTGCCTTGGTAACTGTCTTGACAAATATAGTTTCCCGATACAGCCTCCTCTCCTGGCCACCAAAGACAGGGATAGTGGCATAGGTCAGGTCCAACTTGATTGATCCACCAATTTTAGTCCCCCAAGATCTTGACAGTAGCATGCCGAAGTGAGCTAGGATGTCAGCCACCACGATGTCCATTACTACACCTTTTTCTGGGATCTGGGCCAGATTGACCACCAAATCCTTGATCATGCCCAGGCATTTAAATCTCTTGGAGTCAAATGAATAAAGGTAATTGTATGGATGAGTGATTTGTAGTCCTAGTTGTTCCATGACCGAGAGGGGCAAAAGGTTATGAGAGGCTCCCGAATCTAACATACAGTTATGCAACAGCAGGTCATGTATTACTAAAGACACATAAAATGGGGGAGTGGCAGCATCTAATTCTTCAACATGTGGGCCAAATACAACCATAGGCACACTTATTTTGATTCTTTATCTTTTGAGTCTTTGTTCTGGAGAGGAGGTTTGACTTCCTTTATGATTTTCTTGACACTAGGGGGTGCAACCATTTGTGAAGAGGAAGGAATTTGATCAGCAGACTGCAAATGTTGGTTAAGAGGTCTCTTACCTTTGTCTGGGGTCCTTTTAACTGTTGCCTCCTTATGAGCAGGTGCTTCCTCTTGAGGTGTGTCCTCCTCCTGATCCTGAGTGCGAGTTCTCTTCCTGGAAGCTCTGAGGTCATATCTTCTATTAAACTGAGCTTGCATGAAATCGACGAACTGCTTGCAGTAGTCATCGATCTCAGGATCTTTGGTGCTTTCATTAGCTTTCTCTTCTGCATGTGCCGACACCTCTACTTCGCCACTTTCATGTAGGGGGAATTCAAATTCATCACTGTTTGAGAAAGCAAGATATGCCTCCTCTTGATCATAAGTGGTGTCTTCGGTAGGGCCATCTACTTGACCTTCCAGGTATAGAGGGTGTGGTACCTGGTCTGGCTGCTCCCTCCATTCCCTTTGCAGTAAATGCAAGGGTGGCTTCCTATATTAAGGATTGTAACCCCTATTTGGAGCATTTTGGAAATTCTTGGAGGGTGAATTCTTGGCCTCCATTTTAAGTTTAACCAGCTTACTTGAAAGGTTTTTAATCATCTTGTTCATCTCTTCAATCCTGTCGTTAGCTGAATCTCTATCTTGACTTGAGGTGGATACCTCTTCTTTTCCCCTTCTTCTAGTATCCTATTCAGGTTTTCCCTTGGATTTACCAGTAGAGGCAAAATTTTCCTCTAGCTCTAGTGCATCTGTCTGGGCATCATCCAGGGTGGCCGACTTTCTTTCTCTTAGAGAGAAACCAAATTCAGAGTCAAAAGCTGCCATGAAAAAAACCTTGGTAGCGGTCTGGTGAGGTTTCATATCAGCTGGGAGGCTCAGATACAACTTGTTAAACCTCTTGATAAATTCCGACACTCCTTCAGCATGTATTTTCTTGAGTGTGTTAAAATCAGTAAGACAATGTCCATGGTCTTTCTTCTCTCCCCATTTTCTGCGAAAACTGTCCTCCATTCCTTCCCAAGTGGTGATGGACCGGTCTCCCAAAGTCTTAAACCATTTTCGGGCTTCACCATCAAGAGATTGGACAAACAGTCTTAAGACTACGTCTAGATGTTCCAAATTAAATTTCTCTGCAAAAGAGCAGAAAACCTCAAGATGCTTTTGAGCTTCAATCTCATTTTCCCCATTGAATCGGGGCAAGATCTTCAGATAGTCCTATGGCATATCATTTAACACTTGAGGTAATGCCAGGGGGGCATAATTATTCAACAAGAAACCAGGAACATTGGCCATTGGAGGAGGAGGTGGAGGTAGTAGAAGGGTTTGATGTGTAAGAGGAGGAGGAGGTGGAAGTGAAGTGTGAATGACAATAGGAATGTATTGAACAACAGCTTGGGATGATGATGGAAAAGACGAAATATTAACAGCAGATACTTTAGTGACTTCTTTGACCTCTTTAGCCTCTAGAGTGGGATGGAATGTGTAACGAGTGGTATCTATCGAATCGGCCTCATCTTTGATTTGGATGTTTCCCAGAGGTAGACTGTCTGAGTAATAACTAGTTTCTCCCACAGCGGAGTCGAAACCTTGAACTAAGGAAACTTGAGAGGAGGAGGACGGAAAGTATTCTAAAGAGAATTCAGGGATCTCAGTATGGACTGATGGTCTTTCTCTCCAATTCCTTCTATGTAGGATCTTCTCTGGGTCAGACACAGAGGGCATCTTTGGCTGAGCCGAATCTGACCTCAGGTGTGGCTTACGAGGAGCCAGGACTGCCGGTAAATTTATATGATAAATGAATGTGGAGTCGCCAAGGTGAGGGATCTACAACTCTCAAATATCCATGCTCACCTTTCTGAAGAGTGAATAAAGATCTTGTCGATGCCTAGGGATTTAAATTTTCTTAACTTCGTTCCCCGGCAATGGCGCCAAAAAGATGTTTTCAATCCTAGAGACAACCTTTGAGTTTTGAAAGACTAGTCCTAGGACATCTTATATAGCAAGGAGAAATATGATATGACAAGGATAATTAGCAGAACAAGGCTCTCATGCTATCTCTTGTAAACAGGAAGATTAATTTGAATGGGACCAAAACTTTCAGAAGCTTGATACAGAGAAAGCAATACTGCAGAGGCAAGATGTGAAACTCTAATACGAATGTATCAGACAATTCAAAGGCAGCTTACTGCAAAGAGGGCTGGATTCTAAATACTTCACAAAGATGAATAATCAGAAAGTATCTACTGCGTACGTAGAATAAAGAGAATACTAACTGTTATTGAGAAAATATCCAGAAACATATATCAACATGCAGTGGGATTACGAAATTAAGAATCCAGACATGATAACAAAATTTGTAAATAACATCTCATAGCAGCTAATATAGCAGAAGTATGGGTGAAGTGAAAATGGAACAGCATATCACGCCTGAGCCATATTTAAAGTGCCAGACAGGATATGGCATAAGTATCTACTAGGATAAATTCATACCAAAACCAGTGGGCTACTCACATTCCAGAACATGATACAAGATGAATGGATGTAAATGAAATGAACCGCTAAGCTACAACACATAGGAGAGAATTACACACTATAAAGCACCTAGACCAGAATCCTCATTGAAGATAGAACTCCTTTTCATTGAGACCCAACGGGCTCTTCACGTTTGTATTAAAGCTTCAACAAAAGGCATGCAAGAAACTCTTTCACAGCCAATTCTTCAAAAAATCTGGAACCCTTTTTTCTCTTTGGTTCTTGCTTATATAGAAGCCTCAGAAAACATGAACGAGAAGATATTTTTGGGAAAAATATCTTCCTCGCATGCTGGAAATCGGTTTGAGGTCTTCATAAAAAATAACCAAAATTCATGATGAAGAATTGGGGCATCTCATCATTGACAGTGGGCTCACGGCCGTTTTAAACAAAAATATCAAATAACAGTTTCTGACAAAAAGTGAAATGCAGGAGTGGAATGTGAATTCCACTCAAAATTTAAAAGAAACAAACTAAAATAGAAGTAAAAGACCACTAGGGCCGAATCATGAATTGACGATGCTCGCTGACGAGGTGGAGTTGAGGAGGTCGCTGTCATAGATGGCGGAATGTTGGCGGAGAGGAATCAATTTGCCTCTGATGTGGCAGTAGAGGCTTTTCTACCTATAGCTCTTCATGATTTTCTTTAATTCTGATTTAATTTGGAGGATGGGCTATTGATAATAAATATTAGCCGAAATCCCCAAATTGTCTTCAATCTTTCGTTCCTGCCATGGCAGGTCTTCGACACTGCTGCTCTGACTTGCTGCTATATTTGGCCGTTGATGAAATGGCCCCTCTGTGTTCTAAAACACAGTCACTGTGATTATGGAATACAGGGTGAGTTAACCACTCTGCGAAAACCTGCATCATAAAATAAACCAATTAAAAAATCCAGGTGGCAGAAGAGATGCTTCGAAAACCTGTGGAATGGTGGCGGAAATGGTGAATGAAGGCGAAAACTGGCAGAAGAGACCAGAATAATTGTTGAAACCCAAAGTTTAGCATTTGGGTGGATTTACAAAGAAAAGCGATGGAAACGAATGAACGCGGGCCATTTGATGGTGGGACCCGGCTAAGGGGGAGGGCGATTAGCTTTGGGCCGTTGGATCACAGGAGGCGATCAATGGCGGAGGTTAAACGATGCAGTTAAAAGAGACTCCGATGAAGAAATATGGGTGCAAGCGCGATGCGATGTGGAACTTCAATCTTGGATCAAATGGACAGTCACGATCGAATCGGCAAATCGCAATCGGGAGAGACAGAGGGTGACACCTTTAAAAATTTCTGATTGACGACGGTGCGATTGAGCGCCAGTCGTTGGATCAAAAAGGGAATCAACGACGGAGATCAAATTGACGAGAAGATGGATGGGGGAAAAGAGGCGGAGTGGGAGAAATGAGGGTTGTTGGATCTGATCAGATGGACGGCTATGATCAGATTGGGGGATCGCAATCGGAAGGGACGGGGGGGCGGCATAACAAGGAGTTCCTATTGTGATTGAAGTGGGGATGCGATTAAACGAACGCCGTCCGATCTGGAGACAGATTGACGGCTCTGATGAAATCGGAAGAGTGGATGGACAGGAACGATGGGCATGACACGATTAGCGTTGGGCCTTCGGATCTAGCGGGGAGATCGACGGTCGGCAGGAAATCGGAGGGAGGAAAGGGAAGAAGCGATGGGCGTGGTGCGATTAGCACTGGGCCATCGGATCTTAATAGATCGATGGCAGGGATCACTGCGGGAGCCGATAGACCACAGTCCAATCGCATCGGGGAAAACAAGAGGAACAAAGGAAATGCGCCCTGCGAAAACTTCTGATTGCGATAAGGCGCCCAAGGCTTAAGCGCTTGGCTCGGCGCTCGGGGCATATGGGGAAGTGGTTAAGGGGCTAGCCTAAAAATTGGCTTAGCCTGTCATAAGGTGAAAAGTGGGTTTTGGCCTATTTTTCAATGCATTTTAAGGCTGAAAAGGGGTAACGGTAGAGAGGAAAAGGGATTTTTAGAACAACCAAGGGTATTTGTAAGGTTAAAAATGGGAATTGAATGATCAATGAGGTATTAATGAGGAATTAGGGGAGGGGAAAATTGTGTTGAAACAGAGGATTAGTGGGAATAAAATAAGGGAAATGGAGGCATTTTTTGGCATTCATCTTCATAGAAACAGAGAGGTTTTTAACTGGAAATAGCAGTGGGGATTCATCAAAGGAAAAAGGGCATAAATGGATTTCAAGGATGATGTGTTTTCAGCAGGAATGCATTCCTTGAAAGCTCAGAGACAGTTTGACCCCCTGTTTGCTTGTCAAAAATTAATAGGGGGCTAACATGATCAACACAATGCATGATTGAAATTGCTGAGGGTGAATGTACCACATTGAATTGGAAAACTTGGCCATAAGGATTTTTTAGTATCCTTCAAATATTTGGTGAGTCCATTACCGACAGTTTTGTAAGCGACTTCTCTCGCCATTAATTTATCAAAAACATACAAAGGAAGAATATGTGGGGGAGCAGAGCTTCCAAATACTCTGATGTATGAAAATGATTCTTCAATAAAACATCTCCTTATCATTTGAAGGTTTGAAAGGGCTTCCTTAGTGAGCCTAGGGCTCAATCTGTCAAACATAAATTGATGTAACGGTAATAGAACTCCATAACATAACCTATGAAAATGTGGTGCATAATTATGCTCCCATATCTCTTTATGACTCAAATAAATAGGGGTGGGATACTCGGGAGTCCATTTCCAACCCATAACTCGAAAACTGGTAGAAAAATAGATAGCATCAAAAATATATGCACTCATGAAAAATTGGGGGACGGGTTTGTAGGAAGAAGCTTCGTCTGGTGATATTCGTTAATTTATTTAGCTATATTTTCAGAAAGAATGGTTTCCCAATTCATGATGTGGGAATTAACACATGAATCAATCAGGGGAAGCCAATTTATGGAGAATTTGGTATTATCAGGGAGACCATATAATCTGCATAGTATTGCGGCTGCAAAATTGTAGGTATTTTCCAGTGAGGCGATAGGATACATACCTGATTTCTCATGTTTGAACTATTATCCAGTTTCCTCCAACCTTGAATTGTCTTGAAAGGGTCCTCATTGTTCTTTTAAAATTTCTCAACAAATTCGTTATCATAAATGTCTTGTGGGTTGGGTAGCTTGTACATGGCTTTCAAATCTTCAACTCTGAAAGAACCTAAAATCTCATTCTTGGCATTTCTTAATTGTCTGTCCTTGATTGTTGAATTGTCCAACACCCACCTAATCATGTTGATATATGGTAGAAGAGTGGCCCTTGCTGCTATCCTATGAAGGAAGGAGCATGCAATATCTTTAAAATGTAAATTTGAAGGTGTTGCATCATCAACAGTTGCCTTGACCTCCACTACTTCAGGTTCTTCATCTTCAAGAATGGTATATATAGCTTGCCACTTTGTAGCACCTCCATCGGTAATGCAGACTGTATCTGAGACTATCAGAAACATTTTTGTGTATTCCACTTCTGCAACAGTCTGTTTGCTGTGCTTTTGCATTACTTTGCGGATGGACATATCTTGAAGGAAAATCCATATTAAAACAGAGTAATGATCAAATGATGGAAGATATATTTGAAATGACCAATTCAAAAAGAAAAGATCCGAGAAGCAGCTGTTCCATTAATTATCCATATCCAAACAATAACTATTTGCATTGGGATTATAAAACACACTTAATTTTTTCTGACATGATTTATTTTCACGTAAAAAGCCTTTATTAAAACCTATCAAATCCATCGCATCACGCCCTTTGAATCCATCTTTATGAAGCGCATTACATTTTGTTTATAATCGCAAAATCGCAGTATCGAAATATCGCAAAATCAGAGTGGTCGCAATATAGAAACTTTGGTAAAGTCTGCTTAAATTTTCAAACATATATTCGCGATGTACGATTTAAACCGTCGCTTGTCAAACTACGATCGCTGATCGTAAAATCAGGATTTCACTGTTTTGTTACTTATCTTTTAATGAGAAAAGATTATGCAGGATGCGATTTGCGATAGGGTAATTTCAAGAATGTTTTTGTTAATTTCTTTTTGTTTTTTTATGTTATCATTTAATAAAAGAAATGATGTTTTTAGAGTTTGATTTTTTTTATCTAAAATGAAAAATACATTTTTAAGAAGGGCCCATATTTCTATTTATCAAAGGTCTAGATTATTTTGAAAATAAAAATGGGGGGAGTTGTTGCATAGCACAACACCACAACAAATTGATCCCGAAGTTGAACAAGAAGAAGTTGTTCCCGTGTCGGAAGACGATCAACAGACTCATCCTCAATCATCCGTATCTATTGAGTATTCCTCTTTACCACAGATTAAACTGCCTAAAATTTATCTCGGGCCTGACGGTGAAGTACTTCCACCTGGTTTGATTTCAATTGACGAAGAAGCTCAAGAAGAGACACCCCCTACAACTCCCACTCATTTTGGGTCGGGGCTTCATCTTACTCGTATTTTCCTCGTTTTTTGATCATGCTCAGTTAAGTTCCCATAGATTCTTTAGGGTATTTACTGGGTCATTTAACCATGGCTGAGACAACATCCCAGACTGTACCATCTGTTACAACTGCGAAAACATCTACTATTTCTACCTCTTCTAAGTTTACTACGACACCTGAGTCTCATCTTTACGATGGTGGGTTCATGCCACCGCGTTACCACTCTTTATATGGAACCTACTCCATTGCCTCCTCTAGTCCATGGACTTCGCCCATGTCTTCATCTGGGATTTTATCTGGTTCCTCTCTTACGAGTACTGAACGGCCTGATCCTTTATTTACATCTTCAACTCAATATTACGATGGTCCATCTGACTACCGTCCATCTTAACCAGTTTCTATTGGACTCCTACCATATGAAGGTCAGTATTCTCAAACTTATTATACTCCATATGCTGGGGATAAACCCATGGTTATCTAATATGGCAGTACTCTGTCGTATTTAGGTCAATCTTATGCTAGAATGCCTGTTTTTCAAAAATAAATTTTCAGAAATTTTGAAAATTTGAATCAACCAAAAATGATGCTATTTTCAAATTTTTATTTTCCTAAAGCAAAAATAAATTTTAAAGTTTGATCTAAGAGAAATATTTTTTAAGAATTTGACCATTCACATGCAAGGAATCTTTCTTATCTGATAAGTCTTGCAGCAAAAATGTGGATAAGCCTATTTTCTCAATGATTTGAGATGGACCAAGCCATAATATTTGGAATTTGGTATGCTTACGTTTTTCCTCATGTGCCTTATCCCATTTCAAAACAAGGCCTCCAATATCAAAAGCTTTTGAGCTGGTGGATGCTGTGTCAAGTGAGGCTTTCACTATTTGTTGATGATGAGCATGTATAGCTTTGACTTTTTCTCTCTGTTCTTCCATTTTAAAAATTTGATCTTGTCTAAGTTGAAGGGAAGACAAAGGATTTTCATCAATAAATTGCACTAAAGAAAATGATGGTATTGTTATATTTGTGGGTAGAACTGCTTATTTCCCATAAACTAACACAAATGGAGAAGTACCTATTGAGATTTTCTGGGCGATTCTATTTGCCCAAAGAGCAAATAATAGTTCTTTGTGCCAATTTTTATGATTTTGTTCTATAGTTCATTTGATGATTCTGATAAGATTTTTATTTGTAGATTCAGCTAATCCATTACCTTGTGGATAATATTTAGCTGAGTATTTTAATTTAAAACCTCTTTTCAAAGAAAATTCTATCATAGCATTTCCAGAAAAGTAAGATGCATTATCAAATATCGAAGATGGGAGGCCAAGCCTGGGGATTATGAACTGATCAATAAAATCTGTAATACTTTGTGTATTAACCACCTTTAATGGGATAGCTTCTACCCATTTTGTGAAATAATCTGTTGTAGTTAGAATATATTATGCTGTTTAGAAGATTTTGGAGTTATTTCACCTATGATATCTAACCCTCATTGTTCGAATGGTTGTTGGATATTTACTGGTTGTAGTGGAAATGCTGCTTTCCTTTCTCTCCCTGCTGCAGTTTAACACACTTTGCATTTTCTCGCGTATTCATGTGCATATTTAAATATAGTTGGCCAATTGTAACCAGCATGCAGTATTTTATGAGCTGTGTTGTTTCCTTCGAAACGACCTCCAGCTGGTCCATCATGTAATTCCTGCATTACTTTTTAAGCTTCAGTTTTCTCTAAACATCTCAATAATACAGAATCATAATTCTTTCTAAATATCACATCATTTATGAGTTGATATTGATTTGCTTTAAGCCTCAGAGCACGCTTTTCTGTATAATTGAGATATAATGGAGCATATCCATTTTTTTAAGAATCTCTCTCTTGATGGTGTAGAAAACCTAGACAAAAATGGAAAAGTATGGCTATGATTATGGATCAATAGCTAGACCAAGTGTTGAGATCCAGAGTGATCTTTAGGCAACAAAAGGTGACAAATGAATGGGAAAACCCTTCTATTTATAGCAAAATATTGAGTTAGTCTAGAGATTGGTGCATAATTAAAATATTATTAACCAAATCTAGATCCAACTTTTATGGAATATTTTATTATATTTGTTGGAGGGAAAATGAATTTGACTTGAGTCAAATCCCCTTATTTGTAAATAATAAATAAATAAATGATTTATTTATCATTTTAAGGATGTGATTAAGTAATAATAAATAAATAAATGATTTATTTATTATTTTAATGATATGGTTGAGTAATAATCAAATAAGTAATGATTTATTTAATTATTTAAGGGTGAATTAGTCATATTTAACAAAGAATATTATTTAAATAAGATTTAAGCAATTATTCTTTAGAAAATAATAAGATAAATAATGATTTATCTAATTAATTTCTTTGTTTTGGGTTAAATATAACCATAAATATTAATTAAACTACTGTTTAACTAATTATTTCTTTGAGGAAAATCAAACAAATATATATTTATTTAATATTTCCTTATGGGATTTCCTGTTTAGACCATAAACGACTTAATAAAGGTGTTTTACTAAGTTATTTTCATAGTGAAAGCAATTTTACTTGGAGTGAAATTGGTCTTACATGATGTACTTGGGTCCATCTAATGATAATAGGTTAGATGACCAAAAAATGGTGTAATAGATTTCCCCCTAGCGTGTGAGCATTAGGAGATAATCGTATGACCGAAGTACGTTGTAGGAACTCAATCACTAGACATCGAAGGGGAAGTCAAAGAGAGAGAAGTATAAGGTAAACCAAAGTGTTGAAAGAACTAGAACCTGAGGAGGTGACTTGCAGGTGCGATAAGTCTTGTTGAGTGAGTACCTGCTATAGGCGGCAGGGGAGGCATACCTATGCCCGCCGAGGCAATAGTACAAACAATAAGGCACCCAGAAAACCACAGAACGCAATAATAAAGCATATGCTGGCATAAACATGAGAAAGATAAATAACATGATAATGAATCCCATATACATATTATGTTTGGGATAACAGCCAAGACTTGTACAACAATAAATGAGTACATGAGATACAAATGCAACCCAGATGCCCCTAAAAGTGGGAAAGGGCTTTGAAAATTTGACTGATACATGCAAAAAAAATGACGCTGCAAGCGGCTAAGGCCGACATCATCCGAGTGTGTGGGGGCCTACCTGTAGGGCCACTCCCTCATGAGGGCTGGGATGTCTCACACACACTCGTGAATCATCGATGTCAGCTACTGCATCACGAAACCATCAAGTATACAGATCTTGATCATGCTGAAAGTAGCTGGAGCTAAGAAAAAATCAAGTCAAAGGGAAAAAAAGAGTCCCTTTGCCTGATCCGAGGCACCGAAATAGGGTGAAAGCTGGAACCAAGGTACACTGCCCTCTAGACCTGCCTTCTGGAATAAATGAGCTGATGTCGACAGAAGGAGGTCCGCCATAGGTGAGGCAATAAGGGATCCTCAACTAGGGCGCGAGAGAAAATAGTAGAGTAACTGACAGACTGACACCAATGATGATGATGAAATGGAGGGGAAAGAGTAGCGAACGAACGACTTCCATTGTTAGAGCATAAAGGGAACGTATGACCTGGCAGCGACTGACACAACATCATGATGGATAGGGGATAGCCAGACTGAAGGCCATAATGTGCGACACGAGAGAGGGACGAAGCCATGAATGATGGGGGACTGTGGTGAGATTTAAAAGGGACTCGGGATAGACTCCATGAAAGCAATGATGACTCGACTCGGATGCTCTAAACAAGGGTGGCTTGATGGTGCTGCCACATATAAACAGGGGCCGATGGGGACCATAAAAACATGAGTACCAGATGGTGACTCATGACGAAAGTTGACACGAGCATGGAAAAGTATGGAGGCAACATGGTGCCCCCGGTACAAGTGTTGCAAGTGAAGAAATTTGATTTCTGTGGAAGGGTGAAGTGGCGCTTCTTGGGAAAATGTGTCCTGGTGAAGTATCAAATCACTAAAAAATAACAGATACCCATTTGAGGGCTCAGTGAGAGCTTTCCAACGGTGTGGACAGTTTGGTAAACAGAGATATGGTTGGATCGCGACAAGCGAAAGAAGAAGCAGGGGTTCTCTTTTAATAAGGCATTTTCCCTCCAAAATATTTCATTTGCATGTGGAGCTGTGGTGAATGTGGAGAGGAGAGAAGGCCCTAAATCTTGCGGTGATCGTAGCGGACAAACCGACCGTTGGAATCAGGAGCTGTTAATTGCAGGTAAGAGGCCTAACCCTACTATTTCTTTTAAGTGGATTAAAAGTTCAGATTATGTCCCTAATGCTCAGTAAAAGCCCTCTACTCCTCCTCACGGTTGGGTCGCACTTTTTGGGGAAA
Organism: Pinus albicaulis; assembly: GCA_034641835.2. NCBI lineage: Eukaryota > Viridiplantae > Streptophyta > Pinopsida > Pinales > Pinaceae > Pinus > Pinus albicaulis. Next base: position 348,984,886 of record CM076584.1, read on the forward strand.
AAAATGCGACCTGGGTAGCAGGTTTTGGCTAGATAAGTGCGACCTGTCCCAGGTTAGGGCCTGAAAAGTGTGACCTGTCTAGGAGGGGTGTTTCGGTGCTATTTTTTGGCTAAGCACTAGGGTTTTTTGATGAGAAACAGTCTTTTCTATCTGAATACTGATTGATATGATGGTTTTGTGTAGGTATGGTAGAATTACGGATCAAATGGAGAGAGAGAGATCTGGGCGCATTGCGTTCGAAGATTCAGGAGGATCATGGTGTTCATAGTGCTTTGGCCAGGTTTGGGGTTCTGAAGTTTGTGGAGAACCCTTTGATGAGAGCTAGGGAGCCCTTATTGGCCCAGATTTTTAGCTACTGGGACCTGGACGATGAGGTATTTATAGTGCAGGGGCACCGGATCAAGTTTACGGTCCAGGATATATATTTCCTGACTGGTCTCCCACCACTTGGGATGGTAGGGAATACTCAGCCAGTATTACCGCATGGGCAGAATATCATAGAGTTTGTAGAGCGCCATTGTCATCCAGATCTCCAAGTCAAGGGGACTCGGATACCCATCGGGGATTTGGAGAGGTTAGAGACCCGTGCTATGGCCACAACGGTGCTGCGGATCCTGGGCAACCAGGCACTCCATCACATTGTGGGGGGGACAGATGATGTTGGTGGAGAGTGTTTTGAGTGGGACCTACTATGGGCGAGCCTAGATGATGCTGTCATCGTTGAAATGATATTTGTCGATATGTAAGCAGCAAGTGAACCATGACTGTGCGTATGGTACAGTTTTGTGCTCTTTATTCTTTGAGAATATCCTGACACTTCGACCTCACATACAGCTCCCAGATGGGGGCCCGAGTGAGCCTAGGATGCGCCAGTGGGGGCAACTACTGTGTAGAGGAGGAGGTGGAGCAGTTGGACGAGTGTTTCGTCCTAATTTATTTTTTCATTGGGATCAGATGCCGCTGTATATAGACGACTATCCCTATAGTGGGATGAGTTATTGTGGGGACCCGGATCTGCCACTTCCACCTGGTCATATATGGGGACCGGATGGTAAGTGCCACATTGCTGACATTTTACGTGCATGTAAATTTTTTTAGAATATTCTATGTAGTACTGATTCTTTTACTTTTGGTATGCAGATACAACACTGGTAAAACTGGCCGGGTACATGGGGCTTCCTGCAGTATCAGGGGCCGTAGGATCTAGTGGACCAAGGGCGTAGGAAAATGAGGACGCAACAGCCCTTCTGGAGGACATCCGTCATAGATGTGAGAGGCTTCTGACCAGTGTTTTGGAGCGTGGATGGCAAGACTTGGATGACCAGTACATAGAGCCATGTATTGGTTTACCCTCGGAATGGCGAGGGGTCATGCGACGCATGGCGATGGGCGGACAGAGTGTTCGTGATCTACGAGCTGCGGGGGCACAGCCGTTGGCTCGGGATCCTCCAGATAGTGATTAGTGTGTAGGGGCATGTGGTGCCCCCATTTTTGAGTTTTTGGTAACATGCTATGGGCATGTCATATGTATCAGAGTTTGATGAACTCTAAAACATTTTGTACGACACATACTATGGATATGCATCGTTTTGATATTTTTATGTTATTGTCTTGTGTTAAATGCCAATCCAGAATATGGTTTGCAATGCTATCTACATAGTGATTTTGTGCTCTAGGTACATGACTGAAAGTAATGATTTCAAATTCACGCATCAATAGCTTCACTTGTAAATATCTTCTAAAAAGGATAGGATTATGCACACGATAGACACCATTCAATTGCATGACAAGAAGCAAGGAATCTAAACGAACATGAATATGGAGGATGCGATGTGAAATGGCATCGGCTAATAAACCTCGTACTGCATCATATTCGACCTGATTATTGGTAGCAGTACCAATGCATACACCATTCGAAAGAACAAGTGCATGCAAGGGGGTAAAAATGGCCCAACCTGCCGAGGCTAAATTCCGAGAGTAGTGACTCGCATTGTCAGAAAAACCAATATAAGGTGTGGATGGTTGATCTATATGAAAGGTGCCACAAGACAATAAATGGAAGGCTGATGAACAATGCTGGCAACTTGAGTTCAAAGTAGATATCGAATGCACTCCATGGGCAGGGGTGATCTGGGTAAGATGTCTACTACTCACATGTCGTCGGTAAGGTGGAATGTGGGAGCTACCAGAGGTGTAGCTTGAGCTGAGGTTATGTAAGTCATCATTGGCATGGGGTGGTCTATCCTGTTGATGGGCGGGAATGATGGAGTCGGGGGTGGACAGGGTTTCCATGATGTCATCATTGCAATAGAAAATGGGGTGATTGTAGGAAGAGAGACCATCTGACGCATTGAAGCTACCTGAATCATCATCTTGAAAAAGAAGGTTCACATGCGCATCATCACGGGGGATGATGGAAGGATAAGCAGATAATGGATCTACTGAGGATGAGTTGAGGGTGATCGCCGAAGGGGGTTCAGGCGAAACAACAGGGGAAGATTTGATGGGATCTTCCACCCAAGGTCTCATGGACGATGAAAGGTAGAGGATGGTGGCTGCATGCTCCGTCATGTTGACATCAGGGGGGGAATGTCAATAGGAGTGGGTAAATCCTCAGCCTGGCCTGCAGCATACTGTGCAAGTATGGGAGAAGCGGATTGGTTCTGTTCAATATCATACTCCCGGACTACCTCTAAAGAGGCACGGTAATGCGTAAGGCGGGGAAAATGATGAGAGTAATGGCCATGGAGACCACACAAAGCACAAGGCTGTTTGGTGTGAATAGTCTTGTTGTTCTTGGTAACGGTCGATGAAGAAGAAGAGGTTTCGGGGACCGTCGACTCAGGGAACGTGACATTAACCATGGGCTTGATGCGGGGCAACTCAGGACAAGTATGGGTGGCATGACCGATGATATCACACAAAGCACAGGGCTTTGGAGGTAGAGGAGTTGCAGGGTCAGTTGGGGTTGCCTTTTCCTTTGAGGCCCTTTTGCGAGCTTTTCCCTTCTTACCCTAAGCGGTCGCAATAAGAGGTGGTTCCTGTTGAGGTGGTTGAGGAACTGTGACAACGGGAGAATTCAGGGGGTCCGGTTGAACCGAGGTCAAAGCAAGATAAGGTTTAGGTTGGCCTGGTGGGGTAGCGATTGGAGGATCAAGATACGAAACCAGAATCCCATTGGTCAAGTTAGGAAGAGAGAAGGTGGCCATGACAGGTGTCGTATAGATGCCTGGTGGAGGGACTGGGAATGATATCTGACCGGAGGGGTAATGGCCAGGTGGGACGGCTCCTAAATGGTTAAGGCTTGGAGGAACCGACCCAGGAGGATAAATAGGCTCATGAGTACCAGCTGAAGGGCCAGGAGGAGGAGGTCCAAGAGGCTACATTGAAGGGCTAGGAGATGGCTGCGGAGGGTGAGGGGGCTGCTGACTAGCCGAGGTGGGCCTCTTGAGAGAGGCTCGAGATGATTGCATCTTGCAAACATTCGATGAGCTTGGATTAGAGATAGGAGGAGGGAGACCAGGGAAAGTACCCAAAAAGGAGGAGTCCTTGTAGACGCCATGTGAGACACTGGTCAAAGGGTCGACAGTTTGCTTGTTGGCTACCGAAGAGATATTGGACTCAGGGGAGGTCTGAGACTTTGGCTCGTAATACGTCAACTGGTCAATGGTGACTATCTTTCCGTTATGGGGGAAGCACATCTTGCGGTGAACCACGGAAGGGACAACAGACATCGCATAAGTGTAGCTATGACCCAAAATAATGTTGTAATCCAAGGGGGCATCTATGACTTCTACGTCAACGCAAAATGTCTTGCCCACAAGAGTGATAGGACAATTACAGAATAAGCCAATGGGTTTGGAGGCGTGGCCATCCCACCCTCAGAGAGTGATTGTGGAAGGGGCCAACTAAGGAGTTCTGAGTTGTTTCCAAACTGAAGCGGACATCACACAGGTGGATGCCCCCTCATCAATAATGCATCGAGAAACGTTGGCGTTCCAGATATTGACTAGGATTTGGAAAGCAACAGAAGTAGGGAGAGGAGGATGTTCTGACCGATCAACATCAAAGACAATCAATTTATCATCGGAAGGGTGTACAACACCCACGACAGACAGAAGAGATTTTCGTTGTGAAGGACATGACTGGAGGAGTTCCAGTGTTGAAATGGCAGCAGGCGATTGTGCCAAATCATCGACTATGCTATACGAATGGGTGGCTTTGCTAGAGGTACCATTTCAGCGTAGTGGACCCTTAGGGATCTTGGTATGAACCTCCGTCCTAGGCTGAGGGATATTCAAGGGGCCACTACGTGTCGAAAGAGGCTTTGTAGAGACTGAAGGAGGAAGTTCGGGGGACAGACGTAGCAGGAGGCTTTTTGTACTGATGGGACCGAGTCTGAAGATTGATGTCTACGGTTGAAGGTTGATTGGATTTCATCATGAGAATCTGGTCATCAAGGGTACCAGAAAGAAGAGGTTGGGTAACAGTGTGGTATGATGGAGGTTGGGCAAAGAGAGGAGGCATGTTGCACCATGAATACGTGCTACCAAGAGGGGAAGATGTGCAGGAGGTGCTGGCCCCCCCCTGAGGAAAATCAGAGCCCATGGGAGGTTGAGAAATGACGACACACACATGGCACCAAGGAAAAAGATACCAACAAGGGCAGGGAGGTGCAAGATCAACTGATTACAATGTCGAAACAAGGGCAGAGAGGTGCAGGATCAATTGTTTCAATGTTTTAGAGTCTTTGCTTGGCGGTGTTAACCAAGCCCTTTTTCGCTTAGGGTGTGTGTGTAAACGTGTGTAAATTTTAATTTTTAAACCCAGACATTTGTAGAGAAAAAGAAAAAGTGTTGTTGTATAGATGTAAATAAACCTACAAATGAAAGTATATAGGTCTGCAAAACAAAAAATAAATAGCTAATAATGCAATAATCTAAACCCAAGAAGGTGGGCCTCTCAACAACTAGTCCGTGAAGCGGAGGCAAATGGTGAAATCACTTGACTTTCAGTAGATCCACCCAGGATCAAACCTCCGTGGAGAAATACGCCTGTTGTGTCTTGGCTAGAAGAGTAGGCGACCCCATAGCGGACGTCTCGGCTCTTGTTGAGGCATAAGTTAATTGCTATTGTGTGTGGCTTGCAGGCTGTTGCACCTAGCCTAGGTTTATAGTGGCAGCCAGTTGGATTTGAACCCGGGCCTTGCTCAGGAAACTCTCACCAGTTACTGATTGTCCTAGATCTAAAAAAAAAAAAACTAATCTAAACACACTAAAAAAAGGCTAATAGATCTTGGATCAAGAGGGATAGAGATCTAAAAGACAAAATTTGCTGGAAAGTGGTGCAGAAAACAACAACAAATCAGAGGAAAATTGCTGTAAAAATCTAGATCTATGCATTAGAAGAAATTAAATAGTAGAAAAATAAGATTTAATCCATAGATCCAATAGAAAAGACAAGAATTTATCCAATGAATAATTTTATTAATGGCACCTGGGAGGAAAACACAAGAGGGTCTTCCTTGTTCTCCTCAATGGGATGGGTTCTTGTGAGTCCTCAGCACTTCAGATTTAGAACTTCTCTCTCTTGATGGTGTAGAAAACCCCCCAAAAAATGGAAAAGTATGGCTATGATTATGGATCAATAGCCAGACCAAGTGTTGAGATCCAGAGTGATCTTTAGGCAACAAAAGGTTGTAAATGAATGGGAAAACCCTTCTATTTATAACAAAATATTGAGTTAGTCTAGAGATTGGTGCATAATTAAAATATTATTAACCAAATCTAGATCCAACTTTTATGGAATATTTTATTATATTTGTTGGAGGGAAAAGGAATTTGACTTGAGTAAAATCCCCTTAGTTGTAAATATTAAATAAATAAATGATTTATTTATCATTTTAAGGATGTGATTAAGTAATAATAAATAAATAAATGATTTACTTATTATTTTAAGGATATGGTTGAGTAATAATCAAATAAATAATGATTTATTTAATTATTTAAGGGTGAATTAGTCATATTTAACAAATAATATTATTTAAATAAGATTTAAACAATTATTCTTTAGAAAATAATAAGATAAATAATGATTTATCTAATTGATTTCTTTGTTTTGGGTTAAATATAACCAAAAATATTAATTAAACTACTGTTTAACTAATTATTTCTTTGAGGAAAATCAAACAAATATATATTTATTTAATATTTCCTTATGGGGTTTCCTTTTTAGACCATAAACAACTTAATAAAGGTGATTTAATAAGTTATTTTCATAGTGAAAGAAATTTTACTTGGAGTAAAATTGGTCTTACATGATGTGATTGGGTCCATCTAATGATAATAGGTTAGATGACCAAAAAATGGTGTAACACTAATGTCTCCATTCTTCTTTCTAACTGGGACCATGTTTGACACCCATTTCGAATGTCTAACAGGAAAAATAACTTTGGCTTTGAGCATTTTATTTAATTCAGATTTAATTTGAATTTCTAAATTTGGGTGGATCTTTCTAAGTTTTTGTTGAACAGGCTTATTATCTGAGATCATAGGTATGGTATGTTGAATTATGGAAGTATCATATGTCTTGAGAACTGAATAATCCCATGCAAATATATCTTTATATGTTTTCAACAACTTAATGAATGACATCCTTTCTTTCGGTTTTAAACCAAGACCTAAGTTGATGTTTTGAGGTTTTTCTGGTGTACCAAGATTAATCAATTCAAATTTTAGAGTAGAAATCTAGGTTTTTGAATTGGTCATCTTCTTAAAACTATCTTTTAAATCATAGAGATCTTCCATTTTGACTACAGATTTTGGAATTGGATTAGTATTTTGTTTATCTTCAATCTGTAAGTCATGTTCATGCTCATCTACGATTTGACCTTCATAAGCTCTGTCTGATGTAAGAAAGTCTACTATATCTGCATCATTGTTAAATACTCTCCAATTTGTTACATTGTCAGGAATGGAAGGCCTAAAAATTAACTCAATTGAAAATCTGTCTGGGCTAAATTCTTCGGATGGTATAAGCTTAGATGCTACATTAGCAAGTAAATCAGCACTTGCATTTTGTAATCTAGGAACTGTGGAGATATTAAATGCAGAGAAATGGGATGTAAGGCTCCGAGCTAAATTTTGATAGTGTTTAAAATGTCCAGAAATACAATGAATTGTATTTCTGACTTGTCTAACAATTATTTCAGAATCTCCATATACCTGCAAATATTTAACATTTAAACTAATAGATTTGTACAGACCTTGTATCAATGCTTCATATTCAGTGGTATTATTCGTGCATTGAAATTCGAGTCTACAAGCTAGCATTTTTTTCTCTCCTTGTGAATTGATTAAAACGCAACCCGCTCCTGCACCATCTTTTGATTTTGAACCATCAAAGTATAAAGTTCAAAACAATGAATTTTTCGAAATTTTATTGCTAAGATTAACACATCTAGAAGTGTTTGTTTGAGAAAAGTTTTCAATTTGAGAAATAACAGTGTTTGTTGAAAAAGGTGAAGGGCATTGAATGATCCAAGAAATGATTCAGCTGAATAATTTCCAATAATATTATTGGTGAAAGCTACAGGCTCATTTGTTTCTTCTAGTGAATGTATGTTTCATAAATTTTCCGTGATCAACTCTGATTTGATTTGGTTTACTATTATATGGCAACCACATGTGTGACCAATCGATAGAAAAATATCCATTTAACTTTTTAGACCAATCCCTGCTTAAAATAATACCATAAAATTCAAGGATGTCTGCGACCAAAATATCGATTACTTGCAGTACCTTTGGATTGGATGATAATCTAATGGATACTAACAAAATTTATCCAATGACCTCAAATTTTGTTCTATCTAATTGAACTATATGTACAACATATTTTTGAGGAGTGATTCAATTTTGTACACACCATTCTTGGCATAATGTTTGAAGAAACTCCTGAATCAATAAGACAGTTATGAACATTTTTGTTGAAAATCTCATAAGTCAAAAGTAAAGGAGGAGTGTAAGAAATAGATCTATCACCAATTAAGACAAGATCATTGGGATATACTTTGTTTGGAGATGACGGAGGTTTTCCCATATCTTTAGAAGCTTGGGATATAACTGGTGGTTGTATAGGATCTACAGAGATTTCCTTGAGTTCTCTAAGTAAAATTTTCTGCTATTGTTTAAGTTTGGTCATTTCGTGTAATGAAATATTTGCTTAGGTATTTTTCATATCTTCAACTATATTTTATTCCATTGTATATGAAACTATCAAATTTTTGGAAGTTGTAATAGGATCTGTCTGAACAATTTTAGATTTTTTGACTGTTGTTTTCTCCTTTGTGGGGGGGAATTTCTGTTTCTGATTTGATATAGTTGAATCAGAAGAAGATTTGCTTCTTGTAGACATAGGCATAGCTTCTCTTTATTCTTCTATGGGAAGAATGAAATCCCATAACCCATTCAGTTCAAATTCTTCCTCAGACTCTGGTTCTTGTTCAGATGGTGAGGTATCTTCAGTATCTTGATCAGATTCATCATTTGAAATAACATTTGGAGGCTGAGAAGTTGAAGAAGGATTTTTCTTAATTGGGCGATATGATGTTTTAGGTACTGATGATTCAACAACTTGTTTCTTTATATCAATCATGTCATTTGAAATAATCTTTAACACTATTTGAAGACCTTCAAGATCGAATGGATCTTTCGAGACTTTCTTTTTGGAATCTTGACTAAATGTCACTTTCTTTGATTTCCTGTCTTTTATCTTTGATCGTTTTTCCAATGCTAAGATTCTTTTCTCTACAACAAGAGCTTCTTTCGTGTTTTATAAAAGGGTAGCTTTACCAACTCTATCTACAAAAATAGCTATATTAGAAGGTAAAGAAGAAATATACCACTCTATTTGTACATCAACAACAGGCTTGGAAGCGGTTGGGATTTTGTTTAATAACTTGTTAAATCTGGAGTTGAAATCTTTGATCCTTTCACTTGAATTTGTTTTTAGATTGGAAAGGACATTGATTAAATATGCAACAGTTCTATCATCTCCAAATTTTGCAAGAAAAACTTGTTCAAAAGTTGCCCAATCGGCAATAGATCCTGTTGGAAGCAAAAGTACCAGGATCCTGCAGATCCTTGTAAAGTATAAGGAAAAAATCTAACTACAATGTCTTCATGAGAAACTCCATTAAGATTCATGGCTAACATAAAATTATTGATATGTTCTTCAGCAGGAAGACCATCATCTGGATTATATTTAGGTATCCATTTTTCGGGATGATCTGGAAGAGGATTTGGATTTTCAATCAATACAACACCAGGATTTGTCCAAGGCCGATTAGCCATAATTGGATTTGAAGTTTGCGAAGATACAGAATTAGATCTAGAAGTAGGAGGGATGGATGTAGAACTTACAACTGGAACAATACTACTTGTGATAGTACTGATTGTTTGAGTAGAGGAAATGGAAGAATAAGAAGATGTAGATTGAGTAAGAGGATGCGAAGAAGTAACTGAAGGAAAATTTGATGTGACTTCACTTATATCTGACTTAGATTTGGATATAGAAATTTTTTTGCGATGTGATTCTATTGGAAACTCAAAAGGATGAATTCCAAGTCTTTCACTTTTGGATCGGGTTAATATACTAGTTTCTTTAAATAAAGAAGTGACACTTTCTTTAGAAGCTTTTGGATTAACAGGTTTTTCTGTAGAAATAGATATTCCTTCTAATTTATGAATTAAAGACTGAACTTCGGGAGACTCGGGAGTAAATTTTGAAGCAGATGAATGTCGAGATATTTCAGGAGATGAGGGAAAAGTTTCTACAATTTCCGATTTCTGAGTTGGTAATTTAGAGTTTGATCGAGAAGTTGTAGGATGCTTTTGGGGAGATCGAATTTTATGAGGGCTTCTAGTTTGAGGTTTAGATTTATATTCCATTCATAGTTAGGCCCTCCTTTTAGCACCAAAAATGTTGAGGCCTCAGAAATATGTGGCAACAACAAGGGGGATAACCACCCGTTCCAGACCTTAAAGCAGTTTCTTTTTCGTTTGTGATAGTGGCTCCGACCGGGTGTAATGGGACCAGTTTCCCAGATTTGGGTTTTTTTATGATTGTTGGGTTTCTCTCAAAATATTTTCATAAAGAATTACTAAAAAACTAAAACAAATTTATTCTAAAATTCAAAACTTTGAATTAAGTCTAATCCAATCTAACCCGTGATAATGCTAATTTTATGCGATCTAGAATGATATCTATTCAGTCTATGATGATTTAGATCAATCAAAGACTTAATAGAATTAATAATTTTTGTAAGATGATTCTTTTGAGAAATATTTAATCAAAAGAAGATGTGAAACATATTGCATATATTCTAATGATCATATATAAAAAAAATCAATTTCTATCTTTATATCATGCAATAGTGCAAATGATATTTCAAACATAAACAATTGATTTCATATATAATTCATGAAAGTTAGAATTATCACTAATGTTTAAAAAATAGTTTAACATACATGATAATAGTACCAGATTTTTTCCTGTTCATTTGATTAGCAATAATAGGCCACAATCAATCCTTCTATCAATAAGTCTTTCAAAGAATACAAAAGTGCATGAATAGTGATCAACAAAATGATATATAACTGAAAAGGCCGTGTTCCATTATTTTCTCAAGGAATCCACAAACTTACAATGAAGAATTCTTTGTAAATGTTCTCAATGAAATTCTGGACCCTTCTCTAAATGCACGAGAAGGGTTTAAATACTACATTAACTACTTACAAAAATAGTTTATACAAAATATCCTATGCAGTGGTTTCAAACAACCTTCCTCATTCCTAGTATCTAATTGCTGAAATTGAAATTATTAAAAAATAAATAACTTATAATCATGCCCGATGATAGATTACTTCCAGCTCTGCTTTTTTGCTCACAAATATCGGACATTGGCTGAACTTGTGGAGGCTTCCCGAACTACGTCTTCATCTGCCCAGTAAATATAGAATCATGCAAAAGTGGCTGCATTTTTTGTATGGAATCCAGAGAGAAATTCAATGTCATTACTTGAATATGCAGCTTAACCAGTAACTGCCAGTATGATTCCCAATCAGTCTTCTTCAGTTGTGCAAGCGTTTCTTCTCGGAGTTGACCTGTGTTTTTCCAAATTTTCTCTAAATTTCTGATATCAGGAATCGATTTGTGATTTCCTTCTTTAATCAAACCAGAGGTATGCAACATGTGGTTAATCATTTTGACCATACTCTTTGATATACATGTTGCTCTAGCTATGGCTAATTCTGCCATTCAATATAATCAGAAATTTTGGTATTGAGTTCATTAAACTCAATTCTCTAGTCAATGACTGTATTGGTCAACTGTTCAGTGATTTCCAAGTGTGGGATTATGTCTGACATTTGTAAGATAAACAAATTTTTTTGTTTTGAGAGTAAGGAATTTAATGCCAATGCTTCTTTTATGAATTCCTTTGCAGTGGAATACCTTCATATTTTGTAATATCTTCTCTCAATTCTTTAATCAATGTGTTTTTTCTAGATAAGTCATTTTCATGACTTATATTAAGCACTTCCATATCTTGCTGAAATTTGAGGAGTTGCTGTTCTACCTTCTGATTCAGACTGTTCCTTTCTTCATCTAGTTGCTGTTGTAGCTGCATGATCTTATCATCTTTTTTTTGAACCAAAATGGATACTTCGACTGCTTTATCCATCGTTGCAGTAGTGTATGCTCCAACAAATTGTGATAGCCGAGTCAGATTTTCAATTGGATTTGAAGGAGTGTCTTTCCATACAACTTCCATTACTTAATTTCCTGGGGGTGTTTCAATATTTATTCTTTTCCTCTATTTCCTCACTAAAAATTTATGAAGAGGGCTGTAGAATACATCAAGTGGAGGGATATTAGTCACCTTCAAAAAAATCTCATCAGTAGGAAACGCAGGAATTACTTCTGTATCTTGGGAGGTTATACCAGGACTTTCAATGATTTCTTTTGCTGAAATTATTTGTCCGTTTGGAGTTTTAAATTCTATATATTTCTATGAATATGATACCTCTAGGGTATTTATCAATGTGTTGCTAGCTGAAATCCATAATTTATCTAGTTCACTTTGATTTTATGAATCTGTTTGTTCTGTTCTGATTTCTTTTCTTGCTTCATTTATATAACTAGTAACCAAGACATTTTGAGGGATACATATAAGTCTTTGTTCTCTGTATTTATTGAATCTCTATAATTATTCTGGATTTAGATTCAATTTGACAAAATCTTGAACTTTTTCAAAAGTTCTAACAGATTGCAAATGTCTTCAAATATATCATCTATGTGTATGATAGGTTTGACTTTAACTGACTGAGTAAACTTGTTAGCAATATTCTTTGGGTTGAACTGCCTTGAGCGTAAAACGGGGAGCCTCAAAAGCTCAATCTTCTGACATTCTTTCAATGCATGATTGAAATTGCTAAGGGTGAATGTACCACATTGAATTGGAAAACTTGGACATAAGGATTTTTTACTATACTTCAAAGATTTGGTGAGTCCATTACCAACAGTTTGGTAAGTGACTTCTCTCGCCATTAATTTATTAGAAACATACAAAGGAAGAATATAAGGGGGATCAGAGCTTCCAAATACATTGATGTATGAAAATGATTCTTCAATAAAACATCTCCCTATCATTTGAAGGTCTGAAAGGGCTTCATTAGTGAACCTAGGGCTCACTTTGTCAAACATAAATTGATGTAACAGTAATAAAACTACATAACATAGCCTATGAAAATGTGGTGCATAATTATGCTCCCATATCTCTTTATGACTCAAATGAATAGTGGTGGGATCCTCGGGAGTCCATTTCCAAACCATAACTGGAAAACTGGTAGAAAAACAGATAGCATCAAAAATATATGCACTCATGAAAAATTGGGGGATGGGTTTTAAGGAAGACGCTCTTGTCTGGCGATATTCGTTAATTTCTTTAGCTAGATTTTCAGAAAGAATGGTTTCCCAATTCATGATGTGGGAATTAACATAGGAATCAATCAGGGGAAGCTAATTTATGGAGAATTTGGTATTATCAGGGAGACCATATAATCTGCATAGCATTGTGGCTGCAAAATTGTAGGGATTTTCCAGTGAGGCGATAGGATACATACCTAATTTCTCATGTTTTAACTTGTTATCCAGTTTCCTCCAACCTTGAATTGTCTTGAAAGGGTCCTCATTCTTCTTTGCAAATTTCTCAACAAATCTATTATCATAGATGTCTTTTGGGTTGGGTAGCTTGTACATGGCTTTCAAATCTTTAGCTCTGAAAGAACCTAAGATCCCATTCTTAGTGATTATTAATTTTCTATCCTTGATTGTTGAATTTTCCAACACCCACCTAATCATGTCGGTATATGGTAGAAGAGTGGCCCTTTTTGCTATCCTATGAAGGAAGGAGCATGCAATATCTTTAAACTGTAAATTTGAAGGTGTTGTATCATCAACAGTTGCCTTGACCTCCACCACTTCAGGTTGTTTGTCTTCGAGAATGGTATAGATAGCTTGCCACTTTGTAGCACCTCCATCAGCAGTGCAGACTGTATCTGAGACTATTGGCGGCATTTCTATGTATTCCACTTCTGCAACAGTCTGTTTGCTGTGCTTTTGCATTACTTTGCGGATGGAAATATCTTGAAGGAAAATCCTTATTAAAATAAAGTAATGATCAAATGATGGAAGATATATTACCTACTATGCTTGTTATTACTTACCCTATTTACAAGCTCAGTTGGCCGTAGCTCAGCCCTCTCAGGCAGGTCCTTCTACCCTTTACCCTCAAGTTTTGGGTCTATAGACTTTGTCTCCCTAGGCTGGTTTACAACAACCATCTGTATCGGGAATTCCTCTACCACAGGCAAGTTTACCCTTGTATGGGACGTCACAAGCTTCTATTGGTCCCATCTATTCACAACTTGGTCCAAATTATTCTGGTTTGGGTTATGATCCTGGCGGGTAATAACCATATTATCAAATCTCGTGGCAGGCACAACCTCCTCCTCTATCAAAACCACAACATCAATTCCAATATTATCAAACCTATCCTGGACTTGGTCAATAGGCCTATGCTGGGATTTTTCAACAAAAAGCTTATCAAGGTTCTGGTCAACATGCATATCAAGGGTTTGGTCAACAAAATTACCCCTATCAAGGTCACCAGCAGCAGATTCCTTATGCTGGTGCACAACGGCCTATTTCCCAGGAAATTCCATCTTACCCTGGTTAAGCTCAACGTGATCTAAACCGATAGTTTCTTTTTGTTACAACACTAGAGTTACCCGATTTAAAATGGCTCACTAATGATCCCATTCATTATTCACCTTGGTGGCCAGTGATTCCTCATAAATTACCCTCTGATATTCCAAAAATCATTGGAAACTTTAGAGAAGATCCATCTATGCATGTTATGACTTATCATTTATGGTGTTACTCAAACTCCTTAAATGATGATTCTGTTAGACTGTATTTTCTAGCGAACGCTCACTAGTTCGGCTACAAAGTGGTATATTGAATTACCACGAGCTTCTTTCGATAACTTCATGGCTTTGGCCACTACTTTTCTAACCCACTTCTAGTTACCCATCATATATGAAATTGGAACATAAATTTTGACCAACTTTAAATGGGCGACTGCTACTCACATATCATATCACATACATGAGTGTTATCATCATCGTTGAATGGTTAAAACCTTTTTTTCATATTAGAATTTAGCTGAATTTTTTATAAAGTACTTGTTGCCATGTATCACCGAGGACGTGGCCAAAGGCGGTGTTGTAACTGAAGATCAAGTAATTTCTTGTGCCTAGAATCTGGATTTGATTTATACTTAGTCTGGCACACTATGAAAAAATTTCGAATGCACCATGACCAAATTTTACTATTCCTCCTCTTCCATCTGTTAAGGACTCGCATGCCGATGGCAATGTGATTGGTTCTTCCAGCACTCAGCCAGCAAGTAGACCAAATTGTTTCCACACTTGCTGTGTCTAATCAAATCCTTGTTGAATCTGATCCTACGTCTTCTTCCGAAATACATGTCGTGTCATCTGACAAGGAAAAAAGTGACAAGCAACCTGGAAGTAAGAAGAAAGGAAAAGCTAAGAAAAAACAAAATTCACATATGATACATCCAATACTTCTCGGAAACCTCGTTATCCATGTTTGATATGTAATGAGGAGAATTTTACGCGAGACTGTCCTCACCGCTTAGAAGTCTCGAATGTTATTAATACTTCTACTACATCTGCTGTGTTGATAGACCCTTTTCCAAATTTGGAAACACATATGGTTGGTACAGATCCTACTTCTAGTTCACAAGTGTGTATGTTATCCGCCACTAAGCCCAAAACTGATGTTTTGGTGTCCAATCGAAGTAAATATTATGGTAATCCTCTTTCGTCGTCGAATAGTCAGGCTACAGATCAACCTACTACTTCGACTTCGTCTAATTCAATTTCGTCGCCTATTATTCTTGATTCAACAATAAAGCCACCAAAGGGAGTCATTCATAAATCGACTTTCAACCCTCAAGCTCGTGCAGCTCCAAATTATAACGTAGTCGAAGATATGGCTCAGTCACCTTCTACTATGTCGATGCTTGAGGTTCTTCAGAATTGTCCCTCCCAAAAGCAAGCTTTGTTGTCATTGATTGGTGGAATCGATCTGATGGACTCTAATATTGTGGCATTTAACCAAGCAAGCTATGTGCCACAATTGTCGTCACAATTAGCATTTTTTATCCAAGTAAATGTCATGAATCACCTCATTCATTGGACTATTATTGATGAAGGTTCATCTACTTGTATCATGTCTATGAATTGTTGGAAGTCACTTGGCTCGCCACGTTTATCACAATCACCTACGACGTTGAAAGCCTTTGACAGTTGTACATATAAGCCTTGTGGAATTCTCAAGAACTCAAAAGCTCTAACAAGGGGAAAACTATTACTATTTAAGTTGAGGTCGTCGACGGACTCCTTGACTACAATATTCTACTGTGAAGACCGTGGTTTACGCTTGCGATATGGCGAACTTTGCGATCGGCGACTTCGCATGATCACCTTCCCCCATAAGGGTGGTGTTGGTTTTGGAATCAACACTTAAACTACTTCAAGTGCTCAACTGCATACATCCTAAAATCTCAAGGAAATTAAGACGGTTTATGAGATTAGTAGGTGGTTTAAACTCGCATTCACTGAAAAGAGATTTCAGTCAAATCCACTTTTCTACTGATGAGGGTATTGGTTCTGGTGTGGTAGAAAAAGAGTGAGTTTGTAGCCTATGAGTGGAAGAGAATGTGAAATAGAAGAAGAAACAATGGGTCTGGAAGGTAGAAATCCACTGCTTTTGGTAGAAAATAACAAAAGTAGAAATTTGTCAATATTTCAACAAGAGAAAGCTATTTCTAGACTTACAATATTATCATTGAAATATCATGGAAGATAACTATTATAAGTGATGCTCTTTACACTGTCATCATGTATGTTTTATCAAAAAATCTCACTGTGTGAGACTAATAAAATTTGATAAAAAACATGAACATGTCAAGAGATAGATAAAAACACATAATAGTATGAGTGATTACAAGCTACCACTGAAGATAATAAGATATGGAAACATAAGAGAAGATTAATAATACACACACCAGATTGATAATAATTCCTCGAAAGTTTCTTCAATTTTATTCACTGAAAAGAGTACTGATTATATGAGCCAAGATTCTAAAATCACCAACCAGCCTCTTTTACATCGCAGTTTATCACATATATACAAAAATAATAAACTGTCATCTCCACAAAAGGAGTAAACCCGTTCTCAAAAGTTATTATGATCTCGTGCAAGAGATGAAGCTTATCCTAACACTTTAATAAAAAGTGCTATGACATAATGAAAATAAACATCATCAAGGCTAACAATTCGAAGTGGTTTGTATGATGTGGCATTCTATGGGAATACTCCTCTTCTGTTCTGGTGAAACCAACTCCACAAAAAGTGTAAACAGTAGTGAAAATGACGTGTGGTTGTTCCTTGAATGCTGCCTGGTGCCTTGTAGAAAAGTGCTGGTGTTGAGAGTAGTGGTAGAAAGTTGTTTCAGAGAAACTCTACCGCTGTTCCGCTGCTCCTTTCCTTCTTTGGTGGAAAACCCTTTGTAATGGCAGAAAACCCGAAACTTTTTGGATAGAATGGCAGAGGTTCATTGAATGAGATATTACAAAGAAACCCTTTGAAAAATGTTTAGTTGATAGGGGAGACGTGGAGTGGAATGAATGATAAGCAGGAGGAAAAAAAAATTTATACATATATTGCAATCGCAAATCGGAGTCGGAGCCTTTAAACTTAAGACACAAATGAGAGAAAATGTGATTTCCAATGGGGTGATGACATCACAAAGAAGTGGGGTCGATCACAAATCGTGCATCGAAAGTTTTATTATGAAAAAGAGGAGTTAAATGTTGAAACTGGCAAAGTGCGATGTGTGAGTAGGGGAGACGAAGGTGACGTGGCATAACAAATAGTGGGGTCGCCCCGCTCGATCACATATCGTGTTTTGAGGGAGCGGAAGTAATGCAGTAAGTGAAATTTGCGAAGATGCGATGAGAAAAGGTAGGTGTGGCCCTTTAAAT
This sequence comes from Pinus albicaulis, assembly GCA_034641835.2. NCBI lineage: Eukaryota > Viridiplantae > Streptophyta > Pinopsida > Pinales > Pinaceae > Pinus > Pinus albicaulis. Next base: position 349,002,582 of record CM076584.1, read on the forward strand.
GACTTTTCAAAGAGGAAAGTGAACATTTTCGTTAAATTATGGCGATATGATAAAAATATGCCTAAAGCATAAAAACAGATTTATAATGTATTTGAGGCGTATCAAAGGGAAGTATGGGTCCCAAAACATACCAAAAATCTCACGTCGCAAGTTTTTTAGGAGACTACAGTTGTAATATGAACGAAAGTTAAAACTGCAAAGAGTCGATTGCGATGAAAGGTAAGGGGTCCACAATGCTTATTAAGTACGGTAAGTTATATCATATGATATATGATATAACCAAGGTTTTTTTGTGGTGCGGGTAAAAGATATGATACAAGAAATATATGGTAAGATAAAAAAGGAAATATGATACGGCTATTGATGGGTGTGCGGAGCTGCTTTTTAACTATAAAAATTAGATTTTATGAGTTAAAAAAGGGTTTTGAAAAGGGAAATGAGAGGTTGGACTTCAGGTTTTTTTGGGAAAATGAAAGGTGAAAGAGGGAAAATGAAATGAATGAAGGTCGAAAAGAAATTTTTTCACCACTACACTTTGATAACGACACTTTCATCTTATAATCAAACTGAAAAGGCAGATTGATTCCTTGGAGAATGATGACCAGACTTTGAAAATATTTTGAAAAATTGCAATGCTAACAATGGATCCTATTGGGGATGAAGTCCTCCTGTGAGGCTTCAAGGACCGCAGACTCAGTGCCTTAAAAAAAATTTAAACTCAGAAGACTTCTTGAAAATTAAGACTAGGATTGACCATTGACTGGCTGGACTCAAGACTGACTATATATGGAGACACAAACTCCATTGAGCATGGAGTCTTATTGACACATCACATCGGATATTTACAATGGAATGACTCAAATGACTTTCTAAAAAAATAGCTTCTTAGGAAAATGACCATTGATTGGACCTCTAATCAGATGATCATCATCTAGATGTTTGAGCAGAAAAGTATTGTTTTCCAAAACTTCAACAATTCTAAATGGCCCAAACCATAGATTGTAAAACTTACCACGCTTTCCATGTTATTCTTTCCCAACATCCCAATGCAACACCAAATCATCCTCCTAAAATAACTGCCGATTTTCTCTTTTGTGTGTTTATGTGTTTGATCAGCTCTGCAAAGTTAGGAACAAAACGCCTCAGAAAATTGATTTTCCCTAAAAATGACTACAATTATTTTTTATTCCTTGGAAAACCAATCTTCTGAATAGCTTCTACTCTTCCCAGATCAATACAGATGCCATTTTCTGTTACAATATGTCCCAATAATTTCCCTTCTTGGACAACAAAGGATGACTTTTTTGGATTCAAGGACAAACCAAACTTTTTGCATTTGTCAAAAATTTGTCAAATGTTTCAAATGGTCTTCATTAGATTTTGAATAGACTGTGATGTCATCCAAATAGATGACTACAAATCTGTCTTTTTCTCCTGCAAAGTTAATATCCATTGCCCGCTAGAAAGTTGCGCTTGCATTCATCAGACCAAATGGCATTTTGTTGTGCATGCATGTACCCCAGGGTGTGGTAAATGTTGTATTTTCCCTGTCTTGATTGTCAACTGAAATCTGATTATAGCCTGAAAAGCCATCAATCATTGACAATCTTTTAGATCCTACAACTTTCTGCAAAATATAATCCATCTTGGGCAGTGGATAGTTATCTTTTAACGAACACCGGTTCAAGTTGCGAAAATCAACATAAATTCTTATCTCTGCATACTTTTTCCGAACTGGGACTATGTTAACTACCCAATTAGAAAATCTCAAAGGAAAAATTATCTTTGCTTCTCATAATTTTCTGATTTCTTTCTCAATGATTGGGAGCAACATGGGATTGATATGTCTGATTTTTTGTGCTACAGGCTTTGCATCTGTTTTCAAAGGAATCTTGTGCTCCATTATGCTTCTATCATAAGTTTTCAGCTCACTATAAGACCATGCAAAAATATCAGCGAATTCTTTCAACAACTTGATATATTTTGTTCTAATTTCAAGAGAAAGGAATTTCGACACTTTGACTAATTTTGGCTGATCCTCTGTGCCAACGTTACATTCTATTGTACTTTCTCCATCAACTTTACTTTCAGGCTTGAGAAAAACATCATTATTATCAAACAATCTTTCTAGAGGAACTAAGCCTTCAGGAATATAGTTAGTTTTCAGATTTACAATGTTCTTCCCAGCCATGGTTTTCTTAAAAGGTCTGCTATTTTGATTTTCAATAATGTCCTTCTTATCATCAATTTGTATGTCTGCAAACTCTTCAACACACCAAAAATTTCTGAATTTCCTTGTCATCCTCAATACTTGCCAGTATTTGATGTTATCAGGAATTGAAGGCTTGTTTTTGATTTGAACATCATATGTTGCCTTGACATCTAGAGGAACTTTGAAATTACTAGCAGTAATAGCTAGTGAATCAACCATTTGATTTTCTTCTCTAGTGACAAAATTTATATTAAATGCTGAAAAGTAATGCTCAATCAAATCCCAGATTTCATTCCTATAATTCTTCAATTTGGAAATTTTCACTTGGTAATTGTTTCTCACCTGCTTAATCACCAACTCTGAATCACCAAGAGCAATTAGATGCTCTGCTCCCAAATCTTTCGCTGCTTTCATACCCAACACAAGTGCTTCATACTCAGCAATGTTGTTAGTGGTAGCAAATTGCAGTTTATATGATATAGTTACCCTTTGCTGAGTGGGAGAAATGAGGACTACACCGGCTCTAGATCCTTCTCTTGATGAGGCTCCATCAAAATACAATTTCCAGATCTGTCCTCCTTCTAAATGCTGCTCATTTGTACGTTGAAAGTGTTGTTTTTCACTTATTTCAGGCTGGAAATTGTTATCATCGGCAGCAAGGTGTAGTGTTGATGACCCCAATTCCTTTTCTTCAGCATATATGGTATGGTTTGAAGGATTATGCTGATCACTAATGATTTAGGCCATTTGGGTTTCCCTATACAGCCTTCTGAATTCTCGTCCAAACACTGGGATGGTGGCATATGACATGTCCATCTGAAAGGTACCTCCCAATTTTTTAGACCAAGATATGGAAAGTAGCATCCCAAATCTAGAAGGAATGTCTGCAACTACAAGGTCCATCACTAAGCTCTTCATAGGCAACTGGGTAAGGGAAACAACCAAGTCTTTGATCACTCCTAAACACTTGAATTTTTTGGAATCAAAGGTGTATAGGTCATGGTATTTCTTGGTGATCTCTAATCCTAATTCATCCATGACCTTTTTTGGCATCATATTATGAGAAGCTCGAGAATCTAACAGGAAATTATGGAGTAATTTGTCATGTATATTGAGTGATAGGTAGAAAGGTGGTGAGATGTCATCATTTTTATTTTGGACATGACAGCCTAGATAAATAGTGGGATGCTCATCCTCAAGGTTGAATGAATCAGGAGCGAGAGGTGGTTGTAGAAGACTTTTAAAAGACTCTTTATATGCTGGATTTTTCAACAATTCCAGAAGTGGGACTGGAATTTTGATTTTATTCAATTCAGATTTGAAGCTGAAATAAATTGGAACTAATTCCTTATTTTTCACGTAGTGATTTTTACAATTGGGGCAGAATTTTGAGGTGGAGGAAGCTCATTGACCTTGGCCTTCTATTTAGCAGCTTGATTATCTGAATCTGATTTTTGTTGAGGTTGCTGAACATGGCCTTTGGACCTCAAAGGATAATTTATGTTTTGAAATTATTGTTGTTTTTGATCATTTTGTGCATAAATTTGGGCATTCACATCATTAGAAAACAAACAAATCCTTGATTGGTATTCATATTCTTGCAATGTCAAACATGTTGACTGTGAAGTTTCTCCCACAAGGTTTATTCCTTCATTTTCTTCTTCATTTTCTTGATGCTCTTCTTCAACAAAATTATTCAAAGGAGGCTGAACATTTTGATCATCAACATTCCTCCTTGGGCGCTGTAGGATTTGTTGAGGTTGAAAATGCCTCCTGAAGGGAGCTTGATTTCTATTGGCCTCATTCTGATTGGCTCTAGTAGCATGTTTGTTTTCAAACTCTAATTTTGTCATCTTAGAATCAATTTCCTTTATCAAATTGGACATTTGATCAATCTTTTCTTCTGCTATAAGAGATTTAGAGGAAGAAGGTTTTTCTTCTTTCATTTTCTTTTCTTCTTTTGCTACTTTCTCTTCCTCCATTTTCCACTTATTAAATGCCATAATATTAGAGCGCACTCCAATTGTAGCCTCTTGCATATCCATCAATGTCTTTGCTTTCTCAGCCCTCAACCATAAAGTAAACTCATAATATAAATCATTTGCAAAATTTATCATAGCTGTGGTCTCAATAGGTTTAATTTATTCAAGAATTTTCTGATAAATCTTATTAAACCTCTTAGTAAAATCAACCAATGACTCATCTGCCTTCTTCTTTAGAGTTCCAAATTCCGTAAGGTAGTACACATAGTATTTCCTATCACCCCATTGCTTCACAAATATCTCCTCCAATTCATCAATTCCTGTTATTGAGTTTGGAGGAAGACTTCTAAACCATTTACGAGCTTCACCATCCAAGCTCTGATCAAAGAGTCTTGACTAGACATCTTCATGTTCAATATTTTGATTGTCAGCATAACTATAGAAAGCCACTAAATGTTCCACAACAGAAACTCCTTCTCCCTCCCTGGTGTATTTTGGAAGATATTTCAAGTAATCTCCTTGAGTAAGTGGATTCAAGGGTTGAGGGAGAACAAGTGGTGCATATCTTGCAGCAACTATACATTTCATCCTTGTAAGGGCAGGCTAAGCCATATTTTTCTGATGTACAGGTTATGTATGACTAGTTGATGTAGCTATTTGGGAAACAGGAATTAAAATTGGTGAATTCTGATTCTGATTTAGGACAACAGAAAATTGGAAATATTGAGCTGATTCTTCGTAGATTTGGAACTGAAAAGAGTGGATTTTCAAAAAGATGAACAGAGGATGTCTTGACTTCTCCTTCTATAGAAGAATAAGATTAAAAAGTTATCTCTTGAGGGGATTGAGTTAATTCATATTTATTTTGCTGATCAAGGAATCGGAAAATTTGAAATTAAGGCCTTTTGGAACACTCTCTTCTAGTGGATGAGAAGATGACCCAACAACTGGATTTGTAGAAAAAGGGAAATAATCTTGTTGAGGGGTGATAAGAGACTGGTATTCATGATGAATTTGAAGGAAATCTAAAATAGTCTTAAAATATTCTTCAGTCAAAACATCCCTATGAAGAAAAGGTGTAATAGCCAATACTTGTTCTAATTACCCTTCAGTCAGCACAAACTCTTCTGATTTCTTATCAACACTTAAAAACTGAAATTTTTCCTCTTTGACTGGAATAGTACTTATCTCAGATTTACTAGGTGATAAGTGAGAAAAACATTCAGCTGAGCCTAGGTTAACAAAATCTACTTTATTTTCTAGAGAAGTAGGTTCAAGTTGATATTTTTCAGCAGAATCTTTTGAAACTAAAAATTCATTTGATTATAAAGTAGATGAAGGTACCTTTTTCTTTGGAACGTAATTTTTGTGTACCTTCTTCACTGATTGACATGTGGGCTCAACTGATCTATGTTTTCCTTTTGCATATTTAATGATATTATCTAGGTCAGCAACTGGAGTCACAGTAGGAGATCTTTGACTCCTCCTTGTAGAAGGAGGTCTTGAAACCCATCTTCCTCTTTGTGGAGTCGCCAGGTGAACTAATTTGAAATCTTCTTCAAGTGACCAATTCTGGTTCACCATCAAGAATTTACTATCAACAATTAAAAACAAGAGACTCGGGAGAATACTTCGTTTCAAGGCCTTCGTCTCTCGGCAGATGCACCAAAATATGTTGGCATTGGAATCAACACTTGGACTGCTTCAAGTGCCTGACCAAACACATCCTAAACTCTTAGGAAATTTAATGATTTGGTTTATGATATTGGTAGGTGGTTTAAACGCCTATTCACTGAAAAGAGATTTCAGTCAAGTCCACTGTTCTACTAATGAGGGTATTGGGTCTGATGTGGTAGCAAAAGAGTGAGTTTGTAGGCTATGAGGGGGAGAGAAGGTGAAATTAAAGAAGAAACAGTGGGTCTGCAAGGTAGAAATCCACTACTTTTGGTAGAAAATAACACAAGTAGAAATTTGTCAATATTTCAACAAGAGAAAGCTATTTCTAGAGTTACAATATTCTCACTGAAATATCAAGTAAGATAACTGTGATAAGTGATGCCCTTTACATCGTCATCATGTATATTTCATCAAGAAAGATCACCGTGTGAGACTAATAAAATTCTGATAAAACACATGAACATGTCAAAGGAGTCATAAAAACACATAACAATATGAGGGATTACAAGCTACACATTGAAGATAATAAGATATGGAAACACAAGAAGAAGATTAACAATACACACGCGGATTGATAATAAGTCGTCGGAAGTTTCTTCAATTTTATTCAATTTGAAAAGAGTAATGATCATATGAGCCAAGATTCTAAAATCACCAACCAAATCAATTTTACATGCAAAGTTTATCACATATATACAAAAATAATATACTATCATGTCCGAAAAAAGGAGTAAACTCGTTCCCAAAAAGTTATTACGATCTCGTGCAAAAGATGAGGCTTATCCTGAAAACTTTAACTACAAAGTGCTATGACATAATGAAAAATAAACAACATCAAGGCTAACAATTCGAAGTGGTTTGTATGATGTGGTTGTCTATGGGAAGACTCCTCTTCTGTTCTGGTGCAACCAATTCCACAAAAAGTGTAAACAACAGTGAAAATGGCGTGTGGTTGTTCCTTGAATGTTGCCTAGTGCCTTGTAGAAATGTCTTTGGTGCTGAGAGTAGTGGTAGAAAACTATTTCAGAGAAACTCTTCTGCTGTTCCACTGTACCTTTCCTTCTTTGGTGGAAAACCATTTGTAATGGCGGAAAAATTGAAACTTTTTGGATAGAATGGAGGATGTTCATTTTATGAGATATTACAAATAAACCCTTTGAAAAAGGTTTAATTGATAGGGGAGAGGTGGAGCGGAATGAATAATAAGCAGGAGGAGAAAACATTTTCGACATATTTCGCAATCGCAAATTAGGGTCGGAGCATTTAAAATTAAGACACAAACGGGAGAAAATGTGATTTGCGATGGGGTGATGACGTGGCAAGGAAGTGTGGCCGATCGCAGGTCACACATCGGGAGTTTTATTATGAAATGCAAAAGTTAAGTGTTGGAATTGGCGAAGTGTGATGTGCGATGAGATGGAGGTGACGTGGCATAAAAAACAGTGGGGTTGCCCGCAGATCACACCTAGCGAGAAAAGTTCACAACAAGTTCTACAATTTCATGATGGTATCAATATTTTAGTATGGTTCTTCAAATCATTTTTTCTTCTATGCTTGAGTTGGATGATGTGGAATTCCTTAAGGTCCACCTTCCAATAGGTCTTGTCCCATCGACCTCAACACCTTATCAGAAGTTTTCAGGGAGCGGAAGTGATTGCGGTAAGTGAAATTTGTGAAGATGCAATGCGAAAGGGTAGGTGGGGCCCTTGAAACGAATTTTGAAAGCGGAAAGTGAACATTTTGGTTAAGTTATGGTGATATGATAAAAAGACGCCTGAAGCATAAAAAATGATTTATAACGTATTCTAGGCGTATCAAAGGGAAGTATGGGTCCAGAACCATAACACAAATCGCACATCACAAGTTTTGTAGGAGACGACAGTTGTAATATGAAAGGAAATTAAAACTGCGAAGAGGCGATTGTGATGAAAGGTAAGGGGTCCACAATGTTTTTTAAGTGCGGTAAGTTATATCATATGATATATGACATAACCAAGGCTTTGTTGTGGTGCGGGTAAAAGCTACGATAGAAGAAATATATGGTAAGTTAAAAAGGAAATATGATATGGTTGTTGATGGGTGTGCGACGCTACTTTTTAACTATAAAAATTGGATTTTATGAGTTAGAAAAGGAGTTTTGAAAAGGGAAATGAGAGGCTAGACTTTGGGTTTTTTTTGGGAAAATGAAAGGTGAAAGAGGGAAAATGAAATGAATGAAGGTAGAAATGAAATTTTCTGATCACTACACTTTGACAGTGACACTCTCATCTTATAATCAAACTGAAAAGGCAGATTGATTCCTTGGATAATGATGACCATACTTTGAAAATATTTTGAAAAATTGTAGTGTCAACAGTGGCTCCTATTAGGGATGGATTCCTCCCTATGAGGCTTCAAGGATTGTAGACTCAGTGCATTAAAAACATTTGAAACTCATAAGACTTCTTGAAAATTAAGATCAGGGATCAACACACCTGATCGTGACTAAGATTGACTATATATGTGGACATAAATACCATTGGGCATGGAGTTTATTGACACATCACACTGGATATTTACAATGGAGTGACTCAACTAACTTACTAAATAAGAACTTCTTAAGAAAATGACCATTGACTGGGCCTCCAGTCAGTTGATCATCATCCAAATGTTTGAGCAGAAAATTATTATTCTCCAAAACTTCAGAAATTCTAAACGGCTCAAACCACAGATTGTCGAACTTACCAAGATTTCCATGGTCTTCTCTCCTAAAATCCCAACGCAGCACCAAATCATCCTGCTAAAATAATTTTTTATTTTATCTTTTGTCAAAAACATATTTGACTTTAGTCTGATACTTCTGTGTTTTTTTTTTTCTAAATAATTCTAATTCTATTTATATAACATAAAAATATAGAACGACTGCAACTTTAGCTGAGTGAGCCTGAGAGCTGGGTTTGAAGGTCAAAAAATACTTGGTTTTGGACTGCCCGAGCTGAGGAAACCAGTCCCTTAGATGCATGTCTAGCCACCCTCAGAGGGGAAACCAGCGTTAAGTTCAGAAAATATAACCATGAAAACAAAAATTGACTTATGAAGATAATCTTCCCCTCTCGCAGCAAAGGAGATCTAAACATAAACACAAAAAACAACCCATGTAACCCGAGCTTTAGAATCATGTTCCAGCAGAGGTTGTCATGGTTACTTGTCATTAGCAGGAGAGGGGGGTTCCTCCACAATGCAGCATATGTACTCGTCGCTACGGCCATCTTCGTCTTCAATGGTTGCATAAGTGGCTTTACCAGCAACTTCCTTCACCTGTTCCTGTTCCAACGGCGCATTCTTATCCTTGGTAGCAACTTTTTCCAGAGGGGACTGAGATGCAGGAGCATCAGTGGGGTTGAAGATTGTTGCTTCCTCTCGGAGGGTGACGGTAATGAAAGAAGTTATTACAGGCCTATCCATTGTACATGAAAATTGGAATTCAGCTCTTTGGGAGGTTTGGCAGAGAGGAATTTGAGCAGATGGAGTGGAGACAGGGGTAGCAAAGGGCTGAGAGACTGGTGGAAAAGGAGGCGCAACATGGTGAGACTGGGAGCCATAGGTGAAATGTGCTTGCCCAGCAAGGCTGGCTCTTCCCATTTTTCTCCGAGTTTCTAGATAATGGTTGTGAGAGAAGTCCTCAGAGGAGGAATTTGTTTAGTGAGGACCCGGAGCGTAATTGCTCGGCCCCAACCTACCTCGATGATCATCCTTTGCCTGGAGCTGAGGCATTTCAAGGAAGGAGCTCAAAGCTAGGGACTGTAATGCGGACGGGGATGACACTGGGGAAACAAGTGTTCAACACACACATGGTGTGGGGAAAGATAAACGCACACAACACAACAATAAACTCAAGACAATGAAGGATAAGCGTGAGGCTTTCTTATTTTTCCATTATACATGATGTACATTTATAACACAATGGTGTGACTCTTGGTTTCATATTCCAAGGTCACTTGGACTCCATTGTGACTTTTCGCATTCCACACCTACCCATGTAGGATTAGGTGTTCCAACATCCCCCCTTAATCCGAAGGGGTATGTGTGAGTCCAAGAAGAGAGTTGTAATAAAAATCTACAAAGTATGCATGGCAACACTTGGGCTGAATCAACTCTCTGAAATGTTGGAAAAAAGAGGTAGTTTAAGGATGACCACCAACACTGGAACGCAAAACTTGTTGCAGTTCCCAGAACTCTTCCAAAACTGGAAAGAAGCTGAAGGCTTCTGCTAGAGGAATTGCCCCTCATAAAAAAGGGAGACCTTCAACCTGAAAGAAGGGAGGTCTACTACCTGTGATGGTTTTAGGATTACCAACAACTCTGGAATTCTTGAAGCATTTTCTGGAACTCAACTAAACCTGGCAAGAAGCTGAAGGCATCTGCTAGAGGAAGTGTTCCTCATTTATGAAAGGGAGACCTTCAACCTAAAAGAAGGGAGGTCTATGACCTGTGGTGGTTTAAGGTTGTCCACCAACCAAAGATGATGGTTTAAGGTTGTCCACCAACCAAAGGCATGCTCATGGGCATCCGTGTCTCTGGCTACATCTCTGAATCTGGAATGACAAATTGTGGCTCAAGCTCGCTTGAATTGCTGTGTCTCTGGCTAGAACTCTGAACATGGAATAAGAGATTGTGGCTCAGGCTCGCTTGATTTGACTTCGAAGCTTGTACATGACCACCATTTCCCCCCCTGTCAGGGACAAGGTGAGATGATGGCGAAAAATCAACTGCAAGTTTTCTCAATATCCACGAACAAATTCTCACATGTGTCTTAAACATCTTCTTGGCTGCTGATGCCCATTTCCAAGAAGTGATCCATCCAAGATGAATCTTTGTTCTTGCAGGAGGCTTGTTTCTGAAGCATCTGTGTGAAGAATGGTTGTGCCGACCATAGTGCTTGCATGGATGAAGATCAAAAAAATGATCTTTCATATGGCCAACTCGATCACAGTGTTGGCATTTTACAATCTGTGATTGTTGTTGTGGAGCAGGATCTGGAACAGCTGCAGGTGAACTGTCATATAGGAATCCGAAAATCTGAAATATGATGGGCTTGGTGTAGTCTGGAATATGAAAGGTCACATCCTTGTCATATCCAAGACCAGTTCGGTGCTTGTTGTGGACAAGCTCTTCCCAAGGTCTGATGATGGGCTTGAGAATTGCAGGTTGAGCTGTTGCATCTGCATGTACATATGCTTTAGTACAAGGAAATGAATGAGGTTCAACTGCAACTTTATCTTCTTTCTTCTGGTGAGAGTCTTTCACAATATTCTGAACAGAAACAGGTTCAAAATGGTGACTCTTTTGCTTTAATTCTTCTTGCTGGAGCTGAGATTCAAGCTGCAAAAACTCAATCTTGTCTTGTGCATCTTGCAAACAACTTTGAATGTTACAAAGAGCATCCTTGCTCATTTTTATCATGTCATCAACATTGGAATGAATGAGGTTATTCAAGAAATCTAATGCCTCATTTATTTTAGCCATTTTAAACAACTTAGGCTCAAAAAATGAAAGGGTGTCGGCTTCAACCGAAAATGCACCCGTTTACAATGTGATTCAATCTTCTTCTTTTTTCGAATTCTATCCTTTCAATGGTTTGTTACATAACAATGTTGAAATATCACAAGATGTAGCAGACGGTGTGAGAGCACAATTTCAATCCAAATGACAACAATAAAATGTCTATCACAGCTACTACAAAATCCCAAGAAAAAAATATCGCGATCCTTTATCTAAACACCAATGCTCTCAAAGAAAATCCCTGAAAATCCCATCAATAATGACACTATGAAAACCGTGTCCAAGCAAGGGACAAATTTATTGACTTCAATGCTAACAAATGTAGCATACAAATGCGAGTTTGACATTTAGGCAGGTCGCATAGTTAGAGAAATGCCATACAATTTTTGCAGGATGAAACTATCTCGACTTTTTCTTCAATGTTTTACTGGAGATAATAACCACGCCCTCAGGACTAGCAATGGAAATGGAAACAAACTAGAGCAGTTCCCTTACATTTAATATAAATACACAGAGAATTAATGAAATAGAGGAACCTAGGACTTTTGCCTCAATAATAGCTTCCACAATATCAGTTGAAGATGGAGTGTGACTAGCAATGTAAATTCAGAATTTACAAACCCAAACTAATGTTTATCGTGCCACTTATTTTACTGTGGGATTTGGCCGACGCAAATCTAGAAATGATGGAAAACACAACCAAGTCTGTGCCCTGCTCGAGGCAATCCTCCTCTGTGTATCAGTCCTTTTCTTTAGTAATAAATTGCCAGCAGTTCGTCCCAATACAATTTCAACAGACCAACTCTAATAAGGGTCACGACCTACCTAGAATTTGTTAGCAACCTCCAGCACCGAGGTTTGTTCCAAACAATGAACAAAAAACACTAAAACTCGGTCTTCAAAAATTTGAGCTCAACGCAAGAAGCTGATAACGCTTTCAATAGATACCATTCTCAATTCAACGTATGAGGTAACTTTAGGTTCGACGCACTTTACGCAGAGGTATTAGCGTACTGTTACACATAATTCAACCCAGAGATACCACTGAGAGAGCTTGGACTGCGACTTCACAATCTTATTTCATCCCATTAAAGTGCATGCCACTTCCATTTTGAATCCACCGAGTTCTCGCTTTGCGACGCATAGTGAGGAGCAAAGGGAGTTGAGCGGGTGCATTGAGAGCCGTGGAGTTAAAGGGCCATTGGGAGTAGAGGTGGGAGGCCAAGCACATAGGAGGAGTTGGCAGCGGAGAGAGCGTGGAGGGAGATGAAGCGGTGTGTAACGCAGTGTTTGAAGGCTGCGAGGGGAGGAGGGCCGACTGCGCAGATGAGTCGAGGAATGTTGCATTAACAAATCCAATTGCGTAGTGGCCAAAGGGTCTTGTAGAGAATAGGTGACTTGCACAACACATGTGGATTTGTGCTGAGAACTTGCTACTGGTCATGATGAATTGCACTGTCTCAATCATATTGTGGGCAATGTAAAAGTTGACAAACAAACGACAAGCAAGGGATATAGTTGACAAGTTTACTAATTTAGAAGCATAATTGCGGGAAGTGGAGCCCTTGAGGGATGAGGTTATGCAATTACGTGGTGATACTAAAAATATAAGCGCCTCTCATCAAGAATTGTCAGCGCAAGTGCAAGCTCTCAATTGAGACTTGACTAGAGAAAAAGATGATCTCCAGCAGGTTCCTCCATTGAAGGCAGGGCTTGACAATTTACATCAGGAATAAATACGATCCAGGATGCCGATTGATTATGAAAAGAAGGCAAATAATGAGAACCATACTGTACACATATTTTAAATCCTCATGATCCAAATGGCGGGAAGAAATTTTTTACCACGCCATGCTCTAAAAGCTGGTTCACGTGGCTTCCTTCTTGATCTTGGTCCAATTCGTGATGGTCCTTTCAGGCCAAGATCTCTACCTCATCCAACCCATAAGAGAGTGTCGAGAGGGCCAAAGCTCATATAAATCTCATACCATAACACAACAGTCGCACCTCACTTGCTCAATTTGTAGTAGGGCCAGAGTACGCCGACTCTGATACCATGTTCAACACACACATGGTGTGGGGAAAGATAAACACACACAAAACAACAAGAAACTCAAGACAATGAAGGATAAGCATGTAGCTCATATTTTCCATTATACAAAGATGTACATTTATAGTACAAAGGTGTGACTCTTGGTTTCATATTCCAAGGTCACTTGGACTCCATTGTGACTTTTCGCATTCCACACCTACCCATGTAGGATTAGGTGTTCCAACAATAAGAATGGCGCAGCTAGCTTAGCACGGGGCCGAGAATTCTTGTAATAAAGCATGCTCTAGGTGAAATGAAAATCCGACAGAGTTTTGATGCAATAGAGCAGCACACTACGTCTCCCTGTATGCAATCGAGCACTTGGCTCGGCACAAACAAGAGGACAGAAGTAGCTCTGCGGAGCAGGAGACCGACAAATGGGGAGGGAATGAACCGAATTGCTATGAATCGACGTCATTAAAAACCAGAGGGGCGGAAAATATTGGCGGTGGAACGAAATGATAACCCAAATGCTGAGCAGGTTGGCAGTATTTAATGACGGATTAATGCGCCTGTGGGTGGCCATATGGCCACAACATGCGCTCAATGTCAGGATCCACCCAGGGACGAACGTCCCATCCGTTTCAATTGACATCCGCATCCAGAACTGATACTTCTATGTTTTATCCATCAATGATTCTCTAATTTGGTGTGCCTCTATCAACTGCAACATTCTCCTTTGTATTGGATTTTTATCATCAACTTCATCTTGCAGGAACTTCATCACAGCAATATATAATTTCAAAGGCATTACAACATCAATACCATATACAAGCTGAAATGGAGACGTTCCAATTGATTTTTTACCACTTACCCTATCTGCCCAAAAATCATGTACCAGTTGAATGTCCCAATTTCTCTTATTTTCAGGCAACATTTTCTTAATAATCCTCACCAAACTTTTATTGGATGATTCAACTAATCCATTGCCTTGAGGGTAATAAGGCATGGAATGAGGCATTAAAATTCCATATTGCTGCCAAAAGCTGTACATATTAGCAGACTTAAAGGCCATTACATTATCAATTACTAAATTTTGTGGACAACCAAATCTTGACATAATGTTTTCCAACAAAAAATTGATAATTACCATATCAATAGCATTCCTGGTTGGTACAACTTCAATCGATTTATTAAAATAGTATGTAGCTGTGAGAATCCATTTACGCTGTCCTGGTGAAGGTGGATGGATTTCACCGATGAAGTCTAACCCCCACTGCTGGAAAGGAAAATCTGCGGAAATAGGAATAAGTGGTAATGGTAGCAATTTCTGTTTTCCAGCAAACTTCTGACATTCAACACAACTCTTGAATTTGGAAAAAACATCAGAGAAAAGAGTTGGCCAATAATAGGACAACAGAAAATTGGAAATCTTGAGCTGATTCTTCAGGCTTTGGAACTGAAAAGAGTGGATTTTCAAAAAGATGAATAGAGGATGTCTTGAATTCTCCTTCTATAGAAGAATCATATTCAAAAGTTGTCTCTTGAGGGGATGGATTTAATTCAAATTTATTTTGTTGAGCAAGAAAATCAGACAAGTTGAAAGTTAGGCCTTCAGAAACACTCTCTTCTAGTGGATGAGAAGAATATGACCCAACAACTGGATTTGGAGAAAAAGGAAAATACTCTTGATGAGTGGTGATAAGAGACTGGTATTCAGGATGAGTTTAAAGAAAATTTAAAATAGTCTTAAAATCTTCTTCACTCAAAACTTCCCTATCAAGAAAAGGTGCACTAACCAATAGTTGTTCTAATTCCCCTTCAGTCAACACAAAATCTTCTGATTTCTTATCAACACTTAAAAACTCAGTTTTTTCCTCTTTGACTGGAACAATACTTATCTCAGATTTACTAGGTGATGAGTGAGAGAGACTTTCAGCTGAGCCTAGGTTAACAACATCTACTTTATTTTCTAGGGAAGTAGTTTCAACTTGAGATTTTTCAGTAGAATCTTTTGAAATTAAAGCTTATTTTGACTCTAAAGTAGATGAAGGTACCTTTTGATTTGGAACATACTTTTTGTGTACCTTCTTCACTGACTGAGATGTGGCCTCAACTGATTTCTATTTTCCTTTTTCATATTTAATGATCTTCTCTAGGTTAGAAAATGGAGTCACAGTAGGAGATATCTGATTCCTCATTGTAGAAGGAGGTCTTGAAACCCATCTTCCTCTTTGTGGAGTCGCCAGGTGAACTAATTTTCAGTCTTCTTCAAGTCACCAATTCCTGTTCAGCATCGAGAATTGATTATCAACAATTCAAAACAAGAGACTCGAGAGAATACTTCGTTTCAAGGCCTTCATCTCCCGGCAGACGCACCAAAAGATTTTGGCACTGGAATCAACACTTGGACTACTTCAAGTGCCTAACCAGACACATCCTAAAATCTAAGGCAATTTAATAGTTTTTTTTATGATATTGGTAGGTGGTTTAAACTCCTATTCACTGAAAAGAGATTTCAGTCAAGTCCATTGTTCTACTAATGAGGGTATTGGGTTTGATGTGGTAGCAAAAGAGTGAGTTTGTAGCCTATGAGGGAGAAAGAAGGTGAAATGGAAGAAGAAACAGTGGGTTTGCAAGGCAGAAATCCACTGCTTTTGGTAGAAAATAACACAAGTAGAAATTTGTCAATATTTCAACAAGAGAAAGCTATTTCTAGACTTACAATATTCTCACTGAAATATCATGTAAGATAATTGTTATAAGTGATGCTATTTACACTATCATCATGTATATTCGATCAAGAAATATCACTGTGTGAGACTAATAAAATTTGATAAAACACATGAACATGTCAAGGGACTGATAAAAACACATAACAGTATGAGGGATTACAAGCTTCCATTGAAGATAATAAGACATGGAAACACAAGAGAAGATTAACAATACACACACTAGTTTGATAATAAGTCCTCAAAAGTTTCTTCAATTTTTTTCATTGAAAAGAGTACTGATCATATGAGCCAAGATTCTAAAATCACCAACCAACCCCTTTTACATAGCATTTTATCACATATATACACAAATAATAAACTGTCATCTCCACAAAAGGAGTAAACCTGTTCCAAAAATTTATTACGATCTCGTGCAAGAGATGAGGCTTATCCTAAAAATTTAATACAAAGTGCTATGACATAATGAAAATAAACAACATCAAGGCTAACAATTCGAAGTGGTTTGTATGATGTGGTAGTCTATGGGTATACTTCTCTTCTACTCTGGTGTAACCAACTTTACAAAAAGTTTAAACAATAGTGAAAATGGCATGTGGTTGTTGTTGAGATTCAATAAGATGATGAGCTTAGTGAAAAGTAAGCACTTTCACTAAGCGGGGCCCGCAGGCTATTTTTAGGTGTATGCCTATTTTTAGACATGGTGAGCATATTCTATAAGTTGTAGGATGCTATTTGAAGATGGTTGGTCAAATGTGTAAAATATATGAAATTCTATTTTTAGAATATTGGGTGAAGTCTATTTATAGATAGTCGATCTAAAAATAGGTGCATGTCGATTATTATTAGCTCTTAATAATAATCCGTCAATAAACATCAACTTATTCTCTTGAAGCACTTTATTTCAGTGAACAGATTTGGAAAATCAGTGGGCTGAAGGAATTACACATTTCCTAGGGTTTATTGGTGGCTCATGCATGGAGGACTTAGTTAGACCTGAATTGGAAAAGTTATGACAGAGTTGGAAGTTGAGATAGTTGTATCTAGTCTAACTGAAAGATACACCAGTGAGAGTTAAGCGAATTAATTAGTTAATTAATTCACAAATAATAACTCACTAACAACTGAACAGAAACAACAGTTAACTACAGTGCATGTCAGTTCCAGTGGATACCCAGTGGAGAGATAGGTGAAAGGGTGAGATGGACTATCCGTTGTGACTATAGTGATGCATTCAATGCATCTGATACACATTGGAGTTGCTAATGAGGGTTGCGTATTCAATGAAAGGCCAATTCAAATTCATTTAGGGGTCTTCTTCAACAGGGATTGCACAGTGGAGGCAGGCTGTCAGGAGGCAAGAAATTGGTGCACGAAGATGCAAATTTCTGCATGACAGTGTGTAATGATCGTTGATTGTACTGAGATCTTGATGTACTAATATTTGTATGAGATTATTACATGATTCCATTGATATACATAATATATGATAGTTGGGGTTTTTAGCTTTAAGCTTTCCCGTTAAACAATTGTGTTATGTGCGGTTGAATTTATTCACATGTGTTTGCAATTGAGTTTTAAATTTTCGCAAGTTTAATAGTGGAAGGATTCTGTATTTAGGAAGAAGATAAATATTGTTAGATTATAAGAATCCAGTAATACATCTGTATTAATAAATTTATACATGGTATAAGAGTAGAATTGATCACTGGAGATTGGAATTGTGAATAAGTTCCGAGTTTTAAACTGGTGGACAATTCAAATTTGCTGCAGAAAATTCTTGGTGCGATAGTTGAGTATTCATTGAAATGCCTTTCAATGGGTTACGATTGGAGTATGCCCTTGAGGGTAGCTCGAATTACATAGCTTGGAAGGATAGGATGGAGGTGGTGTTTGAAGATAATTTACTGAAGGAGTTTATCAATAGAAATGTTCCTAAGCCGGTTTCTAGCGATGCTGTAGGACTTGACACATGGAAAAAGAAGGTAGAAAAGACAAGAAAAATTCTATTGGAAGGTGTGAAGTGTTAGCCACCTATGAAATTTTTGTCAAGAAAATAGGTGGATAAATTATTTTGAGCCTTCAAGAGATACATTTTCTATGAAAATCTCTCATCCTTGAAGCCTCTGTGTGTCCATTGCCTTTAACAAGACCCTCACTACTGTTTCCATTCAAAAATCCTCACTGAATGTAAAAACTTGTGCTCAGAAAGGCCTTCATTTGTCCCTTGTATCCCTGCAAAATTCCCAATTTCAACCCTTTTCCCATATTCAAAGTTCCCCCTTTAACCCCAAAAAAATTCCTCCCAAAATCTCCTAAACCACCCATTTCATCCTTAGAACCAAGTGAAAACCCTTCATGTGATTTTAAATCCCTATTTTACCTCTATCGAAAGCCTCCTTTTTAGCCTAAAACGCTGTCTCTAAGGCTAAAAAACCCATTTTTATTTATGTTGGCTTAGCCCCTTTTATGGCCATCCCCTTAACCAATTCCCCATATGCCCCGAGCGCTAGCCCGTGAGGCGCTTATTGCATCGGAGGATTGGAGCAGAATGCTTTTTTCCTTTCTAAACAAAATCTCCGATGCGATAGTGTAATGGTTCTGTTGGTCTCAGGAACGATCTCCGCCATCAATCTTAACAAGATCCGACAGTCTGCGCAAGTCTAATTGCACCGTCGCCCGATTGCAATTGCAAAGTTTAAACTGTGTCGCCCACTGCACTCCCTGATTGCAATCCCCCGATTTTAATCTCCGCCATCGATTCCCCTTTAATCCAACGGTCATCGCAAGCTCTGTCGCGCCCACTTCACCCTTTTCCCCCACCGATTGCGATCCTCCGATTCAATCCTGGCCATTGAATCCACAAGAACCAACGGCTAGGATTTGATCGCGCCCCACCTCATTTGCCCTCCGTCATCCCCTCCGACCCAATCATAGCCGTCGATCCCCCATAGATCTAACAGTCGAGATTCAATTGCACCATCACCCATCGGAGATTTGGCCCCTGCCTTCTCCACTTCTAATTAGATCTTGACCGTCCATCCTGTTTGATCGAACGACTCAGATTTCTTCCGCTTGCTTATTCACTCAGTTCTCCCCCACTCTCCCCTTTAATCTAGACTGTCCGTTCTTTATGATCTGACGGTCGGGATTAAACCCGCCTTTGAATTTTCACCCTTTAACCCATCGTGCATCTCCTCACATCGCGCTCCTCTTCCCACCGTCGGATCTCAAGTGCCTAGATCCAACGGCCTGCAGCAGTTTCGCGTTGTCTCAGCGTCCGGAGTTTAATGCTCAAAATTTGCGGGATATAAGTGGTTTAAAAAGACACGTGGCAGGCGACAAGCGATATCACGTTATTTTGGAGAAATTTCTAAACCACGCTTTGGCAGCACAAAATCAGCGGTTTTTCATTCCTAAAACCACTTCCCCACTTTGTGCCCGAAACCTCATCTGCGGATCCCAACCGTTGATCTGTATAGATTAACAATCCTCATTACATCTCGCGTCCCCTTCATTGTGTTTCATTGCACGATCATTGAACTTCATCACGGCATCTCAGTCGTCGATCTCCTCCTGAGATCTGACGGTCCAAATCAAATCGTCCTCCACCCATGACCGGGTCTCGCCATTCAACCCATTTCATACAAATTTCATGTATTTCCGTTTCATTTCGTTCAAAGGCCCAAAATCCATGGTTTGCATTTAAAACCATATCATTCCGCCTAACATTGGGACTTTAATATTTTATGTTAAGGTTTGTTTGATTTCGCCTGACTATCCAGAGTCATTTCATTAGTCCATCTCCACCGTCGATCATCGCCTTCAAATCCGATCGAAAAATCCACATCCATTTCTCCACCAAACTTCATCAGCTGCATTTTTCACCATTACTCTGCATTTTTCATCAGTTTACACTGCATCCACCGTTTTCATCCATGCTGCGCTGCCATTCTCACAGCCTTCCACTACATCCACCGCCACACTACATGGATTTCTTAACCGATTTGTGTGTTTTTTGCAGGGTACAGGCGGTGAACACCACCATTGCTCACAGTTACTGTTATAGTGGCACAGAGCGCAAAGAAGGCTAATTTCATAGCCTGATATTACAAAGAAGAGCCTAGGAAGGTGTTAGAATGTAATTTTCATTAAAGGACAGAGTTTAACTCTGTAAAACCTCCCCGGCACCATTGAAGTTCCAAATTACACAGAGAGAGACAGTCATGAAGCGGCAAAGAGTATCAGTACAGAGTTAAGTAGTTCTAATGCACATTATTGAAGATTTTAAGCCTTAATTCAGTGTTTTAAGTGCAAAATACCAGATTGAAGACCTCATGACTCACACGGAAGGCCTAATAAGGCCCAATGCGCAGAAAACAATATTATCTAGGTTTCACATCAGCAGAAAGCCTCCTCCCGAGAAAGGACACAGTACTCACGCTGTTTTAGTCTACATTGTGTCCATGAGAAGGTTTCCACCCTGACAACAGTCCTAATGCTACCAGAGCATTTTTTACGCAGTATCGCGGACCCTAAAGTCATTTATATGCCTTTTTTTAATTCACCAGAGTACTACAAGTACTGCAGCGAAAGTACATCAAAGACATACCTGGGGTAAATTTCAGCCTGTCGAAGACTACTCTTTCTTCCAAATAGTATCGAAGATTAATGCATAGAAATTAAGACAAAAATGGGCCTCGAGCCTCTTCCTCTGCTCTGTTTAATGTTTCATTTAGTGTTTCATCTACCTCCTCTGCCTCTCTTTCATTTATAAGAACTCAAGAAAAACTCATTGAAAGGTTGTTGATCGGATATCTGTGAATTGAAGCTGTTTCTCTTGAGGCAGAGTTCTCTGTGTAAAATTGTAAGAGAGGCCGAGGAAGATGTTTTCAGACTGAATATCAAGCTATTGGCAATGTTTTACATGACTAGTGTTGCTCTTTAACATGACAAGCACATTTCTTTGGATCCTGATTTAAAGCAGCAGTGATGTTTTTCTTACTTTGTCTCTGTTTTCCCTTGTAATTCATCACATTTTATTCCTCTGGTACGCATCAGAAATATGGCATAGGATATACGCTCGCATGTTAACCTATGTTTCTTCTCTCCCTACCTTTGATGTTTTCTGCTAAATGTGTTATCTGAGTACAGATTCAAGTTAATTTAACCAGTGTAGTGGCTATAATTTACTGCTAGCTGATGTATGAATTTATGAGTCTGACCTCAAATGTTCTTTTTGGGTTTTAATTGAAAGAATTGGGTCACTGGGAGCTTAAAACGCTGTTTCTGTCTTACTAGGACCCTTCCTGATCAATTGAACCTCTCTAAGATCCCTTAAGCTGGAGGCCGAAGCATTGAGAGTTTAAAGTCTCTCTCTGATCTCAGGTTTTCACCTTTGCGTTTGAACCCTTATATGTTCCCTTTGTCTGAAGAGTTTACCCTTTAGGATTTGGGTCACAGGAGTCCAATGGAATGTTCTGTCCCTAGATCTAATTCCTGAAAGGTCACCTTGGAGGTTTCCTTGCCTTTCATCTTCTTTCTTACCATTTCATGCCACACTATCATCTTTAAGATCCAATGCTTTAGATGACTATCCCAACTGAAAGCCTGCATATTTAACAACAAGTAAACCCTCTCCTGACTCCATTACCCAATGGTCTCGAGTGTTCTCTTAACTATCTCTCCTTTGCCTAGAATTCTCTTTGCTCACCCTCTGTCTTGTATTGAACCCTCCCTTCTAGTTTCCCAACAACCAAACAAACAAAACAAAACAAATCTCGTGCCTATAACTAGCCTAATACCTTTAAAAACAAGCTTCAAAGACACACACCTTTGCCTATATAGAGATATCCCTCATTGGACCCAAGAGGGCTAGATCCTGAGGTCTAAAAGTGGTTCTGATGTTGTCTCATCTTTTCGTATTTCCAAACTTGCCAAAACATGGGAACCCGAACATAATGGCGACTCCACTGGGGACACTTTGAGTAAAACACACCTTTAAACACTTCACAGACTCAAAGAAGACCATAGTAGCCTTAGTTTGGTGGTCAATCATTGTGGTGGACAGTGTACCTCCTCGACACATTCTAAACCTTCCACCTGGTGACTCCATAGTTTTTCAACAGTCAAAAGACTCCACTGGTGATCAGTAGGCCTGCTGATTATCTTGGTTTTCATAAGAATCCAGTGGGAGACTTGCCTCCATTACAACATCAACCATAATAGAAGTAACAAGTAGGATTAAGCTCCTTTGTTTAAAGACAACATTCTGGCTTCAAGAACCATTCATACTAGAGCTTATCCTAACCCAAACCCACCTGAAATAGTTGAAAACCTTGAGAGTATCATTAGGAAATATCTTATACCCAGAAAACCAACTATCTCCCGACACACCCATAGAGCTAACTCTGCTCCAGAAAAATTTACAGCTCTATCAGACCCTCTTTTTGACCTAGACTTACCGAGCATCTTACCTAGAACTAGGTCATTCAGAGTCCTAGACCAGTCAGACCTTGAGCTTCTTGGTTCACCATCTAACAGTGGCCAACACAATAGGTACAGAGATACTCCTCCGTCTACACCTCCAGATATTCATTTCATTCAAAAATTGGGGCTCTGTCATCCTAAAACGGCTCAACAGACCTCTGCTGGTCCTAGTATCCCTGTCATCCACATACTAGCTGCTCAAGCTAATCCTTTACCTCCTCAAAATACCATCATGGCAGCCTGGTATTCACCTCTAGTGTTACCTCAGCCCCTAGTGCCCTTACCCAATGATTATCAATCAAAGATCCCACATTTCACTGCAAAAGAGTCCACTACAACTCAACATCATGTAGACAGGATGGAAGATTCCTTTGACTATATGGAAATAGATGATGAGACAGTCAAGATGAGAATTTTTTCCCAGAGTTTAGGAGGTGATGTGAAGAAATGGTTTAAAGTCCTGCCTCCTAATACCATCCATGATCTTCCCTCTTTATATCAATCCTTCATAAACAAATGGGAGGTCAAGGCCAACCCTCTCCAAATCCTAGCAGAATATAAGAACCTGAAAAGAAACGTAGGAGAGAGTGTCCATGACTACTCTACAAGGTTCAACAACATTTACAATGCTCTTCCTCCACATATGAAACCTCCCCAAGGTATGGCTTTAGTGAAATATCCCGAAGGCTTTGATGCTGATATGGCCTACCAGCTTAGAGAGAGAGATTAAAACACACTGGAAGATATGCAAAAAGGAGCAGTGAGTGTAGAAGCTAACCTGATTGAGAAGAAATCCAGAATGAGGGCTGAGAAAAGGGTAACATATAGGGATGACACATCGGCTTCCACATATGATCCCAAATATGACAGTCTAGCCAAAACCATGGAGAGACTAGGAAAAATGGTGGAAACTTTGACTGTCCAAGTCAGCAACCAGAACAGAAACCAAAACCATAACCAGAACCTTAATTTTAGGAGAAACAATACCCCTCCCAACAGATAAAGAGACTTGGATCAACAAATTATCCCCCCATTTCAGGAGAAATTTCTTGATGAAGATGAGGGAATCATAGAAGAGTCTGAGGGAACCATGATTAATATGTTTGAAACAGAAAGCTCAATCCACAACTATTCCACAAAAGAAGATCAACCCTCACCCTCATATTGGGATGAGGAAAGATTAGAATATGAAGATTACAGGCTAGGGTTTGAAAACACCATCATGCAGGTCAGAGAACAGTATGAACTTAGAAGCAAAAAGGGCTTAGAATCTTCCAAACCCAAAGCTTCTGAGATTACCATCAAGAAAAAACCTGAAAAAACTTCTAAAGTGACTGCTGAAAGTAATAAATCAGCAGCTGAGGGTTTTGGGAAGAACAAAGAGAAGGGCAGCCAAAATACTGAAAAACAAAGTCAACCAACTAGCAGCACTAGCACTGCAGTTAGTGCTCCTGATAAAACAGTCCCTAACACTGTACATAGTGAGAATCTGCACACTGATTCAGCCACTAAGATAGTGGCTAATAAAACAGAGTTGAGTGTTACAAAGAGTCAAACTCTCTTTAATTCTGAGAGTGAGATTGCAAAAATTAAAATCTTTGTTCCACTCTCTGAGTTGGCCACTTGGGATGTATATAAAGGCCAAATTTTGAAAGCTCTAAATCTGGGTGAAAACAGTGACACTGTCAATTTGAGTGATGATCAACCGGCCCTCCTGTTCGACCCAAAGATAGAAGGGATATTTCAGGAAGGAGTAGTACCTCCTTTTTATATCAGCCTCAATATCCATGACAAGATCCTTCACAACGCAATGCATGACTCTGGGGCATCACACAACTTAATGCCTAAGGTAGTTATCGAGAGGTTAGGCCTAGAGATAACTCGTCCTTATAAAGATTTATATTCATTCGACTCTAGCCGAGTAAAATGTCTTAGCCTGATCAAAGACCTGTGCGTGAATTTGACCCAAATCCCAGCAAAATGTATGGTTATGGATGTTGTAGTGGAAGATGTGCCACCTAAGTATGGCATGTTACTATCAAGGTCATGGGGAGCCAAGCTGCAAGGTACAATGCAGATGGATGGCTCATACACCACAATCCCTGTCTTTAGCCAACTTAGGAGACTGTATAGAGAGGCACAAATGAATTTTTTGGTTAGCAACCCTGAAAAACCCGTGAACTCACCTCTGTACTCTGTGCATACAGATTTGGACTCCTTCATCCTTTGCAACGATGAACCTTTGGAATAACCGGAACTAGAAAACAGAGATACAAACAATAGGGTAGAACCCATAGGTTCCAACATAATGGCCACTCTAGACTTAGAAGAAAACGAGGATGATACCTGTGGACTGTGCACTGAAAACGAAACTCCGAGTAAACAAGAAACATAATGCAAAAAACTAACTAATCAGCTCTCTGAAATCCATACGCATAATGAAGAACAAAACCCTCCACGCTACGAAATAGACCCTCCATTGCAGCACAACAATGAAACCAACACTAGTAAAGAAATCCATGATAAACCCGAGAACGAACCTTTATGGGAAATGAATTTCGATGGGTCGTGCACTAGGAGAACTACAGGATCAGGGTTGTGGGTACATAACACAGAGAGTGACTATGCAGAGAGTCATGCCTTCAATCTGAACTTCAAATTTATAAACAATATCGCAGAATATGAGGCTCTCATCCTCGGCCTGAACCTATTGAAAAAACTAGGAGCCCGTAGGATAGCTGTTCAAGGAGACTCTGAGTTAATCATCAAAAAAGTGAATGGTGAATACACAGCGAAACACCCTAGGCTGAGAGCGTATAGGAATGACACTATGGATTTATTGAAAACCTTTATAGAATATGAACTGGTGTTTGTTCCTAGGAGTCAAAACATGATTCCAAATGGATTAGCCTGCATAGCTAGTTGATACCATGAGCCTCCCAGTGACAAAAAAATCATCATTCAGACAAAGTACAGACCTGCTGTGCCCGATAACGAGAAATAATGGCAGGTCTTTGAGGGCGATAAGCAGATTGAGGATTTCCTGATAGGCAGGAACGAGTTTGAATCTTTCAATTCAGACTCTAAATCCGAAGATAGCTTCTTGAGTGAGGAACCTCCCGATGAGGAAAAATCACCCCGTAACATTGAAATAAACACTTTAACTGAACATATTGGAAATACAACAGAAGAATATAAGAATGTAGATAAAGAAGAAATAGAAGTGTTGCAGGCAAAAGATAAAAACATACCCTGAGGTCTGGCACCTTTAGAAGATCTTTTCGACTTCGATGATGTAGCGAAAAAGCCCACTATAGAGCACTCAGACTCTGACGTCGAGGAATGCAACATAGGCATTGAAGACAAGCCTCGGATGATTAAATTGGCTAAGTCCTTACCTACAGACATGAAAAAGAAATACATTGACTTATTTAATGAATCCATTGACGTGTTTTCCTGGAGCTACGAGGACTTAAAATCCTATGACAAAAACATTATACAGCACAAAATACCTTTGAAAGAGAACCAGAAACCCTTCAGACAGAAACTTCGCAGAATTAACCCAAAACAATTGCCTGCAGTAGAAAAAGAAATAAAAAAGATGTACGAGGCAGGAATAATAGTACCTGTGAGGTTCTCTGATTGGGTTTCAAACCTAGTAGCTGTGAGAAAGAAGACAGGTGAGATCAGATTGTGCATTTATTTCAGGAACCTTAACAGATCCTCACTTAATGACAATTACCCCTTACCAAAAATGGAAGACATCCTACAAAGGGTAGTGGGGTCAAAAAGGATCTCCCTATTAGATGGTTTTTCAGGCTATAACCAAGTTTTAGTACTCCCAGAGGACCAACTCAAGACAGCTTTCACCACTCCATGGGGCACTTTTATGTACGTGAAAATTCCCTTTGGACTGATGAACGCTGGTGCAACCTTCCAACGAGCGATGGACATAGATTTTTCAGATGAAATAGGGAAATTCATTGTCATCTATCTGGATGAAATAACAGTCTATTCCAAGACTAATGAGAAGCACCTAAAACATCTGAGAAATTTTTTTGAAAAATGTAGAAAGTTCGGTCTGTCATTAAATCCCAAAAAGACTGTGTTCGGGCTGCAAGAAGGTAAGCTTCTTGGCCATATTATATCTGAGAAATGGATTAGAATAGACCTGCAGAGAGTTGAGGGAATACTACAGATCACACACCCGAGAAACATAAAAGAGTTACAGTCCTTTATTGGGAAAATTAACTTCCTAAGGAGGTTTATTCCCAACTTAGCTGAGCACCTCAAGAATATGACTAACATGCTGAAGAAAGGTGTAGGAATTAAATGGACTGTAGAGGCTAAAAAATATTTTTAATTAGTTAAAATTGCACTCACCCGGGCTCCTGTCCTAGTCAGCCCAGATTTCTCAAAATATTTCTTGATATTTTCATTTGCCTCCGAGCATATAGTGGCTGCAGTTCTACTGTAGAAAAATCCCAAGGGAATGGAACAGCTTATTGCTTTCTTCATCAAGGCTTTGAGAGATGCACCCTTGAAATATAAAATAATGGAAAAACAGGCCTATGCCTTGGTAAAGGCCTTGAAATACTTTAGGGTGTACATACTACATTCTCACACCATAGCCTACGTGCCAAATATAGTGGTTAAAGACATCTTGTCCCAAGATCCGGATGGAAAGAGGGGAAAATGGATCGCTGTGATTTTAGAATACGACCTAGAAATAAAACCCACAAAACTGATCAAAGTTCAGGGCTTAGCTCGATTAATGGCTGAATCGAATCTGAAGGCCCTGGACATAAACATGGTAGATGCCTTGGATGAGCAGGAATGATTTCCTGACCCCACTATTGAGGAAAAATTTCAAAAATCTCCATGGTATTCCGATATCCTGTATGTGCTCACAAACCTCAATTCCCCTCCTGAACTATCAAAAACCAAGGCCCGATTCCTAAAGCTAAAGGCCGGGAACTATTTCATATTGAATGAAAGTTTATACTGGAAAAATGCAAATGGTCTATTTCTTAAATGTTTGCCTGAAACCGAAGCAGAGAGAGTTAAATAGGAGTTCCATGCAGGAGAGTGTGGAGGCCATTTAAACTGGAAAGCCACTGCTAACAAAATACTCATAGCTGGCTATTACTGGCCTACACTTTTCAATGACATCCATAAAATGATAATTGCCTGCCATAAGTGCCAGATTTTCGAGGACAAAATAAAGCTCCTCCCTTTACCATTACAACCAATTACTGTCGAGGCTCCCTTCCAACAATGGGGCCTAGATTTCATAGGAGAAATACGCCCTACTTCTTCTGCACAACACAAGTGGATCCTTACAGCCACAGACTACTTCAAAAAGTGGATAGAGGCCATACCTTCTAGGAATGCCACATATTTTGTTATCATTAAGTTCCTAGAAGACCACATCCTCTCTAGGTTTGGCTGCCCAAGAAAAATAATCACTGATAATGCTGCTGCTTTTGGATCCAAGAAGATGATTGATTTTTGTTACAGGTATCAAATAGCACTCGGTCATTCAAATGCTTATTACCCACAAGGTAATGGGTTAGCTAAATCATCAAACAAGAGCTTGGTGACCATCATCAAAAAACTACTTGAAGAGAATAAGAAGTCACGACATAACAAGTTATTGCATGCTCTGTGGGATGACATGCTTACAACGAAGAAATCCATTGGCACGTCACCATATTAGCTTGTCTATGTAACAGAGGCAGTGTTTCCTACCAGCCTTGGGGTATCGACGATTAAACTTGTCTAAGAGATTCAGACAGAAGAAGACGGTATGGTAAGGCGGATAAATCAAACAATTCATCTCCAAAAAATAAGAGAAGAGGTCTATAACAGAGATCTTAAAGTGCAGGAAAATATAAAGAAGTTGTTTGACAAGAGAACCAAGGCCTCGGACTTCAAAATTGGAGATAAAGTTTTAAAGTGGGACTCCAGGAGAGAGGATAAAGGAAAGCATGGAAAATTCGACAGTTTGTGGCAGGGTCCATACATCATGCAGGCCACTATGGGTCCAAATGCCTTTTTTCTGCAAGAGCTAGATGGTACAGAGCTGTTTGGGGGTCCTGTCAATGGCAGGATGCTCAAACACTATTACTGTTGATTTCCAATTTCCAGTTTTCATTTCCATTGTAAATACCATTGCTGTGTTTTATTTTCAAGAAAAGAGAAAATGTTTCAACAAAAATAGAGAGAAAGAGAGGTTCAGACATGCTCAAAACTTGAACCTCTGAAGTGCAAAAGATGGGCTCTAACATGATCAAAACCTGAGCCAAAAGGAGTGAAGATAGCTGGTTCTAATATGCCTAAAATATGAACCAGCAAAGGAGAAAGAAAGATCAGCTCTAACAAGCCCAAAACTAGAGCTACAATGAAGAGGAAAGTGACTCTAACAAGCCCAAAACTTGAGTCACAAAGAAAGGAAGGATGCTCCAAGAGTCTCAAGACTTCAAGCCTTCGAAATTTTGTTTCCCATTTTTATGCAATTCCAGTCCATGTGCAGTTGTCTTTATGCCTTGGATACACAACAAACTAGATTGTTTAATCCTAGTTTGACTGTTTTTGAATTTCTGTTGTAGAATATAGAGAAGAAATCTGCTAGACAGTTTAATCCTAGCAGATATTAGATTTAGGTAGAGAAACATATGAGACCAACAGTTTAATCTGGTCTCATGGAGGAATAAGGGTAGAAATATATTAGTTTGTTTTCTTCTTTCAATGAAAAAAATGATGAAGAAGGTCTGCAAATTCAAATGCACCTTGAAGAAAAAATGCTAGAATTGTAGAATGGGCAGGTAGATTGTTTGGGGAATGTTTCTGCTGATTTATCATGTTTGTAATAGCTGAAATCAAAGAATAAATATGGCTCAAAGATCAGGCATCTAGCCTGCTCCAAAGATTTATTTTCTGAATTCTTGACTCCTTCAAGAAGAAGCCATCCCCATGTGGAGCCACTGTTAGCCACCTATGAAATTTTTGTCAAGCAAAGAGGTGGCTAAATTGTTTTGAGCCTTCAAGAGATACATTTTCTATGAAAATATATCATCCTTGAAGCCTCTGTGTGTCCATTTCCTTTAAAAATACCCTCAATGCTGTTTCCATTCAAAAATCCTCACTGACTGTAAAAACATGTGCTCAGAAAGGCCTTCATTTGTCCCTTGTATCCCTACAAAATTCCCTATTTCAACCCTTTTCCCATATTTGAAGTTCCCCCTTTAACCCCAAAAAAATCCCTCCCAAAATCTCCTAAACCACCCATTTCATCCTTAGAACCAAGTGAAAACCCTTCATTTGATTTTAAATCCCTCTTTTACCTCTACCGAAAGCCTCCTTTTTAGCCTAAAACGCTGTCTCTAAGGCTAAAAAACCCATTTTTCTTTATGTTGGCTAAGCCCCTTTTACGGCCAGCCCCTTAACCACTTCCCCATATGCCCCGAGCGCTAAGACCGAGTGCTAGCCCGTGAGGCGCTTATCACATCGGAGGATTGGAGCGGAACGCTTTTTTCCGTTGTAAACAAAATCTCCAATGCGATAGTGTAATGGTTCTGTTGGTCTCGGGAATGATCTCCATCGTCGATCTTAACAAGATCCGATGGTTTTTGCAAGTCTCATCGTACCGTCGCCTGATCGCAATTGAAAATTTTAAACTGTGCTGCCCACTGCACTCCTCGATTGCGATCCCCTGATTGTAATCTCTGCCGTCGATTCCCCTTTAATCCAACGGTCATCGCAAGCTCCGTCGCGCCTGCATCACCCTTTGCCCCCACCGATTGCGATCCTCTGATTCAATCCTGGCTGTTGAATCTACAAGAACCAACGACCAAGATTCGATTGCGCCCTGCCTCATTTGCCCTCCATCGTCCCCTCCGACCTAGTCATAGCCATCGATCCCCTGTAGATCTAACAGTCCAGATGCAATCGCACCATCGGCCATCAGAGATTCGGCCCCTGCCTCCTCCGCTTCCGATTAGATCCTAAGTGTCCATCCTGTTTGATCGAACGACTTAGATTTCTTCCGCCCGCTTATTCACTCAGTTTGCCCCCGCTCTCCCCTTTAATATAGACCGTTCGTTCTTTATGATCTGACGGTCGGGATTAAACCCGCCTTTGAATTTTCACCATTTAACCCACAATGCATCTCCTCACATCGCGCTCCTCTTCCCACTGTCGAATCTCAAGTGCTTAGATCCAATGACCTGCAGCAGTTTCGCGTTGTCTCGGCGTCCGGAGTTTAATGCTCAAAATTTGTGCGATATAAGTGGTTTACAAAGACACGTGGTAGGTGGCAAGCGATATCGCGCGAAATCAACAGTTTTTCATTCCTAAAACAACTTCCCCACTTTGTGCCCGAAACCTCATCTGTGGATCCCGACCGTTGATCTGTATAGATTAACGACCCTCATTACATCTCGCGTCCCCTTCATTTTTTTTCATCGCGCGATCATTGAAATTCATCGCGGCATCTCAGCCGTCAATATCCTCCTGAGATTTGACGGTCCAAATCAAATCGCCCTCCGCTCACGACCGGGTCCCGCCATTCAACCCATTTCATACGCCTTTCGTGTATTTCCATTGCATTTCGTTCAAAGGCCCAAACTCTATGGTTTGCATTTAAAACCATATCATTCCGCCTAACATTGGGACTTTACTGTTTTACGTTAAGGTTTGTTGGATTTCACCCAACTATCCAGAGTCATTTCATTAGTCCATCTCCACTGTCGATCATCGCCTCCAAATCCGATCGAACGACCCACATCCATTTCATCACCAAACTTCATCAGTTGCATTTTTCACCATTAATCTGCATTTTTTATCAGTTTACACTGCATCCACCGTTTTCATCCATGCTACGCTGCCATTCTCACAGCCTTCCACTACATCCACCGCCACATTGCATGGATTTCTTAATCGATTTGTGTGTTTTTTGCAGGGTACAGGCGGTGAACACTGCCATTGCTCACAGTCACTGTTATAGTGGCACAGAGCACAGAGAAGGCTAATTTCATAGTATGATATTACAGAGAAGAGCCTGGGAAGGTGTTAGAATGTAATTTTCATTAAAGGACAGAGTTTAACTCTGTAAAACCTCCCCGGTACCATTGAAGTTCCAAATTACACAGACAGAGACAGTCATGAAGCGGCAAAGAGTATCAGTACAAAGTTAAGGAGTTCTAATGCACATTATTGAAGATGTTAAGCCTTAATTCAGTGTTTTAAAGGAAAAATACCAGATTGAAGACCTCATGACTCACATGGAAGGCCTCATAAGGCCCAATGCGCAGAAAATAATATTATCTAGGTTTCACATCAGTAGAAAGCCTCCTCCAAAGAAAGGACACAGTACTCATGTTGTTTTAGTCTAAATTGTGTCCATGAGAAGGTTTCTACCCTGAAAATAGTCCTAATGCTACCAGAGAATTTGTTACACAGTATGGTGGACCCTGAAGTCATTTATCTTCCTTTGTTTAATTCACCAGAGTACTACAAGTACTGTAGCGAAAGTACATCAAAGACATACCTGGGGTAAATTTCAGCCTGTCGAAGACTAATATTTCTTCCAAAGAGTACCGAAGATTAATGCATATACATTAAGATATAAATGGGCCTTGAGCCTCTTCCTATGCTCTGTTTAATGTTTCATTTAGTGTTTCATCTGCCTCCTCTGCCTCTCTTTCAATTATAAGAACTCAAGAAAAACTCATTGAAAGATTGTTGATCAGATATCTGTGAATTGAAGCTGTTTCTCTTGAGACAGAGTTCTCTGTGTAAAATTGTAAGATAGGTTGAGGAAGATGTTTTCAGACTGAATATCAAGCTATTGACAATGTTGTACATGACTGGTGTTTCTCTTTAACATGACAAACACATTTCTTTAGATCCCGATTTAAAGCAGCGGTGATGTTTTTCTTACTTTGTCTCTATTTTCCCTTGTAATTCATCACATTTTATTCCTCTGGTACGCATAAGAAATATGGCATAGGATATACCCTCGCATGGTACTGTTGAGCCCTAAAGATGTCCTTTCCTTTCACCAAATTTCACTTCATTCCATTTTTCCTTTATCAGTTATAGGCTTAAAAGATTAATAGGAATGATTAAAGTCACTTTAAGAATGCATGCAATGGCTGACTTATTATACTTTTGTGGTTTTTTTGTCGTAGTGATTTTTGATCAGACTTAGCTACATAATGTAGCCATTCTATAGCTAGTCGCATATTCCGCAGCCATATTTATGTTCACACAGGTTACATGTGTCATTTTAGGGAAAAACTCATATGGTTAAATTCCATAACACTCCTACATCATTCCTTGCCCTCTACGAAGGTTGAGAAAAAATCTGCAAATGGTTATGCATGTGGAGAAAACCAAAACTAAGAAGTAGACTTCTACAAGGATAAGGAATCTGCAGGTGTCTTCAGCAAAATACGAGTCCTCAACAGGAGTTCTAGTTCGATTTTGATTGTAAAAGACACCTATGCGTATTTCTCTTCAATGACAGTTATGTATTTTCTTATAAGAATAAGTCGGTGAACCGAGAAACAGTTAGTTAGTTGATGTTTTGTTGTTAGTTCTCAAAGACTGTGATACTCTGTTTCTGAGCGTTTTTCCTTTAATGAAAGAAGTACAACTTTAATGCATGATATGAAGCAATTTTAAGGAGTTAAGGATTCGTGTGCCAATCTGATGGTAGAGGGCCCTTACTGTCTGAAAGGCTTTGTGCATATTTTCTAGATAAGTGACCTTTAGCTCTGTTTCGTTCTTAATCTAGACATTTTTTTTCTGAGCATCATGTTTTATGTTTACTTACATCTAATATTACAGTCAATCCTATTCTCATGAACTGTTCCAATATATCACTAACACGTGAATGAGATAGAGATGTAGTACTTCAAAGGTTAATTTCATTTTAGTTCAGTTCTGTTCATTGTATTTCAAGTTTTATTAGTTAATTGCATTCTAGTCCTGTTAATTAGACTTAAAAGACCCTCATTATTTTAGAAGTTTATCTTGTTCTTAATCTCTTCTAACACATCATTATCATATGGACAAGAATTAGTTATATCATTTTGAGTTCTTGACTGTTCTGCAATTTCTCATAATTTTACAAACAACCTTTTTCCAAAGTTATTCCAAGAGATCTCTAACCC
This sequence comes from Pinus albicaulis, assembly GCA_034641835.2. Classification (NCBI taxonomy): domain Eukaryota; kingdom Viridiplantae; phylum Streptophyta; class Pinopsida; order Pinales; family Pinaceae; genus Pinus; species Pinus albicaulis. The sequence continues at coordinate 349,036,427 of CM076584.1, forward strand.
TTGAATGAGGCTTAATAGTAACATTTTGAGTTGCAGAATGGGTTAATTCTAGTTTCATAAGTTATTTTAGCATAGGGTTCCTTACTGTGTTGCATATAATCTTTTCTCAAAATGTTCCAACAAATTTCTAACAATGGATGAGATTTTCTCTGTGATATTTTAAGTTGTTGTTTACTAAAGAGAACCTCATTACATAAAACTTATCATTTTTCTCAAATTGTTCCAACATACCTCTAATGAATTGAATTGGACTGAGTTTAATGTTATGAGTTACTTTTCTTGTCAAGCTTTACAATCTATGGATTAGCATTTTTTGTTCTTAGGTGCCATGCATAGTTTAGAGTAGATTTTGCTCTGTTTTAGTGTGATCAATAACTTCTCTTTGCCAATAATTTAGTTATTTTCCTCTTAGCATAAAAACACAAAACCAAAAACACTAGAAAAACACTAAACAAAACGAAGTAGGAAGAAGATACCTAGGCACATATAGTGCACTTCACTTCAACAGTTTACTAGCCCTGGTTGACAATTTATGATATCAATTTAGGAACACTAAGTTGAGTAGACATTTTGGTGCCGTTGCCGGGGAAGTGTAAGTAGGTAGCCTTCTTTCTTACCTCCCAAAAAACAATGATATGCGTAGAGAAAGAGACTCAAGGGGTAGCTTCATAAGAAGCAAAAGCTTGATTCCTATAACACCACTTGTTCCACCAAGACCAAGAGGTAGCACACCTCCAAATCAAACCCACATCCCATACTTTACTGATCATAGACTTCCAGAAGACTTAAGATCAGATATTCCATCAGAAAAACCTTCCACTTCATCCACTGAACTTGTCTTAGAAGAAGATTCAAGAACCCCTGCTAGGGACATAAACTTTTCTACTTCCATAGAAGAATCAACCATGGCAGAAGAAGGAGGAGGTAGAGGTAGAGGTAGAGGAGAAGGAGGTAGAGGAAGAGGTAGAAGGGAAATGGGAAGCTCTTTTGGGTTTCCTATAGTAGATGAAGAAACCAATGCAACTATGAAAAACATTTCACCCTCTGTCCTTCCAAACTTTTATGGACTCAAAAGTGAAGATCCTGAAACCTTCCTATTTGAATTTGAAGTCCTATGTAGAACCTATGATTACTTACAAGATGCCCAAAAATTTAAAATATTACCTTCAACATTGAAAGGAGCAGCATTAAAATGGTTTAAGAGTTTGATCAACAGTTCTATTAGGACATGGGAAGACATGAAGCATTAATTTCTAGAGAGGTATTTGGATTACTGTATGCCAGTCAACCATAAGGAGGAAGTGTTTAAAATGCTACAAAAATAGGATGAAAATATGGAAGAGTTGTTGGAGAGGTTTAACTATAACATCAAAAGAGAAAAATTGGAAAACTTAGTCCAAGATACTTTGAAAGCTCTCTTGTTGAAGACAATTAGGGATGAATGGCTATATATCCTTAACATGATGGGAAAAGGGGATATATCTCAGCTCACATTACCTGAAATAGCTGAATTATGTATCAACCTTTCAAGAGGGATATCTAAAACTATAAAAGGACCAAGAGACCCTGCTCTTGCAAGGGCAAGTAAGTCTACTTCTGGGACAGTAAGTAGGGAAAACATAGGACATATGCTTGATGAATTCAAATCTGATATTTTAGGGAGTCTTAGTGAACAAATAGACACCCTTAAGTTACAAAACAAGAAAAAATCTGAATCTGATGCCTTAGCAATCTTTTGTCCCAAATGTAGAAAGAAGCATGCCTTGAGAGAGTGCCCTTTGGATGCAAAAATAGTAGAGACTTGTGTAATTTGTTAAGAAAAACATGAGACCAAGAGTTGTCCTTCACTTCCTGGTCTTAAAGCTGTCTTTTAAGAAGAAACCCCTACAAATCCCACATAATCTCTCAATTTTGTCTCTAGGAGGCCTTGGAAAGGACCTCAAACACAAGGATTCCATGATCAGCTGTATAATCAACCTCCACCAAATTGGAATTCTTGGCAGCAACCTTGGCTCCAATTCCAAAATCAATCTCCAACTTGGGCACAAGGAGCACAAAATCCTTACGGAAGATACTCTTAGTACTATCAATATCCACCATCTTATTCACCATATCCAAATTTCCCTCCTCAATAAAATCCTCAACATCCACAACATCAAAATCCACCACTTCCATTACCATTTCCTCAGAAAGAAAATCAGTTACCTGCCCAACCCATACCAAACCCCAAAAATAAAAATCCTCAGAACACATACATGATAGAAGGCCAACAGTTTCCAACCTATTTGATTACTCCTTTAGACCTTAATGATGTTCAACTTAGGTCTGGAAGAATACTTGAAAAGAAGAAACCTTCTGTAATCATACAAGAGCAAAACAACTCTGAGAAAGATTCTCTACAGGTAAATAAAATTCTTGAAGAGAGCACACCTTTTCAAAACCCAAATATTGAAAAATCAAAACAAAAAGAACTAATAATTTCAACTCCTATATTAGAGCATCCATCAACATCTACCTCTACACCTCCCTTTCCAGAAAGATTACAAATTGACAAGGGTGTAGAAAAACAAATTATGGTGCCTAATTATGATTTCCGAGATGAACTAAGGAATGTTTGTATTAAGATCCCATTATTACAAGCTATCAAAGAAATTCCAATTTTAGCAAAAACAATAAAGGAGTTGAGCATGAAAAAAATAGGAAAAAGAATAAAGGAGACAAAGAAAATTCAACTGACAGGAAAAATAGCAGATATCATGATGGGTAAGATTGCCATTCCAAAGTATCTAGACCCAGGAAATCCAGTTGTTAAAATACACATCAATGGAACTGAGATCCAAAACACACTTATTGATTTAGGAGCAGCAATCAATATCATGAGTAGACAAATCATGGATAAAATAAAACTTCCTAATCTTCTTTTTACACCCACATTATTACAATTAGCAGACATATCTGTGATAAAACCTGATGGGGTAATAGAAGACATTCCAGTGTCCCTAGATTCTTGGGAGTATCCTGTGGATTTTATGATCCTAGCTCCTAAGAATAATCCAGAAGGGCATCCTATTATATTAGGAAGACCTTGGTTAGCTACAGCTGATGCTTTCATTAGCTGTAGATCCGGTGATATGTACATATATGATGGTAGTTCAACCAAGAAATTTACCTTGTATCCTCCAGCAAAAACAATTACAGAATTAGATGATACTCAATGGATTGAGGATGAAGAAGACATACAACCTCTCTTCACAATTTCAGAAATTAGTGAAGATAGCCAGATTCTAAATACCTTAGAAAATTTTGAATCCTCTTCGGAATACAAACATGAACAATTTCAAGAAGAATCCAACATTGAGTTTTTATCATCAAGACAAATGTCTCTTTACTCCATGGATAAATTTGGCAACTCTACAATTGAGATATTTCCAGGTAAAACTTTAAACATAAACAAGAACCTAGAGAAATCTCAACAAGAAAAGCTAGTCAAGATATTATAGAGACATTCTTCTGCATATGCATGGGAGTACAATGATATGAAAGGGATAAGCCCTAAGACTTGCACTCATCACATCTACATAGAGGAAAATTGTAATTCAATCAGACAACTTCAGAGACGGATGAATCCAAACCTTAGGGAGATTGTTAAAGAAGAATTGCAGAAATTGTTAAATGTCAACTTTATCTATCCCATTTCAGATAGTCAGTGTGTTTCTCCTTTGGTAATTGTGCCAAATAAAAATGGTAAATGGAGGGTATGTATTGACTACCGGGAATTAAACAAAGCTACTCTTAAATATCATTTTCCCCTACCTTTCATAGATCAGGTGTTATATACATTAGCTGGAAAAAAGTACTTCTCATTTTTAGATGGGTTTAGTGGTTATAATCAAATTCAAGTAGCACTTGAAGATTAAGACAAAACCACATTTACCTGTCATTGGGGTACCTATGCTTACCGAGTATTTCCATTTGGACTATGCAATGCACCTGCAACATTTCAAAGGGCAGTACTAGGAATATTTTCAGATCTAATACATGATTGTGTAGAGGTATATATGGATGATTTCACAGTTTATGGAAACAAATTTGAAGAAGCCTTAGCAAACTTGGAAAAAGTCTTAAAGAGATGTAAAGAAGCAAATCTTTCACTAAGTCATGAAAAGTGTTTTATGATGTTTACTGAAGGAATTGTTTTGGGACATCACATTTTAGGGGATGGGATTAGAGCTGATGAGTCAAAAGTTGAATTCATCTCTAACTTATCTATTCCAAGTTGTCAAAAAGATGTTAGGAGTTTTCTAGGATTTACAGGATATTATCGAAGGTTTATAGAAAACTTCACCAAGATAGCATCTCCACTTTTCAAATTACTTACCAAGGATTGTGAATTCAAGTGGAATCCTGATTTCCAGTTAGCCTTTGAGACCCTGAAAACAAAAATCTCTGAAGCACCTATTTTAAGGGGACCTAACTGGAAATTACCTTTTCATATTTCAATAGATGCCTCAGATACAGCTTTAGGAGCTATATTGGGACAAAAAGACCTGATTCCTTATGCCATCTACTATACAAGTAAAAATTTGACCCCTTCAGAGTTAAATTATACTGTAACTGAAAAAGAGTTCTTAGCTGTTGTTCATGCCATAAATAAATTTAGACACTATATAACATGCTATGAAACTTTTGTTCACACAGATCACTCTGCAATTAAATATCTAATGAACAAATCAATTACTAATGGCAGAGTCATAAGATGGTTATTGCTTTTACAAGAATTCAACATCACCATTCTAGATAGGCCTGGGAAAAAAAATACAGTAGCTGATTTCCTATCTAGACTCCAAAACATTAAAGACAATACTCCAGTTGAAGATCAATTCCCTGATGAATATCTTTTTGTAATTTCTACTCAAACTACTTGGTTTGCTGACATTGCTAATTATTTAGTTTCAGGAAAATTTCCTTCAATAATGAATGCAAGAGACAAAAGAAAGATCATTTATGACAGTGCAAAATATTCATGGGTTGCTAATGAGTTATACAAAAGAGGTCCAGACTTTATCATTAGGAGATGTGTTCGAGAAGATGAGATGCCTGAGATCCTCAAGGCATGTCATGATGAACCTTGTGGTGGACACTTTGCTGATAAAAGGACAACTTATAAGATCCTTAATTTAGGATACTATTGGCCATCCCTTTTTAAATATGCTAAAGAGTATGTCAAAAGGTGTGATAGCTTCCAAAGGGTAGGGAAGCCTTCTCCTTCAGGTGAAATGCCATTGCAGCCTCAGGTACATATTGAACCTTTTGAGAAATGGGCTTTAGATTTTGTAGGACCTATTAGTCCTCCATCAAGACAAAAGAAATATATATTAGTTTGCACTGATTATGTTACCAAATGGGTAGAGGCCAAACCATTAATTTCTGCTACTGAAGCATCTGTAGTTAATTTTCTTTTTGAGGATATTTTTACTCGTTTTGGTGTCCCAAGAGAAATTGTTACAGATCAAGGAGCTCAATTCACATCAAGGCTAGTGGAACAAATGGTGGAGAGGTACAAAATCATACACAGAAAATATACTCCCTATCATCCACAAGCACATGGCCAAGTGGAATCTACTAATAAGGTCATTGAAGGGATCCTAACAAAGACTGTTCATTTACATAGAAGAGATTGGGAAGACAGGCTTCCTAAAGCCTTGTGGGCCTATAGAACTACATGGAGAAGCACAACAGGTCATACCCCTTATAAAATTGTTTATGGAAAACAAGTCTTGTTTCCCATAGAGTTTCAGATTCAAACTTTTAAAATGGCAGTCCAGCTAGGACTTGATCTAACAGAAGCACAAAAGCACAGATTGGAGTAGATTAATGAATTGGATGAGATTAGACAGGATGCAGTCCAAAGAACAAATATAGTCCAACAACAAAGGACTAGATGGCATGTTAAGTACATTAAGGAAAAGAAATTCAAAGAAGGTGACTGGGCCCTCTTGTTTGATTCAAAGTTCAAAGATTTTCAAGGTAAATTCCAAACACATTGGCTTGGGCCATATGAAATTGTGAATTTTTTTGACAATGGAGCAATAAAAATTAGGACAATAGATGAAGATAAGGTCACTTTTCTTGTCAATGGTCATAGATTGAAGTTGTATCATAAGCCACTTTCAAGAGGAGAATTTGTCAAGAGATTCCAAGAGAACAATGATGTGAAGTTAATGAAGAAGAATCCTTCTTCTTCATCAACTTAATTGTATTTTCTGAAATCAGATGATAATTAAAAAAAAAAGAAAAAGAAAAAGAAAAATAAAGTATAAACATGAAAACTAATCATTGATTAGCATGTTTATACAAAAAATATAAGGTGAAAATCAGAATCCTTCTGACACTTTAGCTTTTCAAAATTGTTCTTTTCCTACAAACAACTATCATAAAATCATAAGTGCAGGCTCACTTTACATATCACATTCCACTTATGATCCATTTCACTTCATCATATCTCACTTAATTCATATTTCATTCACTCTATTCATCCATACTTCATTCACTCCATTTCATGATCCATCTCATTTTCATTTCAGATTTTCAAAATTGATCTCTTTCTGCAATTGAGTATTACAAATCATAAGTTGTAGGCCACTTTTCATATTTCATTTCACTACACATTGATGATCTATTTCATTCCATCATATTCCACTTCATTCATGCTTCATTCCACTATATCTCATAATCCATTTTATTTCATCTTATACTTCATTCCATCCATATTTCAAATCATTTCATTCCATGTTTCAAAGCTTTCACAGGTACATTCTGCAGCCAGATTTTCTGCAGCCAATTATTCAGCAGCCACGGGTTCAGTAGCAAATTGATCCTGCACACCTATTTCAACAAGAAAAATCAAAAGGATTATGAATATTGAAAGATTAATGATTTTCAAAGGAAATACCAAGCATATTGAAAAAAAAAAGCAAAAATCAAGAGAAGGGCTAAGGTAAAATTGTTAAATTATTATGATAATAGATTATGAAAGATATAGTATGGTTAAGTCATATGTATGTTTCATAAAGTTATTTTGATTATTCGTATTGATCAAGCCTATCATAAAATCCTTGGACAAATCCCTTCCATTCCGCCATTTCAAATCATCATTTATTAAAAGTTAACGGTTAGTACTTGAAGTGACCTATTAGGTCACGTCACTGACCCGAAATATTTAGTGATGATTTTGAAATCCTCATGGGATTTCTCCGCGGTCTTTTACTCCATGACATCTCTCAAACTCATTTATTTGTGTGATTTACCCTCATCGTATTTCACTCATCCCATAACCACTTCATGTCATTTTTCCGTAGCCAATTCCTATCTGCAGAAACAGAGAGGTCATCTTTAAGGTGAAAACAACCCTCTACAACCATTTTTACCTTGAATAGGGAAGTAGTAACAGAGCGGTAAATTGAAGTTGAGGAGGAGAAGCCATGGGATTTATTGTAAGGTCCGAACCAGTCGGAACCAAATATATAGAAGGTTACCCACAAATTAAAGAGATGTTACAGCGGGTTGGATGGCTACAGTTTTTGGAGAAGTTCAATGGATTTCATAAGGAGGTCACCAAGTCATTTGCCCGGTCATTCAACGGGTCAAAAGTTGAAATAGGTGATGTCAAGTTCATTATCACAGAATCCTTCAGAGCAGAAGCAATAGAGTTACCAAGGCAAGGTGAACGATGGTTCAAAAACAAGGAATTTCATAATGAAGCATGGAGGTAGATGCTAAAAACACCAGGTATGGATATTTCAGTTTTCAAGAAAGGCATTCCTAGTTCAGCCTTAAAGAATAAATGGCGAAATACATTGCTAATTATGCAAAAGTTTATAACTTGTGAGGGAAGGTTTGGCACCCTATATGTTTATCACATTCGACTTATGATGCATTTCCTAGATGAAGAAACAAATTTACCCTTTTTCTTACTCCATAGCCTAAAGAGGATGGCTTCTAATGTCCAAAAAAGGGTTTAGTTCTTAGAAACCACCTTGTATCACCATGGCCTAGTTAAAATCCTGATTGAGCATCGTTTGAAAAAGGTGGGAGACAGTTGGGATGAGTTCCTCTTGAAGAATCATTTTGAAGAACCTAAAGAAACTCTATCTGAAGGAAAACTTGTAAGAAGAAGCAGGAGAGGAAAAATTGCCAAATCTGTTGAAATTAAAACTGATAAATCCATACAAGAAGACAATGAGGAGATTATCTCTGAAAAATTGGCTGAAATCAAGAAAAAACTTAAAAAGGAAAAGATAATAAGAAAGTATGCTAAGGAGAGAGGTGAGGGACCATCTAAACTGAGAAGAAGCCATATGCTTAGAGGCATATTGAAGAAAACAAGAATTAAGCAAACATGAATCATAGATATTGAAGATGAAAAGACACCAACTGATAGATCTTTTGAGTACCAGTATGAAGAAGATCTTGATAGAGGAACTTCGGAGGTAGACCCAACCCAACAACAAATCTATAATTATGTTGAGTCATTAGAAAAGAGAGCCTCAGAAAACAGAGGAAGAACTCCTAGCCCACAAGAATCTTCAATTGAAATGCTGAGAAGAGATAAATATGAATTGGAAGTACTTAATAGGCATATAAAAAATGAAAATGAAATTCTAAGAGAACAAGTCAAGCTGAAAAGTGACATGAACACAACTCTCTCGCTGCAAATGGAAAAATTGTACTAGGCTAGTGAGAAGCTGAAGAAGAAAAACAAGAAATTGAGCAGGGCACTTATAAATTTGAGGTTCAAATTGGTCATAAGGAAGCCTAGGATGCCATTGAACACCAAGCAAAGCAGAAAAATGAAGTTGGATGTCCTAGAAGAAGTTTCAGAATACATGGATTGATTGCATGAGGACATGCAAAAGCTTTGTAGTGGGGGTATGTTGAGCCCTAAAGATGTCCTTTCCTTTCACCAAATTTCACTTCATTCCATTTTTCCTTTATCAGTTATAGGCTTAAAATATCAATAGGAGTGATCAAAGTCACTTTAAGAATGCATGCAATGACTGACTTATTATACTTTTTTGGTTTTGTTGTCGTAGTGATTTTTGATCATACTTAGCTATAGAATGCAGCCATTCTGTAGCTAGTTGCATATTCCGCAGCCATCTTTATGTTCACACAGGTTACATGTGTCATTTGAGGGAAAAACACATATGTTTAAATTCCAGAACACTCCTACATCATTCCTTGCCCTCTACGAAGGTTGAGCAAAAATCTGCAAATAGTTATGCATGTGGAGAAAACCAAAACTAAGAAGTAGACTTCTACAAGGATAAGGACTCCGCAGGTGTCTTCAGAAAAATACGAGTCCTCAACAGGAGTTCTAGTTTGATTTTGATTGTAAAGACACCTATGCCTATTTCTCCTCAATGACAGTTATGTATTTTCTTATAAGAATAAGTCGGTGAACCGAGAAACAATGAGTTATTTGATGTTTTGTTGTTAGTTCTCAAAGACCGTGATACTCTGTTTTTGAGCGTTTTTCCTTTAATGAAAGAAGTACAACTTTAATGCATGATCTGAAGCAATTTTAAGAAGTTAAGGATTCGTGTGCCAATATGATGGTAGAGGGCCCCTACTGTCCGAAAAGCTTTGTGCATATTTTCTAGATAAGTGACCTTTAGCTCTGTTTCGTTCTTAATCTAGGCAGTTTTTTTCTGAGCATGATGTTTTATGTTTACTTACATCGAATATTACAGTCAATCCTATTCTCATGAACTGTTCCAATATATCACTAACACGTGAATGAGATAGAGCTGTAGTACTTCGAAGGTTAATTGCATTTTAGTTCAGTTCTGTTCATTGTATTTCAAGTTTTATTAGTTAATTGCATTCTAGTCCTGTTAATTAGACTTAAAAGACCCTCATTATTTTAGAAGCTGCTCTTGTTCTTAATCTCTTCTAACACATCATTATCATATGGACAAGAATTAGTTATATCATTTTGAGTTCTTGACTGTTCTGCAATTTCTCATAATTTTACAAACAAACTTTTTCCAAAGTTATTCCAAGAGATCTCTAACCCTTGAATGAGGCTTAATAGTAACATTTTGAGTTGCAGAATGGGTTAATTCTAGTGTCATAAGTTATCTTAGCATAGGGTTCCTTGCTATGTTGCAGATAATCTTTTCTCAAAATGTTCCAACAAATTTATAACAATGGATGAGATTTTCTCTGTGATATTTTAAGTTGTTGTTTACTAAAGAGAACCTCATTACATCAAACTTATCCTTTTTCTCAAATTGTTCCAACATACCTCTAATGAATTGAATTGGACCGAGTTTAATGTTACGAGTTACTTTTCTTGTCAAGCTTTACAATCTGTGGATTAGCATTTTCTGTTCTTAGGTGCCGTACATAGTTTAGAGTAGATTTTGCTCTGTTGTAGTGTGATCAATAACTTCTCTTTGCCAATAATTTAGTTCTTTTCCTCTTAGCATAAAAACACAAAACAAAAAACACTAGAAAAACACTAAACACAACGAAGTAGGAATAAGATACCTAGGCACATATAGTGCACTTCACTTCAACAGTTTACTAGCCCTGGTTGACAATTTATGATATCAATTTAGGAACACTAAGTTGAGTAGACAGGTGCCCTATGTTTCTGCTCTCCCTATCTTTGATGTTTTCTGCTATATGTGTTATCTGAGTACTGATTCAAGTTAATTTAACAAGTGTAGTGGCTATAATTTACTGCTAGCTGATGTATGAATTTATAAGTCTAACCTCAGATGTTCTTTTTGGGTTTTAATTGAAAGAATTGGGTCACTGAGAGCTTAGAACACTGTTTCTGTCTTACTAGGACCCTTCCTGATCAATTGACCCTCTCTAAGATCCCTTAAGCTGGAGGCCAAAGCATTGAGAGTTCAAAGTATCTCTCTGATCTCAGGTTTTCACCTTTGCGTTTGAACCCTTATATGTTCCCTTTGTCTAACGATTTTACGCTTTAGGAGTTGGGTCACAGTAGTCCAATGGCATGTCCTGTCCCTAGATCTGATTCCTGAAAGGTCACCTTGGAGGTTTCCTTGCCTTTCACCTTCTTTCTTACCATTTCATGCCACACTATCATCTTTAAGATCCAATGCTTTAGATGACTAGCCCAAATGAAATCCTGCATATTGAACAACAAGTAAATCCTCTCCTGACTCCATTGCCGAATGGTCTCAAGTTTTCTTTGAAATATCTCTCCTTTGCCTAGAATTCTCTTTGCTCACCCTCTTTCTTGTATCGAACCCTCCCTTCCAGTTTCCCAACAACCAAACAAACAAAACAAAACAAATCTGGTGCCTATAACTAGCCTAATACCTTTAAAAACAAGCTTCAAAGACACATACCTTTGCCTATATAGAGAGATCCCTCTCTGGACCCAGGAGGGCTAGATCCTGAGGTCTAAAAGTGGTTCTGAGGTTGTATCATCTTTTGGTATTGCCAAACTTGCCAAAACATGGGAACCCCAACATGAAGGACCATCTTTTTTCAAGCCTTCACAGGAAAGCCACTCCATTTGCAATGTGGAAGGCTTTGACAGATATTTTCTAAAGTAGCAATGATCATAGGAAGTTGGCGCTGAAAGATAAGCTCAGAAAAATAAAAATGGAGAAGGGTGACAGTAGCCCAAAATATCTCAGGATTTTTGTCCACTGTAGGGATGAACTGGGAAGTGTGGGGATTACAGTTGATGATGATTACTTGGTGAGCTTGGATCCCCTTGGGCTTCTGAAGAGTTGGCATAGCTACAAAGACTCTGTCAATGGACAGGAGAAACTTTTAGGTTGGGAGCGACTTTGGTCGGACCTTGTGCAGGAGGAGATAAGGCGAAGTACTAAGATGGCTCTTCATCGAAGAATGATGATGAAGAGAATTTCACTTTGGATGCCAAAGCAAGGAAAGGGAAGGGGAAGAAATCCCATCCAGAATCTTAAGCTAAAGGCAAGAAGCTAGATTTTCCCAAAGTGAAGTGTTTTCACTGTCACGAACATGGGCGTCTCGCCATTAACTGCCCACAGAAAAAGAAGAAAAATAAGGCCGCTAGAGATGCAGCTGGAGAGGCCTTAGCCTCGCAATTTGAACTTGATTTCTCTTTGATCGTATGCTTGGTTTCAAGCTCAATGGGATCGATGTGGTATCTTGATAGTGGTGCGTATTTCCATATGAGGGGAGACAAGGAGTTGTTTAGTGACTTGGAGGAGAAGGATCTCTAGATGCATATAGAGATGGGCAACGATGGAAGATACAGTGCGACCGGCATTGGAACCATTACCTTTGAGAGGGATTTAGGTAAACCATTTCTTTTGAAAAATGTTATGCATGTTCCAAGTCTGAAGAAGAACTTGGTCTCGGTCGCAATGTTGGAAGACATAGGTTATGCCGTTGTTTTCAGCGAGGGAAAAGCTTTCCTACGACATAAAACAACGGGTCAAACCAAGAGGATAGGGATTAAAGTTAAGAATCTCTACAATCTAGAGGTAGATGGCTGCGCTGCGATGATGGGAAAAGTAGAAGATGTGGTGAGCCGGGATGAGGGCGAATTATGGCACAGGAGATTGGGCCATCTTCACCATGGAGCCTTGAAGCTTTTGCAGCAGATTTATGCTTGAATTCCCAAGGGCACTCTTGCGCAGTCAGATCAGTGCAAGGTATGTAATATGGGTAAGTTTGTGAAGACCACCTTTCATGAGAAGGAGAACCGTGCTTCGGTGATCCTGGAGAGAATTCACACAGACGTGTGTGGACCTTTCGTGGTTGTTTCAACAAAAAAACATAGGTATTATGTTATATTTGTTGATGACTATTCTCGTAGATGCTGGATCACTATTCTCGTAGATTTTGTGAGTTTAAAGCATTGGTGGAGAAGGAGTCAGGGAAGCAAGTGAAGGCTCTGCGGAGCGATAATGGTGGTGAATATATCTCGAATGAATTCAAAGACTTCTATAGCAAAGAAGGAATTTGAAGAGAGCTCATAGTGCCTCATAACTCACAACAGAATGGGGTCGTAGAGAGGAAGAACATAACGATCGTGGGTGCTGCACGAGTTATACTGCATGACCAGGGCCTACCGATGCACTTGTGGGTGAAAGCATGCAACACTGTGGTTTATGTGCAAAACCATTGTCCTCATAGAATACTTGGCATGAGTACACCTGAAGAAGATTTTACTCGTAAGAAGCCTGATATTTCTCATTTGAAGATTTTTGGCTCATATTTTTACATTCATGTGACAAAGGACACTAGGAAGAAGCTGGAGCCTACTGCGGAAGTTGGGATATTTGTGGGGTACACAGAAACACCCCATAATTATCGTGTATATTTTCCAAAAATTCGAATGACTGTGGTGTGACGGGATATAAAATTCAATTAGGTAAAAGCCATGAAGTTGTAACTTGAGAGGGAGCTACACTTGCATGCAGAGGAGGAACTTCTTGTTCCCAAAGATGAGCCTCTAGATGTGGATCAGCCACAGGAGGAGATTCATGGAGTGGAGGAGTCCACTCATGCAGAACCAAACATCTGAACAGGAAGAAAGCATACCATAGAAGCTGAGAGACTCAAGCTTGATGTGACAGAGAATGTAGGAGTCCCTACATCACAACGCAGATAGAGACAGTCACCTGATCGATTTACTAGATACATGGCTATTATGAGCAAGTGTGTCATGACAAAGCCATCTTATTTTGAAGCAGCAGTGCAGGAGCCCACATGGGTAGATGCCATGGTGGAGGAGTATGATTCCATTGTTAGAAACAGTGCTTGGGAGATTGTTCCAAGGCCGGTGGGTAAATCAATGGTAGATTTGAAATGGATCTACAAGGTAAAGTAAGTTGCTGATGGGAGCATCGAGAAGTATAAGCCAAGATTTTTTGCCTGAGGCTTCTCACAAATCGAGGGGATTGATTATGAAGAAAACTTTGCACCTGTCGCACGATATTCTTCCATAAGGACCATCCTTGCTCTCTCAGCGCAGATGGGTTGGCAAATTCATCAGATGGATGTGAAGACTGTGTTCCTTAATGGGATCATTAAGGAAGAGGTGTAGAAGGATTTGAGATCTTCAGCAGCGATTCGCATGTGTGCAGACTCAAAAGAGCGCTGTATGGGCTAAAGAAAGCACCACGTGCTTGGTACACATGGATTGACAGCTATTTCACTGGATTTGGCTTCACCGAGAGTGAGGCAGATGCAAACCTGTACCAAATTGTGGTGGAGGGTAAGTTTTTAATCATTGTTCTTTATGTTGATGATTTAATACTAACGGGTGATGAGTAGTTGATACACTCATGTAAGGTAGATCTTGCAAAGGAGTTCAAGATGAAGGATTTGGGCCTCCTTCATTATTTCCTTGGATTGGAAATATGGCAGCGAGAAGGTGAACTGTTTGTGTCTCAAGGCAAGTATGCTCGAGAGATACTTGGTAAGTTTCACATGGAGGACTGCAAGCCCATGGATACTTCTCTTCCAGGAAATTGGAGGAAAGAGGATGCTACATCGGCAGAGGTAGTGGACGCCGCTGTTTATCGACAGTTGGTGGGTTCGCTCATGTATTTGGTTAATACAAGATCAGACATATGCTATGCGGTGAACCAACTTTCACAAGCGATGGTTAAGCCTACTCAGCTCTTTTGGAAGGCAGGCAAGCATGTCCTGAGGTATCTCAGGGGCACATCTGAGTATGGCTTATGGTACAGACAGACGGATGAGGTGAAGTTGCATGGCTTCATGGATGCAGATTGGGCAGGCACCCAACGGACATAAAGAGAACATCAAGAGGGGTTTACAGTATTGAATCTACAATAGTTTCTTGGTATAGTAGGAAACAAAGATCTGTGGCACTCAGTTCAGCGGAAGAAAAATACATGGCAGCAAGTCAAGCTGCATGTGAGGCTATCTGAATGAGGAAGATCCTGGTTAGTTTGTTTGGTTCACATTTAGATCCTACAGTGATACATTGTGATAATCATAATTGCATTAAACTCTCAATTAAACCTGTGTTTCATGATAGATATAAACATATTGATATCCGGTATCATCATATTAGAGATTGTGTGCAACGGAAGATCATGTTGCTTCAGTACATTCCTACGGAAGATCAAGATGCAAATATTCTGATGAAGGCGCTTAGCAGGAGAAAATTTGAATACCATAGAGGTAGGATCAGGGTGAAGGATAATCCCTATCTTGTTGAGAGGGAGTGTTGAGATTCAACAAGATGATGAGCTTAGTGAAAAGTAATCACCTTCAGTAAGTGGGGCCAGCAGGCTATTTTTAGGTGTATGTCTATTTTTAGACATGGTGAGCATATTCTATAAGTTGTAGGATGCTATTTGTAGATGGTTGGTCAAATGTGGAAAATAGATGAAATTCTATTTTTAGAATATTGGGAGAAGTATATTTATAGATCGTCGATCTAAAAATAGGTGCATGTCGATTATTATTAGATCTTAATAATAATCTGACAATAAACATCAACTTTTTCTCTTGGAGCACTTTATCTCTGTGAACAGATATGGAAAATCAGTGGGCTGAAGGAATTACACAATTCATAGCGTTTATTGGTGGCTCATGCATGGAGGACTTAGTTAGAAATGAAGTGGAAAAGTTATGACAGAGTTGGAAGAGTAGTTTATGGAGTTGTTATTTAGTTTAACTCACTTAAGTGAGTTAAAATCAGTTGAGCTAGTTGTATCTAGTCTAACTGAAAGATACACTAGTGAGAGTTAAGCGAATTAATTAGTTAATTAATTCACAACTAATAACTCACTAACAACTGAACAGAAACAACAGTTAACTACAGTGCATGTCAGCTGCAGTGGAGACCCAGTGGAGAGATAGGTGAAAGGGTGAGATGGACTATCCATTGTGACTATAGTGATGCATTCAATGCATCTGATACACATTGGAGTCACTAATGAGGATTGCACAGTCAAGGCAAGGCAAATTCGAATTCATTCATGGGTCTTCTTCAGCAGGGATAGCGCAGTGGAGGCAGGGTATCAGGAGGCAAGAAATTGGTGCATGGAGATACAAATTTCTGCATGACAGTGTGTAATGATTGTTGATTTTACTGTGAGCTTGATGTACTAAGATTTGTATGAGATTATTACATGATTCCATTTATATACATAATATATGATAGTTGGGGGTTTTAGCTTTAAGCTTTCCCATTAAACAACTGTGTTATGTGCGATTGAATTTATTCACATGTGTTTGCAATTGAGTTTTAAATTTCCACAAGTTTAATAGTGGAAGGATTCTGTATTTATCAAGAAGATAAATATTGTTATATCAGGAGAATTCGGTAATACATCAGTATTAATAAATTTATACAGTTGTTCCTTGAATGTTGCCTGGTGCCTTGTGGAAACGTGCTGGTGCTGAGACTAGTGGTAGAAAGCTATTTCAGGGAAAATCTTCTGCTGTTCCACTGATCCTTTCCTTCTTTGGTGGAAAACCCTTTGTAATGGCGGTGTTGTGGCTCATTTTTCATTTACCTTAGAAATACTTTTCAAAACACCAAAAAAACAAATATTATAGAAAGTGTAAAATTTTGTGTCATAGAAGAATTTTGATTTATATATTGGTACATTAAAATTACGTGATGATATGTGAAGGTGGGTCGTGTCGGGCTCATTCACATGCAGAACAGTTCAAGAGCCAGACCGATGGGCACGTTCAGAACATTGCACGCTGAACATGATCGATTCGGGCTCATTCGGAACTTTAGGAGGGACCAACACAACAGATCACCGGATAAGCTCAGGAGCGTTACACTATGGAGCAAAAAAAATAATTTCCCAAAGGCGGAGAAAGGGCGCATTTCCCTTAAACAAGTAATAGTTTTGGAGGAGGCGCAAAGGGAAAAACGGATGGCCAGGATCAAAGCGCAGAACTGGAGTGGAGAGATAGACAACGGAGATTAAATCGCAAATCACAAATCGCAAGTTTCAAAGGATAGGCATGGCCCGAGGTAACTGATAAAGTCACTGAAGTGTGACGTGCGATGCTATGTGGGACTCGATCACATAGCACACATCGTAGGTTTTAATAGATAAGTTTTAAGGAAAATTTTAAAGTCAGCGAAATGCGAAGTGCAACATGGCAAGCTGATGTGGCAGACGACGTGGCCCTGGCCCTCATACCGCACAATGAAAGTTTTAAAAGTTAAGGGCAAACGGTAAGTGTTATAATCGCCGAAGTGAGATGTGCGATGCGGTGGGGCCCGATCGCAAATCGCGAATTGCAAGTTTTAAAGGATCGCCACGGGAGGTAAGTGATAAGGTCGCCGAAGTGTGATGTGCGATGCCAGGTGGGACCCGATCACATAGCGCACATCGCAAGTTTTAAAAGATAAATGCTAAGGAAAATTTAAAGACGGAAAAATGCGTAGTGTGATGTTGGCACAAACATGATGTTTTTCTAAGATGAAATCTAAGGGATTTCAAGTCTAGGCTTATGCGTTTATGCAAAATTTTATGAAGAAATAGGGAGAACGCGGCAGAAAAAATTGGGTAAGCGACCCGACGCAGATCAAAGGAGAAGAGGCAGAGTTGGGTAGTAGGTGATATGATTGACAACATTTGAAGCACATGAGCATAGGCAGAGTCGGGAAGAAGAGCGTATAGCGGCCCTATTGGGAGCATGACAACTAGGCCAAGTCGGGCACTAACGCGTCGTTATAGAGCTATGTAGATGCTGCATCATAACCAGAAAGTACACCTAGGCACTTTGGGAGTACGAATTAGCAAGATCAGATTCAGTAAAACGAACAATATTTCTATTTTTAATTTGTTTTCTCAAGTATGATTGTAGAAGTAATATTTAAAAATTAGATAGTCGAATAGTTTCAAGAAGTTCAGGAGTTACAAACCACTGTGATGTATTTAAGTAGATAGAAATAAAGAAATGGGGTTCCGAGTTTTGGACCTCTGGAGGATTGTTAATTTGGTACTGAATTTTTTGAGAAATAAATGAAAGAAGATCAAGTTTCCTGCAGCTGTTGATGTTGATATGTCTTTCCAGTTTCGCTCTATGTTTATTCCTCTTTAAATGAAGTAAAGAAATGTAACATTTGGTCTCTTAATTACATATGTGAGTTAGAGTCAAACAACCTTAATTTGCGCTCCTTCACCTCATCTCTTCTTTTTTCACAAAATCCTAACGAAACTTTAAAGTAATATATTCTGTGTTTGCAGCATATTATTTCGATTTTCCTCTCTCTCCATGAAATTCCTCTGAAACTTAAAAGTGATAGATTTTGTTTCTCAGCATATCAATTCAAGTTTCCTTTACAGTTCTTCTTTTCATTTCATTCGGATATCAGCAGTTTATGGCATTGTGAAGGCTTTCATTATATCAGATTATTAAGTGTATTAAATAATTAGATTCCAAAGCTATTAAGCAGAGGTCAATTGATATTATGATTGTGACATACATTTAAAAAATGTCTTAAGCACTGATTCCTTACCACAACCAAGGGATTATTTCTTGAGATACAATAGGTGGAAAACCCAAATTTTTTTGGATAGAATGGCAGAGGTTCATTTTACGAGATATTACAAAGAAACCCTTTGAAAAAGGTTTAATTGATAGGGGAGAGATGGAGTGTAATGAATGATAAGCGGGAGGAGAAAACCTTTTAGACATATATCAAAATCGCAAAATAGGGTTGAAGCATTTAAAATTAAGACACAAACGGGAGAAAATGCGATTTTCGATGGGGTGATGACGTGGCAAGGAAGTGGGGCCGATTGTAGATCACGCATCAGGAGTTTTATTATGAAATGCAGGAGTTAAGTGTTGGAACTGGCGAAGTGCGATGTGCTATGAGACAGAGGTGATGTGGCATAAAAAATAGTGGGGTCGTCTGCAGATTGTACATCGGAAGTTTTGAGGGAGCGGAAGTGAAATTTGCGAAGATGTGACTCAAAAAGGTAGGTGGGGCCCTTTAAATGGCTTTTCAAAGTGGAAATTGAACATTTTCGTTAAGTTATGGTGATATGATAAAAAGATGCCCGAAGCATAAAAAATGATTTATAATGTATTCGAGGCATATCAAAGGGAAGTATTAAAAAAAGAATATTCCAAGGAATATTCCAAGAATATTCCTCAAAATATTCCACATGGGCGAATAACAGGTTGACAAATGGAAATTGATGATTTGTTGAAGAATTGACTTTTTAGTTTGGTGGCCAATCATGGGCTACCACGTGGCAGGCCCGGAGGCTGCCACGTGGCCCCAGGCCGGTGGAGTTTTGGCTATGTAAAATTTTTGTGGCCCAACGGATTTGAACCAGTGACCTCGTGCGCCCAAGCCAAGAGACCCAAACAATCGGGCTATCCAATAGTTTTTAACAATGACAAGCGGCGACGTATATTTGAGGTTTGAAAATGTTTAAGGCAGAAAAAATGTAAAGGGCTAGTCCCTCAGGGCTAGCCCCAACACCACGCGACCCTGCCTTGGATACTAAGAGCTAAGGCTTTAAACGGTGGGTGGAAAAGGGGCTAGCCCGAAGGTCATATTACAATCTCTTGAAATCGTGGCCTTATGGCCTTAAAACTATGCGGGTTATGTGGCCGGTATCTTCGGCGGTTAACATGGGTCATGTGGCCACGTTCAAAAGTTATGTTAAAGCGATATTTAACTTAACCATAACCCCTACCAATCGGCGGATATTGCGCAGTGGTCACATGCTGCTGCCCTCCAGCATTTAATGTAACTGTTAGTGGTTCCGCTAGACCTGGGGCGCGTTCCACCAAAACTGGAGATTTCCCCATTTTTAGTCAGCTTAACTGTAGTTCTCCCACATTTAGTGGGGTTTTCAATTGACATTGGGAAAAAAATTGTTTTGAGCTTAAATTCTTCAATATTGGACCAATTTGGATGAAATTTTGGTCAATTTTGGGTATTCTAAGAATTCTGGAGAGTTTGGGATAGGTTGCAGAGCCAAAAGAGGTGTTATTCAGCCATTTTTGCTTCAGGGAAGCTTGGAGAGCCATCAAGGCCATGAGGAAAATGGAGCTGCATTGGGCTATACTTCACTATTTGAGGTGAAATAAAAGCCATTATTAGCTTATTTCTATCTTCTAAATTAAATTTCACAGCTGTTTCTGCCTGTTTAGGCATATTTCCCATTGTAAAATCAATTTGAGCAACTTAATAGAGAAAGGACAAGACCATTGGGAGCCTTGGACCTGACAGATGTAGCCCAGGAGGGGTGAACTGCCTCATCATGTTGCTGTGTTCTTATGGTAAATTTTTTCTTTTGTGTATTTCTGATTTAAGATGTTAAATAGTAATTTTAATTAACATTCCCTCACACATAAACTCAGAAACAGTTACCAAAAACATTTTGTTTAAATTGCAAGACATGATAAACACTTTTCACACTTAATTTAATGGAAATGGATACTTTGCACAACATTAAAAACAGTTCCATTTTCAGATCAGATGGTATCAGAACTAAGGATTTGAGCCTTAGAAGCTATATTTTTACTCAAATTTTATTTTGTGCAAAGATATAGTTCATTGTTTACAAGTTTTGATGCTTACTAGGCTTAAACTCAAGAGAGGTGAAGGAAACTTGGTTAGTGCACAAAGTAATCCACAACCAAGAAGGGTCAGAGAGCCACCTCCAAGAGTCATTGAAGAAGCCTCAAGCATGTCTTCAAGAGAAGGAGAAGCTCTTGAATACATGGATCCCAAAGAATAAGAACGGGTATTCCGAAAAGCTTTCCTAGACATGACAGAGATGGTAAGGATACTCTACTAAGAAAGGAATGATAGGCTTGCAGAAGAAGGGTCTAAAAACAAGAAAGAAGGAGAGGGATCTTCAGGAGGAAAGAAAAGTGATGACAAGTCAAAGAAAGGACACGGAGGAAATGGTGATCCACCATCCCCATCTTCATCCCGTTCCTCTACATTGTCATCCTCAAATTCAGTGAATCAATCTCACAAGTCTAAAACCACTGGTAAAATTCCATTTTTAAATCTTGATGTTAAATTTGAGTTTCCTATGTTTAATGGTGAGGTCAATGTAGAGAAACTTGACAATTGGATAAGACAGTTGGAAGTTTACTTGAGGATACAAAACCTTCATGAAGACTACACCAAGATTCAGTTGGCCTCTTTAAGAATGGAAGGAGCAGCATTGGTATGGTGGGAAGCCAAGACCAAGGATGAAATTAAAAAACATGGTAAGATCACTTTAGCATGGGCTGAATTTATTTCCGCAATTAAGCAGCAATTTTATCCATTAGATCATTTACAAAAGGCTATCATGAATTGGCAAAGTTTTAGACAACTTAAGGGACAAAGTGTTCAATATTACACTCAAGAGTTTAGAAGAAGGGCTTTACTACTTGGAATTGATTTGCATAGTCAAGATACTTTGCTGAAATATATAGGAGGTTTACACAATTATCTTATACATACTATCATTATGTTCAATCCTACTAGTCTAGATGAAGTTTGTGTACAAGCTACGCATTTAGAGGCTAGAGGTAAACAATATTTTGTTGGGAATATGGATAGCGAATTCAAAGGCAAAGGGAGGAAAAGAAATGAAAACTCTAGGAAAGAAAAAGGAAATTTATTTTGTAAAAAATGTTCCAAAACAAGCCACGATGAAGACCATTGCTGGAAACTTCATGTGGAGCTGAAACCAGAGAAATTTAAAAACAAAGATAAGGCCAAAGAAAAGGGAAAAATGGTTGCAATTGTTGAACAAGACTTAGGGTCTGAATCAGGTGACGAAACTAAAAGCATATCCATGGTACTAAAGAACATAAAGGGGAAAGAGATTGTAAATGAAAAAAATCTCAGTTCTAGCACTTTAAACTGTCACATAGAAGCTCAAAAAGAAAAGAGGAGGATAGAGCTATTTCATATAAGGATAATCTCATAACACACAAAGATAGACACACTATTTGATAGTGGGTCTCAAGAAAATCTCATCTCAGAATACTTAGTGAAGAAGGTGAAACTTGAGACCATACCTCATCCAAAGCCATATCCACTTGGATGGATTTGCAAGGATGCTAATTTACAAGTCTCAAGAAAGTGCATGTTGCGCTTCGCCATAACAACTCATTATGTTGATTTGGTTGAACTAGATGTAGTACAACTTGACATTACAAGTGTGGTGTTGGGTAGTCCATATTTATATGACAAAAAAGTGATCTTCCATCGCCATTAGAACAAGTATCATCTATTTAAGGATGGCAAGGAGTTTATTGTGAGAGCACATCGGAAGAAGCTAGAATCATCTTTAGTGAATGCAGGGCAATTGAAAAGGCTTGTCAATGCAAGTCAAAATCTGACTTTGTTGATGATTAAGAAAAAATATTTTGTACATAATCCTTTTCATGTTATTGCTAATGTAAATGATGAAATGTTTCAGTCTGAAAGCAGGTCGTCTTTGGAACAAGATGACAAGATGTTGCAGAAAGTGCCTTTGGTGTCGATCGGTGCAGTGAACAAAGTGTCAGTGCAAAGTGGTGCAAGAATACAAGAGAGGGTAAAGAATGCAAGAAAAGAGGACACAAAGTTCAACATGGGTCATTGCTGGTTTCAGAATGACAGATTGGTATGGCGAGAAAACTTGGTCGGGAATCGACACAAGTACATGGCTCATTAGGCAAAAATTCGCCATGAGGACAGTTGACAAGGTGAATCTCAATTTCAGTTTCCTTTGAAGGTAGAACATTGTAGAAATAGTATGATTTCTGCAAATTATAGTTTCTGCTCTACAAATTTAAAAAATTTGCATCATGACTCAGTCAAGGTTAGTAACAGTCGGTCAGTGGATTCAAGGAAGAATTTATATTTTTATGAGAAGCTCAATTTGATGAAGTCAGGAAGATTTTAGTGGTTCAAGGTTGGAAGAGTGGAGAATCAGTCTCCTCATCTTCAATTTCTGTAAATTAGAGAGCTTTTGGGGTCCAAAAGATTCCCATTTGGGAGGTGTGATCAGGTGATCATGTCCAAGTGGAAAAAATGCTCAAAAATGGAAATGCTCAGAATTGGTTGAAACCTGAATGATCGGATAGGCCTCATCGCTGTGATTTTGGTGCCGTGAACAACACTCAAATCCGAAATTGTATGTGAAAGTTATGCAGGTTTGAAGTCTCCAGTAAACTAAAAAAAAAATCAGTTGACAAAGTTTGACTTGTGAATTTGGAAATATTAAAAAAAGAATATTCCAAGGAATATTATGGGAATATTCCTCAGAATATTCCACATGGGCGAATAACAAGTTGACAAATGGCAGCTGATGATTTGTTGAAGGCTTGACTTTTTAGTTTGGTGGTCAATCACGGGCTGCCACGTGGCAGGCCCGGAGGCCGCCACGTGGCCCTAGGCCGGTGGAGTTTTGGTTATGTAAAATTTTTGTGGCCCAACGGATTTGAACCGGCGACCTCATGTGCCCAAGCCAAGCAACCTGAACAATTGAGCTATCCAATAGTTTTTAAAAATGACAATCGACGACGTATATTTGAGGTTTGAAAATGTTTAAGTAGGAAAATGAAAATGGCTAGCCCCAACACCACGCGACCCTGCCCCAGATACCAAGAGCTAAGGATTTAAACGGTGGGCGGAAAAGGAGCTAGCCCCTTAGGGCTAGCCTGAAAGTCATATTACAAGATCTTGAAACTATGGCCTTATGGCCTTAAAACTCCGCAGGTTATATGGCCAGTATCTTCGACGGTTAACATGGGTCATGTGGCCATGTTCAAAAGTTATGTTAAAGCGACATTTAACTTAACCATAACCCCTACCAACCGACGAATATTGTGAAGTGGTCACATCCCGCTGCCCTCTAGAATTTAATGTAATTGTCAGTGGTTTTTCCAGACCTGGGGCACATTTCACCAAAACTGGAGATTTCCCCCTTTTTAGTCGACTTAATTGCAGTTCTCCCACATTTAGTGGGGTTTTCAATTGACATTGGGCAGAAAATTTGTTTTGAGAAGAACTTCTTCAATATTGGACCAATTTGGATGAAATTTTGGTCAATTTTGGGTATTCTGAGCATTCTGGAGAGTTTGGGACAGGTTTCAGAACCAAAAGAGGTGTTCTTCAGCCATT
This sequence comes from Pinus albicaulis, assembly GCA_034641835.2. Taxonomy (NCBI): domain Eukaryota; kingdom Viridiplantae; phylum Streptophyta; class Pinopsida; order Pinales; family Pinaceae; genus Pinus; species Pinus albicaulis. The sequence continues at coordinate 349,060,563 of CM076584.1, forward strand.
GTTTCTTTAGGGAATCTTGGAGAGCCATCAGGGCCATGAGGGAAATGGAGCTGCATTGGGCTATACTTCACTGTTTGTGGTGAAATAAAAGCCATTCTTAGCTTATTTCTATCTTCTGAATTCAATTTCACAGTTTTTTTTTCCTGTTTAGGCATATTTCCCACTATAAAACCAATTTGAGCAACTTAATAGAGAAAGGACATGCCCATTAGGAGCCTTGGACCCGACAGATGTAGCCCAGGAGGGGTGAACTACCTCATCATGTTGCTGTGTTGTGATGGTGAATTTTTTCTGCTTTGTATTTCTGATTTAATATGTTAAACATTAATTTTAATTAACATTCCCTCACACATAAACTCAGAAACAGTTACCAAAAATATTTTGTTTAAATTGCAAGACATGATAAACACTTTGCACACTTAATTTAATGGAAATGGATACTTTGCACAACATTACAAATAGTTCCATTTTCAGATCAGGCAGGATTCTAGGTTGAGCAGTGAATTTATGAAGGGTGAACTTTGGACCATCATGACAAGATGTGTCTGGGTTACCTTTTGTGTAAAATTCATCTGGAGGGAATTCCTCTAAACTTCCATAAATTTTCCTCTAGAAATTCATCTATGTTATACCACGAAGACATGTCGACATCAAATTTTGTGGTTATTGTATTAGAAAACAGGAAAACGTTGGGTTTCTTATCGTCCGAATCTTGAGGGACTAGTTGTGAAGGTATCTCCACATTTTGCACCTTCTTGATTCACTTACCCATGTTTTGATTCCTAGACGAATTTGATAACTGAGTAGTCTGAAAATGTAGAAGAAAACATAGTTACAAAGTTGATTATGGTTTCAAAACTTATTGAGAACTTCAAAAAATAGGAAATAAATAAATATCAGTTTGACATAAATATGATTAAAAATTCTCATACCGTGAACTAAATTTAGGGTGATATCCTATTTACACATGGATTTTCCCAATGAATGTCTAAAAGACCCACATTTAATCATGGAGACTCTTTTAAGAATCAAAAGATTAAACATCAATAATTTGAAAAATTATATTCTAAACCTAAATTAGTCTTAATTTTCATCGTGGGATGATTTCTGTATTCATATGATTTTTTATGATAATTTTGCGGGGGGATGGAAAGATGCACCAGAAAAATTTTGTGTTTTAACATTAGTTGGAAAATTGTAATGTGACAGAGGAAGTATGTAAAGTAATGACATGTCAATACATAGAAAGTGACACATGGATTTGAAATGAGGTTTTGTATAAGGTGACTTGTCCAAGTTTTAGGTGACACGTGGCAGTATAAAAGAGTGCCACATGGAATTGTAGGCCATGTCACCGCAGGGCTTGTTCCCGAGATCGATGTGATAATGTACCATTGTAAGTGGCCAGGGTCCATGAACTAATGGATGCAATGAGATAGAAATTTTATGATATTAAATGGTAGAGTTTATGTCCCTCCATGTGAATACGTGGAGAACCTAACAATGCAACAACTAAAAGCATGAGGCATGATTAATAGAAAATTATGCATCAATTTTTTACAGTATTTGATGAGGAAGTGGATGTCGTGCCATGGGAGTTTGTAAAGTGAGTTTTGAAGGCTGTTGACACAAGAGAAAAAGGCAGAAGACAAACAAATTGTAGCAATTCGACGAGAATTCATATATCATGCCATGTTACTTTAATAAAGGAGGTAAAGTGTCGTGTTGGAGATGGGATCCCCTCGAAGTAAGCATTAAAGAAATACTCTAGATATCAAGGAGCGAGGCATGCAACACAAAGTCTATTTTCAAAGTCTTAGGGGCTTTGAGGTGGGTCAAAGCCACTTATTATGTAATGGGATGGGATTATTTTTTGAACTTTAGGCTCCGTCCATGGTTTTAGACCATGGTATTGTAAATGCAAAAGCTATATAAGGAGTATAGATAGAGGTCAAATATAGGCTTGAATGATAGATATAATGAGACACATTTGGATGCAAGACTGCTCTTAGTTAGAGTCTATGTTTGAGTTAGAGGAAAGGATCATGCAGCCATGTGCGCGAAGACCTTAGGAAATCTACAATTGTGTGTGTAGAACCCTGCAACTCTATGCGCACGGCCCTGCTGCTCTGTGTGCAGGGTGGAAAGTGAATGCATGAGAAATATATGAGAAATGAATGAAAGAACCGTTGGATAGATCTGAGTTTTTGTTGATGTGTTTTGCTTTTACTTACTGTTTATGAATATCCTAGCTGGATAAGGGTTTTGATCTGTAACTGAATAGATCAGTCTTGTTTATGTTTGTTTACTTTGTTTAAGGCATGAATAAGTAAGATCACGTATTCTATTAGTAAGTTCAACATATGTGCTGAACAATGGATGTATTATTGATCGATATGAATTGTGAAGATATTTAAAGAAGGAAAAGTCCTAAAGCTATGATCCTCTATCCCTCTCGATGCAGAAACTTGGTTCTAGCACCCCCCTATATTGCCTCGGGTGAGACTTTGATCTGCGCAAGCAGGTCGTTGCCGAAAGGGCCGGTAATAGTGGGTTTTGTTAGACTACATAGTTAGATCGAACTTAGGTCTAGGCCCCATAAATACAACAAATGGTTCCATTTCCAAGATCGAGATCTGACTAAGGGATAGTTGGATGTGGAATCCATCTAAGAAAGAAATTTAAGATTGGGTTGATCTAAAAGAACGTGAGTTTGTTGCACAAGAAAACATAAATCCGCATGTCTCTACTGAAAATTGGTTACAAAAGTATATCTATATAGATAAGCACGAGATATTTTTCACCTCGTTTTCTAGTGAGATGTATGAGTGGATATCAAGACTAGCAGCACAGACTAGTTAGTTCAATAATAAGCTAATTGCATGGACCCTAGGTCTGATTGAGATTTGGAAAAGACTGATAACAAGATCATGAGGGTTGTAGATTATTGGATAGATGATATCCTTGAAGTTTTTTTCACTCAGTGCGTGATCGAGACTTATGTGTCTTATAGTGAAGCAAAGCGCAAGATCTTCAGAGGCCTTAGAGGTGAGTACATCAATTCACTGAATTTATAGATTAAAATTCTATTGTGTGAAAAGGGTATACTTCAGATTTGCTTAGATTAATGTTTGACGAAAGAGAACTTGGTGCTACGCGAAGCGGTAAAATATTCAGAACCAGGTGGGGTACTCACATTGAAACTGTACATCGTTTGTTGTTTGGGTCTGAAGAAAGAGAAAACAACCCTGCTACCTCGAGAATTTTGTCATTGAGATCTTAAAGTGAGCAAAGTGTTGAGGAAACTCACCAAACTTCCATGAACATCATCACTCCATCCCATTCTGTTCCTCCACCTCCACCTCCACCTCCCTCATTCACCATGGACCATCCTCCGAAGATGCCTGTGTTCAAGGGATCAGATGATCCTGAATAGTTCTGGTTTATTGCAGAAGATTTATGGAGTTCGCAGAATGTTATAGACGAAAATATGAAAAATGTGTAGTTGGTTACAGTGCTGCAAGATAGAGCATTGTTCTGGTACATGAAATATATTACGATGAATGAAAATGCTTCCTTGGCTGAGAAAAAGACTGCGCTGAATGTTGAATTCAAGAAACCAAAGTCATAGTTCCAGTGTATCACAGAGATCAAAGAAATTAAGAAGTTGGCTACTGAGACTGTATGGGAGGTAGAAAAGAGGTTTAAGACATTATTGAGCCAGATTAGATTCAATATCCCAAATGAAAAACATAGAGAATGGCTCATTGTTTCATTGTTGTCTCATCTCAGACTGCCATTGTCACAACAGAAGATTGCAAGTTAGGCTAAAGAGCTAGAGATCGCGATGAAACTTGAAGCATCTCTAGTAGCTCATAAAATTATAGGAGTGCAACATATTCAAACTAAATTTGAGAGCTTGCATATAGATCTAGGATCTAAATAAGGGAAATAAGGTTCGATATTATATAAGGTCAGAAGTCTGGTTTATCAAGTGCAAAGCAGAGGGTCACTATAAAGAGAAGTGTCTTGTTTATAAACACTATTTGGGTGCTAGGATGTCCAGTCCATTGAAGCCTGAATCAAGTGCTGGGCCAAGTGTCAGGCCTCATGTATGGTGTAGCATATGCGAAGTTGTAGGCCAACATTCTATGGATTATTGTCACCTACTGCAAAATTTTGTGAGATCACTGAAGCAATTATTCTACAATTTCTGCAGTTCGGTGGGACATGATGAGAAACATTGTAAGAGCTATGATCTAATGATGCAAAAAAATCCTGATGCATATCAAATGTAGGTAGAAGGGCGCGAAGCTATGGGTTCACTGACTACATGAGGAGGTTTCCAAGGCCGAGGGAATGGCTGAGGAGGAGGCGTTGGTTGCGGATGAGGATAGGTCATATGATACAACTACAGAAAGACTTGACATTTTTCCAGGGATTGTTATAATCCTACTGCAATTTCTTGTAAGTATTGTCAATAATTTGGTCATGAAATCGAAGAATGTCCCATTTTGTTAGCTAAAGTGTAGGATAAGCACAACCAACAACCATCTTAGAATATAAAAATGATGAGGGATAAACCGCGCCAGGCCAATCCAAGCTTCAACATAGTGAAGCGCATTGGTGTGAGTACTGGAGGAGACCGCACAAAGAAAAAAATGTTGTGACAATGACCTGGGTAAGGAAAGCATAATATAAGAATGGTGGATTTAATGTAAAAAGTGAGAAAGAGACATTCATGAAAGTAAGGAAGGAATTTATGACTCCTAAAGCTTCATCACCTACCGCACGAAGACAATTGTTTCCATTGAAGAATAAGCTTGAGGAGAATGCCGAAGTAAAGGAATTTTATCAGTCTGTCTTGGTTTCCCTTTTACAGATGTGTATGAAATTGTTGAGGAAACGTAATGTCATAGAAGTATTGCAAGAAATAATATATAACTGTGTTGGAAATAAAAATTTTCAATTGGAACAACGCACAGTAAATAAAGTGTACAGGAACAAGAAGAGAACCGATCGGGAGATGCGGTTGATTTCATAGATCGAATATTATGAGATGGATCAAGTCATTCTGGATCTAGGATCGGATGCCAACGTTCTGCAGAAGAAGACATGGGAACGAATGGGAAGGCCTAAGCTGCAATGGTTGCCAATTCAGCTGAAGATCATTCCTATGGGGCGATTGTAGAGAATAAACATAGATATTAATGGTGAAGGCGTATTTGTCAACTTTGAAGTCATCGAGATCATTAATGATAGTAACCCTTATCCTGTGCTACTAGGATTTGATTGGGGTTACGACATGGATTCTATAATCAACCTGAAAAATAGGCAGATTGTGTTTGAAAAGGATGGTACGCGAATTGTAGTGCCATTGGATCCTTAAGGAGGCATGCGCTATATAGATCCTATCCAGCATGAGTATGGAGATGCTGCAATTGATCAGATTTATAAGTTCACCATGCAGGATGAAGACTGGATTAATCCCACCACAGATGGTAGAATATATTGGGAGTGCGACAGGAAATTTGTTTTAGATTCTGATGAGGATTTGGAGCACTAGCAGAATCATTCTCATGAAGTAACCACCAAGCATTGTAACGGGGTTACCAAATCTCTTGATGTGTCTACGCAGAAATGTGTGACTTGCCTTTTTATGATGGAACAAGGAATATTGTCTTGTGTCTGGAATAATTTGAGAAAACGGTGTTTGAGGAATAGAGATATGAAGCTTTGGACTTTGCATTGAGGTCTACTCTAGGCCGATGATGGGGTGCGCATAGAGAAAGTTTAGGAGGATGGAAGGAGTTTTGCAAGTTGATTAGGCTGAGGTTTGGTCATGTTGATACAAAGATTGTAGAGAAGCATGATGGTCAGAAAGATGCTCGTGAGCACTTAGCTCACTGGAATGCAACTAGGGGTACAAAATTTCAGCCAGAATGGGTGCACATGTTCTTTCATTCCTTGGACATGATACCTTAATAGTGGTATCTGGAAATAGAGTTGTTGCATGGAACTACGGATTGGGATGAGATGATCGAAGGGTTCTTGTTAACATATAACTTTGATCATGGTTGGGAGTGCATTAATGAGACTCTTCAAGAAGTTAAAGCAAGAATGTTCTGAACTACTAAGGAGCCAAGGACTCTGATACAACCTGATTGGGATGCGCAAATGGAACACGCCCGCGAACCTTACAACCTAACCACAGAGGAGGGAAGGAGGATCCGTGCTACATTAACATTATAGAGTCCGCAGGGATGCACGAGATTGTGGGGCCTGAGATAGTGATTCCGAATGTAACACAACCTGTCAGGACTCAACAAGTTAACATAGGCTCAAAGGTAGAGCCCAAATTTGCAAAGATTGGGGACTATTGGGATAATGATATAGTAAGCAAGGTCACCAAGTTCATGCATGAATACCAATTCCTGTTCCCAAAAAAATTATCAGATTTAAAAGGTATTGTGGGGGATCTAGGAGTTATGCATATCACTTTGAAGCCTAATGCGAAGCCGGTCAAGCAAAGCCTCTATGGGCTGAACCGAAAACACAAGAAGAAGTTAAGGGAACAAATTGACAAAAATATTAGTGCTAGAATCATTGACACAGTCGAGGAATCTGAGTGGGTTATTCCCATGGCGTTCCAAGAAAATAAGACGAAGGGTGAGATAAGGATTTGTGTTGATCTCCGCAAGTTGAATGATGCCTGTGTCTATATCCATTTCCACTTCCATTCACAGATGAAGTATTGGAGAACATTGGTGGGTAGGAAGCCTACTCATTTACTGATGGGTTCTCAGGGTATCTCTAGATCCGGATTGTGCTGGAAGATAGGATTAAGACCATCTTCGCTATGGAGTGGGGGTCCTTTCAGTACACTGTCATGCCTTTAGGGTTAAAGAACACCATAGATATATTATCCAGAGTCGTTGTCACAAATTTTAAAGAATATATCCACAAATTATTGGAAGTTTACTTCGACGACTGTACATTATTTGGCCTGCTAAAGAAGCATGTTTCTAGTCTGTGCTTGATGTTGGATACCTACAAAAAATACCATTTTTCTTTAATTTTGAAGAAGTGCATCTTCTGTGTACTATATAGAATTTTTTTGGGGCATATTGTGTGTAAGCAAGGATTGATGGTAGACCCTACAAATATTGTTGTTATTATCAACTTAGATCCCCCCAAAAGTGTCAAGAAGCTACGCACAACGCTTGGACATACAAGCTATTATCGACAGTTCATTAAGGCATACACGTAGATCACTGTGCCCATGGAAAAATTATTAAAGAAGTATGTCAAGTTCTACTAGGATAACGATTGTCAAAATAGCCTTGATGCATTGAAATAAAATATGGTGACTGTGCCCATTCTTGTCTTCCTATATTGGAAGAAAAAATTTCATGTACATGTCAATGCGTCCTACATAGCTTTGGGATATGTGTTAGTGGAGCTTGGAGAGGGTGATATTGATCATCCTATTGCCTTTGAAATCTGGAAGCTGTCCAAGGGAGAAAGGAACCACGACACCATAAAACACGAAGGATTGGAAATGGTATATGCACTGCAAAAATTTAGACATTATCTCTTAGGTGTGAATTTCAAAATGTTCATAGACCATTCTGCCTTGAAGTAATTGGTTAACAAGCCTGTGTTGGTGGGGGGGGGGGGGATATTTAACGATGGTTACTGTTGATCCAAGAATATGATTTTGAGGTAATTTTCAAGCCAGGACATTTTAATGGTGGAGTGGGTCATCTCTCTAGGATCGATATAGGTGAGGAACCAACGGATCTTGAGGAGGGATTACCTAATCCACAGTTATTAACTATCAAGGTTGTAGATGAGAATTTCCTCGATATCATTCAGTTTCTCCCTATGAGACTTGCACCTGCGGAGTACACTATGCAGCAAAAGAAAGAGTTGGTTGTAAGGATGGCCAATTTGACCTTGATTGTAGGAAATCTGTATAAAATGGGGGCTGACGAGATCCTGTGAAGATATGTTCCCGAGCACGAGCGACACAACATACTGGTTGAAGCACCTGATGGTGTGGTAGGGGGTAACTGTGTAGAATATATTGCGAGCTGGATTATGGTGGCCTACGCTACATATGGACTCAAGGGCATATTGTATTTATTGTCATGTTTGTCAAAGGATGGGGAGACCATCGCGGAGGGATGAAATGGTGCTCCAACCCTATGTTACGTTGCAAGGTTTTGATAAATGGGCGATTGAATTTGTGGGAACAATCGATCCGCCTAGAAAGAAAATGGGCACACGATGTATTATCACTTTGACCGATTAACTCACTTGGTGGTCAGAGACACAACCAACCCATAATTGTACTGTAGACTCTATGGAAAATTTCATCTTTCAACATATTGTGATGCGGTTTGGCTGTCCAAAAATCCTGATGAGTGACATAGGTACACATTTCCTGAATAACACCATTGAAGACTTTACTGAAGAATTCCAAGTGGGCCACCACAAGAGTACACCATACCACCCCCAGGCGAATGGAACAATAGAAGCTTTCAATAAAATATTGGAAAACACATTAACAAAAGTGTGTAACATTAATATAAATGACTCATATTTGCGCATTCTTGCAGTTTTATGGGCCTACAGATACACCTGTAAGAAGCTGACATGACATGCCCCATTTCAATTAGTGTATGGTTAGTAAGAAGTAGTGCTAATGGAGTACATTGTACCTAGTCCTTTCATCACAACAGTGACGAATATGACGGACAATGACATTATGGAGCAGAGATTGGCAGAACTGATCGAGTTGGAAGAGGATAGGTTCATTGTTGGGTTTCACCAACAGGTTCAGAGGGAGAGGGAGAAATTTTATCATGATCGGCGCATTAAGCACAAGATGTTAAAGGATGGAGACCTATTTCTTTTATATGACAACAAGTTTGCGAAGTTCTCAAGAAAGATACAGATGCACTGGTTGGGTCCATATATTGTTAGGAACATGATGAAAGGAGGCGTAGTTAAGCTCATGAAGCTGAATGGAGATTTGTTCCCTAGTCATATTAATGGAAGCATCTTGAAGTTGTACAAATAAGATTTTGTTCCTAGAAGTTCGCAATGAATTTATGGCCGATGTAGATTCTTGCTGCTCCATGCAGTTGGTCAGGGGAATGAGAATATAACTGGGTTGTAGATACAACCGAATGTGAATCAAGCGAGAAGGCTTCAGGAGAGAATGGCTTAGGCAAGATAAATAAGAGAATTCGAGAAGTAGTGTGTTGAATAAGTTCCACCATTGAACAATGCCTTTAGCGATATCAAAGCGAATATAGCAGGTACACCACCATTGTGACTCAGGACAAGTCACAGTTTTGTGTTGGGGGCCTATTCAATATGGGTTCTTTGCAAAGTAAGAAACAAAGAAAGAATACACAGATTAAGGAGAGGAGCGCAAAACATGAAGTCTATTTTGAGTCTTAGGGGATTTGGGGTGGGTCAAAGCTAGGTCAAAGCCACTTATTATGTAATGGGATGGGATTATTTTGTGAACGTTGGACTTCGCCCATGGTTTTGGACCATGGTATTGTAAATTACAAACATATATAAGGAATCAAATATAGGCTTGAATGATAGATATAATGAGATGCATTTGGATGTAAGACTATTTTGAGTTAGAGTCTGTGTTTCGGTTAGAGGAAAGGCTCCTGTAGCTGTGTGCACATGGATCTAAAATTGTGTGCGCAGGGTGGAAAGTGAATGTATGAGAAATATATGAGCAATGAATGAAAGAACTGTTGGATAGATCTGAGTTCCTGTTGATGTGTTTTGATTTTACTTACTGGATATAAATATATGAGCTGGATAAGGGTTTTGATCTATAACTGAATAATGCAAACTTTTTTATGATTGTTTACTTTTTTTAATGCATGAATAATTAAGATCATGCAGTCCATTAGTAAGTTCAACGGATGTATTGAAAAAAAACTGTATTATTGATCAATCTGACATGAAAAGTTATGTAAAGAAGGAAAAGTCCTAAAGCCACATTCCTCTATCACTCTCGATGCAAAAACTTGGTTCTAGCATCCCCCTGTGGTAATGTATTTGGTGTGAGGGCATACGAAATAAACTTCTTTAGGAAGCTGGTTACTACCTCCACAAGGTCACAAAGGAAAATGATTGTCTATTGTTAGTGGAGCAGATTCAAAACAATGTAAACTAAGTTTGAGGGAAAACTAAGCATACAACAATAAGAACATAACAAAACATAATATACAAAATACAAAGTTCGATGGAGCAAAAAAAATAATAACAGAAGTGGATAATTCTCCCTTTATTAGGTTCTGGTGGTAAAAAAGATACAATGCTAAACATTTGAAGAGGTTCCTTTAAGCTCGAGAGCTCAAGTACCCAAAACAAGGAGGTCTCCTTCCCTCGAGTCCCTACAAGTATCTCTTCCCTCTATCAAAGGATGGTAGATCAAGATCAAGTGGTGAACCTCTCTCTCTTGGAATGAGATGTTGGTTGGCCAACATATGAATCCTTCCAATCCCTTTGCTGCTAGACTATGCAAGCTGGTTTTCTATTAAGCAATGTGGCCAACATAAAAATGTGTCTCTAATTCTTCTTCCAAAGGCTGACTTATATAGACATTTTTTGAAGTCCTCCCTCTTCTCTTGGCCCAAGATGGATAGTGACACAAGAGTGGAGGAGGGATTCCTTTGTGGGCTGCATTTAATCCTCAAGGTGGCTTAAATTTGGCTATCATTGACAGTACTAGGAAAAGAATCATCTTAACCAAGTGTGCTAAGTGGTCTTGGATGGTGACATTTCTCCATCTTCAAGACTGCCCAACTATTGAAGGAGTATCCGTGCTGTGTGAAAAATTCCTTTTATGGAGGTGCGTTGTCATTTAAATGCCTTCAGAACCTTAGGAAAAAAATAAATTTTGGTCTACTCTAATGTATTCCTTCTTTGAAAATATTCATATGTACCTTATGCTTGAAATTTTTGATGTCTTTTGCCTGTATGATTTTATGGTGTTAACAGTTTCCCCATAATGTGTGAGGTCTAGGAAGAACTATATAGCGGAAATACATTTTTCTTTCTTTTCTGTGTGATCCTTTTGAGAGAGAGAGAGAGTAACTTGCTTTGGAACTGAGTTGGAGGACCCCTTGTCTTAAGTAAAAAAGACACCATGCTCTGTAGGAAACCTTCAAGAGATAAAATAACAAATATTCCTATGAGGCGGGCATGTCCCATGCTTGTGATGTTTGACTAGTTAAACTAATTTGATAGATACTAGTTCTGTCATGTCACATTTTGTAGTTGGTGACTTACTACTAGTTGATTAAGACGGTTGCTGACCCCCTCGGGGGCGTTTTTTATTTGAAAAAAAAGGGTTGAATGTGGTACCCACATGCATGGTACGTATAGTGAAAGTGCTTAATTGACGCATGGGTTGTTCATTTTTGGGTACCTTCCTGTGTAATCATTGCTAAAAGAGATTCCTACTAATATACGGGTCTTCAACGAATTCTGATAGAGTACAACGGTTATTAAGTACGCTACCATCTTGGACATGAAAACTTATGTTGATGTAGAATTTCAAGAGGATCGATGACATCAATGGGAAATGATGATTCCCATTGTGCCTTCTGAGGATGCCCCGATTAAGCTAGGGAGTCATCCAAGGTACCAATTCCTTCCTAGAAAATAGTTGTCGAAGTCGACAAGAAGGAAGCATAAACTGATCGAAGTGAGTGTTGATGAAAGTGACCAGGGTTTCTGATGTAGCAGGGCATAATGTGATGGTTTAACTACACATGGTGGCAAGAAATGGTTATAACTAATGATGGTGGTTAAGTTGTCTGACGTTGGAGCTGTTAATGCGATTGGCGATCATCATAACAATTTCTGATGGGAAAATCCTTGGGGTCGGTAGGACGCCCAGGGTCGGTGTATGCTTGTTGTGGCTGGTTCTGTAAGGAATGCACAACTTCGAGAAAGGGTGATTAGGGGTTGCTACTAGGGAAGACGTAAATGGGTGGGTGGGAGTCTTCTCCTAAAAAAAAATTTGTACACTTGCCAAAAGAATATGAAAGTGGTTTTGATGTATAAGCACGGAGACGTGTGCCCCATTATCATGAATAATCCTGCACGAATTGTGAGGAGTGTATTTTTTTGAGGGTGGGGACCCCATTGGTTGGTATCAGTGTAGGGTTGATGAGGTAGATGGAATGTCACAGATGGGCTATGCTCATGGGGGTGTGATAAGCCAAATGTGACACGCGGTGTTGATTTTTTTGTTGATCCACCTTGTAGAGAGTGGTGGTTCCGGAAAAAGGGTTTTAACATGAAATGGGTAAAGCTTTGACTTGATGTTTGATGGTGGGTGTGTGAACATGAAGTGGTTCCCAAGCTGAGGTTTATGTCCATGGCTCTACATGAGTGATGGATGCCATGGATGGTGAGGCTCTACCAACCTGATGTTAGGATATTCCGACACATAGGAAATTTTTAAGTATAACTTGGTCTAGTGTAGAGTTAGGTAAAGTGTGTTTCTTTACTATGTACATTTGTAACTTATAATCCGATGGTCACGATATGTAGTGATCCGAAGGTTCACTCTCTCCTCAGTATTACAAACACTTGATCCGTGGGTTAACACCCGATTGGTCCATGATCTCTATTTAAAGAGGATGGAGGGTCATTTTTCTGGTAACCGATTATGAGAGAAGCTTATGTAAAATTTCTTTTTATATTAATAAATTGTCTGAAGTGGCTGCATTGGCTTAGGTCGTGGACTGTTTCCCTCTTCGAGGGTTTTAAACACATGATATACTGGTGTACTGATTTGTGATTTTTTTGTGATCGGTGAATTTTGGTGTTTGATCTAAGGAAATTACCTTGCAGATTCCCACATGATATCAAAGCCTAGACCCAGGTTCAATTCCCCCGAGCTGCCTTTGATGGGGGTTGTTGATTCCTCCGAGTTGCGTTTGAGGGGGGGTGTTGGAGTAATCACCACACCTCTATGGAATCTATAATTCCCACCTTGGGGATCCTAGTTATCGGTTTGGAAGTTTACCAACACCTGTGGGTTTTGGTGTAACGACAAACCTCTTCATTAGGCTCTAATGCCTCCTTCCTTCTCCTATTGTGTCACCTTTGTAAATTCTTCAATCCTATCCCAAGTTGTTCTTAAGGGGGGATGCTAGGATATTTCGACACATAGGAAATAGTCTCCTTTTGTGTCACCTTTGTAAATCCTTCAATCCTATCCCAAGTTTTTCTTAAGGGGGAAGGATATTCCAAAACATAGGAAATAGTTAAGTATAACTTGGTCTAGTGTAGATTTAGGTAAAGTGTGTTTCTTTACTATGTAAATTTGTAACTTATAAACCGATGGTCACGATATGTAGTGATCTGACGGTTCACTCTCTCCTCGGTATTACCGACACTTGATCCGTGGCCCAGCACCCGATTGGTCCATGATCTCTATTTAAAGAGCATGGAGGGTCATTTTTCTGGTAAACATTTATGAGAGAAGCTTATGAAAATTTTCTTTACACAGAATTTGAAGGGAGTGATAGTTTAAGTGACCAAATCGCTCATGCCAAAGTTTTCTCACTTCATCATTATGAGCAACAAAAATGGAGGAAAGAAATGATAATCCAAATTTTTCAAATTTATACAACCTTGTGGAATCATCAGCAATGTGAGTAGCTAAAATATGTCTAGGATCTTTGAGGTCCTTGATTACAACATCATGAGGTGAGAATTTTGTTGTTTTCCCTTCACCTGAATGAGTTATCTAATAAACAGATAAAAGGTTGCATGACAAGGTAGGAACACATAATACATCATTAAAGTGACCATTATCTAGATGAATGGTTCCAGATCCTACAACACTAAGAGATCTATCATCACCAACATAAATATGTTTGGTGTTACAATCATTTAAAGAAGAAAACATGGCTTTATTTTTGGCCATGTGGTAAGAAGCTCAAGAATCAATGAGCCACTCATGAGAATGAGAAGAAGACGATACATTTAATGCATAACCAGATGCTTGACAACCACAAGCAGAAAGTGCCATTCCTGAAGATGAAGTTGAAGAGTTCTCCAAATTGATGTGGTGTTTCTTCATTGCTGCTTCCAAGGCTTCCATCTTCTTAAAACATTTGGAATCTACATGACCATCACGATTAAAAAAGTTGCAATGTCTATCTATTTTCTTCCCTTTGTTTTTATTTTCCTTATCAGTTTTGTGAGTTGCTTTTTCAGTTTGCGACTGAAATTTCTTAAGACCCTTGTTTGGTTTAGGAACATACTTTTTAGGATACTGTTTCTTTGGATTATTTTGATATGGTTTCTTTTGGGCCGCTAAGGCTTTCTTATATGCGTTTCTAGTATTGATAAGACCAAGGTGTAAGATTTTTTCTTGTTCTCTTATCAACGGATCGAAAAAGGCATCAAAGGAGAGGGACTTTTAGGTTGTTCCTTGAGAAATGAGGGCTTCTCTAGTGGAATGGAAGGTGGAAACAAATACAGAGTATGTAGGTCCAAGCTTAGAAAGAATGGAATAGATAAGGCTACCATATTCCTTTTTGGCCTTATGACCTTCTAAAAGAAGTCTAAGGGTCTTGAATTTCGACAAAAAATCTTCAATAGAGGAGAAATTATTGGGGTCCAAAGTAAGAAACTCATTTTCAAGATGGTGGGCCTTGATTTCATTTTGAATGCCAAAAATAGTATTTAGCTTTTTCATAGCTGCATCAAGGGTATCAATTTATTGGATATGAAATCGAAGATCTTGAGAAATGGACATTCCTATCAACCCTCGTGCTTGATCTTGTTTATTTTCCCATTTAGCGGCTTTATCTCCGTCGGTAGGTTTAGTTTCTTGTCCCGAGGCTATTCTATAAATCCCTTTACTTCTAAGTAATTCTACCATGTAGGATAGACATTGAAAGTAATTGGTGCTATTAAGAATAATTAGGCATGCACTTTCCATATATATATTTTTAAACTAAATCTTAAAAAGGCTGAAACTAACTGCTCCAATGGAAATATCTCGAAAAATTAGGTTGGTTAAAAAAAATGGCTCAGAAAATGGCTTTCCGGATGAAGAAGTTATGCCTTTTTGAAAACAATGCATTGTAGATGCAAAATAGTTACGTGAAAGGTTGAGTGTTGATGATGAAGTTCTACCTTTATAAAAAAAAATCCGCCCCCCTTTTCAAACTTAATACAATAAGATCACTTTTAAAAAAACTATTTTATGTGACCCACTTTTATAAATAAGTGAGAGTCACTTTTACAATGTTAATTTTACTTGTTTTTTTGAAATAAAACCCTCTTTTAAAAACTGACAACTTTCCAAAGGCTTTATAAGAAAAATCAACCTAACAAATTATTTTTAGAAAAGGAAGCTTGAGAGAGAGACATGAACCCAAGACCTCTATTCTCATAAGCTAAATTTACACAGAGTGAGCTAGTAAAAGGATTTTGTAATTGTTTGAAAGGAGGAAGGTGTGTTTTTTTTATTTTTTTTATTTTTTTTAAATGAAGGTGAAAAGGGCTGCAACTAACTGCTCCAATGGAAATATCTTGAAAAATTAGGCTGGTTCAAAAAGAACATCTCGGAAAATGGCTTCCGGATGAAGAAGTGATGCCTTTTTGAAAAAAATGAGCTATAGATGCCGAATAGTTACGTGAAAGGTTGAAAGCTGATAATGAAGTTCTACATTTAAAAAAAAAAATCCCCCCCAATTTTCAAACTTAATACAATAACCTCACTTAAAAAAAACTACTTTATGTGACCCACTTTTATAAATAAGTGAGTCACTTTTAGAATGTTACTTTTACATGTGCTTTTGAAATAAAACCCTCTTTTTAAAATTGGCAACTTGCGAAAGGCTTTATAAGAAAAAATAACTTAACAAATTTTTTTTTACAAAAATAAGCTTGAGAGAGAGACTTGAACCAAAGACCTCTATTCTCATAAGCGAAATTTACATAAAGTGAGATAGTAAAAGGATTTTGTAATTGTTTGAAAGGAGGAAGGATTTTTTTTTTTTAACTCTTCGATGTGCATGCTTTTTCCTGCAAAAAAACACAAAATCCATGCACAAAAAAATGAAATACAAGCCTTACGGAAGAATGTTAGATTTTTGGTTAGCCTTACCAGCAACTATCCTTTTTTCGTTGTTTTTGATTTCCCGAGATCACACAAATATGCGGGGAAAGAGCATATGTAACAAAAATAATCCTGTATTCCTGTTTCTGATTTTCCGAGTTCACACATAGCACAGAGCAAAGAGAATACACAGAAACGAGGGTATAGATCTAGAAAATAAAAAAATTATAAGTAGAAATAAACATAGGGAACTAAAATAAGCAGAATGATTATAAAATATAACTGCAAAAAAGATACTTTATACCTCTAGATCTAAAATGACATAACTCAGGCAATCAAAAACCTTTTTGCATGAAATGAAAGGGGTTCCTCACTGTAACAGACACTATGGACACAACAGAGCAGTTCTCCCTGCGTGAAAGCGGTCAGACATAGTAGATCTAGAAAACAACAGTCGCAATCAGTCAAATTGGCTTCATATTTGGCTCAACAACGGATGCGGCCCTCAAAATGGATCTGATACCATGTAGAGGTTTGTCATTACACCAAAACCCGCAAGTGTTGGTAAACTTACAAACTGGTAACTAGGATCCCCAGGGTGGGAATGACAGATTCCATAGAGGTGTGGTGATTACTCCAACACCTGAAAGGGTTTTTATCATGTGCAAGATGTAGTGATGATAAATATGGTCGACTGAATGAACCTAGGGTTTTATTATTCTAGAGAAATGATGTCAGCATGTGCAAAGCGTTTTAGGGAATCCTATCATTGTGGGGGTAGCATAATGTCTGCTCTTATACTTTTGTTGGCTGGGACAAGTGGGGATCTGGAATTTTTGTAATACTTGCAACTAATACCCCAAGTAAAAGCTTCTTTTTCATACAAATATTTTGGAAATAACTTGAGTTTCCAAGTGACAAGAGGTGGCTTACCTGAACTGAAGTATGGTGGGCGTTGTGCCTAAAAATGGATTTTTCTAAAATCTGGATCTATGGGGCCTGGGTTGAACATGATGAAGTGGTAATCACTATCTTTCTCTAGGTTTTGTGATTAGGTACTTTGTGCTCCAGTTATGGTTTTTTGAAAAATGAAAAAAGGGTGATATATAGGCCAATATGGTACATTTTCAAATTATTTGTGTCTCTTGAGGGTCTGAGGTCAGATCAGAGCTACCTTCTCGAGATTCTCTTAACGTTGCGGTTAGCCTAAGTACCCAAGATTCACATTTTTAGTGTCAGGTAGGACCTTAAACGTCCTGATTTTTATTTCAATCATTTTCATGAGTGGGTGGTTCATACAAATGTGAATTTGTACATATTTTATACCCAGTTTTGGGTAGGACCACGCGGGTGATCAAGGATGGCCCGCACAGTCCTCATACAAAGGGTGAGTTTTGCACAAGGCCTTCGCAGTTGGGGAAGCTTATGTCCATTGAGCTGCGCACCTGTATTTGTTACAAACACACGATCAACGATCAATGTGCATAGGTATTTTTACAGGTGCGGGGAGGCCCAATTTTTGAAAATTTTTAATCATTATTATGATCACAAACTGATTTTTAGTGTTTTTCCTGATGGCAAGATGTTATGGCGAGAGAGGGACTGGCCTGATATCTGCACGACAGTGGCCCAAGGTCCCCATGCTCGAGAGACCCTAGCTCAGTATGGATCACTGAAGTTCTTAGAGAACAACATACTCAGGTTCTAGGATGGGTTCATGCGCTACCTGGTCCGATGTTGGAATAGGAGATGACACATTATGGTCATGCACCATAGAGATGTCTTAATCCAGCCAGAGACTGACGTTTATTTTGTGACAGGTCTCTTTCCTTAAGGGGAGGCACTTCCTTATTCACTCCCCCCTGGGGGAGTGAACATCCATCGCTGGGCCGAGGAGGAGAGACATTGTGGTCCAAACCCGATCACCCAGGGATGTATTTGTGTGAGTTTTATCATGGAATTGGCTAAGAGGGTTGCTTTGGTGATGATAGTTCACCTGTCTTGGTCGATGGTGACCCATCGAGTGTTGAATACGCATATTGCAGTTCTGCGCCAACTTCAAGCGAGTCACTTTTTTTATTGGGTATGCCACGTCTATTAGGGCATGGTCACTCAGCTAGCTAAGGCCTAGAGGGGTGCCATTAAGACCTTTTCTTATACGAGCATCCTCTGTAGTGTTATGTATGAGAGGGTTGTGATGCCACAAACCTTTTTGGTAGTGCCCCTAGGTCCTCCAAGGGATCCTCAGATGCATTGATGGGCACCTGCGATTCCCCGTGGGGGTGGGGGAGAGGCAGGCCATTACTGGGATCCGATGGTCGAGGCATGGTTCGAGTTGAACCGGTAGGTGCTGCTTGAGTTCTCGTATTCAGGGATGGATTTCCAGGGGGACTCGGACATGGGTCTCCTCACAGCTGTACGCCAAGTCCGAGCGGTATGAATTTTTGTTTTACGCATTTTGAGATTCTTATTATATATATATATATATATATATATATATATATATATATATATATATATTTATTTATTTATTTATTTGATGGTGACATTGATATTTTTTTTTGGTTTCTTTTGCAGATGTGGGTTCAGCAGGGCATCCTACTGCTCATTTGGTAAACCACCAGCCAAGAAGGAGGGACCTACTTGGGGCGAGTCAGGCCCAAATTGGGGGACAGGTTGGTAGGGGGGTCCCTCAGTTGAGGGTAGTAGTGCTGCAGCTGCTGGTGGGGATGCTGCTTTCCTGGAACATGCTGAGTCGACCAAGGCATGGGTGGTGGTGATCAAGGAGTTGTTGGCTGCTGTCGATATTCAAGTGCCAGCAATAGAGCCTTGAGCTGAGGCGATCGATGCTCATGCTATGGATCTAGCATATTTGTGGAGTCAGTTGGAGAGGTTGACTCGAGGCTTGACGACCAGGGGTTTTGATGACCTAGATGACATATGGTTGGAGACAGTGATGGATCGAGAGAGGGCGCATCACCTAACTTTGCACAGAGCAGCACTTGCTGTCGCGACTATTGTTCCTATACTGGTACCAGGTGCTCATGTGGGTCTGGAGGACCCACCAGGCGGGGCTCAACCCTAGAGATTTTGTATGGTTAGATAAATAACCCATTATGAGGATGCTTCCTTGCATTGATGACAAGTATATTTTTTACTGACGTGATGGTCAAGTACCTGTTTTGTATACTAGCACACATATTTTTGATGTATATATGTGAGAAGTATTTGTTTACAGCTCTTATTATGTGTCTATGATTATTATTATTGTTTTATGTTTGTATATGTTTACGATGGATGTTATGTACCTATGATGGATGTTATGCTTATGATTTTGTTTTTCATGGATGATGGTTTATACGAGATGCATTCCAGTCTAGGATATGGTTAGATATGCGATCGACTACTTGATTTTTATCTCTTGGTATGTGTCTAAATGTAATGTGATCAAAATTATGGCTTAACCATTGCACATGTAAGTATTTCCTAAATAGGTGTGAATACCATACTTGAAAATCTTGGTTTAACTGTGATACCACTAACTGAGAGTCAAGAAAGACATGTAGATGGCTAATTCCCTGGTTGGAGGCATCACTCAACAACCCGATGACTGCATCATATTTTGCTTGATTATTTGTAGCTGATTCAATACATAATTCTTTGGTGAGGAATGGTGACCGGTCAGGAGAGTATATGGCCCAAGTGGCTACTGCTAGATTTTGTGACCATCAAGAGGCTCCATCAGAAAATCAAAAATAGTGGATGGGAGGGCGATCAATTTGTGACACAAGAGAATTGTTTTTAGAACAAGTCCATGATGATTGTGATCATCATAAAAATTTATGTTACATTCACTTTATCGCTAGGGTTGAGACTTCCCGCCCTATGGGTGGAATTTCTTGAGGCAGAGCCCATTGATGGGATTAGCTAGGCATATACCGTCAGGCTCAGACATAATGTATGATCCCTTTGAGGAGAAAATGTTTCATGATGTAAGGACCCTTCCATAATGTTTTGAAATTATTGGGTCCTAAGGCTTCTTGTGCAACATCGTAGCAGAGGACTAGATCCTCCTCAGAAAATGAGCGAGGCGTGATGTTGAGGTGGAATGATGCTTTTACTCTTTTTGTGTGAGCCTCATTAGGTTGGATAGAATCTTGTTGACTTTCGTCTATGAGCTCTAATTGTACCAACCATTATTCTAAAGGCTGAGTATCAGTGAGGAGTTCGATAACAACGTGTAAGTTGGGGATTTTTCGTGCAATGGGAAGCACGACCTGCACTCCGTATACCAACTGGAAAGGTGTGAACCTTGTTGAGCATTTGGCCGCTGTGCGATATGCCCATAAGGCTGAAAATACAATATGGTACCAGTTAGTTTTATGGTTTTTACCATATGCTGTAACATCATTTTGAGTACTTTATTAATAGCTTCTACCTGGCAGTTGGATTAGGGGTAGTATGGTGATGAAAACTCATGCGTGAACCCTAGATGATGGGATAGCTCCTGGAATATTTCATTCTCGAAATGCTTTCCATGGTCAAAGAATAAATCCTTAGGTATGTCGAATCATGTGATGACATGGTTGAAGAGAAACCAAGATGGGGTTTCTGCCTTGTTATCGTATGTAGGCATGGCTTCTGCCCATTTCATGAAATAGTCAACAACTACTATGATGTATTTGTGGTTGCCAGATGACGTAGGGTTGAAAGTAATAAAGTAGATGACTCATTTTCAAAAGGGATCTGCTATATTGACCAGGTTCATAGGAGCAGGAGGCACTCTTGCCTTGTGGACGAAGAGTTTGCATCACTCGCACCTTTTAATTGCTTGAATGCAATCATGAAATAGGGTAGGCCAAAAATAACCAGTCCGCAAGAATTTTTGGGTGGCGGCCATCCCTGAGAGGTGGATTGCTGCAAGCCCCACTATGGAAGTAATTTAGGGCTTGCTCAGTTTGGTTGTGTGTGAGGCATCGACGTAAAATAGTGTCAACGCCTCTTTGATAATTGACATCCCCCATGAGAAGGTGTCGGGAGGACTGATGGTGTATGCACCTTTGGTCGTCAAGGGTGAGCTGTTTTTTTAACTTTTGTGTTCACAAAAATAAAAGGATGGCGCCGTATCAAGGGTCCTTGGTTATCACGAAGAACAAATTTTCATCCGGTAGTGAGTCATTAACTAGGGATCCTTGAGTCGTACTTGGGAGATCAGTGATGAATTCGACTAGGATTAATGCTTTCTTGCTCTTGGGGGAGCTGAAATGTAGGTCGAATTCCTGCAGTATATCTATCCATTGAGCATACTTATGGTTCATCATACGACATTTTAGTAGATATCCAATGGGGTTGATAGTTGCTATGACTGTTGTAGTCCTTAGGATAATGTAATGCCTAAGATTTTGTATTGCGTGTACTAGGGCTAGGACATTTTTTTCTTTTGGCTCGTACCTTAAAGTAGGTCCAGCTAGGTTCTTGCTAACGTAATAACTTACGTGCTCTTTATTTTCAGGGCCCTCTTAGACTAATACCCCAGCTATGGCTGTGTATGATGCAGATATATAAGGTATAGTCTTGGTCGTAATTAGATGGGTTGATCAAGGGGGCTAAAGACAAGGTATCATTTAGTGCCTCAAATGAATTTTGAGCGTGACCATCCCATTTGAAGGGAATGTCCTGACGGAGTAGGCATAGGAAGCCCTGGACACAAGTGACATAGTTAGGGACAAGGCATTGTAAGAAGTAGGTTTTCCCTTACAGGATTTGAAGTTGTTTGAGAGTTTTGGGTGGTGGTGCTTATTTTATTGCCTGGACCTTGAGGGGGGAAAATATGATTCCTTGTTGGGATACTATGAATCCTAACAATTTGTCTGCATTAACGCAAGAGAAAAACTTGATGGGTTTCAAGCGTAGGTTGTAGTGTCGGTGACATTGGAATACCAACCGTAAATCCTCCAGATGGTCACCTCGTTTCTTGGATCGTACTGTGAGTTCATCTAAGTAGGCTAAGATGAGATGAGGCAGACCGTGGAAGATATAATTCATGGCCTGCTAAAAGGTGTCTCCAGCGTTTTTAAGACCGAATGGAATAACTTGATATGAGAGCGTGCCCCAAGGGGTGGTGAATGAAATCTTATACTGATCCATATGTTGGATTTGAATTTGATTTTACCTCGAGAATCCATCCATGAAGGACAAGGCCTCATGACCGGCACAAGCATTAATGACTTAGTCAATGAAAGGGGTAGGGTAGTTGTCTTTGGGACAAGCTTTGTTTAAATCTCGAAAATCAGTGCAGACTCAAATGGTGCCCTATTTTTTCATGACGGGTACATGGTTAGAAACCCATGATGTGTAAGTGATTCGGTAGATGAATCCAACTTTATGCAGCTTGTCTACATATTTTTTGATCGCTTTTGCTTTGGATGGGTGTATTTGACATTGCTTTTGGCGGACTAGTGATATGTCAGACCAAGTGTCAATGTGATTTTCTATGATGGTGGGGCTTAGCCTTGGAATTTCAAAATAATCTCATGCGAAGATATCCCTGTACTCTTGTAATAAGTCTTTATAAGTGACTACCTCATCTGGGGAGCATGTTTCCCCTAACGAGTTTTCTTCGGTTTTTTCTAGTTTTCTCGAGATATTCACCTTTATGGTTGGCAAAATATTCAACATATTCCCTTCCTCAAATACATCGGGCGATGGGATATGGGTTTTGAAGCAATATGTTTTTCCTGATGGAAGGAAGTCTTTAGATTCAATGGCGTAAATATCCTGGGTTTTTGTGCTCTTAGGAATGAACGTTTTTTCTCGAAGTAGAAATGAGTGATGATACATTGCGTCCCACAAACCATATAGTTCCATCATGGCTTCTAATATATCCTCATCAGTGTGAAACAAGATGTATAAGGGGGAATTGGTTTGTGCGAGGCTGTGAGTAATTGGTTCGGTCCTAACAGTGTTGGTTGACAGACATGAATATGATTCTGTGGTTGATGCCATGGAACTAGATGTGGTTGACAGGGTGCGGATGGGTTGGGTTTTCACTGTCAAAGGTACTACTACCATTGCGGTAGTTGGAGCAGTCTCGACACAAAGGAAATATGAGTAGACAACATGAGTCATGGTTCCCATGCATGATGAGATGAATCATATATGGTGTCATGTGTCATCAACGTTACATGGTGGAATAATTTCCGTGATGGTTATTTGTTTCTTAGTGAGGAAAATTCATGCTCTTTTGGTGGTGTACGAAGGGTACAAGTGTCTTCTTTTATGTGAATATTTTGATGGATGCAGAGGTGCCGAAAAGTTCACAACATAGGCAATTTCTCTGTATCATGATCATGGCTCATGCAAATGTTGCATGGAGTAAATGTACTCACCGAGTATATTGTATGGGATCCAATACTACTCATCATATTAGCGGATGATGATGGGAGATGATTATGAGAACGTTGTTTCTTTGTTTCTACCGTATCATATTCGTAGACTTAGTGTGATTTGGCTCCTATGGGAGTTTTTATTTTAATGCTACTCTATATGTTCTTAACCTTGGAAGTAAATGCAAATTCATCGTGAGGTGGAATTGTGAGAAAATTCAGCAATAACAACATATGATTTTTTATTGATTAGAGAGATGAATGTAAGGTATGGGTGTGACCATGCGAAGATTGTTGGTGAATTTAATGAGTTCTTGACATTGATTGACCATGTGGCCCTTTTTATTACATAGGGCACATGAAATTCTTGGCTAGTTTAGATCCTTGCTAAGATGATTGGTTGCCTTACCTTTTCTAGGGGTATGGTGACAATGGAGGGGAGGTCTCATTGCTCCTGGATGCCTAGGTTGTAGAAACTCAAAACTAAGGATATTCGTATTATTGGTGGTGGATTAGTACCATTTGCAAAATGATTCTAACTCTATGCACTGAGTGATAAAATGATCACATTTGTTACATAGTACAGAGGCTGGGATTGGACGCTGTGGGTGGTGGGGGGTGGGAATATGCCCCTTTGGTGGCCATTTCTCTTCAAAAATGATGAGGATAGGCCTCGTTGCCTCATTTTCTTGGGTTTTGAACTTTCTACAGACTCCGTATTCATTCTATCTTCTGCGACAAGATGGGGTATGGCCCGAAGTAGACAATCTAATGATAAATGGAAATGGAGAATGTAGGGATAGTGACGAAGTTGGTGGTTATCTTGACACACCCTAAAAGAATATTGATCGAGTCATTTTGGTCTGAAGTACGCTAGGTTGAACAGGTACCATCTTTGAAACAACTCTAGAGCTGCACAATCCGTGATGAAATGATCTCATTAGTCGCAGAGTGCACAGAGCTGGAGTTGAGGCTGAGGACGATTATGGGGGAGAGGTGGTATTTCAGGTGACCATATCTTCTTTAACATATATAATATGGTTCTTGTTGCCTCTTTCCTTTGAGTTGTAGTGATGGTCGTGGACTCATTGTTTGAGTTGGCTAAGTCATGGTTTTTCAACGATGAAATGTCGCATGAAATCTAACATAGATCGAAAATGGTTGATGCGGTGGAAACAATGCACATGGTGATTGCTCCAATAGATCTGACACTTATGTCATCTCTTCCATGCTAAGTTTCTTTGGGAAATATGTGGTATTGGGTACCAACAGTTGAAAGCCCTTAATTCGGGGCATTTCACGATCAAGTGGTCAGGTTCATCACACAATATGCAAACCAAGACATGATGTGTGGCCTCTATTTTCCTTCTTTGATTCATTGGGTTTGATGATTACAAGTAATATGTTGACTCCTCTCATATGTACAATATGTTTTTGGGATCGTCTTCCTCCCTTTTCATGGATGATGTTGAGGGGCCCTCCTGGATGGATTGTTCTAGGGCTTACAAGGCATCCCTATATCGCGACATCTCAGGGTAGTGATGGGTATAATTCCCATAATGGTTGCATATGGCACATGCATGATTGGTGCATAATGATTTCCCTTGGTTTTTCGTGACCTGCTCCATTTTTCGGATTTGTAAGGTCATGACATTCCTTTTAGTATGTAGAAGAGGTTTTAATTCTTCTAATCCTGGGAAAATGTTCGTAGGATGAACTACGACATCACATAATGCACAAGGTTGTAATGACCTAGGTAAATTGGGGAGTTCTACTTTTTTCCCTTTTTTGTTATTCTTCTTGGCCATGCCAGCTGGTGCCACTACAGGTGTTTCTTTAACTACTTCGGACCTCTTGAGGGGAAATAGGGGTTATTCCTATAGAGGTAATTTCTGGGATTTATAGCATGGTTGGAGATACCAAATACTAGACAGGTATTATGAAATCCATATTTGGTAATGTCATAGTTTCCATGGCCTGTTTTGATAAAAAACTAGGTGGGGGATACAAAAATGGCATCTATTAAATGGCATATGGTAGGAATGTCATACCTATGGCTTCGACATCTGTACTGCTGGTTTTTGCTTCTAGGCTAGTTTCAGTGTTTGATGAGATCATCATGCACACTGATGCCCTCGTGTTTTCAAGGACTTCTCTTGGTACAAAAGGGGGATATCCTAGGAATGAGCCAAGGATAGATGCTGGTTTGAATTGACATGGGTCGAACTTTGTATACTTTGTGAGTGGTTTTGTGGTTGTGTCTACATATGGTAGCATGAAATCTAGAGCTGTCATGGGTTTCTTGTCGTAGTATGTGAGCTGGTCGATGGTGACGATTTGATCATCGTGGGGGAACATCATCACTCTAAATACAAAGGATGTGATCGAAGTCATGGCATACATATAACTCTGCCCGAGGAGTATATTTTAGTGTAGTTGTACATCTAATACCTCAATGTCTATAAGAACTATATTGCCGGCCAAGTTTATTGGGACACTTTGATAAAGACCAACGGGGGAGGATGGACGCTCGTCGTATGCTCTAAGGATGATGTTAGTTGGTTTTAATTCAGGTGATCCTAAATTTTTCCAAACTAATTTGGACAGGATACATGTGGATGCTCCTTCATCCAAAATGCATCGATGTATGTTGATATTCTGAACCAAAACCTGTATTTGGAAAGTGACTAGGGAAGGGAGCCTAGGGCCTATCTTGTCTAGATTGAAAACCATTAGGCGCGAATCAGAAGGGTTGATTGCGCCTAATGTGGAAAGTAAGGCTTTCCGTTGTCTTGGGAATGATTATAGAACTTCCAAAGCTAACATGGAGTCTTGTGATTGAGCTAAATCATCCGCTATACTATAGCTATGAGCAACTTTGGAGTGATGTCATGCATGCCTGGTTGGTCCTTTGACTGTTCTTGGAAGAGGCTCGATAGGTAATTTGGAGATAGTTAACGACATGGCAGGTCACTCGTACTTGTACCATATGGGTTGGTATATGGAGGTGCATCATAGTTCCTATTCCTTGTTTGGAAGAACAATTATTCACCAACCATGTAGATCTCATGGCTGCCTTCTTCGATATCATTTTGGGGTGGTTTTTGTTGCTGGGAGTTAGCCACTCCTTGATGGGGTAAAGGTTCCTACATTACGCAGATAGCTAGGTCCATAAAAAGTATGCAACATGGGTACACCTTGGATGAAGAATCAAATTATGCATCCAATGAGTGTTCCCACTCAAAATTTGAGTAAACCCATAGCAAGAGAAGTTGAAAATACATGTTGAAAAAGTAGTTTTTTCTTTTTTTCCCTCTAAAATTTGATGATGTATTCTAATATTATTCTATTATTTCCACTATTATTTTATAATTTCCTTAAGAGGCCCATTTTAAACCTCAAAATTCCCCTAATTCTTAACCCTCTCTGAAATGGGTCTCTGATAATGCTCGGGTATTCGTTCCATGGGCGTATAGTCAAATTTGAAACTCCCTAAAAAGTCAACATCTATGTTACAAAATGTATTATGACCATGATAAATTACTGGATGCATACCCCTGATGGTCCTAACCTGGACTATAGTTTCTTCTATGGCCCCTCTGGGGAGAAATTAGTGAGTTTGGTTAATGATTATTTTTAGAGAGTAGCAATTTTTCTTATGATGTGTTTTGGTGAAGTAACTGTAAGAAGAGGATAAAGGTCCAAACACACTGGGTGCGTTATGGTACAATTATTATCGATGCTTCATGTGTACTTTGGAGTGAACAATCACAAGTTTTATGAGATGTGGATATGCGTTGATCCATTACAATCCTTTTCTATTTACCCTATGTGTGATTGTTCCTTGCAAAAATTTAAAATGATGTGTGGATTTTGGGAAAATTACACCTTTCCTAGTTAGATTATGTTTGCACTATAGGGAGATGGAAAAATTTCATAGGAAATCATTCATATGCATACCCAAGATCACCATGAGGTGCAAGGGTGGAAAATATTACTTCATTTATTTTTTGACAGTTTGGTCCTAGTCCCAATTCCTAATGAAAAATTGAACTAACCTAATACAAAAATTTGACAAAATTGAACTAGAAAAAGATATGTGGATATATGGGCCACTTACTCTTTACTAATTAAGCTATGTGTTTTGTACCTTTTATTAGAAAATAATTTGTTCGGAAAACATAGGTGGATTTAAGGCTACTTACTTGTCCCCTATGTAAACTATGTGTAATTTGTGAAATAAAATACTAAAATTAAAACTACCTAGTTGCTAATCTAATTTGAGGCTAAACATAGCACCTGAGTGTCCTAATAGTAGTGAAATACAGAGAGAAAGTGATGGAAATTTATAGGGGTTTCCAGTCACCTTAGAAAAGGGAAAAAGTAGCAAATTTTCTACTTGCTGGCCTACCGCATGGGTTATCTTCCCATAGGTGCAGAGCATGCATCTGTCAAAGAAAAAAGCACATTGTCGGGCAGAATGAAGAAAAATTGCTTCCTCTACTGTGAAAAACTTTTCACTGTGTTATCACAAAATTGCACTCGATTGGTTGCTCATCAGACAATTCTATGTAACTATTTCAAACCAGATTTTGACTGAAGCTTAGCCTCTTCAGTCTTAGAGGGCTCTCTCTAAGGGGTTTATGATATTAGATAATGATAGGACTAGATGGCTAACTCTATTTGAAAATTAAATTGATTTTTGTGTATGTAGGTTGAAAAGCATGAAGGTTTGCAACCATTGGGATTATGGAGTCAAAAAATCAGTAGATTCAGTGGCAAGGTTTATTGACATGGAAGCTGAGGCAGATAAGAGTCTTTAACAAAGGAAAATCACACATAGAACATAGGGCGACATATTCATTTAATCAATAAAGGAATTCAGAGCATAAACATATGAATTCTAATTAATAAAGATTAAATATACTGCAAGTGGTACACATAAAGATATAGATCAGAATTACTGATATAGGTCAAATTACATAAAGCAAAAATATGGTGCAAAAAATCTCCAACCCTTTACAAATTCAATAATTTGCCTTTAAATAGACATTAGTACAACAGGGATGATCTGCCTCTTGGTTAGATTCATTGAAATTTTCCTATGACACCTCATATAACAGAAAAACGTGTCATTTAATAAGAAAATGACAGCTACACTCTAAAGATGAATTTTCCTAATAGGACTCAAAATCCTATTTATTACATCAGTATACCTTATATTTAAAATAGTTACATATCAGTGAAAATTAAGCATCATATGTTCGAATATGCTATGGCATAGCTCATCACTACTTGATGTTGGAAATACTGAGAGGGGGGAGGAATCAGTATTCCTTTCAATTAGAGCATTAGTTAATCTTCAATTATTATCAGTGTTTGTACAATGATAGCAGCAAACAAGAGGAACAAAAATTCACATAGTTTTTTAAGGTGGAAACCCACTCCGGGAAAAAAACCACCTAATGATTTTCTAATAATTATTTAATATTCAAATCCAATTGAAAATAAATCTCCAACTTCCTAGCATCTAGAAAAGCATTCTTCTCCAATTCCCACTGGATGGACGCTCCAACTCTCGAGATTCTTTAGTAGTCAATTGAATGGATGCCCCAACACCCAATGAGCTACAACTCACCCTAGCACCACCCTACCACCCTATAGAAGAATAAAAGAAGAATGAACTCCCGTACCAGGGAAAATGGTCCACTTTACAATGATATAGAATGATGTAGAAGAAGAAGATATACTAGACCATAACCCCAACTTTGACACAACCACCTAATGATGATCCTAGACCTCCCAACACCGCCTCTTCAACCCTTGGCAGATAGATACTAGTACAATTTGTACAATAATGTATTTACAATGACTAAGTACAATGATACCTTTACAATGATTGTATGCAGTGCTGCCCACTTGAAGACTTCATATGATGAACTTCTTGCTGCCGTTATGCACCTTGGTTGCTTCTATTTTCATGCTACCCTCTGCTACACCTTTCTTTGCTTTGCTGCTGTAGAAATTTTGGTCCTTTGCAACCCTTGACAACACATGATCTAGCTTTTTCTTGCCTTCTAGGAGCTCGATATTGAATCTGGTGTATATATGTTATTTCAGATCCTCAATATATGATTTTTGGTCCAATAGTATTCTTATGAGTCGTATTTCCAATGCCACAGGTCTGACCCAATTTGGATTCTTCAAGAGAGAGTTATACCCAATCTCTCACAATGCCCTAATTATGGATTGTTTCAGAAGAGCGCACTTGTATGGCGTGCCAAGTGTCACTGTTTCTTCATTTGGCTCTAAAATTGATAGAGAGAAAATTATAGACTATGTAATATTTTCTAATTTTTACGGAATTCCAATCTGATACTCACAGAGAGAGTTATGACGAATTTACCAAGGTCACTTCTTTGAGATGAATTTCAGGAGTCTGCAAAAACCCTGACTTCCATAGATCATATCTCCAAAAATATTGCGCACCTTGATTTTAAAATTTTAAAATAGCTTCCTTAGGATTTAGGCTTTGCCTCATAAAAATTTCAGCTTTTGAACCTTCGTAGAAAAAAAGTTAGAGCACAAATTCCACGATGACCTGTTTCAGATGGCGAAATCCCTTACATAAGGAGGAAATGAGGATCACAATTTATATAAATGCTTAGGTTGAGCGGGGCTTCAACAAGTGAACGTGGGAGGGATTTTAGGAGATTAAAAAATATTAATTATGACTTTTCAATGACCCATGCCCCAACCCCATGGGATTTTAGCCCACTAACTGGGGGTACAAACTTCAAACATGAATATCTCTCAAACCGTGAATAATTACATGGCGTGCCATATATCAATGGAAACATCTCGACAAGTAGAAACCATCAAAAGCATTATTGACCTAGAATATATTAATTTTGTAGGTCAAAATTCCCATGCAATATTGGGTTAGCCCCTGGTACTTCCTGGGTTTACATCAATGACAACCGCTGATCAACAATCTCCCCTTTTGGCATTGATGGAAACAAAATTACTCCCCCTACGATCATGACACCTCTTCCTACAACGTTCTCTCCCCCTTTGATATCAATGGAAAAGGGTAACTCCCCCTAAAACACAACCATCCTGCAGACCCGTACACACTTCCACTCCCCCTGACACACAACCGTCCTGTAGACCTGTAAACTAATTCCACTCCCTCTTTATATTCTGAAAAAGGAAAATCTAATGAGAACTTGGGAGAATCCCAAGCTTCTGGCGAAGATATTCCAATGCCGGCGAATATTTAATATGTGATTCTTTTGGTGCTACTTGGAATATTTCTACTTGTCCAACTGCTTGCATAACATCTGGTCGGGAGGCTGTTACGTATAGAAGACTACTAATCATAGATCTGTACAAAATTTTATCCACATCCTTAGATGAGTCGTCTATGCTTAATTTGCAACCTGTTACCATTGGAGTAAGGATGGGTTTGAAATCTTCCATTTTAAATTTCTTGATCATTTCCTTGATGTACTTGGCTTGACATATAAATATTCCTTTCTCTTGCTGAGATATTTGAAGCCCTAAGAAGTATGTCAGCTCACTAAGTAAAGACATCTCGAAATGACTTTGCACCTTTGTAGAAAACTTCTTACTTAGTCGATCAACATTGCTACCAATTATTGTGTCATCCTCTTTATCTATTAGACATGCTTTAGTTGCTTCATCCAGAACATATATGTCGTTTGGAGCTCAACTTGTTGTAGCCACAATTTCACCATACACGCCTTTCCTGATTTCACATTTCGTGGAGTTGAATAGTATTGTGTGTCCTTGATCACACATTTGTCCAACACTGAGAAGATTGTGATTCATGTTTTCAACCAATAGAACGTTCTTGGCTAGAGCATCTTTTCTTTCGAGAGTGATAGTACCTGATCCTATAACATTTGAAGATCCATCATTTCCAAAGGACACGGTTCCATCCTTCTTCTCTTTCAGAGCTACAAATTTATTTCTATCTCCAGTCATATGCATTGAGCAACCGCTATCAACATACCACACATCTTTGTTCCTTTGAGCCTTGAAAGCGAGAGAAAAATTATCATTCTTCTTCTTCTTCCATGTTCGTTTTTTCTGTGGCTTTGAAGATTCTTATGGAGGATTTTCAAGTCTGCAGTCTTTGGCTATGTGTCCAAAGTTTTGACATTTGTAACATTCAATATTATTTCTTAAATGTTCAAATCTATTGATGTTTCACTGAGCCCTGGGAGGTTCATATTTGATAGATCTCCTAGAATTGTATTCGTTCCTAGGGTATGTGCGACATTTTACAGCTTTATGACCAAATTTTCCACATGCATAACAGTAGCCATAAAAAATATGTTGGTACCTGGATGGAAATTTTCGTCGAGGAATTGTCTTCCAAGGCTGTTCTTGTGAATCTTGTCCATTAAAGTCATGCATGTCAGATCTCATAGGTTCATTGTATTTTGTTGTAGAAGGTCCTGCTTCTTCTTCTTTGTAACCGATGCCAGTTTTGTTGTTGTAAGATCATTGATTGTTGATGAGTTATTCCAATGCCCTTGAGCTGTTGGCATAGTTTTGGATAGTTTTTCCTTTCTCCGCTTCCTCACGCAGCGAGACTACTTTGGCTTCTAAGTCTTCCCTTTCTTGGTTGCTTTCTTCCAACTTCTTTTGAAGTGACTCTTCAATGCATTTGTGTTCTTCAACTTCAATTTTGCGACCTTGAACTTGTTCTTCAAGAGTATTGGAATGGATCTTCTCTGCCTTGAGATATTTTATAAGCTTGATTGCTTCCTCATAAAATTATTCTATGGTCCATCCTTCTTCTTCGTTGTTTGATACCTCTTGTTTATTGTGCTTGGCCATAAACAATACTTTCTCATTGGCTTCTTCTTCACTGTCATTGTCTTCATCGGATGATGAGCTATCTTCTTTAGAGAGAAAGTTCCTTTTGGATTCTTGCTTGTTGAATTTCTTAAAGCCTTTTTTTCCTTTTGAGTTTCCATTACTTCTGTTTGGAAATTTTGCTGCAAAATGCCCAACCTCATTATAGCTGAAACATATCAATGGAAGTTTACCTTTGAATTGTCCCTTACCAATTTTTAGTTTTCTCGTGAAGTAAGCATATTCTTCATTTGAAAGACCTTCTTCATCATCTCCCTTTTCTTCACACTTGCAGGTGCATGTCTTTTCAATTGAAGGTTGTTTATCCTTATTGGTTTTTTTAGATGCAACGAACATAGTTTCTAGATGTGAAGTACCCTCTTCTTCATCAAGTCTCATTTCATATGCTATGAGAACTCCATGTAATTCCTCTTTGCTGAGTTTGTCCAGATTTGCATTGTATTCTAAGACCAATACCTTTGGGTTGAATCTCCCTAGTAATGTTCTAAGAATCTTCTGTATAATAGTCTTCTTGTCAACTGGCTCTCCCAATCCTTCCAGAGTATTGGTTATTTCATCAACGTATTGGAAGTATGCAGCAATGTTGCAATCTTCTTTCATTCTGAGTTGCTCAAATTTTTCTCTATAGATTTGAAGCTTTGCTTCTTTGACATTTGAGTCACCCGCATATATATTCTCAAGCTTGTCCCATACATTTTTGGCGGTTTTACAACCCAACACCTTATGATAAGCAGATTCAATAAGTCCACTGATAATAATATTCTTTGTTTTTGCATCATTTACCAAATTCTTCTTACCTTGTTCATCCGCAGTTGATGTAAATCCATTTTGAACAGTGTCCCATACTTCGTAACCTTGCGCCAAGAGATAGACCTCCATTCTTCCTTTCCAAAGTGCATAATTATTTTCATTGAACAAAGGTACACCATTCTTGGTATGCTCCATGACCTCCTTCCAGCTATTAAACTGCTATTGAAGGAACCAAGCTCCGATACCAATTGTTGGAAATACTGAGAGGGGGGGTGAATCAGTATTCCTTTCAATTAGAGCATTAGTTAATCTTCAATTATTATCAGTGTTTGTACAATGATAGCAACAAACAAGAGGAACACAAATGCACACATTTTTTTAAGGTGGAAACCCACTTCGGGAAAAAAACCACCTAATGCTTTTCTAATAATTCTTTAATATTCAACTCCAATTGAAAATAAAGCTCCAACTTCCTAGAATCTAGAAAATCATTATTCTCCAGCTCCCATTGGATGGACGCTCCAACGCCCGAGATTCTTCAGTAGTCAACTGAACGGATGCCCCAAAACCCAATGAGCTAAAACTCACCCTAGCACCACCCTACCACCTTATAGAAGAATAAAAGAAGAATGGACTCCCGTACGAGGGAAAATGGTCCACTTTAAAATGATATAGAATGATGTAGAAGAAGAAGATATACTAGGCCATAACCCCAACTTTGACACAACCACCTAATGATGATCCTAGACCTCCTAACACTGCCTCTTCAACCCTTGGTAGATATGTTGGCCACCTATAAATGTGTTCTATCAAAAGGTGGCCAAAACATTGTTCAGCCTTCAAGAAACAGTTTCATTGCCAAAATGTTTTTCTTGAAGCCTCTGGAAGATCTCATGCCCTTGTCTGAAAATCTTCACTGCTATTTCCCTTCAGAACTCAGAAATTTTGCTAAAAAGTCCGTGAGAAAGACTGCTGTAAAATCCCCTTGTCTCCCCTTCCTCCACTCAGAGACTAACCTTCATTTTTACTCCTTTTTCCCCATCATTTTTCTCTATTTTTTCCTTTGTTCCATTTCCCCCTTCATAAAATCCACCTTGCACAGTTTAAAACTCATTTTTAAACTATATCGAAACCCTCAAAACCCTTTGAAAACCATTGAAAATCCATAAAACCCATTTTTTTATTTTTAGACTTAAGCCCCCTTGGGCTAAGTCTTAAACCACTTCCCCTCCACGTGCCCGCACCTTGGAACCAAGTGCTGAACCATTCAAGCGCTTAATCGCATCGCAAGAAACCAAGCGCACAAGTCTTTTTGTTAAATAAAAAGTTCCGATGCGATTAGCCCTGTGTGTCGCAGCCCCCGATCATATTGTTATCTCATTTAACCCGTGAGCCCGCAATCGGGCACTAAATCATTGAAAAAATCCATTCCTGATTCATTTTTTCCTTTGTAGATCCAAAAACCTTTTTACCCAAAGTTTGGTCTAATGCGCCAGAGTTATGTTTTTTAATGTAAAAATGGGTAGATCAAAAAGACCCAAAGTGCAATCGCATCGGAAAAATTCACAATGGGTAACACCCGCATCAAACTTTCGATGCGATTGGGTCCTATATATATAAACTCCCCCCCCGCCTTTCTACTTCAAATAACTCATGCCCAGGACCAAAGGTTAAAGTCCCAAGGCGCTTAATCGCATCGGAGGATTCCGAATGGTTAGATTGAAAAGCTCGAGCCCGACCTCCGATTCCGATTAGCCCTCATATGCATAAGCCCCGGGCCCATCATATTCCATACATCCAGCGGCCCCGCAAATCGGGTGCCAGCCACTTCATATATATATATTCCGCCCCGATCCACCAAAACTTTGTATTATTTGAAAATTTGGGTTTTTCATATGTTTCAAAGATTTTCCGTCGGGGCATAGTTAAAGCAATATCTGCCATCGATCGAACAGCCCGCACAACATCGCAATTTTCATTTGGTGCGTTTGTTTGTTCCCCCGATTAGCCATCCCTCCGATTCATTCCCCACCATTGATCTGATCCTCAGATCAACGGTTAACGTGCAATCGCATCGCCCTCCCCGATCGCATCGGCAATTTCCATCGCACCCTTATTCTCTCCCCGCCAATTGCGATCCTCCGATTGAATCTGGACCGCCCACGTGTCCAGATCGGACAGCCCAAATCTTTCCCGCATGCTTTCATCGTCTTTCGCCCTTCCACTTTATGTTTTTCGATTAATCCCCATCGTCGAACTCTGCGCGATCGACAGATCTGATTTATTCTTTTCCTCTGCTCTCCTTTTTGACTATCTCTAACAGATCCCGACCGTTGGATGACGCCATCCAACGGCTACGCTCCTCCCCTAACCCTTTGAAGTAGTTTAACCCAAAACGCAGGATTTCTTAATTGGTTTCATGCTTTGCAGGTGATAATGGTTCTCCATTATATTGAAAGAAAAGTCGAAGGCTGGGAATGACGATTCCCGCGCCTTTGATTCATCAAAGGGAACCATTTGCTGGGCTCAAACTCCATGACTCGTCAATGTTTCATGAGGCATTGATGCCATCTGAGCCCTGCGCGGCCTGCACATCAACAAGACACAGCAATACATAAAAGAAGTAAAGAGTATCAGTGTTTGAAGATTTCCTAGCACAGTTTGAAGGATTAAGGCACACATTCAGCAAATCAAAGCCTAAATCCACGGATAAAGACGTCATAAAGACCGGAAGACACAAGATAAGCCTGATCAGACCTAAAACACAGATCTCAAGTAACTTAAAGGTGTTTTAGGAAGAGACGAAAACAACTGTCGATCCGAGAAAGCTTCCATTGCCCCAAGCAGAGGCTAATCGAACCCTCTCCAGCTCCTAAAGGCACCTGCAGCCTCACAGAAATCAAAGAAGGCTTAGTCATTATTTGAAACAAGAGGTGTTTGCCCGAAGACAGCTGAACAATTAATACAAATCAAAGATCTTATCTCTAATTGTCGGCAAAACTATTTTAAAGATTAAGAATAGCCCAGAAACAAATCTTTTCGATCATTAGGCCTCGGAGAGCAGAAACAGATTTACTTCAACATGACACAAAGCCTCAAAAGTCAACAAAAGCTCCCATCGAGCTTAATCCTAAGTGTAAATCAATTAATGCAGATAAACACCTGTAAATTTCTTCATCGAGGCCCTCAAAGGTCGAAAAGTCATCAATCTGTATTAATTGACCCGGGAGATCTTTTACCAGATCCCACGTCCTCTATAAATACTTCTGTAGAAGGTGAGAAAATGTTGGTCTCTGGACATCTAAATGCATGTAATAAGTTTCTGAAAGCTACTGATGCCCTGTTTGCGACTTGAAGATACATAAGCTGATATGAGAAGTTCGAAGTTGTAGAGACCCACTGGGCTTGTTGATTGTAACTGGTTTGAACATCAAATACAAGCTGTTGATTTATGGGATCCTGATTTGTGTCAATGGTGATGTGTTCCTCACTGTCAGTTGTTATTTTCTTTAATGTTTTTCACTCTGTCCACTTTCTCTGATAAAGAGCAGCGAACATAGAGCTAGGATTTACTCTCAATAATACCCTACTCTTACTGAAAGCTTTATTTCCATGTTTTCTTCATTCGAAAGTTCTCTTTAAAGAGTATATTGAAGCAGGTTGGTTTCAAAGCACTTGCTTGATCTAAATTGCTCTTTGTGACTGTTATCTGTGTTTTTCTTATAGAATATGCTGAAAGCAGGGTAGTTTGAAAGCACTCACCTGATCTTAAGCTATTCCAACTGTTTTTTAAAAATGTTTTCCAACTAAAGGTACTTCAATGCAGGCAGGTTTAAAAGCACTTACCTGATCTCAGAATACTTTTATGTTTTCCCTAAGTACATGCCGAAGCAAAATAGTTTGAAATCACTTATTTGATCTTAGGTTGTTCACTGTTCTTCATTCGTTTGTTTCTCCATTTCCTATCTGTTTCATTCCATAAATCACTTTAAGAGATCCTTTGAAATAAGTGACTTGCCCCGTAGATCCTTCTTGAACCTTGCTGTCCAATTAAAATCCTCCTATGACTCCATAGCCCAATGGGTTAAAACTGTCTTTGCCTTTCCTGTCAGCGGAATCATTCCTTCATTTGCATACATCTTCACCCTTTATTTTGAACTGCCCTCACCTTCATCATGTCTTTGTCCAACCAAAAACAAACAAAACCCATGATCTTCATAACTAGCCTAATACCACATTTCAGGTTTTAACGATCACATCTTTAAACTCATTCATAGAGAGATCCCTCTCTGGATTCAGGAGGGCTAGATCTTTGAATCCCAAAGCGGTTTGATGTTGTCTTATCTTTTGGTTTTGCCAATCTGGCCAAAACATAGGAACCCCAACATAATGGCGACTCCGCTGGGAAGTTTTTGAGTTCATAGTTTGGTTTTGTGTCCCATTGTCATCACCAACATAATGGCGACTCCACTGGGGAGTTTTTGAGTTCATAGTTTGGTTTTGTGTCCCATTGTCATTGCCAACATAATGGCGACTCCACTGGGGAGTTTTTGAGTTCATAGTTTGGTTTTGTGTCCCATTGTCATCACCACATAATGGCGACTCCACTGGGGAGTTTTTGAGTTCATAGTTGCTTGGCCAGCTTTTATAAACTCTTTAGTTTTCCATACAACCACATAAACTCAGAAAACCCAAAAATATCTCAGATTGGTAGTCAATAAACATGGAAGTGGACCATAAACCTTTTACCTCCAAAAGAGCTAAAAACTTCCACTTGGCGACTCCACAACCCTGCATACCTTAAGACTCCACTGGGAGGATCCGTAATCATTATAAAATCATTCAAATTCAGTAAGGGGGCCTTAGGATTAAAGTTTTCTTAGCAAGAGATCAGTTAAACCTCTCAAAGATTGTCATATCTGGTTAACACCTTTCTTGTTTAGTCGGGTCTGAAAGACACAACATAGTGGCTCCTAGAAAGATTCATACTAGAGCTCACCCTGACCCAAACCCACCTGAGACAGTTGATAACCCTGAAAGATTACTTAGGAAGCCTCCTAAATTCTCAACTGTTTTCAAATCACCCTTGAAAGCTAATTCAGTTCCTCAAAATCTTGCAGCTCTACAGCAATCATAAGTAGATCTAAGAAATCCATTTAGAACACGGTCACTAGACGATTTAGATCAGCTAGATTCAGAGTCTTCACTTTCATCCCCGGAACAAAGTGAACATCCTGGTAGTAAAAAAACCACACCACCTGATTTGCATTTCTTTCTCAATTTAGGTGTCTCTCATCCAAGATCAGCTCAGCAATCAATCCCTGGTCCATCCACATTTGTTCGTCCAACATCCACTGTCCAAACCACTCCACTCCAGCCCACTGTCCCTTTTGTTAATCCATCTTTTGTGAATCCACCCCCACTTCCAATCATGGCAGCGTGGTATGCTCCCTTGGTGCTGCCCTAGCCTTTAGCTCCTTTACCCAATGAATATCAGTCTAAGATTCCTCATTTCACTAGTAAAGAATCCACCACCGCTCAACACCATGTAGATAGGATGGGAGACACCTTTGACTACATGGAAATAGAGGATGAAACAATTAAGATGAGGATCTTCGCTCAGAGTTTAGGAGGAGAAGTGAAGAAGTGGTTTAAAGCCTTGCCTCCCAATAGCATTAACGATCTTCCCGCCTTACATCAAACTTTCATAAACAAATGGGAAATTAGAAGCAACCCTCTCCAAATCCTAGCCGAATATAAGAATCTTAAAAGAAATCCAGGAGAGAGTGTCCAAGACTACTCTACAAGATTTAACAGTATCTACAATGCTCTTCCACCACACATGAAACCTCCCCAAGGAATGGCCCTTGTAAAATTCCCTTAAGGCTTTGATGCTGATATGGCTTACCAGCTTAGGGAGAGAGATTATAATACATTGGAAGACATGCAGAAAGGAGCAGTGAGTGTTGAGGCAAACTTGATTGAGAAAAGAGCCAGGATGAGGGCTGAGAAAAAGGTAACCTATAGGGATGACAACATTGCTTCTGCATCTGATCCCAAATATGATAGTCTAGCCAAAACTATGGAGAGACTAGGAAAAATGGTAGAAAATTTGACTATCCAAGTCAGCAATCAGAACAGGAACCAAAGTCAAAATCAGAAATTTAGGAGAAATAACCCCCCGAATAGACAAAGAGACTCTGATCAGAAGATCATCCCTCCATTTCAAGAGAACTTCCTCGATGAGGATGAAGGAATAATAGAGGAGTCAGAGGAAACTGACATGAATATGATGGATGTGGATGACCTAGACCATACCTTCCCCACAGAAGAAAACCAGGCCTCGTACTCACACTGGAAAGAGGAAGGGTTGGAAATTGAGGACTATAGGTTAGGATTCGAAAGTGCCATCATGCAGGTCCAAGAACAATATGACCTCAGGAGCAAAAAGAACATAGTTGATCCTAAACCAAAGCCCTCTGAAACCACCATTAAGAAAAAGCTTGCAAAGACTCCTAAAGTGATTGCTGAAAATAGTAAATCAGCAGCTGAGAATTCTGGTAAAAACAAAGATAAGGACATTCAAACCAGTGACACATCAACCCGAGAACCTAGCTGCACTAGCATTGGAGCTAATGCTCCTGATAAAACAACTTCAAACATTGTACATACTGAAAATCAGCAAGCTGAGACTACTAATAAAATGGTGCCCAACAAGACAGAATTGAATCTTTCAAAGAGTCAGTCTGCTTTCAATTTGGAAAGTGAGATTGCCAAAATTAAAATTTCTGTCCCTCTTATTGAGTTAGCCACTCAGGATGTATATGAGAGTCAAATTTTGAAAGCTTTAAACTTAGGAGAAAACAGTGACACCGTCAATTTGAATGATGAGCAATCGGCTCTCTTGTTCGGCCCAAAAATTGAAGGGAAATTTCAAGAAGGGGTAGTACCTCCTTTCTATGTCAGCTTCAATATCCACGACAAAATCCTGCATAATGCTATGCATGACTCTGGAGCCTCACACAACTTTATGCCAAAGGTGATAATGGAAAGGCTAGGACTAGAAATAACCAGACCTTACAAGGATTTATATTCTTTTGACTCTAGCAGAGTGAAATGCCTTGGCCTAATTAAAGACCTTTGTGTGAATTTGACTCAAATCCCAGCCAAGTGCATGGTTATGGATGTTGTGGTGGCTGATGTGCCTCCTAAGTATGGCATGTTGTTGTCAAGATCATGGG
Source organism: Pinus albicaulis (assembly GCA_034641835.2). Classification (NCBI taxonomy): domain Eukaryota; kingdom Viridiplantae; phylum Streptophyta; class Pinopsida; order Pinales; family Pinaceae; genus Pinus; species Pinus albicaulis. The sequence continues at coordinate 349,100,987 of CM076584.1, forward strand.
GTGCCAAGCTGCAAGGTACAATGCAGATGGATGGGACATATGCTACTATCCCTGTCTTTAGCCAGCTTAGAAGACTATACAGAGAGGCGCACATAAAATTCATGGTCAGTAGCCTAGAAAAGCCCGAAAATCCCCCCATTTACTCTGTCCATACAGACCTGGATTCGTTTATCCTTTACAATGATCAATCCTAAAATAAACCAGAGCTAGAAGACAGCGACACAGATAACCAGCTGGAGGCCCCAAATCTAGAAATAATGGCAGTTCTAGGTATGGAAGAAAACGAAAGAGAAACTTTTGAACAGTGTGTTGAAACAACAAACCGGAGTGAACAAAGCCATGATGGCAAACAACAGACTACCCGTCACGCTGAACTCTATGAAGATCCTGAAGAACGAGACCCATCACGACATGTTGCGGATCTCAGAACAGAACATAATGATGAACGAGGCAATAGGGATGAAAACGATGTTAACAAACCCTTATGGTGCATGAACTTTGACGGGTCTTGCACTAAAAAGAGTGCGGGAGCTGGGGTATGTTTGGTTGACACTGAAAACAATTACTCCGAGAGCCATGCTTTCAAGCTAGATTTCAAATGCACTAGCAACATCGCAGAGTATGAGGCTCTCATCCTAGGATTGCGTCTATTGAAAGAACTAGGAGCCAAGAAGATAATTGTTCAGGGAGACTCAGAATTAGTCATCAAACAGCTAAATGGAGAATATGCCGTTAAGCATCCTAGACTAAGGGTATACCGAAATAATGCCATAGATTTCCTGAAAACATTTGCAAAATATGAACTCGTGTTTGTCCCAAGGAGTCAAAACATAATTGCAAACGGATTGGCCTGCGCTGCTAGTTCATGCCAGGAATCACCTAGTGACAAACAGATCATCATTCGTACAAAATATAGACCTGCAGTGCCAGATAATGAGAAATATTGGCAGGTCTTTGAGGGCCACAAACAAATAGAGGATTTCCTGCTTGGCAGAAACGAGTTTGAATTATCTGATTCAGATTCTAAATCCGATGAAAATTGCCTAAACAAGGAGCCCCCTGAAGAAGAAAAACCATCTGGTCCCGTAAAAATCAACATGTTAACTAAGAAACTTGGAGCTCATACTGAAGAGTACGAGGACGCAAAAAATGAAGACATTGAGGTACTGCCATCAAAAGACAAGAACATACCTAGGGGGCTAGCACCTTTAGAAGACCTGTTTGATTTTAACGACGTAGCAAAGAAACCCACTGTAGAATACACAGAGTCCGATGTCGAGGAATGCAACATAGGCATCGAGGATCAACCTAAAATGATTAAAATAGCTAGGTCCTTGCCAGTAAACATGAAAAAGAAATACATTGACTTGTTTAAAGAGTTTGTTGATGTGTTTGCCTGGAGCTATGAAGATTTAAAATCCTATGACACAGAAATCATCCAGCACAAGATCCCATTGAAAGGAAACCAAAAACCCTTTAGGCAAAAACTGCGTCGAATTAATCCAATACAATTGCCTCTAGTAGAAAAGGAAATCAAGAAAATGTATGAGGCAGGAATCATAGTGCCTATGAGGTTCTCAGATTGGGTTTCTAACCTTGTAGCCGTGAGGAAAAAGACAGGAGAAATCAGACTATGCATTGATTTCAGAAACCTTAACAGAGCCTCTCTTAAAGACAATTACCCTTTACCCAAAATGGAACACATCCTGCAAAGGGTAGTTGGTTCAAAGAGGATTTCTCTGTTAGATGGTTTTTTTGGGTATAACCAAGTTTTAGTACTCCCAGAAGACCAACTCAAGACAGCTTTCACCACTTCTTGGGGCACTTTCATGTATGTGAAAATGCCTTTTGGATTAATGAATGCTGGGGCCACTTTTCAAAGGGCCATGGACATTGCCTTTTCAGAGGAGATAGGGCACTTCATTGTAATTTACCTTGATGACATCACAGTTTATTCCAAAACTGATGAAGAGCACCTTAAACATCTAAGAAAGGTCCTGGAAAAGTGCAGAAGGTTTGGACTATTTTTAAATTCCAAAAAGACAGTGTTTGGCCTTCAAGAAGGTAAACTCCTCGGCCATATTATATCAGAAAGGGGGATTAAAATAGATCCAAAAAGAGTTGAGGGAATACTACAGATTAGCCAACCAACGAATATAAAAGAAGTACAGTCCTTTATTGGAAAGATTAACTTCTTAAGGAGGTTCATTCCCAACTTAGTAGGGCTCTTTAGAAACATGACTAATATGCTCAAAAAAGAAGTAGGAGTGAAGTGGTCTATAGAAGCCAAAAGATCTTTCGAATTGGTAAAACATGCACTCACCCAGGGGCCAGTCCTAATCAGCCCAGACTTTTCAAAAGAGTTCCTTATTTTCTCCTTTGCCTCAGAACATACCGTGGCTGCAGTCCTGTTGCAGAAAAACCTAGAAGGATAGGAATAGCCTATTTCTTTTTTCAGCAAGGCTTTAAGGGATGCACCCTTGAAATATAACATAATGGAAAAACAGGCCTATGCTTTGGTAAAAGCCTTAAAGGACTTTAGGGTGTATATTCTACATTCCCACATCATTGCTTATGTGCCTCACATAGTGGTAAAAGACATCTTGTCACAAGACCCGGATGGAAAGAGGGGTAAATGGATTGCTGTAATATTAGAGTATGATTTGGATATCAAACCCACCAAACTTATTAAAGGTCACGGCTTGGCTCAATTAATGGCTAAATCTAATCTACAAGCCCTTGACATTAACATGGTAGATGCCTTGGATGAACAGGAAGAATTACCTGCTCCCACTGTGGAAGAATAGTTCCAAAACTCACCTTGGTATGCTGACATCTTGTATGTGCTTACAAATCTTAATGCTCCTCCTGACTTATCAAAAACAAAGGCAAGGTTTTTAAAGTTGAAAGCTAGGAACTATTGCATTTTAAATGAATGTTTATATTGGAAAAATGCTAATGGTTTATTACTTAAATGTTTGCCTGAAGTTGACGCAGAGAGAATCAAGCATGAATTCCATGAAGGAGAGTGTGGAGGTCATTTCTACTGGAAAACCATAGTCAATAAAATCCTTAGAGTTGGCTATTACTGGCCCACCCTCTTCCAAGATGTCCATAAAATGATAGTAGCCTGTCACAAGTGCCAAGTTTTTGAGGGCAAAAGAAAACTCGTTCCTTTACCATTACAACCTCTCACTATTGAAGCTCCTTTTCAACAGTGGGGCTTAGATTTCATAGGAGAAATCCATCCTGCTTCATCTGCCCAACACAAATGGATTCTCACAACCACTGACTACTTCACAAAGTGGATAGAGGCCATCCCTTCTAGGAATGCCACAGATTCTGTCATTATAAAATTTCTTGAAGACCATATCCTGTCTTGATTCGGCTGCCCTAGGAAGATTATTACTGATAATGCTGCTGCTTTTGGTTCCAAAAGGATGATTGATTTTTGTCATAGGTATCAGATTACACTCGGTCATTCTACTGCTTATTACCCTCAAGGTAATGGGTTAGCAGAATCATCAAATAAAAGTTTGGTGACCATCATCAAGACGCTGCTTGAGGAAAATAAAAAATCATGGCATGACAAGTTGGTGCATGCTTTGTGGGCAGACAGATTGACCACAAAGAAATCCATTGGAATATCCCCTTACCAACTTGTTTATGGAGCAGATCTAGTGTTTCCCACCAGCCTAGGTGTACCAGTGATAAAATTAGTCCAAGAAATACAGTCAACAGAGGACAGCATGATAAGGAGGATTAATCAGACAATACATCTCTAGCAGAGAAGGGAAGAGGCTTACAACAGAGCTCAGAAGGTGCAAGAGAACATAAAGAAGTTGTTTGACAAGAGAACAAAGGCTTGTGACTTCAACATTGGAGACAAGGTACTCAAATGGGACTCCAGAAGAGAGGATAAGGGTAAACATGGAAAATTTGACAGTTTGTGGCAAGGTCCTTACATGATTCAGTCCACCATTGGTCCAAATGCCTTTTTTCTGCAAGAGTTAGATGGCACAGATTTGTTTGGGGGTCCTGTCAATGGCAGGGTGCTTAAGCATTACTACTGCTGAGTTCGATTTTAAAGCTTTCATTTCCATTGTAAATACCATTGCTTTGTTCAGTTTCACAAGAAGAAAAATATAAAAAACAATAGAAAAAAAAAAGAGGGCAGATTGTAAAAAACAATAAAGGTACATACTACAGCCCCATACCAAAAAAGAGAAATAAATTCTGAAAGTGTGCAAGCTTAAATGCCTAGCAGATTGTAAAAAACAATAAAGGTACAACCCCATACCAAAAAAGAGAAATAAATTCTAAAAGTGTGCAAGCTTAAATGCCACTCCTGAAAAACACACTCCTAGTTAGTCAAACAGCCTAATCTTGACTAATTAGTTTTAAATTTACTGCTGATAGGATAGTGAATTCGATTTGCCAAACTGTTTAATCTTGGCTTATTGACTCCAATCTATGTTTAATTTTGGTTCCAAAAGGATGATTGATTCCACTCAGAGACTAACCTTCATTTTTACTCTTTTTTCCCCATCATTTTCCTCTATTTTTTCCTTTGTTCCATTTCCCCTTTCATAAAATCCACCTTGCATAGTTTAAAACTCATTTTTAAACTATATCGAAACCCTCAAAACCCTTTGAAAACCATTGAAAATCCATAAAACCCATTTTTTTATTTTTAGACTTAAGTCCCCTTGGGCTAAGTCTTAAACCACTTCCCCTCCACGTGCCCGCACCCTGGAACCAAGCGCTGAACCATTCAAGCGCTTAATCGCATCGCAAGAAACCAAGCGCACAAGTCTTTTGGTTAAATAAAAAGTTCCGATGTGATTAGCCCTGTGTGTCGCAGCCCCCGATCATATTGTTATCTCATATAACTTGTGAGCCCGCAATTGGGCGCTAAATCATTGAAAAAATCCATTCCTGATTCATTTTTTCCTTTGTAGATCCAAAAACCTTTTTACCCAAAGTTTGGTCTAATGCGCCGGAGTTATGTTTTTTAATGTAAAAATGGGTAGATCAAAAAGACCCGAAGCGCAATCGCATCGAAGGAATTCACAATGGGTAACACTCGCATCAAACTTTCCGATGCGATTGGGTCCTATATATATAAACTCCCCCCTCCCCCGCCTTTCTACTTCATATAACTCATGCCCAGGACCAAAGGTTAAAGGCCCAAGGCGCTTAATCGCATCGGAGGATTCCGAATGGTTAGATTGAAAAGCTCGAGTCTGACCTCCGATTCCGATTAGCCCTCATATGCATAAGCCCCGTGCCCATCATATTCCATACATCAGCGGCCCCGCAATTGGGCGCCAGCCACTTCATATATATATATATATATTCCGCCCCGATCCACCAAAACTTTGTATTAGTTGAAAATTTGGGTTTTTCATATGTTTCAAAGATTTTCCGCCAGGGCATAGTTAAAGCAATATCTGCCGTCGATCTGGAGCCGATCGAACAGCCCGCGCAACATCGCAATTTTCATTTGGTGCGTTTGTTTGTACCCCCGATTAGCCATCCCTTCGATTCATTCCCCACCGTTGATCTGATCCTCAGATCAACGGTTAATGCACAATCGCATCGCCCTCCCTGATTGCGCAATCGCATCGGCGATTTCCATCGCACCCTTATTCTCTCCCCACCGATTGCGATCCTCCAATTGAATCTGGACCGCCCACGTGTCCAGATTGGACGGCCCAAATATTTCTTGCATGCTTTCATCGCCTTTCGCCCTTCCACTTTATGTTTTTCGATTAATACCCACTGTCGATCTCCACACGATCGACGGATCTGATTTATTCTTTTCCTCCGCTCTCCTTTTTGACTATCTCTAACAAAACCGGACCGTTGGATGATGCCATCCAACGGCTACGCTCCTCCCCTCACCCTCTGAAGCAGTTTAACCCAAAACGCAGGATTTCAAATTGGTTTCGTGTTTTGAAGGTGATAATGGTTCTCCATTATATTGAAAGAAAAGTCGAAGGCTGGGAATGACAATTCCCGCGCCTTTGATTCATCAAAGGGAACCATTTGCTGGGCTCAAACTCCACGACTGGTCAATGTTTCATGAGGCATTGATGCCATCTGAGCCCTGCGCGGCCTGCACATCAACAAGACACAACAATACATAAAAGAAGCAAAAAGTATTAGTGTTTGAAGATTTCCTAGCACAGTTTGAAGGATTAAGGCACACATTCAACAAATCAAAGCCTAAATCCACGGATAAAGACGTCATAAAGACCGGAAGACACAGGATAAGCTTGATCAGACCTAAAACACAGATCTCAAGTAACTTAAAGGTGTTTTAGGAAGAAACGAAAACAACTGTCGATCCGAGAAAACTTCCACTGCCCCAAGCAGAGGCTAATCGAACCCTCTCTAGCTCCTAAAGGCACCTGCAACCTCACAGAAATCAAAGAAGGCTTAGTCATTATCTGAAACAAGAGGTGTTTTCCCGAAGACAACTGAACAATTAATACAAATCAAAGATCTTATCTCTAATTGTCGGCAAAACTATTTTAAAGATTAAGAACAGCCCAGAAACAAATCTTTTCGATCATTAGGCCTCGGGGAGCAGAAATAAAGTTACTTCAACATGACACAGAGCCTCAAAAGTCAACAAAAGCTCCCACCGAGCTTAATCCTAAGTGTAAATCAATTAATGCAGATCAACACCTGTAAATTTCTTCATCGAGGCCCTCAAAGGCCGAGAAGTCATCAATCTGTAGTAATTGACCCGGGAGATATTTTACCAGATCCCACCTCCTCTATAAATACTTCTGTAGAAGGTGAGCAAATGTTGGTCTCTGGACATCTGAATGCATGTAATAAGTTTCTGAAAGCTACTGATGCCCTGTTTGCGACTTGAAGATACATAAGCTGATATGAGAAGTTCGAAGTTGTAAAGACCCACCAGGCTTGCTGATTGTAACTGGTTTGAACATCAAATAAAAGCTGTTGATTTATGGGATCCTGATTTGTGTCAATGGTGATGTGTTCCTCACTGTCAGTTGTTATTTTCTTTAATGTTTTTCACTCTGTCCACTTTCTCTGATAAAGAGAAGCAAACGTAGAGCTAGGATTTACTCTCAACAATACCCTACTCTTACTGAAAGCTTTATTTCCATGTTTTCTTCATTCGAAAGTTCTCTTTAAAGAGTATATTGAAGCAGGTTGGTTTCAAAGCACTTGCATGATCTAAATTGCTCTTTGTGACTGTTATCTGTGTTTTTCTTATAGAATATGCTGAAAGCAGGGTAGTTTGAAAGCACTCACCTGATCTTAAGCTATTCCAACTGTTTTTTAAAAATGTTTTCCAACTAAAGGTACTTCAATGCAGGCTGGTTTAAAAGCACTTACCTGATCTCAAAATACTTTTATGTTTTCCCTAAGTACATGCCGAAGCAAAATAGTTTGAAAACACTTATTTGATCTTAGGCTGTTCACTGTTTTTCATTCGTTTGTTTCTCCATTTCCTATCTATTTCATTCCATAAATCACTTTAAGAGATCCTTTGACATAAGTGACTTGCCCCGTAGATCCTTCTTGAACCTTGCTGTCCAATTAAAATCCTCCTATGACTCCATAGCCCAATGGGTTAAAACTGTCTTTGCCTTTCCTGTCAGCGGAATCATTCCTTCATTTGCATACATCTTCACCCTTTATTTTGAACTGCCCTCACCTTCATCATGTCTTTGTCCAACCAAAAACAAACAAACAAACAAAACCCATGCTCTTCATAACTAGCCTAATACCACATTTCAGGTTTTAACGATCACATCTTTAAACTCATTCATAGAGAGATCCCTCTCTGGATTCAGGAGGGTTAGATCCTTGAATCCCAAAGCGGTTTGATGTTGTCTTATCTTTTGGTTTTGCCAATCTGGCCAAAACATAGGAACCCCAACACATACTCCTTAGATCCAATAGATTTGTATTTTGTTTGTACATATCTGAAGTCTTTGTAAAATAATTTTTAGTTTCTAACATCTGGGTTTTGGGTTTTAATTTTATTTTTGTACATATATGCGGGATCTAAAATTAGATTTTTTGTTTCGTGCAGGAGCAGATATGAAGTTGTACAAGGAGATTTTTCAATATCTGAGACAAATCTAGGCTCTGGAGGGCAAGATCTTGTTTCAGAAAACAATTTCTTGAAGGGAAAAATTTCAATCAAGATCATTCAGTGAAGTGAATTTAACATTCAGATATGGGATTTGATAGATTTCTGACATCGATTCTAAGGCAAAATTTTCAAATCTGGAAGTGGCGTTTTATTATCTGCCAAGGGTTGAATTTTCTATTTTTTTGGGACCTCAAAGAACTTCTGAAGCCATCGCTACCTCCTTGTTTTCCCTTACCCTTGGCTTGCATTTCCTCTGCCCTGCGTCCCCTTTCCTTGTCCTGCTGCTGCGTTTTCCCTCATTGAACCTCCCTTACCTACTGCGTCCTCTACAAACCCTCCTCTCTCAGCCTCCGCACATTCTTTGTTGTTGCCCGAGCTTCCTTCTTGTGCAGCCATCTCTGTTGCTCCTCTTTGCCTACGTCCAATCCCCTTGCTCCCATCTCCCGAGCTCCATTCCCTTTGTGTCCCGTCCCTTCTCCTCATCTCTGCGTCCCTTCCCTCCTTCCATCCTCGCGGCTCCCTGCTTCCTGCTCCCTTTCCCCCGCGCTGCCATTCGCTTGCCACTCATGCTTCCCTCAGCCCTCGACCTCTCCCGTCGATGTTCCCTCTCGCAACTCCTCCCTGACGTGCTCCGACGCCTTACTCCCTTTTCATTCTTCGACCTAATCCTAAAGTCTAAACAAAATTCAATTTTTTTTTAGTGTGGCCCTTTGGCCCTTCACAAAATTAAATCTTCATTTTTTTATTTGTTAAAACATTTAACAAATAAAAAAATATAAAAATTTTAACTTTTAATTTTAGTTTTAAAAAAATTCATAAATATTAGCATATTAAAAAATCAATTTTTAAAAAAATTGTGACAAAATTTTGAAAAATCAATTTTTGGGTTTTCTTTGGAGATAAGGGGTGTTGGGACATTTAATTGTTTAAAATATTTAGGCTTGAGAAAAAATTTGATTGTGGGAAATTTTTAAAATATCTCTAAGTTTGACTAGAGGAAAAAATATAATTTTTTGGGATTTGGGTTATTTAAGAAAATTATTTAATTCCATAATTACTTGAAGAAGTGCTTATTTGATTAGCATCTAAATTTCACATTTTTTTCTTGGTAATCATTGAAATTTAAGTGCTTAGGCCTTCACCATTTGCATGCTTCATCTAAGTTTCATGATCATTGGCATTGGGTTTTAAGTTTTAATGCTTGATATCCACTGAGATCGCTCATCAATTCTAACTGTGGATTTATTTACTTGAAATATTGGATATTTCTTGAATAATTAATTTTGAGAAATTTTTCAAGTAATTGTGATCAACATGTTTATTGAGTACTCTTTCGTGGACTTGTGGTAAATTTATATCTTTCATTTTCTGAAATTAAGTATTTTGAGCATCAGCATAATTGGGATTTTCACTGAAATTTTCGTTTAAGTACTTAACGTTTAGCTCAAGAATAAATCGAACTCTAAGTGCTTGAATCTTTAACATTTAGTTTCATCTTTTAATCATTTCTCACATTTGCATTTTAAGCTTAGTTACAAATTAAAAATTCATCTCCAAGCATAAGCTTGGTTGATAGACATTTAGGACAAACTTTCTCATTTAGCTTGAAGGGCCTTGACAACTCTTCGGTAGTTAACATGATGACCTTGCAGTCGTCAGAGCCACTGTCTCTGCAGCGCCGAATGCATCGGGTGATAGGAGCACAACAGGAGGTATCATTAATCAGGCCCTAGCCTGCTTCCTGTTGGCCTCCTTCCCACAACTTCTCTTGGAGCCCAGCTTCAAAATAGTTAAGGAAAAAACAAACTTAGAATAGGCATTTTAATAAAATTAACCAAGGCTTTTGCATTTCATCTAGTTGTTAGATTTGCATCTCATATAAGTTTAGTTGATCATTCATTAAAACAACATTTGTTATCTTGTTATTTGGTGAACCATTTATATTGCAAGAGTTTTTCTTTTGAGCATTGTAGTTAAAGGCACTGGTCTCATTACTTTAAATCTGAATCATGTATTCAATTTGAATACCTGAAACATTGCTCAATTAATCTCACTTGCATTAAATTTAAGTCAAGTTAATAAGATAATTCTTAATGCATCTCCTAAAACTTGTTGGTTCCCAGCAAGTTTTCCTTCATCATAATCTTTCACCTTTTAGGGACTACCCCCCTTAGCTTGCCTAGGAGATAGCTAGAATGGAGTGGAAAGAGTTTAGAGCATCAGCCTTTGTCCTGAGCGTTGTGGCCCATGGTGTACACTTTGGGTGACAACAATCGTCTTTCAGTTGGTTCAGTGGCAACTATTCTTGGAGGGAAAGTGTAGTCATTGTGGATTTTTGAGAGATCAAGATAGGCATAACAACAAAATATTTGGATTTCCCCTCAATTATCATCTTTCCTATTTTGTCTCAGATATTTCTAGTTGTACTCTGCATGCTATATTATAATAAATAAAGTTGAGTCATTCCTTGTGTTGCATTTTCTTATGTTATTTGAGTTTTTGGCTTTACTTCTACAAATTATCAATATATTTGTCGTGCTTTTATAATTTACAGATTCCTATTTACTGGTGCATTTTGGTGTAATTTCGTGTGTTTTTGGAAAAAATGCCGACATAAAATTTTATAAAGAAAATTCTCAGAAAAATAACACAAAATTTCCAAAAGGGATATTACAGTGGTATCAAAACTGGTCTTCCTATCAGCCTGAGGGTTTCACTGCATGGTTTATTATTTTGCAGGCATTATTGGATCTGGAGAGTTGCATGTCAAGTGTTAAAAAAAATGCTTGACAAATTGTTGTCCCATGAGCAAATTGTTTGATGCATAATAATGATTCGACAAATTTGACATAGTGAAGTCAGAGAAAAAATGAGCGTATTATATTATTTTTAGAGATTAAATCATATAAAGGGGGGAGGGGGAGGCAAAGTTTATTAAAGCCATCGATTAAATTTTTAATTTAAAAGAGGCCAAACATTTATTTGATTTAAAAGCCAAAGTTTGGCAACGGGCCATTATATTTGTTGGAGCCGCTCATACTATAGCTAGATGTTTTGTTAAAAGCCATGGAATAAGTTGTTTAGAGGTTGCATCATCACATAATCACATTTGTTGAGAGTCAAATTCATGGATGGGTTTGTGCCTGGGTAGAGGATTCCATATGCAGTTGAGTCGAAAGGTATGTGAGGGAGCCGTCAAAAATAAGGAGCTGAATTCTTAATGCACCAATTAGGGTTATAAAGCCAAATTATGGTGTAAATGAGGGCCACGTTGTATTGAGGGGCCAAAATTATCAGTGCACAAGGCTCAACAAAATGAGAGGCTAAGGTTGATTGTGGAGATTGATTGAGATCAAGGCCAAATTCTTGCATAAGTTTTTTGGAGGGCCAAGGGCCAAAATTATTTTTGTAAAAGGAGCCATCCCTTACCATAATCCGTGGAGTGATTTGTTGATTTCTGGAAGCATCGGATGTGCTCTAAGTCTCAAAAATTTGCAGGGAGGCTTAGGCACATTTATTTTAAAGAACCCAGAAAGGATTTCGGAAAATTCCACTCAGATTGTGTTTTATGGAAATAATTAATTATATTTAATGTGACCCTAAGTCTAAACTTGGGAAATTAAAATAATTAATGGATATTAATTAAAACAGAGTGTGAATCTTCTAGAAAAGTCAAAGATCAAGTCAAGTTAATCTTAGCCATAGATTAACGATTTAATCTAGACCATTGAAGTCTCAACAAGAAGATTATAAGGACTTGATGGATCATTTGGAAGACACATCGAGAGAGAAAATATAGAGATCGAAATTCTTTAGTGAGCAGTGCTCAAGGAGAAAATAGATTGAGAAGATTTTTGCAGAAAGGGGCAAAGATAATTTCCGATTGGAAGAGTTTCCTAATCCAAAGAGTGCAAAGTAGAGGAGGCAGTAAAGGCTATAGAACGCAGCACAGAGCCAACCACGTAGAGACTACACAGGGACTGCGTAGAGCTGCAGAGGGAGTTTGATTTTCTATTGAGGAAACAGTCAGGGTTCAGTGCCAGTCACCAGTCAGCAGAGAGAGGGCAACATCAGTTGTGATGCAGAGACTGAGCAAAGTGATGCAATCACTGTGTAGAGGCAGCGCAGAGCAGGTCATCCAGAGCTAAGGTCAATGCCGGATTCCTGTGGAAGAGTGAGATTTTTCTCATGAGATTTTATTTGTCAGATTCCTTTGTATGATTTTTCAGTGTCGACAATCATAGATTTGTACTCAGAAAATTACTGCATAATAATCAAACCCTCAGTTGCTGCACCGGTTTTCCTAGATTGGGTTTTACTGGCGACATTGGTCCAAAAATAACGGTGTCAAGTGTCTATGATTTATTATTGCTTAGATCTTTTTTCAACACTTACTTATTTTCCACAGTTAATTTGTGAAGACTGTAGTGCATGAGTTTTCGATATTTACCGTAGAACACAGTAAATAATTTGTGCAAGGAATTAAAAAATAGAAGAATTCTCATCAGTTGCTGCAGTAGGATTCCAGATCTAGGAATTTTCACACGATTTTGTGGGGATTAAAGGACGGGAGAAGCTAGTGAGAAGGGCAGTTCATTCTTGAGTTGGCGTGAAACAAAAGTCCTAGCTCAAGCCTAGGAAGAGCTCTTTTTTGCTTGTTGTGTATGTAACCCACGCCCCAGTCATCCAAGATAGAAAAGGCAATTTGATGATAAACAATGCAATAAGTAGCAAAGCATGAGTACGCTCCTGTAGATTGGATGGTTGTGCATAAGCTATGCGATTGGGACAAAGTATTAAGTGGAGTGACCAGATGGAGGTTCCAATCAACAGCTGAATCTGATCACCGAGCTAATTACATGGGAGCGCTGTGGAGGTCGTAAGCACATCAGTGAGCGGTCAAAAAAAAAATGAGGCTAAATCCACTCTCAATTACCAAAAGCCAATGATGAGCCGCCACTATATTTGCATCTGTTGTGCAACCATGAATGATTATGCACATAAGTATGTCAACCGAATTGCTTGGCTGAAGGCGCAGTACGTAGGCAGGTTTAATCAAGAGAGAAGACTTGTCATTTATTAAAAGGTTGAAATTACATTCATTGGGCCGAAATTGATCAGAGAAACTTTCACTCCAGGAGTCCACCCATTTGAAACCAAAATGGGCACTGATTTTGATGAGTTTCCCTCACTCAGTTGTTGGATGTGCAATTATTCAATAGTATTTAGAAGGTTGTTACAGATGGGTATTGCGTTGTAAAGATGGACAGTCTCCTAGGAGCATATTGTTGTTCGTTTTGCTGCCAATACATTGATTGAATGTCCACTGTATGTAAACCAGGTTCTTTTGTATGATCTATGTTATGTTTTTCTCATCATATTAAGAATAAATAACTTGTCATGTTCAGTACAACACTGCTATGGAACTTTACCAGTACTTTTTTCAATTTTATGAGTTTGAAATGAAATATCAGTAGATGGTTTGAGGATTGGTTTCTCTAACTATATCACTATATGTTAAACATATCCCACCCACAACAACGTGTGACTGATCTCTTTGGCATATTGCATCATTGAAGACTTCAACACACTCAAAAAAACATAGCAAACTCAAGAAATCTCAGGGAAGGAATTTTCAGTGAGTATCATAGAATTGTCATATGAGATCTACAAGAAGAATGGTTATCGAAAAGACCCTCGAAGACCTAAAAAATGCCCTCTATAACTTAGAGAGAAGATGGGAGCAAAAACAATTTAAGACATTACTTGGTTCTTCTTTGGGCCAAGAAATAAAGCAAAACAACAAACATTTTTGCAGAAAGGTCCATAAGATGCTAATGCAGAAGCAACAAAGGGACTTACAGAAGGAAAAAGAAGTGGCAAATTGGCTTTATGCACTTGGGTTGGACTTAAAGACTGGAAGATCAAAAGACGAACTTCTCACAATGGAAAAGTTGGAATCCTATCTTTCCAAGGTGGATCAATCTAAATGGAGTTTAAATCGTGTTAATTTTAGATGTATGTTCTATGCTTAGAGCAATTTACTTCAATCTTTTCTTATTAGCCCAATTTCAATTTTCAGATTTGCAATCACATAAACATTAACAGTAAATGCTGATAGAACATAAACAAATAACTAGAAGACGAGCCAAGACAAGAGGACACAATATTTGGCGAATGCCAAGGAAAAACCCCAATGTGGGGAAAATCCTTTGATCAAATCTTCTTATTATTCTTGAAAAGTTCAACAGAGAGAGAGAGTACAATATACAAAATTCACTTGCCAACACTTCAGTCAAACAACAGTCAACAAGATGCCCTAACCAAAAAGTTAACGCTGGTCAAATCAACAAGTTGACTTCACCAAAACAGCTCGGTCAACCTTAGTCAATGTGGCCTCCAACAGTGATCCAAATCAGCCCAAAACAAATTCGAAAAACACAGTCAAGCTTAGTCAACTGAAAAGTCAACTCTGCAATCAAACACTGCGGTCAAACTGCCCAAAATTCCTTGGTTTTCGTGCCAACAACGGCGACCTTAAAAAATCGAAAATTTTCCCAAAAATCGAAGTCAAATGTGGAGGGTTGACCCTTGGTCAACGCTATGCTGCAGCCCTAAAAAATAGTCCGAAAATTTCCAGCTTAGAAAACAACCCTTCCTTTCACACATGCGAGGTAGAGAGGAGCCTCCAAGATGCTTGTATGAACCAATGTGAGAGAGAGATGATGAGATGGGTGATTTAAGTATTGAGGGGTTTCACAATGCATTATATTAGATATCATTTTTTTTGGGATTCAACTGCATTAAGTCATTCATCTATGACCATTTCCATGAGAGGTAGTCGTAATTGACTAATTTCTCATGATTTTTGAAGAGTCCACTTAGCACTCATTGCATCGGGTGATGCTCATAGGGGTGAAGAAGTGGGATTGAAACTAGTGAAATGAATCACATAGCGTCAATCATCACTTCTGGGGCTTGCACTCAATAACCAGGACTTCCCGGGAGGTCACCCATCCTAGATCATAAGTGATGTCCAAAATGAGGAGTGACACTCTCCTATTTATATCCTTCAATGAGGGGTGGAGACACATCTTTTGAGGCTTATGAGCCTACATTACATTTCTGGCCGACCTTGACAATTTGCACGTGTGAGAAAATAAATTCAAAATCCAACTTCTACTCATCCAAACAAGATGATCATTAGATAAATCTTGCACCTCTTGGAAAGAGGAATCCAACAAAAATATCATCTCCATCATATGAGCTGTCCAAAGTGGAGTTTGGCCCTAGTTTCCAATTTTAACACTCCCTCTCAACTAGGGAGAACTCCACCCGTCAACCTGTGCAATCTTGTCATCCTGTGCCATCCTGCCATCCCTGTACTCCGCTATACTGAACCATGAAGAAATAATGAAGATTTGATCGAGAATGAGTCACAAGACATTGCCACTCTCCACTGACCCGAAGTCAGTTGACAGGTAAAAACCTCAACCAGACTTGATCTTAGATCACGTTGTTGGACACAACCCATCCTAGCATTGAGAATACGACAATACACGATGCATCCATTTGTAGTGCTATGGTCTCTATCCTCATTTCCCAACTCATTGGCCATATGAGAGGTACTTCCTATGAGTCCCAAACTACATGGGTAGGATGTATGTGGGGCATAGAGCAAGAGAGGGTGAACCAACTCAATATCATAACAGCGAGGAATAACATACCAATAAGGAAAGGTGAACCTCACCCTATAGTTGCTTATAGCTCCAGGAAGCTACCCCAGGCCCCCCGAAGCTCCCAAAGCTCAAAGTCCAACTCAAGTGGGATCATCATAGGAGGGTCTGCCCACGATCCCAAGCTTCTCATGGAAGGTTAAGAATTTGACCTTCCCCAGGAGCTTCGTGAGAATATCTGTGACCTGCTCATTAGTCCCAGTTTCATGAAGCCTTACGGCGCCTCGCTGTACCATATCCTGGATAAAGTGGTACCTGATATCAATATCATTGGAGTGGTCGTGGAACATGGGATCCTCTGAAAGACACTACCCACTTCAGTTTTCGTAATGGATCAAGGTGGTATCCAACACATGCCCAAACAACTCACTGAAGAGCTTTCTCAACCAAATGTGAAAACTTTTGAACCTAAGTTACAGAAACCCTACTGCAGTTTTCTGATTTGCTTCTCCTACTTGTTCTATTTAATTAACAAGTTATTTCTAGAATTATTCAGCAAAACCATCGAAGAAAATACTACTGCAATCTACACATTCATACAGATCATTTACTGAAGCATAACACACATATGACAAAGGACACAGTATTTTCTGGACAATATCCCCGGAAAAATCCAATGCAAGAAAACTGGTACAGTAGCTCTTAGAGGGTTTGTTTATTAAGCAGAATATCTGAATACAATCAAGGTCACCAGTAGTGGTTTTCCCAACAAAGAAATCATGACAAATGTACCTCTATCACTCGGAGACAAAATATGGTTGATTCAGCTGAGGCTTCACACCTTTTGGAAAGGCTAAATACAAGCCCTATCTGGCCCACTAAAAACCCCAACGCTGCCTCTCTCGGCATTGTGTTAGCTCTGCGTAGCTGTTAGAGCCTTTGCGCAGCACAGGCTGCTCTTGTGTCACCCCTCTAGGCTCAGCGCTGCCTCTGCGTAACCCTGAAGGGCCAGCGTCAACCTCTGCACTACCTTTGTGTGAGCTTAGCTGGGTCGCGTCCCTCCTGCTGGGTCTCTATGCTGCCTGGTACAGATCTGCCTCTTTGCCTATGTATTCTCAGCCTCAGAATTTGAATAATCCCTTGCCGATCTTCCCCTCACTAACACTGCCAGCTACTCGGAAATTCTCAGCAAACTGTGTCCCCAAAATTTCGACTTAGCTCAAGTGCTACCGCTCTGTGTGTCTTCTCCAATTGACCCTAAGCCGTCCTTTAATACTTTTCTCATTGAACATTCAACGGCTGTGATCTAATCTCTAATCGACAACTAAGATTAGAAAAGACTTGATCCACGTCACTTAGAACATTCTCACCCACATGTCTAAATTAATTCACTTTAATTATTTAATTTCCCTAAGTTAGATTGAGGGTCTCCATTAAAATAATTAACATTTTGAATAACTTAGGTTGCGAGTGGAATTTTTCCAAACGATTTCTAGGTCTTGGAGATCTCATGTGTTCTAGCCCCTCCACAAAGTTTCGGAGCTAGAGCACATCCGATGCTACTCAAAATCTCAACACTCCCTCTTAGCGAGGAATGTGCTCTAGCAACACTTCACTCCAGAAGCGTTACTTTGATCCATAGCATCGGTCCCTTGCACTGCTGATGCTCGGCTTGTTGCCCCTCATCCATTGTGTTGTTGCCTTCTGTATTGCTGCCCCTGACTTTGCCACAGTCACTACCTCATCTGTACTATAGCTCCCTCTCAAATACTGCATCATGCTGCCTATAGCACTGCCACTGCTAACTGCGGCACTACAACTCAGTTGTTGAGGAGTAAGCAATTGAAGGACATCACCCAAATCCCTGACAAACAAGTCAATTTGGCTGCATCTCGATACTGAAGCACCCTTTGCTACTGCTCTGCATTGCGTAAGCATTGCCTCTGTGCTGCTTTAGTCTTCAGTGTCCCAACACTGCCACCGTGCCTCCATAATCCTCTGCACCACTGACTCCAGTCATCTTGCTACTGTCTTTAAGGGCTCCTGTAGCTCGTATGTGATCCAAGAGATTGGGCACCTCAAGGATCCTGCCCACCATTTGCAGTTCAAGAGAACTACAGATCAATGTCGCCCCACCTCTTCTCTCAAGGTACATGGGCACTCATGGCAACAGCGTCATCACTGCCACTATCCCCTTTGGTTGCCGTAGCCTTGGAATCTGAATCTTCCTTGCCCTTCTTCTTCTGAGGACAAATATTGGTGAAGTGTCCCAATTCGCCACATCTGAAACACCGGACTTTTGAGAGGTCCTTCTTCTTCCCTTGATGTTTCCTCTGTCCCTTCCATGCAAGAGCTACATCTTTCTC
Source organism: Pinus albicaulis (assembly GCA_034641835.2). NCBI lineage: Eukaryota > Viridiplantae > Streptophyta > Pinopsida > Pinales > Pinaceae > Pinus > Pinus albicaulis. The sequence goes on from CM076584.1 coordinate 349,119,175, forward strand.
CTCCTCTTTCTTTATCTTGGCTCCTCTGCTGTTGCTGCCCCTCTTGATTATTCTCCTAATTTCTTCCTGACGAAGGATTGCCCACATGTCCTCCCAATTTGGAAGTTGTGCTCTGCCCAAAATACTTTGGACAAATGTCTTCCAATCATCGGTGACTGCATTCAGGGCAGTCCTCACTAAGAGACCGTCATCAGGATTTGCCCCCATTGAAACTACTTGATCTCGAATAGCCTTCAATCTAAAGAAGAAGGGATCGATCTCCTCTCCCTTGTGCATCGCAAACAATCGCATCTAATTCTTCAGAAGCATCTTCCTCTAGATGGAGCTACCTTGATACAAAGTTTCTAATGTCTGCCACATTTCATTTGTTGTTTTCTTCTCGGCAATATGTGGGGCCACGTGATCCTTTACCCCATCCATGATCAAGTGCTTAGCACGTGCTTGATTTTCCTCATAGTTCTTTAGAGGATCAACATCGACCGGGACGACCACAACCCTCTCGGCATGTTCTCTGATACGATACTTGTCAAGGACTGACAAGATCTTGGCTTTCTAGATGAAAAAGTTAGACACACCGTCCAACCTGTCCTGATCTCTCAATCTGTGCGAGGCCATCTCTGCTCGAAAATGTCAAAGCAAAAAGGCTCTTCTCCCTTCTACTCTTGCTATTCTCAGCAAGACACTGGATCTGGGTTTCTTGGCGATAGAAACCCTCTAGAGACTATGCTCCCTCTAACTAGTGATTTCCCTCTCGGAAATCCTCCACCAACTCTATCGAATCAACCCTCTACGATCACTTCACCGATCGAATCTCAGATTTCTTGGCTAGAAAATCTGTTGAGGAATTGTTCCCCCTTACTTTATCAACCCTGCTAGACACTGTTCCGCACAGGCAGAAACAATGCCCCACTAGCAACTTCGAAGATTGCACTTCCAGGCACAACAATCAGCACAATGTCACTCCCTCCTGGACTGCGTCACCCCCTTGGGTCTGCATCAACTCAGCGTGAGCTTGACAGGCTCTGCATCACTCTACTGGGCCTGCATTGTCCCTCTGGTGTTGTGTTGCCTTTTTCTGGAACTGTGAGCTTCAGTTTCCCTCCTGTAGCAAAAAAACTTCAGCTCTTTGCTGATGGTTCAGCTTGATTTGCAATAGCTCTGATACCATGTGAAAATTTCTAAACCTAAGTTACAAAAACCCTACTAAAGTTTTTTGGTTTACTTCTCCTACTTGTTCTATTTAATTAACAAGTTATTTTTCTGAATTATTCAACAAAAACATCAAAGTAAATACTACTGTAGCCTACACATACATACAAATCATTTACTGAAGCATAACGCACATATGACAAAGCACACAATATTTTTTGGACAATGTCCCCGGAAAAACTCAATGCAGGAAAATCGGTGCAACAACTCTTAGAGGATTTGTTTATTAAGCAGAATATCTGAATACAATCAAGGGCACCAGTAGTAGTTTGCCCAACAAAGAAATCATGGCAAATGTACCTTTATCACTTGGAGATAGAAATCATGGCAAATGTACCTTTATCACTCGGAGACAGAAAATATGGCTGATTCAGCTGAGGCTTCACACCTTCCGGAAATACTGAATACGAACCCTTTCTGTCCCACTAGAAACCTTAGCGTTTCCTCTCTCGGCACTACGTCAGCTTTGTGTAGTTGCTAGAGCCTCTGCGCAGCACAGGCTACTCCTACATCACCCCTCCGCGCTCATCGCTGCCTCTGCATGAGCTTGTTGGGCTGCGTCCGTCTTGCTGGGTCTTTGCGATGCCTGGTACAGATCTGCCTCTCTGCCTATGTATTCTCGGCCTCGGATCTGAATAATCCCTTGCTGATCTGCCCCTCACCAGCACTATAAGCTCACTCGAAAATTCTCAGCAAACCGCGACCCGGAATTTTGACTTAGCTCAAGTGCTACCGCTCTGTGTGTCTTCTCCAACTGACCCCAAGCCTTCCTTTAATACTTTTCTCGTTGAACATTCAATGACCGTGATCTAATCTCTAATTGACAGCTAAGATTAGAAAAGACTTGATCCACGTCACTTAGAACATTCTCACCCAAATGTCTAAATTAATTCACTTTAATTATTTAATTTCCCTAAGTTAGACTTAAGGTCTCCATTAAAATAATTAATATTTTGACTAACTTAGGTTTCGGGTGGAATTTCTCCAAACGATTTCTGGGTCTTGGAGATCTCATGTGTTCTAGCCCTTCCAAAAAGTTTCGAAGCTAGAGCACATCCGATGCTACCCAAAATATCAACACCAAACAACTTCACAACAGGCCATACTTGCTGCAATATATTCGGCCTTTGCGGTGCTCAAAGCAATCAATTTATGCTTTCTGCTCATCCAAGAGATCGAAACAAAACCTTGAGTGAAGCAACATCCAAATGTGCTCTTACGATCCACCGCACTGCCAACCCAGTCAGCATCAGTATATCCATGGAGCCTCACATTTCCGGCAGTGTATCTCAGTCCATGGTTGATTGTGCCTCGGAGGTATCTTAAGAGATTCTTGGCAACAATCCAATGTATGTGATGAGGCTCGACTATATATTGACTATGTTGACATAAGCTTGCAATCCTCCATCTCAATTCTCTTCAAGATGTCAACTACATATTTCCCCTATCCCAAAAAGATATGTCCTAGTTCCTACCAAATTTTGAATCCCAAAAAATAATGCATTAGCACAATATCTTTCATCTCAAATTCTGAAGCAAGATCTCGCTTGCAACTAGCTATGAGCCTCTTTGATGCTGTAATAGAGAGATCATCCACAAATAGTATGAGAATAAGAGGATCTCCACCAACCACTATGTAGTATAGGTTGGATCCGCCTCACTCTTCTCAAAACCCATTTGCTGCAAGTAAGTATCAATCCTTGTGTACCAACCTCTGGGAGCTTCCTCTAGTCCATATAAGGCCCCTTTTAGCCTGCACACATGAGACTCTCTCCCATGCACCTATGGCTACTAGATATACATCTCCTCTATAATTCCATTCAAAATAGTTGTCTTTACATCCATCTTCTTACCCACCAAAATGGGTAACCCTATAGAAGAAAGCTTTTCTCCCATTCTTCACATTCAGCCGGCCAGCCATGCTACCCCTGACTGTTAATTTTTGTAGCATTGGATCTGTTCTAGCCACGATATTTGGTGGAGAGGCTAGAATATATGTATTCTACAATACCCATAAATCGAATCTGGAAATTCCACCTAGAGACGACTTAATTAGATGTATTAATCAATTTTTAATATTTCCTAAGTCTAAACTTAGGGAATATGATTGATTAATCAAAATTAATTAAGTCATGGTGTGAATGTTCTAGAAACTCACATGGACCAACAAGGAAATAATTTGGGCCATCGATTATGTTTTAATCTTGCCAGTTGGTGCTCCAACGAAAGATTATAAGAAGTTGATGGGTAGATGGAGAACACACTAGTGCAGTTACTTAGTTTCCTAGGCAGATCGATTTTCTCAGTCGCTGAAGTTCAATAGAGGAGATAGACTTGGAGGGTGAGTTGCAGCTAAGAGAGAGGGTATCAACAGTAGTCCGGGAAGTGCAGGATGAATTCAGGAAGAGACCATGTGAGGAGGGACGCAGTTCACAGAGCACTGTGCAGTCACTGCGCAAAGGGTGACACAGAGACACCAGCGTATGGGCAGAGGGTCCATCTCGGGGTCAGAGAGTTGCCGTGGAGAGTGAGAAATTTGTCACTAAATTTCTCTCAGTATTTTTCCTTTGTTTAGATGTCTGAATTCTTGTACTTGAATTACTGTTATGGATTAATAAAGAAAATCTCATATGCTGCATCGGTTTTCCCACATTGGGTTCTTCCGGGGACAATTGTCCAAAAATAACTGTGTCAATATATTTATGTGTGTGCTAGAATTTCTCTAATTTTCCAGGATTTATTTTTCTTCTGCAATATTTGTTTTGTGAAGACTATAGTGTATATGTTTCGATACTTGCCATAGGAAACTTCAAATAGTTTGGTTAATTAATTTAACAAATATAAGAAATATATTCAATTGCTGCAGTAGGATTCCAGATTTCAGAATTTTCAAACAAACAACCACCACTAACTGATGACGTGCCATTATATCTCTTCCACCTGCATCATCCATATGCTTCTCACCCATCAGACAAGAGCACATGGATGAAGGTGGGTTTCCTATCAAAAGGTACTTTATTCATTTGCAATCGAGTGCTTATGCTTGTTTGTATTAAGGCATTTGATATGGATTGTCGACCAAACTAGAAGAAAGAGGGGTTTTGACCATGCTCTCATTCCCTCACCTTAAATGGGGGGTTAATCTTTAATCCTAGTCTAGTGGAACCTCCCCTAATGGCCTAATGGGTAGAGAAGGTGTTGAAAATTGGCAACTCATGGATGAATTTCTAGAAATAGGAAGTCTAAAAATGGAATTTCTAAAAATAGAAAGTCTCAAGTATGACTTTCCAAAAATAGTAAATCACCTTGCATCAATTGGTAATAAAGTATTGTTGATGGAAAATCTACTCTGATCATCAATCAATCCTAATCATTCAATTTTGACTCAATCATCAATATTATCATTATCATTAATATTATTATTATTATTAGTATTATTATTATGATATTATTATATTATTATTAAAAAGAAAATCAAGTCTCTCAATCATGAGACTCAATCATATTATATGTAACTGCCCTCAATTAATGCATATGTTACTCTCTCTCTTAATGGATTCATTTGTCTCTCTTTAATGCTCTTACGCACCTCTTACACTCTCTTACACACTTTAATGACTCGTCATAAAATGATTCCTCTTACACCTCTTTAATGCATAAGTTCACTTCTCTCCTAAATGTATAAGTTACACTCCTCTCCTTTATGGCATAAGTTACACTCTTATTTTGGCATATGTAACTCATCATGGCATAGGAGTTACTCCCTCATGAATTCGACTTCCTTTCTCTTCCTATATATTTGTGCCTCTCATCATCACTTGATACACTTACTTGTGCTTGTGAAAGGAGAATTTGAGCTTGAGAAAAAGAGTTGGAGAGTCTAGAGGAAGATTGAGAGAGAGAGAGAGAATCTTGAAGAGCAAGAGCATATCTTGAAGAACTAAAGTGATTCAGTGTTTGCATAAGCTACTGCTATCAGAGATATTTATCAGACTTGGGTGACCTTCTTCATTCTCTCATCGTACTTTGTATCTCTGCAGAACAATTGATTTCTAATAGAAGAAGAATCTAGTTGGGTTTTCCCCTTGTGAGTTTTTCCTTGGTCATTGACCTAACTTCTCTATGTCTCGTTGAGTTCTTGGTTGTCTTCCATTGTGCATATGGTTTATATGGTTTATGTTCGATCTACAATTACTTAACTTATTTTGCAGCGTAAAGAAGTTCTGGATTTAGGTGATTGTAACAACATTGAACATTAGAATTTTAATAGAAGGGGCACTACTTGGGAAGATTTGATTGAGATAGTGTAGTTCCATCTATCCCTATTCCATACTTTCTACTTTCCACCATACATTACAAGCCCTTATCACACATCCATTCTTCGGGTTCAATTGACCAATGGTTCTTTGGGATTTAGCACCCATACATCCTCATACTTGGGTAGGGCCCGAAACTTTTCCCTGGGAGGTTGGTGCAGCTAAAAGAAAAAGAAAGAGCATATCATGGCCACAAAACAAAACAAAGAAGGAAAATCAAAATGAAAAAGATGGTCGAGACATAAAATTAGCATGTGGACAAAAGCCTAGCACGAGCTCTACCTCACCCATTATGGCTATCACCCGGTTCTTGAGCACATGTTGCTCTATTACATCATAAAGGAACCCTTGCTTGTCCCAACCCCAATGAGCAATTAAATGGCTCATCCTTAAGGGGTAATAGAATTGACATATCCTTCAAAGAAAGCTCCAACGCTTTGAGCTACAAGCGGTAACATAAAGAAAAATCAAGCAAAAGTAAAAGACACATAAGAGGGTTGGAAAAACAAAGGCCGAGTTGCTAACTCATGCATCTACGATTGCTCCATCCTCACATCTATACACTCAGGATGTGGATCCCCAACATGTTGGTCCCTTTCGTTGATTTTTATATATAGGGTCTTCTATACTAATAATTACTTTGAATGATTTAATTTTTTTCACATTCCTATTCATTATTCCATCATTAAGCAATTACACAGAAGATGTCAACAATATAAAATTTATGACAGTAGGATCATGAAGAGACAGACACACAAAGAACACATGAATTTACTTTGGGAAAAGCCCAACAACCTTTTCCTTAGAGATATCATCAAGTTCAACAAAGATACATTAGTCAAATACTAGGTCAAACAAACCAACAACATAACTATGTCAAACCTGATTCATCAGCCTCCTAGTCAAGTCATAAGTCTGCCCACTAAGCATGGTCTGATTAGGTTTGTTGTTGCCTCAAAAGATTCAATCTTGTCACAAACAGGGTTGCGGGGAAGCTTCAAACCCCCTTCGCTCCCGCTCCGGAAACTCGCTCCGTGCGGGAGCGTTTCGGAAACGCTAGGAAACGCGCTTCCGAAAACGCTTCCTATCGGGAGCGTTTTTCAGGAGCGCGTTTCCGACCTGAAAAAACGCTCCCTGTTTTTTCGGGAGCGTTTCAGGGAGCGTTCGGGAGCGAACGCTCCCGAAACGCTTCCGACGTTAAAAAAACGCTTCGGGAGCGTTTTTTAAACGCGGGAAGCGTTCGCTCCCGAACGCTCCCCGGCAAAAAAAACGCTCCCCGCCGCGCGGAATTTTTTTTATGAAAAATTTTCGATTTTTATAAAAGGGGGGGGGGTTTCATTGTCAGTTATTGTTTGTTAGTTGAGAATTGAGATTGAGCGAGAAGGAGAGCCGAGAGCGCAAGGTTTGGTTGACAGCAATCAGGAGAGCAAGGAGCAAAGCTGACAGGAGAGCAAGGAGCAAGGCTGACAGGAGGATTGCAAGAAAGAGGTAGGCCTTCTAATCCAATTTTGTATTTTCTAAGATGAATTTGTAGATTGTTAAATTGTTTGAAAATGAAAACTTGAATTTTGCTTGAATGTTGCATTTTATTGGATTTAAAACTTTTAAAATGAGTTGTTTTTTTCCAATGTTGCATTTCCTATTCCCATTTGGCATTTTTCTATTTGTTTTGCAGGCTAAATTCTAGAAACTTGAAACTTGTTTCCATCATGGCTATATGGCTAGGAATTTTCCTCATGTTGGTTCCTTTCTTTGTGATAATGGTGTTGGAGAGTGCTAGAAGAAAGAGACAAATCAGAGAAGAGGAGGATGAAGAGGAGGGTTATGGTGGATCTGAAGAAAATCCTGAAGAGGAGGATTATGTTGAGGAGGAAGTGGGGAGTGGAGACCCTGAGAACCTAGAATCCCCAACTAAACAAGACCAATATCCTTTGTGGAAATATGTTCAAAAACAAGAAGGAGGGAAAGGTGGTGGAACCACTAAATTTATTTGCCCCCATTGCAATAAACAATACCATGGTTCATACACCCATCTGAGAAGGCACCTTTGTGGGATAATGCCAGGAGATGGAACTAAAAATTTTGGAATCAAAGTTTGTACTTGTGTGCCAGCACCACAGAGAGAGATATATAGGAAGGAAGAGGGGGTTGCCATACAGAGATCATCTAAAAGATCTAAGGGTATCGCTGATTCAGGCCCAACACATTCAACTTCCACCCATGCCAGTGGTTTCGGAAGCAGTGGCACTGGATTAAGGCGTAGAACCATATCCGATTTCCTGGACGAAGGGTGTAGGAATGATGTGGATTCAAAAGTTTACCGGTTTCTATATGCATGTGGGGTGCCATTCAATGTTCTTCGCTCACCTTATTGGCATGAAATGGTTTATGCCATTAATGATGCCCCCAAAGGATACAAAAGCCCTGGGTATGACAAGGCCAGAACCGTGGGTCTTGATCATGAAAGAGCTAAAATAAATCATTCTTTGGCTAGAATGACAGGTTCGTGGAATGAGCATGGGTTGTCGATTGTCTCTGATGGATGGACCAATGTAAAAGGAAAACCATTGATAAATGTTTTGGTTGTGCATTGATAAATGTTTTGGCTGTGTCGGTTAGTGGTGCAGTCTTCCTGGCAGCTTATGATTATTCAGATAAATTCAAAACCGGCATTAACATTGCAGAACCATTACTTGATATAATTGAAAAGACTGGGCCATACAATGTGATACAGGTCATCACTGATAATGCTGCTAACTGTAAGAGAGCAGGAGCAATTGTTGAGGATAAATACCCCAACATTTTTTGGTTTGGGTGTTTGGTTCACATAATGAACCTTTTGATGCATGATATCATCAAAAACAAACAACCTCAATTCAAATGGCTTGGTGATTTGTACAAGAGAGGTAAAAAAATGATCAAATTTATTACAAATCATAGCAATACCCATGGGCTTTTCCATACTCACTCCAAATTGGAGTTGTTGAAAATAGAAAAAACTAGATTTGCTAGCTATTACCTCACCTTCAGGTGCCTTTTGAAGGTAAGAGAGTCATTGGCTGCAATGGTATCAAGCCCACACTGGCAGCTATTAAAGGACAGGGCGGCAACAATAGTTGACAGGCAAGGTTTCGAACATGTGGAGGAGGCCGCCCTTGACCCTCTGTTTTGGGCACGTATGAGGGAAATTGTGAGTTTTACCAAGCCCATTTATAACATGATTCGCTTTGCAGATACTAATAAACCAGTGATTGGAGAGGTTTATGAGCAGATGGATAGCATGTTGGGGCAAATAAAAGATATTGTTAAGGATAATGATCCCAACTTGTATGCTATGATTCATGACTGTGTGTGTGCACGGTGGAATAAACTCAATGTTCCACTACATGCTTTGGCATATATCCTTACGCCAAAATATTACTCTCCATCTTGGTTGGGCCAACCTGCACCTAGAGGTGGGGTTAGGGTGAAACCTCACACAGATCCAGAGGTACAAGAGGGGTACATGAAGGCATTGGACAAATTGGTACCTGACAGGGAAGAGTGTGCTAGATTGTGCCTTGAATTAGGCAAATACTTCAGTTGCACTGCTAACTTTGGTTCTTTCCATGCAATGGAAGACAGGGACAGATTTGATGCTCTCACCTGGTGGGAATCATATGGCGGCATGGGACTTTTGCCAAAGTTGGCTAAAAAAGTTCTCTCACAGGTTGTGAACACTTCTTCTGCAGAGAGGTGTTGGAGCACCTACAGCTTTATACACAATGTGAGAAGAAACAAGTTGAATGAAAACCGAGCTGAAAGCTTGGTTTATGTGCATTATAACTTGAGGTTGTTGAGCCATTACTGTGATCGGGAAAATGAGGATCAATCATACAGAGTCTGGGACAGCAACCGAGAGGATGATAATTTGGAGGACGGCACGTTACATCTGGAAGAATTGGAAGCAGAACTTTATAGGGATGATGATGAAGCATCAGCAGCACCGCCACACACAGGGCTAGTCCCACCATCTACTGGTAGCAATGCGTGTGCCAGTGCCAGTGCCAGTGCCACTCCTCGATATCACACTGTTGTTCCTTTGCAGATCCAACCTCCACCTTCTAGTCGTGGTCGTGGTACTCCTGAGAGTACTAGAAGACCAACATTTCCTCGTGGCTCACAAAAATTAGACATTTCTCGTGGGCGTGGCAAGGCGCCAGCCAGATAAAATATATTTGTTGTTTACTATTTTCTATTTGTTGTTGACAGTTGAACAGTTGAAACTTGACTCTTTCTGATTTCATATATTTAATGACAATTTAAGTTTGAAGTTTGAATTTGAAAGGTGAAACTTTGAAGTTGGCATTTATAAATTTACTGTTTACAAGTCATTATGAATTATGAATATGATGCTTCATGAAAGTTATATGGTGATCAATGAATCAATGATGATAAATGTTATATAATATCAATGATGATAAATGTTATATATTGAATTTTAAAATCAATGAATCAATGATGATAAATGTTATATATCAATGATGATAAATGTATATTGAATTTTGAAATCAATGAATCAATGATGATAAATGTTAGATATTGAAATTTGAAATCAATGATGATAAATGTTATATATCAAATTATCAATGATGATAAATGTTATATATCAAATTATCAATGATGATAAATGTTACCGAGTCATTACCGATTCCGAGTCATTACCGAGTCATTACCTCGACCTGGTAGCTGACCGATTCCGTTTTTTAAAACATTGGTATATTCCCACTGATGAGCAGGTTGCAGATATTCTTACCAAAGCCTTACCACGGGGCAAGCATGTCTACTTCAGAGACAAGATGGGTGTGGTGAGGAACACCTTCCTCAGTAAGAGGGAGTGTTGAAATTTGGTTACCAGAGGACAGGTGGTTCCCTAAGGCCTTGATCTTTGGCCTAGGGAAAAGTGTCCAAAAGAATTTAATTTTTCTCCTAAAGTGACTTTATAAAGTTATAAAGTCAAATCTAATTTAAAAGTGACTTTAAGTGATAAAGTTACTAAAGTCTAATTTTAAAGTGACTTTAAGTGATAAAGTTACTAAAGTCTAATTTTAAAGTGACTTTAATAAAGTCAATGTAAAATTAGAAAGTGAAAAGTGACTTTGGAAATAAATGACTAAGTGGGTCATTATTAAAGTGGGGTGAATTAAAAAATAGAAAGTGAGATTTAAATTAGCATTTAATCTCAGCCCTAGATCTAAAGCTATCTCAGCCATTAGATTGAGGGATTCCCCAAAAATCACTTAGGGTTAGGTTAAAGGAGGAAAAAGAGAGAAAAGGCCATTCATTCTTTCATGAGCAGATTGAGAGAGGAGGAGAGAAAGCTGAAGAGAAATTTCTGAGCGGAGGGAGAGCAGCAAAAGACACACAGCAAATCCGTACAGCAGGAGGGCACACTTCCCAAAGATGAAAATTCGTACAGTAGCATTTATTAGCACGGTTACTGAGGCAGAAAATCCATACAGCAGTTTGCACACATTTCAAGGAAAGGACAACACTGTTTTCAAGGAGCAGAATCAGCAGTAAAGGGTACGTTTTCGAGGCAGACTTTTTAGGCACAAAAATCGAGGAAGGGACTGTTTTCCTGTCCGTAAAGAATCTGTACAGTCCGTACCAGCAAATTCCGACACTTTTTTTGAGGCTGCAAGTACAACATTTAATGCTGTAATTTTTCTGTAAATTTCTATTTTGCAGTTTGGCACGATTTTCAAGGTGGAAGGTGGCACGAAAATTGAGATAAGTGGTTTTAGTGTTCGTTGTAATTTTTTACTGTGTATTGTTGTTCACTGTAAAAGCATTTTCCAGAAATAAGAGAAGCTTTCGAACTGATTTTCCTCAAGAGTTGTAGGGGGTTTTTCCAAGGTCAAGTTGACCAAAAATTAGCGTGTCAAAATTCTGTGTCGCTAATTTATTTTTCTGAGTTTTTATTTCTGCATTTCAGCATTGTGAAATTTCCAGAATTAGTGTTTTTAGAAAATATTTATTTTTCCAACTTGTTGAATGTATGGCGATGGGAATGGGCATTTAACTATATGGGAGAAATAAGGAGAAACTGAAAACCGGGGTTGGGTTATCAAATTTTTACAGACTTTTGCCCACATGCTATATTAAATGTCCCAGCCATCTTTTGCATTTTATAATATTCTTTTCCTTTTGTTTCTTGCTTGTGGCCATGATATGCTTTTAACGTTCTTTTAGCTGCATCAACCTCCGAGGCAAACTTTCCAAACCCAACCCAAACATGTGGACAAGGGGAAGGGGTGTGTTAATGCCTTGTGGACCCAGTCGTCATGTGGACCCAAAGAGGGACGATGATGAAATAAGGCTTGTAATGTGTGAAAGGGAGTGAAAATTGTGTTTCGGGAAAGCGGGACCACGTCACCAAAATCGAGGATCCCAAGTATGGCCCATCCTAAAGCCATAGGCCAATAGGGGAGATCCCACAAGACTAGGATTAAGGATTAACCCCTTATTTAAGGTGAGGGAAAAAAACTACGATCAAAGCCCTTCTTCTTCCAAGTCACCCAATAATACATGCCCAAGATGCCCAAGCAAAAACAAGCCTATGCACTCGATTGCACAATGAAAAACATACCTTTTAGGTTGGATTACCCACCTTCAAACATATGCTCTTGATAGATTGGCGAGGAAACATACAACTGATGCAGGGAGCGGAGATCAAATGGAACAATGCATTGGCTACACTGGTGGCTATCAGAAGTTGTTAATTTCCGACTGAAGTGATCTCTAGGAGAAAAATTCTCCTATGGGGTCATCCACTTTTGGTGGGTAATATCGGGCTCCAACTAGGACATGAGCTCTCTTTGGAGTGCACGATTAATGAACTCAAACATGGAGGTCATGAGAATACCAACTATCCTCTAGGACTGTAGACCTTTATCGTGCACATCACAAACAATGTTGGAAGCATGTGTCCTAGGCATACTTTTATCGCCCATGTTTTCATCAAATAATAAAACCACATAGGAAAGTTAGTCTACTCCCAAATGAAAATCTAATCGAAATGCATCTATTCTATCATGAGAACGTGATATGACAATAGCAGCTATGAAAAATTAATATGCAATGCATCCTACACTACCATGCATGCCATACTATGCAAGTGCTAAGTATAGTCATATAACCAATGTAACCAGCATATGGTTAGATCAATATTAAAACACTTTCCCTTATGAACCATCATGAGGTAGGGCACCCAAATATCACACTTTCCATTGCAAAATGGTTCATGAGGTAGGGCACCCAAATATCACACTTTCCATTGCAAAATGGTTCATGAGGTAGGGCACCCAAATATCACACTTTCCATTGCAATATTTGCTTGTTGAATGGTAAGGGTGGGAGGTGGGAACATATTAGGACCATGTATCAAGGATCATGGACGAGAAAGGAAAAGAGGAATCCAACTCGTGCAACCTTTCTTGCAACGAGAGAATGGAGAACTCAATGACCAAGCTCATATACTTTCGATGAAGAGCAAGCTCGCGCATATCATCATAGCATGAAGAGATATATGGCTCATAGACATCCATAATCACATCATCCCGAACATCGAGGAAGAAACAAGGTGGACTACAACCATCATATCTTGGGAAGAACCACAACCCCCTTTTTAGGCATTGGGAATGCTCCTCAATTTCATAGCTTCCAAGAGATTCATTGAGGGGCGTCAAACTCCTCTTCTCTACTAATGACATCATGATCACAGGATGGGGGATCATCATCTTGAAACATATAAAATAGCCCTTTCTAGAGGGCCATTTCTTGTCATGCAAATTTTCATAAGATTTTAGATATGGTGTCGCCAAGGTGAATGGAATATTCCCAATTAGCAGCAACTAATTGGAAATATTTATTTTGATTAATTCTGCCTTATATAGTTAAAATATAAATAAAGTGGGTAAAAGGAGAATGTGACTCACTTAGAATAAAACACACTCCCTAAAGTCACCTAGGAGACATAACGTTGTGGTCAAGGTGGGCCAAGGGGGCCAAGTGACAACGAAGGGGGTGACACACTTAGACAGCGTGGGCCCAGCCAGCGCAGAAGAGTTGGCAGCGTGGGCCAAAGAGAGACAGCGTGAACGTGGTGGGGCTAAGGAGAGAGGGAGGCTCACCAAAGATAAATAGAGGGGAGGCTACCTCATTTATCTCATTGATGATTATGCATTTTGGAGATTGTCTCTAGACATTGAGCACGCTTGCTGTTTAGCTAGTCTGCACGTACTGTTCAGTACACCGGGTGTCTTCGTGCGGAGATCCCAACCTCAACCCTGGGAGACTTTGAGTGCTTGCTCAGGTGAGGAGTCCTACTGTATTTTGTAGGGAGAGATCAGAGCTTCAGTCATTGAGGAGCATTCCTTGGAGGGACAGCGCAGTCTTGCAGAGGGAGGACGCAGTTCTAGTTGGGGAGAGTTTCGGATTGAGGTGATTTGGGTGGGTTCAGACTGGAGGATTAGGGAAGGGATCATCCCTTACCTATTGGAGACTTTTTGCAGAGGGAGAGGCCATATTTTGCAGTGTTGCCTTCAGGGTCAGCGTTTTCCCTTGAGGGATAGTGTAGTGCCTCAAACGAGGTATTTTCCAAGGTCAACCATTCTCGAAAAGCTCTCTGGCCTTTTCTGGGTATTGGGAGAGGAGTCCATTCCCAGAGTTTCAGCATTTTCCGAGTTGGGGAGCAGCCCCAAAGACTCATTTCATCCTAGCAACATGGCAGCTTTTTCTAGCAGCTTGGAGATTATGCAGTTGATAGAGGGAGCAGCCGTTCCACACATTGTTCTGAGAGTATTTCTACAGTTGCCTTGAGCAAGTCGAGGTGCCATCATTCTGATCACCTTTGTACTTTTCTTATTTCTCAATATTAATAAAATGGCTCAACGTTCTCCATATTGTGTATTTTGTCTCGTGGTTTGTCTCTAGTTGTTGTGTACCTTGTTTGTCTGCTTTATATTACTGTTTATTTCCCTTCGGGATATTACAGTGGTATCAGAGCCTCATTCTTGGCTCAGCTGTGGGGATCTTTTCCTATGAACAGAGAGGGTAGGCAGAATCTTACCCACCAAACGCAGTAGAGGTGGAAAATATGGGGGTCTCACAACAGTGTGACCATCATTTGCCAACCTTCAGTAAGCCAACCAGGATCACGATGCCTACATTCTTACCTCCAGCACTGAGTGATCAAGATAGGCGGCATGATCATATACCCATGCGAGATTATTTCCGAGAATGGTAGTCCATGGGGGAAAACTTCAGAGCGGCTTTGTCCTTCAGAGATTACTGCCATCTTAGGTGGGATGAAGAAGGAAGGAACAATTGGGGGTCTAGCACAAAGAGTTCATAGTTGCAGTGTACGATTGGGAGGACACCTTTTCCCATGTATTATGGATCCACTGATTGCACGGCCCGAAATCGGGGGGGGAAGTTGGATACCTCTTCTCAGCTTGACAGAATAACGAAGGGGGAAGTCATCAAAATGGCTACCTCGCACTTGGGCGATGAGGTCACACAGGATCATGGAGAGCATGTGGATACACTCAGTATGGCGCAGGGGTCACCTGTGTTGGAGACTTCTTTGACCATATCGGTTGACATCGTAGTAGAGGGAGTAGAGCTTACCCCAGTAGTGCCATTCATTGAGGTGATGACCGAGGTAGTGTCCGAGTCTTCGGGTGGTAGCAGCGCGCGACAAATGGGTGAGGTGCCAGGAGATATATCCACCTTTGATGAGGCACTAGGAGATACAAAGGTATTGGACGATGGTCGCACACAACGGTGTCATCAGCTTCAAGCCGACCTTCTAGTTTTGAAAGGTAAGGCCACATCGATACGAGAGGCTATTTTGTTACAGAACGAGGAGCTAGAGGGCATGAGAGTGGTTTGTGTCGAGTCAGCGGCCAAGTTGGCCCACATTGGGGAACGGCTGGATTCCCTAATGGTACAGTTAGAGGGCACATTGAAGTGTCAGAGCAGCCCCCTTCAGGCATGCATAGACGGGGCTCGCAGCATTGTTGGATCACATCTTTCCATTGGAGAGAGAGAGGCGGAGCCACCTAGTCAGATCTCATACGTTGACTTGGATAGCGGGATGAGACGATCGAAGTTACACAGGGTGCAGCATCCACATGTTGAGGTTGGATGGCGAGAGATTTTGAGTCGGTACCCAGTGGAGTGGGTTATGGAGATAGTGGTGGACCCAAGTGTAGTTCAGCAGGAGTTTCCAGGTGCTGGGAATACAGGAAACCCAGACTGGAATTGGGATCTAGGCGAGACTACCTATCGTTTCCCAGGCAGGTCGGTCGACCATGTCTTGGAGGATACAGTTGGCCTAGCAGTTGAGCATGCGCATTCGCTAGGGGAGTTTCGGTCAGCTCCAGTGGCCAACCAGTTTATGGGCAGACTCCCTAGGTTGTCTTGGTATGATACTTGTACACGGGGTCACAGGGTGATCAGCATACCTTGGCAGAAGCTTGTCGAAGGAGGTGGCATTGGCAGGCCACTAGATGGTGCCTTGTATGGGGCCAAGGATTCTTCACCTTTGTGTGGGGCACAAAGGTCACAGCGGAGCCGAGCAGTAGTGGTATCACTACTGACACATAGGGAGATTCACTTCTCGGACCCCTCGGGGAGGGTTTGGAGTGATGATCCATTCGTCGGCGGGTATAGTGATGCGACAATGGAGGTGATGATACCGATTGGGGGTGGTCCGACATGTAGAGACACAAACGTAGGCCATCACATCCAAAGATGTGTGGGAGCATCTAGCATTGAGCAATGGATTACCGATGGACATGGAGTTGCATGTTGGTGTACCACAGTGTGTGGAACTGCATTGTGGAGTAGGAGTGTCCTACATCACATTGGGAACACGCGAGGAGTGACCGATGCCATGACACAGACAAGGCACGAGACGATACATGGTGGTACAGCAGTAGTAGGGGGTATCCAGCAGTGTACAGGGGTATGCCTCAGTGTGCAGTGGCATGTCGAGGAGTACATGGATGATCGGTGGTATGCAAGGGCGTGCAGTGCTACATAGCAGGGTCTTAGAGTATTGCCTCTAGGGAGACTCACGGACAGGGACACCAGGCATACCTTTGGGGGTAGTTCACCCAGGATCGATGGGGAGACAGATGAGCGATACTTGACGGTATCTATGGGGACTCATGCACCTGACCCTCTTCTACATCACTCACGGGCACCGTCGATTTTGTTGTCGTCCTTTGTCACTTTGGGCGTGAGCAGCAGGGTATGCGAGGCTCACCCCAGATATTTGGATGACACACAGCACAATAGGGGAGAGACTTCTCAGCAGTGGCACCAGGTCGGTGTGCTAGTTGACAGCGACAGGTTAGGGGATGAGATGATCCTCTACAGGGGTGGCACATCAATCATCGCTGAGCCTACGTTTGGGGAGCGGGTCATGAGGGAGACATGTGTCACTCTTTTCTTAGGGCATGTCGAGACCATGCATGAGCCGAGGATACTGGATACAGCAGAGATAGCATCCCAGTATGCGTCTGGGCTCCAGACAATGTATC
This sequence comes from Pinus albicaulis, assembly GCA_034641835.2. NCBI lineage: Eukaryota > Viridiplantae > Streptophyta > Pinopsida > Pinales > Pinaceae > Pinus > Pinus albicaulis. The sequence goes on from CM076584.1 coordinate 349,136,294, forward strand.
GACACATTATCGTGAGGGTGGATGGCGGACCTAGTGGAGATGGTTGGCAGGGACAGGAGGGATCCACATATCTTGAGTCAATTGCGAGTATTAGATATCTATCTATTGATTGCATTCAGGGGGTGGCTATTTGTCACATATGACTTCCAGCGGTCATCGGTACTACACAGTGGCCGACACAGGGTTAGCATGCATTATATTTTCCCATGATATATGGACCCTTTATATTGGTCACGAGCAGGGACAAGAGATGAGGCACGAAGGGATTCCTGCAGTTGTCAGAGCTATGGTGCAGCAGGTCCGACTAAGGGATGCAGAGATTTAGTTGATTGATAGCCCATTCTGTCTCATGATGGTCGAAGTCAGGACAAAGAGTGATCTAGTTCATTGTTGGGTTGGCACATGGGGGTACACAGAGGCCTTCATCAGATGGCAAGGCAGACTTTCTCTGTTGCAGCATAGATTCAGAGCTACATTCATAGGGGTAGGTATTGGCATCATGGCGATTCCTGGTCCGGATGAGCTTGTCTCTCATAGATCTCCTACCACTAGGTCTCAGGAGAGGAGGATACAGTCTGCGCATGACAGGGAGTATCTCATGATCAGAGTAGCATAGCATCAGCATGGTGGTACCTCTAAGAGATTAGCAGGATACTTGAGCATTACAGCTCTACACAGCTCGATAACCTCTAGGGGTGAGCTGTATACTACATGGGGAGATCATGTATATCTTCCATCGGGCTTTAGCGAGTCATTGATGAAGTGGTGGACTTCATTAGCATGGCAGCACGGTGAGTGGCGCAGGTGGAGCTTCATGTCGAACAGGATGGCTTGGGATCCCGACATTGAGAGATCCCTCCATATCAGGTGATACAGAGGACACGGAAGATTCAGTGGTGCATCTGGGACCCAGGCACATTTTACAGTGATGGTGGGGAGCATCAGCTAGAGAGGAGGCTTGTTCAGGCATTACTTGAGGACAAGCAATTTTTGGCGGGGAGGACTGTAATATTCCCAATTAGCAGCAACTAATTGGAAATATTAATTTTGATTAATTCTGCCTTATATAGTTAAAATATAAATAAAGTGGGTAAAAGGAGAATGTGACTCACTTAGAATAAAACACACTCCCTAAAGTCACCTAGGAGACATAATGTTGTGGTCAAGGTGGGGTCAAGGGGGCCAAGTGACAACGAAGGGGGGTGACACACTTAGACAGCGTGGGCCCAACCAGCGCAAATGAGTTGGCAGCATGGGCCAAAGAGAGGCAGCGTAAGCATGGTGGGGCCAAGGAGAGACGGAGTCTCACCAAAGATAAATAGAGGGGAGGCTACCTCATTTCCCTCATTGATTATTATGCATTTTGGAGATTGTCTCTAGACATTGAGCACGCTTGTTGTTTAGCTAGTCTGCACGTACTGTTCAGTACACCAGGTGTCTTCGTGCAGAGATCCCAACCTCAACCCCGGAAGACTTCGAGTGCTTGCTCGGGTGAGGAGTCCTACCATATTTTGCAGGGGGAGATCAGAGCTTCAGTCATTGAGGAGCATTCCTTGGAGGGACAGCGCAGTCTTGCAGAGGAAGGACACAGTTCCAGTTGGGGGAGGTTCCGGGTTGAGGTTATTTGGGTGGATTCAGACCGAGGGATTAGGGCAGGGATCAACCCTTACCTATTGGAGACATTTTTCAGAGGGAGAGGCCATATTTTGCAGTGTTGCCTTCAGGGTCAGCATTTTCCCTCGAGGGATAGCGTAGTGCCTCAAAGGAGGTATTTTCCGGGGTTAGCCATTCTTGAAAAGCTCTCTGGGCTTTTCTGGGTATTGGGAGAGGAGGCCATTCCCAGAGTTTCAGCATTTTTCAAGTTGGGGAGCAGCCCCAAAGACTCATTTCATTCCAACAGTTGCAGTAGCACGGCAGCATTTTCCAGCAACTTGGAGATTACGCAGTTGATAGAGGGACCAGCCATTCCACACATTGTTCTGAGAGTATTTCTACACTTGCCTTGAGGAGGTCGAGGTGCCATCATTCTAATCACCTTTGTACTTTTCTTATTTCTCAGTATTAATAAAATGGCTCAGCGTTCTCCATATTGTGTATTTTGTCTCGTGGTTTGTCTCTAGTTGCTGTGTACCTTGTTTGTGTGCTTTATATTACTGTTTATTTCCCTTCGGGATATTACAGTGAACTTGAAATTCCTTGAGAGATGCTTGCTTCACCCTACAATCATTGGATTTGAAGTTCAATGAAGAACTAGGGTTTTGTTCTTCCAATGGAATTGCTATATAAGTATCTATATTGTCACTAAGGAAGAAGGTGAATATTTCATAAAGCTAGATTTGCTTCATCCCTGGCAACAGCGCCAAAATGTTCCCACACAATCTAGTAGGTACGTGTTGTTCAGCACATCGGGTGTCTCCATGCAGAGATCCCAACCTCAACCTTGAGAGACTTCGAGTGCCTGCTCGGGTGAGGAGTTTCACCCTTGTTTTGCCGGAGAGAGTTGCAACTACCATAGGAGGAGCATCCACTCAAAGAGATGGCGCAGTTAGTGAGAGGGAGGACGCAGTCTTAAGGGGAGGTGGTTCCGGATTGGGGATTTGTTGGTGGATTCAGCCCGGGATAGTGGGTAAGGGACCAGCCCTTCGCTATTCCAACATTTTGGTGGAGTCAGGGGCCATTATTTGGAGCAGATCATTCAGAGCCAACGTCCCTCCTTGAGGAATAGCGTAGTGCCTCAAGGGAGCCATTTTTGGGGGTTGGCCGTTTTTGAAAAGCTTTTTGGGTTTTTCTGGGTTTTGGGAGTAGAGGCCATTCCCGAATTTTCAGAATTTTCTGAGGTGGGGAGCAGCCCCAAAGAGTTGGTTCATTCTAGCAGTAGCAGCAGCACATCAACAACACCAGCAGCTTGGAGATTACGCAGTCATTGAGAGAGCAGCCATTTCACAATATATTCTGAGAGTATTTCTACACTTGCCTAGTGCAAGCCAAGGTGCCATCATTCTGATCACCTTTGTATTTATTTTATCTTTCAGTACTTAATAAAATGGCTCAGCGTTCTCCATATTGTGTTTGGTTCATGTGATGCCTCTCTAGTTGCTATAGTTTCTTGTTTATGTGCTTTATATTACTGTTTATTTCTGTTCGGGATATTACAGCAACTCTCATTTAATGCCATAAATTCGATTTTATTTGAGCACATATCATTTCCTTGATTTTAGGAGTCCACATCACCTTGGGACTTCACTTTAACTCCTCCATAATTTTCCACCTCATTTCCACCTCATTTAGCATGTGTGGATATTTATTTTTCTCCATTTATTTAAATTTTGGCTTAATTAGTTGCCAGATTTCCCACAAAACTTAGGGAAAGTGGGTTTCGAGGGTTCAAAACACGTTTTTAACTCCTCAAAGTGTGTCATAGTAGAAATTTGAGGGTGAGAGGTGTAATTTTGATTACTCATACTCCATACAACTTCTCTAGACAACACTTATTACAATTCAATTACAATTTTTATTGCAATTTTTAATTCGCGGGAAATCTAAAAAATAAAAAATCACTACCTAGACCTAACCAAATTCCATGAAATTTTTTGTGTGATCTAGTATGATAATATACATTGACTCTAGACACTATGACTCACCCAAGGCCTCACCATCAAGCCGTACTCCGGCTTTGGGGTAAAATCGGAGGAAAAAAATCAATTAATTATCAAGTCGTGATAGGGAGATGATAATTAACCGAGTGAAAAAAAACCCCCCAAAGTAATACTCACTTGTTGGCAAGGTCCCAAGCTACCTAGGCCTATTATAGACTCAATATTGATTCAAATTCATCATTACTAGCATCATTTATAACAATTCCCCATAGGGCGTGGAATCTGGGTACAAGAGAAAATGATAAGAAGAAGAAGTAGGGTTTAAAAACTTTGTTGAACTGATGATATCTGATGGTACAAATGTCTTCTGGTTCATCCTTGGGCATGGAATCTTCTCATTATCATCTGGTGCCACTCCAGTGGTCAACACTGCCCATAGCGCTGCCACTGCTAACTATTGCACTGCAACTCAGTTGTTGAGAAGTAAGCAACTGAAGGACTTGTTGACCACTCGAGTGGCACCTGATGATTATGTGAAGACTCTATGCCCAAGGATGAACTAGAGGTCACTTATACCATCAGATATCATCAGTTCAACAGAGTTTTTAAAACTCTATTTCTTCTTATCATTTTCTCCTTCAGTCCTCAAATTCTGCAGCTCTACCAGGATATTGTATACATGTCACTAGCATGATGAATAAAGCCATGTAACAGGTCTAGAATGTTGGAACTCGATCAGCAAGTGAGTACACCTTGGAGTGTTTTTTTTACTTGGTTAATTATTCCTTCTTTTTAGTGGCGAATAATTTTCTAGGTTTTTTCACTCATTGCATTACCCCAAAGCCTGGGTGATGGCTTGAAGGTTAAGCCCCTAACGCATCTTAGTGTCTAGAGTCAATATATATTACCATGCTAGCCTCTAGGTCATCTTTGAAATTTCGCGGAATTTGACTAGGTCTAAGTAGGATTTTTAATAATTAAAAATTTCCCGCAAAACAAGATTTTTTAATTAATTTCTATGTAATGATGTAAATAAGTGGCCTTAGGAAATGTTTGGGGCGTGTGACTACTCGAAAATTATCCTCAGAGACCCAACATTATCCTAGGACCCACTTTGAGGGTCAAAAAGCGACTTATACTCCCTCAAAAGCCAATTTTCCTAATGTCAGTGGAAAAAATGAGAAAAAATTCAAAAAAAATTAATAATTGGAAAAATTTAGAAAAATTTCCAAAGTCAAAATAAGTCAAATTTTAACATGAAAATTATGTGGAGAAGTTAAGGATGATGTGGCAGCCATGTGGGGCCCACCACATGAAGCACAAGTCAAAGACAAAGTTCCAAATGCCAAGTCAAAGGAAGTCAAATCGTCCAACGAGGAATTCATGAGGCAAAGAAAAAGGTTTGAAGTTACTATTTGATTTAATTTAAATCAAATATATTGAAGTCTAAATTTAGGATAAAGTGAGTGGGAAGGGATCCCACCTTACTCCATGCTCTAAGTATGATCAAATGCTAAGGAATATGCACATGCCAAATTAAAGATCTACGTACACCCAAGTAAAGGAAGCTCCACGCTGGCAGTTTTGTTGATACGATGGCAGTTTTGTTGATATGTTGGCCCATAGTCATCACCAAAACCAGAAAATATATTGTCAGCTTCCACTTGTGTACGTAACATTCACTTGTACGCAGCATGCCACTATTTTCCAGCTCCACTCAACACAGGAAACCAGCCCATACACGCAGTTAACAACAGTCACTATAGCAAGCACGCAAAGCATATTTTTTGTGGTTGTTATGTTAGAGATATTTCCAGATTTGATGGGGATTTGTCACCTCCTTTCTCCACTTCATTTTGCAGCTGTCAAACACAGGAAAAAACACACATGGTGAGAAGGTAATATGCTGGTAGTCTTCTAGAACTCACGCATGGACAGATTTGCACACTTTTTTGAGGACTGTGGGTTCATGGGACAGCATTGAATTAAGTAGAAGTTCGCAGCAATTAACACACATTCAAGTCATCATTTGCTTAGCAGGTTTCAAGGACAGTTCTAAAACATTCTTGAGACTGTATGTAGCCAGATTTGAAACATGTTTATCACAGGTTCATATGTTTGGGTTAGCAGCTCGTTGAGTAGGATATTTCTCCTACTTAGTCTAACAATTGTCTCATGAAAATAATGCGCATATCAGTCAAGAGAACTCGCTGCCAGCAAAGAGAAGAAATCACAGCCACTTCACAGCATGCTACATAAGTTCCACTGCCACATTTCAGATTTAACCTCCACCATTTCTCCACTTATCTTATGGGTTTGTCATTGGGATTGGCTTCCATTTTCCTATTTAAATGAGCCTTCGCTCTCATTATTGTATTATTATTTACTAACTATTGTGCTTGGCGAAGCTCTGCTTCTATGTACTTGTGTTCTTCATATGAATAAAAAGACTTTGGGGTTCATTCATGATTGTTATTCCATTGGAGCATTGCTTGGATCATTGATGGTATATCTCTACTTCTGCCTTTGATTTATATTTCATTTTGCTCATATGCTTTTGTTGAATTGTCGATGTATAACTATCTTACATTTACAATTGTTTATTTGATATGCTCTAGGCTAGAAAACTCTGTCTATTTTCATACAAATTTTAGAGTTTTCTTGCCATTGTTTATTGATTTAATCCATATGAGCTAATGTTTGTTGGAAGTTTTGTAGAGGATCATTGTTGAATCAACTAGCAAGCGTGAGGGGAAGTCTTCAAGAGACCAACCCACTCTTGGCATTGTTTTCAAGGAGCTCTCATCGTTATTTGAATTTCATAGAACTAATTTATTTTTTAAAAGTACTTGTTCTTGTAGGGTTCTCCTTCACATAGTCTATGCATGAATCAAAATATTAAAAAAAAAAATTTACATATTTTAATTGTGTTTTCATTTCATTATAGCTATTCAGGAGCTTCTCATAAACTAGATAAGCGATGGGGATCTTTTCCCATCACTTGATTTAGCCTTTGTATATTTTTTTTGTAGCATATTCACATACTTACATGCTCTCTTTTTACACCAACTTTGGTTCTATTTTTTGCAGCCCTAACATTCTTGTTTGTAGGTTCTCTCTAGCTTCAATTCACATTCCAGGGAGGCTGTGGGCATTAGGAGAGCTTGTGGAAGAAGGCTATGTCATACACCACTTTGGAGCTTGTATTCTCCAATTGTAGAACTCTTACATCTCTTTCGAGGCTCCCTACTTGAAGGAATTTTCTTCTTGTTTCAATAATTCACATTGTGTTCTCTCATCGATTCCTTGGGAATTCCTCCAAGAGGCTCTAACCTCATTGTAACGACATAATAATAAAAATTTATGTTTTTGTTGTGGGAGCATGGGTTTTACCCATTGGCATCCCTATCTCTCCATTTCAAAGGAGAGAATTTGTAGATGGATTGACTTAGTGGTTTTGACATTTCCATTTTCTTTCACATCACATATGCATGCTCTAATTGGGATGTAACACAAATCGCATTTCTTTTTCCTAAAGTTTGCTTCACAAATCTCAAGCCACATTTCCATTTTAAGAATATTGAAGCATTGTGTATTTGACAAAGTTTTTCTTTCAAAGCAGTCACTTATTTTCATGTCAAGCTGTAATATTCCTAATTAGCACTGCTAATTGGAATATTTCATTTTTGTATAGTTTTGCCGCCTTTAGTTAAAATAATAAATAAAGTGAGAAATAGGGGGTCATCTCACTTTAATAAAATAAAGTGTTTTCCTAGTTGATGAACGTTGTGACTTAAAGGGGTTGCCTTGGGGGGTCCACACACACATGAGGGGAGGCCTCACGCTGACCCTAAGGTAACTGCGCAGGTCAAGGAGGAGGTGAAGGACGCAGTTAGGGTTTTGAGGGAGCTAGCACTATATAAGGTGGGGTTTTCACTCCATTTGGCATTGTTGATATGATATTGATATTGAGAGCTAGACTTCTGTCTACTTCAGCACGCCGGTTGTTTAGTCGGTCTGCAGCACTGTTTAGTGCAAACTGAGTGTCTCCGGTCGGAGATCTCGCCCTTGGCTCCGGGGGACTTCGAGTGCCTGCTCGAGCAAGGTTTTTCCTTCAGTTTCAGTTGACGATTTGCAGTGGATTTCTGGTGGACGTTTTGCAGAGGAGTGGCCCCTTTTTGTGACTGCGCAGTCTAGGAGAGAAGACGCAGTCCCAGCTAGGGAGGACGCAGTTTTGTTGAGCAGAGTTGTTGTGTGGGGATTTGGCAGTGATTTCAGCGTTTTCCAGCCTCGAGGAGATTGCTATTCCATCCGGAGGATTTGCAGGTGGATTCAGCCCCTTTTCCCAGCGTTTTCTTGGGTTTCTGCGCTGTTCCTGGGAGAGACAACGTTTTCTCTGGAGGGGGTTTATTTGGTGGTTTTTCGGAGGTGGAGTATTTGCTTCACGATTTCTCGGTTTTGTCCGGGGGATTGAGTTCAGCTAGTCTTCCAGTTTTCAGCTCATTCCGGTGAGGGGATCAGCCCCTAGTTCCAGTACCTTGTAGCAGCAGTTGTTCTACGGCAGTTTCTCCAGTCAGCTAGGACGCAGTCTCTGTTGCAGCCATTTCTTATTCTGAGAGGGTCTCCACTTGCCTAGAGCAAGGATAGGTGCACTCCTTCTGATTATCTTTGTACCCATATACATATATTCTCAGATTAATAAAATGGCTTAGTGTTCTGGCATTTTATGTGTATTTGTTCCATATTCTGGTTCCGGCATTTTGTTTTATATAGCTGCTTGTGGTTTTTTTGTGTATTACTGGTTATTTCCCGTTGGGGTTGTTAAGAAGCTAGTAGAAGATGAAGATATGGCTGATTTGTTAATGTGAAGCTTGCTGCCTTACTTTGATTGATTTGTGACTCATTGCATCTCCTTGGAGAGACTCAAGCACTTCAGTCAAGAAGTTATCAACAATTTTCGAAACCCAAATTTTAGAAGATATTATTTTTAATACCAAAATACTATAATACTATAAAATATAGGTGCAATAAACTATTATTTTGATCAACAAGACTCTAAATAAGCATTAATTTGCATCCATTTATATAATTAGTTAAACTAAATTATATAGTTGATAATAGGATAGTAGAATATATTATAGGGTACTTTCAGAATGAAATACATTTTGTTCATTCATTGGAAAGCTTCACAAACCACTGTGATAATAGAGTTCTCAGCGCTAATACAATTATTTTGTCGATCTGTGCATATATTTCTCAATATCCCCTTCCCATATGGGAAAGGAGTGGACTAGTCACTTACCTCACAAGGTCCTTATGGAGTTGTTGTTCCAGGCCACACGTGCACACCATTTTACCAACAAGACAATTTAGTAGACAACTCGACAAGGCCTTGGAGCTGGGTGCCCCCAAATCCACACAGCCAACCATCCATCAGGAGAATTTTTCCATGCCTGGATGTTAGGAGAGCTTGCTCAAATTTGGGCTTCCCACAAGGATCATACTGTAGAGCCCTATCAGTCCCAGACACACTCCAAAGGACATCATCCACTAGTCCAAAAAAAATTTTGCGGTCATTGAGGACTCTAGCAGGGAGACCCCCCTTGATCTAATTGCTCGTCCTCACCTGTCAGCACTAGCATACCATGACTAGTTCAAACTAAAGTTCCTTTGGTCCTCAGATATCATACATATTATCTTTTTCTTGTAATTACTTTATCTCCACTCCGAGTCATGTACTTTCTTATCTTCTCTTGTTGTTCTGCTTCTAGCACAATTAAAAATCTGTTTTGATATGATTTTTAGCATCTTTATAGTCCACACTTCCACACTTCCACATTGTATTTTGGCTAGTGATGTACTCTTATAATCCCATTGACCTAACATTTTCCCCAAGGAAAACCTTGTGGGGAAACCCAAGAGATGCTTCCTCATGTTTGTGGATGGCATCCCTAGTAACCCTGTTCGCTAAAGTCATAGACTAGTGTGCCTAACCAGGAGGGTTGAACTAGGCAGATGCCCAACAACATGAAAAAAAACCAGTTGAGCTAACCCTTGGTCTTCCCATTGACATACTCCTTTGATCATTTGCTGGACATTAATAAACTTATATTATCAAACTTTGGTTTTTACAAATACTGCAACAAAAAATGTGGTTTGACAAACAATGCAACAAATCAGAACTCATATTTTAATAATTTAGACGATAAGAGGTATTCCAAAAATCATTGACAAAGACATCCATGCTTTTATCTAGATTTGCATTTGAAAAAAATTTCAACTTATCTGTTATATTGTCAACTTGAAATGTGAAATCCAGATATGAAAACTAGATATGAAAGTATTTCAAAAATCACCTCTTGGGTATTAAAATAAGAATGGAGCTGTACAGGATGGCATCAAGGCCAATGAGAAAAATTACAATTAATT
>CM076584.1:349146418-349425745 GCA_034641835.2 Pinus albicaulis
GTGGTAAAGATGTGGTAAGTGTGAATGATGATAAATAATGCTCAATGGATTTGTTATGAATATTTTATTAATTATTAGTTAGATATAGTTATAGTAGGTTTATTAATCAAAAGGGCATGATCCAAAGATCATGCCTCTTCGCCAAGGGACACCTTGAGGCTATTTAAAGCCTAGGCGATCCCTCATTGTAAACATCTCATCTTTCATCATTAATAATATATATTTATCAGTTTTACCAGAGTTTTTACACTCCATTGGTATCGGAGCCATCGCTCTTCTGGATCTGTGTGATCATCAGGTTAAAGAATTTTGAAGAAAATTTCAGAATTTTTTTAAAGTGCAAAATTGCACACAATTTCCCCCCACGCTACAGCATACGCTTCCTTCCCCTTGCTACACTCTGCCATACACTCATCCCGTTCCTTAATTAATTAAATCCCCACGCTGTTTTATTTCCCTCACTGTTTTTATTTCCCCACGTTGTTTTATTGTCCTTCTGCTGCCCTTCTTCCCGCCCTATGTCCATCAGTCTCGACCTTAATAAAAGCTGCAGTGTTTCACCAGAGTTGTAGGTTATTGTTGGTGAACCAGAATTGCCTCGAACCCAGATTCTGAAGCAATTGTGGACATACATTCGAGAAAATAACTTGCAAGATCCAAGTAACAAAAGAAATATCATTCCTTCCACCGCTGACACCATCGATTATCATTCCTTCCACCGCTGGCACCACCGACTCCGTCTGCTACCTTGCCATTGGGCACCAACACAGTCCCATATCCCGCCGCCATCCTTCCGTCGCGTCTTAATTGAACACGTAAAACCGTGTTTCCCTCATACGTTGCCAAAACTCACCACTGCTAGCCATTGTTGTTACTAACTGGCTTAGCATAAACTATCTCCCGTAATTTGTAAGTCCGCCTTCCGTCCACACACTCCACCATTCGCATTTTATTTAATAATACAACAACTTACGTACGAAACCAAACCAAGTTACTTCCTTGCGTATTGGTTTTCACCTCACTTCAAAGAACGGGCTCGTTGTTTTTAAAATCGATCAAACAACAAATATACACCAGCAAATAAACTAAGAAGAATACCATCGACTTGGCAACGTTAATTCGGGAAACGCGCAACGTTTAAATCAAATGCTGTGTCAATTAAATTGACCAAGACATTCTAAAACGATTTTTTTTATTTGTTGACTATTAAACGGGAACAAATTCACCGTGTCTCCACCCGACAAGCACCGGCCAGTTTTTAATTTCGTGTCAAAAAAAAAAACGAAACAGCGGTCGATTTGGAACAGCCGGTCAAACAGTGAACGGGCACATCTTTTCTTCTGATACCACACGTGCAAATCGGAGCGGGTAAAATTATCAAACGGTGTGTCTTTTTAAGTTTAAACCAAACGGCAGATTTAAAAACACGATTTTTTTAATTATATAAAAAATATATTATATAGTTAAATTAATAATTATATATATATATATATTGTAATTATATAACTCATTTATATATATAATTATCATTTAACAATTATATATATAACAATTATATAATTAAATTATATATATTATATAATTTTTAATTAAAAATTATATATATATAATAATTATATAGTTTTAAAAAAAAATTATTAATTAATTAATTAATCAAATATTAATTAATTAATTAATTTAAAAAAAAATTAATTAATTAAATATTAATTAATTAATTAATTTTAAAGAAAGGAGAAAAGAAAAACTGGCAAAAGAGTATTTCTCACCTCATATCTGTTCAGTATGTCTTTATCTACGATGACAATTGATCAGATCAAAAGCTTAGCAAAACTAAAACGAAGGGAGGCCATAGAAGAGTTTAGCAAAGCAATGAACAGGATGTCAGAACTCTGCAATAAGTTAGATGATAAAATAGATAAGTTAAGTCAGACACAATCCCCGATATCTCCTGACAGGGAACAAACTCAACAAAACAATGCCACAGATTCAGGAAACTCAGAAGAGCATCAGGAAAAAGCTGATTTCCCACATCACCATGAAGATACAGATGTTTGTAAACAGCAAAATGTTCCATTCCCAGACTTGGACGAAACATATGAAGCGACAAACACGTCCGAAGCCACTGATATAACGGCAGAAGCTGTTGAGGCCTTCGGTGATGAAGCAGATATGGTTGTTAAGAATGAAGCATTTGATGATGAGGAGAAGTTACATCAGACAATAGTTGTTGGTAACTTACCTCTAAATCTAAAAAGGAATCACAAAAAATCACCAGAAGAACAAGGAATAGCTGGGAAACATGAAAAAGTATTCCAAGATCTACCCATAAAAGTGCCTTCCGATAGGAAAATCAAACATCCAATAGAAGTCAAGACAGTATCCAGCTTTGTCGATATCAGATCTTTTCAATATCCACATCACCAACAGATGGAGCTCGAGAAGATACTTCACGATCTTTTTAAAGTGTGGGACGCAAGAGCTCATCGCTTGAGAAAACCAGACATTCATCAACATTGTCCATCATTACGTATGCTTTGAGGACAAAGCATCTTTAAGAGAAGGGCAATGTTATGAATATTTTATTAATTATTAGTTAGATATAGTTATAGTAGGTTTATTAACTGAAAGGGCATGATCCAAAGATCATGCCTCTTCGCCAAGGGACACCTTGAGGCTATATTTAAAGCCCAGGCGATCCCTCATTGTAATCATCTCTTATCTTATCTTTTATCATTAATAATATATATTTATCAGTTTTACCAGAGTTTTTACACTCCAGGATTTTCATGAAATTCTCCTAAATTCGTAATAAATAAAAAAATTATGCTATTTTACCTCAAGTGTTACCTCCGAAAAAAAATGTGGAATGACATGTAGGGACTAGAATTTGTTGAAGCTGATGTAGGCTGACCAGATACTAAAAGTGATGCAAAAGGTGGAAGCCATGCAAGAACATCATGTCTGAATAATTGTGCGTGTTCACGATTTGTGCGAGCCTTTGCTGTTAGTTGCAATAATGTGGTCGTGCTGCGAATAGAATTCCCTTCCCATACTTTTTGTTCTCCTGTAAACAAATCACGATTCTGTAGGAAATTTTCTTGAATCCATAGTGTTAATTTTGAACAGCAACAGATAAGATGTATGCCAAAATTTCAATCAGAAAAACTTCTGTAGAAATGCAGTATGAATATTGTGGCAAATCAGCAAATTATGGCAGAATTTTGTACTTATATCACGTGTTATCCATAATGCATACATTCCCCCTTCCAATTGAAAAAGGGATTCCATTACCATAAATCATAGAAAAAGTGTTGTGCTGATGACAAGGCAAGGGAACGAACAATACAATAGTAAATGAAGTAGAGTACACATATCAAATGATAGGACAACAAGAGGTATGGTTATAATGAGGGCAGAGTGTATAAAGATAGTTATGAATAAGAGATAAGATGCTTGGGTTGATGATAGGTAATGTGGTAAGTAAAAAGGACAACAATATACAAGAAAAGATACCTTGCTGACGATATTCCATCTGAAAATGATATGATTGATTAAAAAACATTAACTCATGCATAGAGGTTCATAGTAGGGAGAAATTAGGGAAATAATCTCTCTGATAAAAAAAAAAGTAGGAAGAGGGTATTATAATAATTATTGATGTTGAAAATAGAACTTCAATACCATAAGCAGAGCCTCTGCTGCCAGCAGGCGTCCATAGCCTCGGCAGGGTTGCTTTTTAACCCATATGAGCTAAGATCCTCAATTTATAGTTGGCGAATTCCACTGTTGTTCTATAGAAGAGATCAATGTGCTGGTGTGGTAACCAGATAACCACACTGCCATTCACTGGGAAGTAGCAAAATTGATCAGGCCGGCTCGTGATAAGACCTCCTATTCCAAGGATATTGTGGCTATTCAATGGATCATAACCCTAGTGTGGTGGCCATAGTGGGAATGTCACTTCGCTACAACCTTATGAACACGGTACGCTGGCTCTTTAATGAGACCCCATATCATCTATCTGTAGACAAGATTTTGTTGTTTTTACACCTTTTATGATAAATAGAGGGAGGCTAAGTACTCTTTAAGAGTGGGGATGGTGGAAAAAGTTTGAACATGTCAATAGAAAGAAAATATACCCATAATCTTACTTTAAATAGATAGAGAGAATTGTAGCCAGGAGAAGTGGAACCAGCATGGTAAAGATGATCAATCAGTATCATATACAACAGAAATAAATACAGTCAAGTAATATATAAATAATTGTGTCCCTTTTGTTTGTTTAAAAAAAAAAAAAACTATCATCAAGAAGTTGTCTTGTTAAAGATCATAACGTCAAGGATATTCACCTGCTTCAATAGACTCCATAATTTTTGTCCTCATAAAAGTATTGTACTTCATGCGATGCAAGGGAATCAATAAAATGTGGTTGAGATGAATTAGGATTAATCACACAAGAGGGAGGAAGGGTTGTTCTCGAAAATATTCCCAAAGTGTTGTTCCCTTGAAGGAATAGCAAAAACACTCAAAAAAGTGTTGTTCCTTTTAAGGGACAACAAAAATACACCCAAAGAAGGTGTTGTTCCTTAAAAGGAACAACAAAAAAATACACCCAAAAAATGTGTTTTTCCTTAAAAGGAAAAACAAAAAATATACCAAAAAAAGTGTTGTTCCTTAAAAGGAACAACAAAAATTACACCCAAAAAATTGATGTTCCTTTTAAGGAATAGCAAAAAAATGCATGCGAAAAAGTGTTGTTCCTTAAAAGGAACAACAAAAAAATACACAAAAAAGTGTTGTTCCTTAAAATGAACAACAAAAAAATCAACACGCGAAATTACTGTTCTTTAAATGGAACGGCAGCTGTTCCTTAAATGGAATAGCGAAAAGACAAACACGCGAAACTGTTGTTCCTTAAATGGAATGGTTGTTGTTCCTTAAGAGGAACAACAGCTATTCCTTAAATGGAATAGCAAAAAGACAAACATGAAAAAATGTTGTTCCTTAAGAGGAATAGAAAAAAGACAAACACGCAAAACTTGGTGTTCCCTGTAGGGAAAAACAAGGGAAAAATAGAAAAAAACTAATGTGCAATCTATTATTTAATTAAATCCATTCAAATAAAAAGAAAAGAAAAAAAAATGTAAACTTACGTAGAGGTTTCAAGAGAATAAATTGTTTAGTGGACTGGTGTTGTCGAAGAGTTTCCTTCTGCAGCAAGAATTTATATTGTGGGGTCCTCATTGTTCAATTTTCAATGGAGCAGAAACTACAATTTGAAGGTAGCAACACCTAAAACACAAAAACATAAAATAAATCAGAAAAGAAACAACACTTTATTAAGTTACAACAACTATGATGTTATTTCCTAAAGCAAGAAAAAAAAATGTTTTGGCAGTAGTGACATGACATGAATATTCAAATGGAAATCAATTGTTCATTTCTTTTGTTATGAATCCGTTGGGTAATGAATTGGATGAAATTCCCTTGTTTCATTAAAATTTCTTTCAAGAATCGCTCGTCCATAAATTGACCTTCTTTATTCTCCTAGGAACTGCAAAAAAACGAATATCTAGCTGCAATAAAACATTAAATCATGGAGAAAAATAGGTGATTGGGCTCCCCTAATCCAAGAATTATGCAAAAAAAACAACAAGTAGTTACTCTGTATAACAAATCCATGGAGAAAATAACAATTTTTTTTTTTGTCACGTGCGGGAGAGCAATGGCCAATCATGCTAACCTGCAGTGTTTTAATCACAATTTTTTTGTTTTTTGTCCAAATTGAGTGATTATAAAGCCAGATGAGAGCTAATTCAAAGGTATATCTCCAATAGAAACAGGTTTTAAAAATTCAATGCTATGATATGTCAATTTTACTTAGAACGACCTACATAATAGAGTCATTTTCGATTTTCCAGCTCAGACCAATAGTTGATATTTCAAGCATAAATTTTTCATTTGATGACGGATTAAGCTGATTGAAATTGTAAATGAAAGTAGATTAATTTATTTATCTACAATAGAAACAGGTTTTGAAGAAAAGAAGAATTGATGGGTCAAATATGCTAGTGAACAACCGAGAAAACAGAGTTTCAAGAGTGTTGATTTATGATAAGCAGTCAGTATTTTGGTCATAAATTCCTCATACGATATCAAAATTGAGTGATTCAAATTGATTTGTAAACTAGATTCATAGAGGAATATACCATAGAAACAAGTTTTAAAAATATAGTCATTTAGGCCTCCAAAAATGGATTGTCCCAACTCTGTTCCTGAGCTGCCTACTAGATGCCCTGTCAATGTTTTGGTTATAAGTTCTTTGTTTCAAAACAAAATTGAGTGATTAAAATTGAGTTTCAAAGTATAAATCAAGGGATACTTAGGATAGAAACAGGTTTTAAAAATATTCACTTTTTGTCCCTCAAAACATGACTGTCCCAACTCTGTTTTCAGAAATTTCATCAAGCCCGCAAGCCAAAAAATATGATATTCAAGCAATTTTTCCATATTGGTGATAGAAATGAATATAATTATTAGTATAATTGTTATTTTCAATATAATTCATCTACATACACAAATAAATTAAAGTATTTATCATCGATGTTGATTTCCACAGCGTGTTGCAACAAAAACAACTATTTTTACAAAAATAAATTAAAAAAATGTGTTTATTTTATTTCCTTATTTATTTTATTTTTTCACTAGCCTACTCTGATTTGGAAAATGAATATGATTACGTATAAGAGTATTTCTAGTGTAACCATTTTCGAAATAAGGCTTCAATTATGTACATACCCAAATTTGAAAAATGCATGTTAATAAAAATTAGGGTATGAGAAGCCAACTTCCCTTGAAGAGATGGTGCCAAAAATTGTTGAAGTATGGAGTGATGTTGCAAACAAATGGAGTGAAACCAATCTTCAATGTATCCCTTACTTTCTTGATTTCCCATAGCCATCATATCATGAAGTTCTTGAGTATTTAAAACAACTTGTTGATGCAGGCTAGAAGAAACCTCATTTTTTTCCATAACCTCTACAATTTTTGGATTTGATACATTCTGAATCTCAGTATAAGTTTTCTCCAATGGTGCATATGAGATAGAATGGGTGGGAAGGGTGTGTAAATTTTGCAGTTCAACACTATAAGCATGTTGTACTGGTTTATTATGGTGAAGGTGTGGAATGAGTTGAGCAGGAAATTGTGTAGGGAATGGAGCATTTTGATGATGTAGTTGATTGGGTTGAATGGATGATTTTGATGGGCAAGAAAGATTATGTGGAAGAGCTGGAAGATGTGTTTGTGCCACAATATGAGGTAGAGTAGTCATGCAATCATAAGATGAGCCATGCCAAACTTGTAGACAAGATTGATGGTGGTTATATTGAGATTGGCATGACTGCCCTAACATCTGAGTATTCCATAATGGATTATGCAAGTAAGAGAATGGAGAGGAAGTGTTTTGAACCATACCTGTAGCCCACGATTTCCATGGTTTTGACCTTGTTGCAGCTTCCCCATCTCTTTGATATGCTACTTCCATCGTAGATAAGGAAGAATGAGTATCTATGGGATGCTCCTTTTGGTAATGAGGGAAAAACACTTCATCAAATTCTTGATTTTTCTGAACCTACAAAACATCCAATTGTGAATTTAGAGAGCTAATAAAATCATATTTAAAATGTTCAAATAAAACATTGATTTAAGCTCTTATGTCTCTTTTTCTTGTAGTAAATTTGGAAAAGAAAGAAGAAACTTCTCTAGAATTCTTACCAGCCTTAGAAATTCCTCTTGAATACCTTATGCACAATTCACAAACATCATCATATGATAACTGAAAAACATCACCTTTTCCTATCATATTTAAGAGCTCTAAAAATTCATCTTTGATTCCTTTAAGAATGAGTGTTTTTAAGATCTCTTTTTCCAAATTCTTATGCTTTGATTTTTGAAGGTTGTATCAAAATTGCTCTACATAGTCCTCCAAGCTTTCATCTTCACCTTGTATCATACCGAAAATATATTCATTGTATTTGCAGTAGTCTTGGTACTTCTTCAAGAATATGTTCTTCATGTCCTCCCATGTTTGGATGCAGTTCCCACCTAGGCTCATGAACCATCGGAGAGCTGCTCCTTTTAGAGTAAGAGGAAACACTTTCAACCTTTGATCATTAGTACAATAATCATATCCTCTACAAAATGCTTCATCCTCGAATAAGAATGTATCTGGATCTTCATTTTTCAAACCATGAAAATTTGGTAGAGGAGATGGGGGAATTATGTGCATTTGTGTCACTCCTCCTAGATCTTTGATAGGGAATTCAAAAGTTGCAATGTGAGCCATTTCTTACCATAGTAGAAGATGTTATTCATGTGTTTCTTTAAGGATCCTCCTTCCAATGTTCCTGTCAATTGGTTAGTGAAATGGGTGGTGCTTACATCACCACTCGAGTGAAATTACAAGATTTTTTTTCAAAAATTCTACCTCTAAAATTCCTACTTCAATTCCTACCTTAAATTTCACTCAATTTTGCTGTGAAGCGGGCCAATGAATGAGTATGTTCCTCGCTCGGTACACAGGTTCTTACCTTCCATTTTTAATACCCAATTCTTCCCTAGCAGAAAAAAATCAAATATGCGTCACTCTTTCTAAATGGCATACACTCTCCCCGGCAACGTCGCCAAAATGTTGAGGTATAAAAAGGTGTCTTTTTAACTCCTATTTATCTCACATTAATTATCAATACATGTATGAATTTTTCATTTCAAGAGTGTACTCAGTCTGAGGCGGCAATTTAATCCAAGAGTAATGCTTTGCAATATGTAGTATAGTGTTCTAAATACAAGAGTAAAGGGATTCTTGGAAAAGAAATCTAACTACAATGACATGAACTTAAATGCTTGAAAATTCAATCATTCACTCAGCAAGTATCAGTCAAGGATACAATAATGATAACTCTTTCCTTTAGAAACTGATAAAATCAACTAAGAGCAAGATAATCAATCTGAGAACGTCGGGGCAATAGCCAGTATTATTTACAGTTGATAATCTTACTTTAAAATGACTAAATGAAAATGGAGATTGAACTAAATCATTAATGCTGCTATTGAAAGAAAACTCTGCAAGCACTTTAAAAGCAAACTCTTTTCAATCTGTAAAATAATGAATCGGAAATGCACAACAAACTGGAATTGAACAGTAATGTAAATAAACAACAAACTGTAACTTAGACGAATTGAACAGAAAATCCTATTCAATGAATCTGAACAGCAAATCCTATCTGATGGAATCAAATAGCGAATTCTATTGAACAACAAACCTTGTCAACAACAAACTCTGTTAAGCAACAATCTAAAATGAATCAGCAATCAAACAGAACAAAAAATGGAATCCATCAATGTAACATACCGATATCAATAAGAAATTAAAAAACAAACCAATTAACTTGCAAACTGTAATAAAAGCAAATATGAACTATCACACAACGATAACTGAAAGGTAATGATACAAACAACAGATCGATCCACTAGGGCCGGGCCTGTAACCACCAGTGAAATTGCACTGGGCTTTACTCTAGAGTTAAGAAATTAAACAGAAATAAGATCTTGTATTAATCATGCATCACAACGTTTACAAATAGTCATACTCTATTTTAATTAACAAGAGTCAATGAGCAATTCTGAAAATTACAACAGGAAATCTCTCCATCCCCCCAAATACATAATACATGCTCTCCTTTTATAATCAGAAAGAGGAGAAAGTAAATAGTAAATATGATCCCTTATAACAAGATTTGATTGTCCCCAACAACTTGATCAGCAAGAAAAGATATTTCCATCAATCATTCAACAAGAACAAGTCGAATTTGGTATTGCAACTAGAAGAATTTGGAAAATGGCACCAACAACGAATATGGGAAAATCGTCCTCAGAGAACCTTCCATTTTTCTTAATACTGGCTAAATTTGGGAAAACCATTATTCACTAAAGTTAATTTGGTCCGTTCTAGACAAAACCCATGTTTCTGATTTTCTAGATTCTTCTCCATTTGCCCAGAATATCCAACGCAAAACTGACACTTCTTATTGCAGCGAATTTCTGAGTTGGAATATTTGATGATGATCTGGAGATCAAATCTGCAATCTGGAAAATATATTGGAGACTAAAATGGTGAGTGATGTTACAAAATATATTAATAAACCATTATTGATAAAATCATGCATAATAATCATCAATATATTAAAAATAAAGGAGAAGAAATAATATTTATCCATAAGAGCATAACTAATTATAAAATGGAATTATATGATAAATTATAATAAATGACATGATAAAGAAGAGTAGAAATGGATGAAATAGGTGTTAAAAAGTGATAAAAATAATGGCATATTAGCGGCCCAACAATTGGAAAGGTATCTGAGTCTATTTTCCAAATATTCTTTCAATTTCTAGAATGGTGCCCATTTTCCTTGTCAAATCACTTCTCCGAAAACTGCTAAAGCCAAAAAGATGGCAGAAAGGTGATTTTTTGATGGTTTTTGACCTTTTTGAGGGACGAGTTTTGCTTGAAATCTTCTGAAATTTTTTGAGGTTGATGTAATTGAAATTAGGAACATGCGGATGCTGAAATTTTTCCATTTGGGTGACCCAAAAAAGAGCGTAGCACTAGTGGCGCTGTGCGTTTGGTCAATTTTCTGTAATTCAAATTGTCAAATATTCAAAATGTGCACAAAAGTGCCAAAATTTGAATTTAGCTTGCTGATCAAGGCTTGAAAGCTTGGAGGGACACCTCAGCAAGGATATTGAGCTTCTCTTTCTCTTTTTCATCAGTCAAAGCTCGAATCTTTGCATGGGCTCGTTTGAGCTTGGCCCTTGCAATCATGTTTCTCATGGCATAATGTCTTGCCATCTTCCTGTGAAGGTTAGTGCCTCTGTTTTACTTCTCTAGTTAATCCTTCAGATGAAAATTTTCCCTCTCAAGCCAAGACTCTCTATCCTTGCTAATTTCTATGGCAGGCAGCTCAGTTGGAGTGAGCTTCTTTGCATATTCTGCCTCTTTCTGCCTTTCCCGGGCTAAAGCCCTCTTCAGTCCAATTCTCCTTGGTCTCTGCCTAGGAATCTGATCTTCCTCATCATCACTGTCATCAAAACTACCCAAGGCCTCATCTATAAAAGCCCTTGCCTTTTTAGCCTCTTTCTGAGCTCTGATTGCCCTAACCACACTGATGGCCTACTTTGTCTTCAACTGCTGATTCTCTACCTCAAAAAAGTTAATCACATTCTTTGCCCTACCAAGATTAGCTTGGAGCTCACTAATCTTGGCATCCTTGCTTTTTATCAACATATTGGTAATTATCTCTTCATCCTCATATTCAAGATCAATCAACTGAAACTCCTGCTCAATTTCATGTTTTTCCTCCTCCTCAACAATGATATGCTCTATAACCTTTTCATTGCCCTTATCAACATGTTTTGTTGATGAAGAAGGCATCACCCCTTTCACATCAAGTGAATAAAACCCATGCCTGTGGCCTCTCTGATTAGTCAAAGGAAATGACTCAATGTCAATCATTTTAGTGCCAGCTGTTTCAATGTTAGTTTCCCTGCTTGATGCTCTGATGTCATGATATGAGGGTGAAGGATTGTGGAAAGGTGATGAGGAAGGATCAACTTGAGGCGAATGGATGTGAGTGGATGGTGATGTATGAACAACAAGGTGTGATGGAGAAGTGGATATGGGAGGATGAGAAGATGAAGGAATATCCTGCTGATGATGGCCAGGTGGAGTAGTGAAAACGTCATTGGCAATGAATGCATCCCATGAAATGTTTTTCTGCTGAATTTGATGCATGACCACCATATTAATGAGTGAATGATGAAATATGCTCTGCATTTGCTTATTATAATCTATATTTTTCATGATGTAGGCCATTTTTCTAGTGCTACAGAAAATATAATATGGTATATGCAACATCCTAACTCTAGTGAAATGCATAAGAAGATGGATATTGTATGAGTAGAGGCAGGAAATCATTCCCTCACAAGTGAATTACTTCATTATTATCCTCATCATAGGTGCATATCTATCAAGAAGATGAAAAAAAGGGAAGATGGACTTGTGGTGATCTTTATACCTAGGTTTGAGGTATGGTTCAAAATAACTCATGTCCAGGTTTGCTTGTTTGAACCACTTCTCTCCCACACTAGGTATCCCTATAGCAGCTGCAATGGCATTAGTGGACATCTCAAATGTAACCTCGACAAGATTGACCTGATTTTCATGTAGGTTGATGATGAAAAATCTTGTTAGCTCCAGGTGATTTTGGACTTGCTTCACTCTCTCACAAAACTCAAAGCAACCCACATGATTAAAGCAAGAAACAGTGAGAGGGGAGGCCATGAGTTCTCTTGTAGTGATGGGTTCAAATTTGTTTATTTTCCCTCCCTTATGATCATGTCTTCTTGGAATTTGTGCCTCACCACCACTGTCTTCACCCTCAGACATTTAGACTCTGTTTTATAAAACCCTAGGGTACAAGTGGAATGAGATGAGGGGAAGGGAATGAAATGGTAGCTTGAAGGGAATGAGTGAAGGGGTATAAGTGTAGGAAATGAGTGCGGGGAAAACTAACTCAATGAAAACCCTAAATCAATGAAAATACCCTATCTATAACTGATACTCTTTTAGGAGAATGAAATAAGTATATAGACAATGATCTCAGATTTATAGCTAGGGTTTGATTAGGGTTTTGCTTTAATGCATTCAAGAATCAAAAAATATCTTGGAAATGAGGTGATGATATGTACTTACTGTTTAGGAATGCCGTGGAGGATGATAGGAGAAATTTGAAGAAGGTTTGAACTTGTTTGGATGGCTTAAACCATTAGAAATCTCCTCTATCTAGGCGTGCAGCTCCACTGGCTGAGGGCACAGCTCAACTAGCTGAGGGCGCAATGCCTCTCGAAATGTGCAACACCTTTTGGCAGGTGCGGAAAACCTTCAAAAAATACATGGGAGTCCTCTAAGGTAACGGCGCAGCGCCATTCCAAGCACGCAATGCCAGTCTACAGGCGCGCAACGCCAATGAAAATTACACGGGAGTCCTCTGGCAAGGGCGTAGCACCACTCGGAAGGAGCGCAACACCAAGGAACTTAGCTCGATTTTTCTCAGAAAACTCACAAATTATTCTCTTCTTGAAACTTCTGATGCTTTGCAAGGAACCAATGGCTCTCTTGAAATGTTTAATGGGCTTTACAGGCAAATGGAATTTTGATTTAACTTTGAATACCCACTTTCTAATGTTTTGAAGTCTTTTTCGTTTTCTCAATGATACTCTTTTACAATTTTTGCTTGCAGGTTGCTGAAGTCATGAAGTTGGCTTTTCTTTTGCTCATTGAGGCTTGACATGTTCACATTGAAAACTTTTGGATTTAATCACATAGTAGCATCTTCAAAATCTTCTGCAGTTTCCACCATAAAGTTCAACTCATATTTTCCACCTTCTCTGGCCACCTTTTCAAAACCCTAGTGTCTAAAGTTCTTTACAACAATCATCAGTGTTGTCTTCTAAGTTCTCTATATCCCTTTTAATTTCATTCATTTCTGTCCAGTTCACCTCAAATTTTTTCCATATTCAATCAATATTTTCTAATAGACTTTCTTCATGTTTAGCCTTGTGTACTTCCTCCATGTCATTTTCCTGCAAGTAATCCCTACTTTGGCACTCAAATGAACTAACAATTTTATAACCCTTGTCATCTACAAGACCAAGTTTTTCCTCTTTCCCTTGCTATAATTTTTTTTCTTTCAGGAGTAGACAGTCTACATCATTAGTACTTTCTATTGATAAACCTTCCAACACCTCCACAGAAGTGCCAAACTTTGTCCATTTTTCTTATTTGCAGGTTTTGAACTAAGAAGATAATCCTCTTTGGAAATTTTAGGTCTTTCTTGAATAACCATGCCTTGACATTCTATTATATCTAAGCCAGATTCTAGCAAAGGAAAAGTAGTTCCTGAAACACCCAAGGATGACCTTGAAAAATGTAAAACCCTAATGACCTAATGGGAGTGCTTTTTGACCTGATTTTGAATACAATTTAACTTAAAAACTTTCAAGTGAAAAGAGCATTTCCAGAAGTGCTATTGTGCTCAAGGGGACATGGGAATGTGTTAGAAACAAGAATATTAAAAGGAGGATGGAGTTTCTTGACAGGGGAAAATGGGGAAATGAGGTTTTAGTTAGGAAATAAGGATGAAAATGAGAGGTATAAGCCCATAATGATTCTTTTAAGAGCAACAAGGTGACTTTGATATGGCAAATTGATAGATAGGGAAAACGGTTTTATGAAGAAAATGAAGGCAGTGATATTTTCGAAACTCAAGATATTCAAGGAATATTGTTTTCAGAAAATTATAACCATTCTATAGTCATCCAAAGATAGTGAAAATTACTGATGAATAACGGTGGCTCTGTAATATCCCAAAATCTGGAAAATCTACAATGTTAGGAATATCTTATAATATTCCTAAATTGGAGACCTAGCAATATGTAAACACAATAATGGAGTAGCAGTGAAACTCAACTCATAGAAATGTCCGAAAGATCCATAGCCATCTTATTAAGTAATATCAGCAACAAATGAATACAAGACCTTGAGGAAAATGTCACTCAAGATAGGCAATGCTTAGCCTCAAGATGCAGGTACATAAATCATGACAAAACACTGCTACACAAATGTGCCCAAGCTATGACTACGCAGTTTTATAAGAGCAACTGCATGCTAACATATGTAAAATACATAGGTATGAAAATATATGTCCCATACAACATTGGGAGTGAAGATCTCAGCTCCCAAAGACTACCTCAAGTCAATCTTGGAAGGATTGGCTGCAATATACAAAATCTGAAAAATGCCAGAGTTGCTGGGTAGCAACAGCAACTCAAGAACTGGAAATGAGTGGAGAAGGCTAAAGATGCTACATCTGATGTAAATACCTCCTCCAATGGATCTCTCT
Source organism: Pinus albicaulis (assembly GCA_034641835.2). Lineage (NCBI taxonomy): Eukaryota > Viridiplantae > Streptophyta > Pinopsida > Pinales > Pinaceae > Pinus > Pinus albicaulis. Next base: position 349,161,442 of record CM076584.1, read on the forward strand.
AGTGACAGGTTGATCCTATCACTGAAGATCTCACCCTCCAAACATATCTGCAAAGCCCCACAACAAATAGTCACTGGAAATAACACAGTCACTGAAGAAAACTACGTTGTAGGGGCAAGGGAATGAGTTGGCCCAATGCCAAGATCTACAATAAGCTCTGAAACCTTCCTAACTAGCTTCCCAAAGGAATGGATACTCCCTCCTTTGAAAATCAGCTCCGGAAATGGTGTTGAGGTCCTCCACTGCAACACCCTACAACACAACGTTATAGTTGTGCAGAAATAACGCTGTAGCTGGAGGAGGTGGCTTGGCCTTGAGCCTGAATGTGGAGAATGAGTACAGGATCCTACAAGAGGGCTCTGTTAGAAGGAGAAGGATTCCTAAGTAGGATATCATTGTGCTAAGCAGCACTGCAACTCAGCTAAACAACCGGAGATTTCACAAAGTCTGAATAGACCATAAAATCAATAATACATGACATGAATCACAATGGCTGCCTTGCCCTCCTTTTAAACAAGTGAAAGAAATATCTCCATGGGTCTCACTCATTAGGGTTTCCTCCAAAAAATAACCCTCTTCCCATTCACACTGCGCTGACTATCATAGTGCTCTCCATCTCCTATCCCAGCGCTGTTGACTTGGTCAAACTTGATCTTGTCTCCATGCAAATATCCTCTTTCACACACAAGGGTGTGAAATCCAGCTCTTATGACTATCCCCTTTCACATTTGAGGGATTTTATTTATGTTTTTAATGTGCATGGGCTTCCTTACCCATTTATTTAGCTGCTAGGTGATAAAAACAAAATTTTAATATTCCATTTAGCTATGTTCTAAACTGGGAATATTACAGTCCTCCCCTCCCAAATGTTTCTTGTCCCCAAGCAACTGCAAGGATAGAACTGGAAAGCCTCATCCCAAGGCATAGAGTCTAAAATTTGTTGAGGAACGTCATCCTCGTGTGGATCCTCCATCCCCCAAGCAATCATCAATGCAAAATGAGTTACCTCCCAACATGGCAACTCCTGAAAATCCTCTTCCACCTCTGGCTCCGGCAATGTAGCTGGGCTAGAAATCTGATCTTGGTAGACAAAATAGCCTACCCCACTCTGTTCTCGTCTCCACTTAGGATAAGTGTAGAGTCTATAATGATCCTGGGCTGCAATGATATTGCCCTCAAGTGACAAGATGGAGATCAGACCTCTAAGGATCTCTCCTCCAACATTATGAAACATGTTGGCCCAAATCATCTCATATGGGATGAGTTGGAAGTCATCATCATATGGCATCATATTCATCATATGGCTCACCTCATAAGGAAAAAAATGTGCTACTGTAGTGGCCATACCATCTCCCATGCTCCCTTTAGAACATGTAGTGCAAAGAGTGTGGGAGTTTTCTCCCTCCAAGGACACATTCACCCAATGTGTCTCTCCCCCAATCATGCTCCCAAGAAAAGCATTAGAAATATCAACCAAGGGGACCATAAGGAGAATCATTATGGATGCCATGTGAATTAAGGGAGAAGGACAATGGTCCCTCAAATGTAGCTAACACAGTTTGACTCTCAACTGCCATAGAAAATGAAATGATGGGTAGCCTCCCCACCATTTTCTTGCTGCCCCAATCTCCTCACAAGTTTGGAGAAAGTGAATGATGCAATGTGCAATGTGAGTCTGTTCTTCATAAGAAATCTCCTCCCCATATCCTCTTAGGGAGTGATCATACATAATGGCCTTATGTAGACCACAAAATCTAGAAGGAAGAATATTCCTCCTTTGAGCAAATCCCTACACATATATGGTTAAGAGATGCATACATATAAACAAATTACTATGCAAATCAATAATACTCTTACCATATGTTTTTCTCATATAAATGGAGTGGCTCATAGATGAGTCTCCCCTCATCCTCAAAGGGAAAAGAGTTGGCTATGCTAACTCCTCCATCTTCATTTGATCCATGAAATACCTCCTCATGTTCTTCAAGTGGTTCCCCCCACAAAATTGTAATGTGGCAATCATGGTTTGCCCATGGTTCCTCCTGAAAAATAAAACATGTAAAGTGGGGAGGATCATGCTCCCAATGGGCATCCTCACTCTCAAGCTCACTCTCCAAACAAAGCTCCCCATGAACATAAGCATATCAACAATGTATGGAAGAAAAGTACAATGAAAAAAAGTTTCCAAATGACATCTGGAGAGTGAATCATAGTTCCTCTCATGGAACTAGTGCAATGCATCCTTTGCCTGCATCAAAATGAGAAACAACAAGTGCTTTACCAGCCACTTGTTTGCTGCCACAGTCATCTCATAAGATGGAAACATGAAGTTACAATATGGTGTCAATGGTGTACACCAAGAAACATGTGGCTTCCCCCACAAACCACCAAAAGGATAGCCAAAATCAATGCTACAAGTAGATACAAGTACATCTTCATACAATATGCAAGAAGGGATAATCCTGCTTGATATATCATGTTTCTAAAATAAGGAAAGGAAGTATAATAAAAAATATGAAACGATACCTCCTCCATCATGCACTTGAGATCTTGAGCTGAAATGGCTCAACTGGAAATTTCCCCTCACCTCTAAAGAGTGGGGAAGTGGCTGTGACCTCCACTCTGTCATCATCTGGGCTCTGCATCTCTCCATATGCTGAAATATGTCATGCTGGACGACCTCCCAAGTGAAATCCTTAGCCAAAAAAATGTATGCATCATAATGCATGGAAAAGAAGTCCTCATGTGCTGCAATTAGCAACTTCTCCTTGAGACTAGAATCTCTAGTCAAGAAGACTCTGCCATGTGAATATATGACCATATCATCCACCATACACTCATCATCTCTACCTGGGTCATCGAGAATCATGCATGCACCAAGATCCTTGGAGTACTCTACTAAGAGCTGAGATCTCTAGTAAGGATCAATCCTCCTAAGAGACAGCGCCAGTGATCTGTCATGTGAAGCTCTCCTCATGTTGTTGCCTGCTACTTTGACATCCCCCATGCAAAATTTCTCCTCCAAACTCTTCACCTCTCCAGAATCCAAGAGCGGTGAATCCAAAGACAAGATGTCTTTCATCAATGATAGATCTGGTGGCCTCCCAGGTGGAATGCCTCCATGTAGCGAGACATCAATGTCAAGAGTGGACTGTACATATGGTTGGGAAACCTTGCCCTTGCTTTCACAGTGCAATACAGTCTGCCTCCTCTTTTCACTGGCTCTCTAAAATAGTGAAGGGTGTGTGCCTCTCATCACATGATGCTGCTCTTCCTTCCTACCTCCTCCTTCCAGCTGCAATGGTGCACAATCATGCTGCTCACTTATTGTGCATGGACCTCCATGTATGAGATCCTGGGGAACTTCTTGTAAGGATACAAGAATCCCTCCTGTTGGAGCATGTGCTCCCCCTCCCTCTGCATGAGGTACTGGAAGAACTCTAGATTTGACAGCGCTGTTGCCCTCAACCTCCTCAACATGAATGGGAAACCCTCTAATGATTGGATCCTCTTTGGGAAAAGGGATCTCCTTGCCTTCTTGTGCCACCATACAAGATGAGGGTCTTGCTTCCAGCAAAGTAAAATGCAAGATATCAGCCTCCTCTATGTTTCTATGAAGAGGTCTTGAGTCTATGGTTCTCTCCATCACATACAAGGGTTCTGTTTGCTTAAGTTTGTTTGTCTCCTCCACATGTGTTTCAGAATCCTTCTTACCAAATATTTCCACCAAAGTTATAATGAACCTTACATAGGAAGAAGTATTTGCATTATTTAAAGTAAAGGACTCAAATAACCACCATGCATAGACCTTACCTACAAATTGCAGCACTGCTACTCTGATGGCTTCAACTTCAGAAATTTGGTGCTGCTGCAAAAAGGTGTCTAGCTCTTCCACCCAGGCCCTGGCTGAAAATGTCGGGGAACCATCAAAGGTAGATAGAAGAAATCTATCCACATTATGCTGCTTGATCCTTCTCACCTTGATCTTTAAAAACTCCGGAAACGTGATATGATCTCTAAAATTTTCATTTTGAGAGTCATATTCATGCAAGAAACCACTAAGAGTTCCTCTCTTAGGCATTCCTTCCTCAGCTCCTTCTCTTATTGAAAAACTGGCCATGTGATTGCACTGTGCATCATAGGGTGTGGCTGCATGCTAACACTCCCCATAAGAAAATCATAGTTTGACTCAGTTTCAAACCCTCTTGGATATTCTGTACATATCTCCCTCCTTATCTTCTTGAAATCTTCATGAATGCTCTGTACAGATCTTGGAAGAAGCCTGGTAAGCTTATCTTCCCCTTTCTCTCCACATAATGGAGTCTTCATCTTATATTTTCTTGATAGCATCCTGGCTTAGATCCACAAGATGAGCCAAGATTATGCTCTGATACCACTGTAATATCCCAAAATCGGGAAAATCTACAATGTTAGGAATATCTTATAATATTCCTAAATTGGAGACCCAGCAATATGCAAACACAACATTGGAGTAGTAGTGACACTCAACTCATAGAAATGTGAGAAATATCCATAGCCATATTATTAAGTAATATTAGCAACAAATGAATACAAGACCTTGAGGAAAATGTCACTCAAGATAGGCAATGCTTAGCCTCAAGATATAGGTACATGAATCACAGTAAAACACTGCTACACAAATGTGCCCAAGCTATGACTGCATAGTTTTATAAGAGCAACTGCATGCTAACATATGTCAAATACATAGGTATACAAATATATGGCCCATACAACATTGGGAGTGAATATCTCAGCCCCCAAAGACTACCTCAAGTCAATCCTAGAAGGATTGGCTGCAATATGCAAAATCTACAAAATGCCAAAGTTGTTGGGTAGCAACAACGACTCAAGAAATGGAAATGAGTGGAGAAAGCTGAAGATGTTGCATATGATGTAAAGACATCCTCAAATGGATCTCTCTAGTGAAAGACTGATCCTATCACTGAAGATCTCACCCTCCAAACATATCTGGAAAGCCCCACAACAAATAGTCACTGGAAATAACGCAGTCACTGAAGAAAACTGCACTGTAGGGGCAAGGGAATGAGTTGGCCCAATGCCAAGATATGAAATAAGATCTGAAACCTTCCTCACTAGCTTCCCAAAGGAATGGAGACTCCCTCCTCTGAAAATTAGCTTCGGAAATGGTGTTGAGGTCCTCCACTGCAACACCCTACAACACAATGTTATACTTGAGTAGAAATAACGCTGTAGCTGGAGGAGGTGGCTTGGCCTTGAGCCTGAATGTGGAGAATGAAGTACAGGATCCTCCAAGAGGCCTCTGTTGGAAGGAGAAGGATTCCTAAGTAGGAGATCCTTGTTCTAAGCAGCACTGCAACTCAGCTAAACATTTGGAGATTACACAAAGTATGAATAGAACATAAAATCAATAATACATGACATGAATCACAATGGCTACCTTGCCCTCCTTTTAAACAAGTGAAAGAACTCTCTCCATGGGTCCCACTCATTAGGGTTTCCTCCACCAAATAACCCTCTTCCCATTCACACTGTGTTGTCTATCATAGTGCTCTCCATCTCCTATCCCAACGTTGTTGACTTGGTCAAACTTGACCTTGTCTCCATGCAAATATCCTCTTTCACACACAAGGGTGTGAAATCTAGCTCTTATGACTATCCCCCTTCACATTTGAGGGATTTTATTTATGTTTTTAATGTGCATGGGCTTCCTTACCCATTTATTCAGTGGCTAGGTGATAAAAACAAAATTTTAATATTCCATTTAGCTATGTGCTAAAATGGGAATATTACAGGCTCCGCTTGGGGAGGGAAACTCCCTTGGGAGGTGTAAAGAACCTCAAAGTTCAAATCTCTGGAAATTGTAGACTAGTGCCTTGATTGTACTTGGAAGATTCCTCATTCTTCAATTGCTGATCTGTTGCTGTTCTTTGAAGTTGTGTCCTTTAAATCTGAAAAGCATGCTTGCTTCATCTCAATTCTACCTACCCATCATACTTTTCCTAGCATTTTTTCTTCATTTGGGTGCATTTAGACTGGCAAACCCTGGACATCATTTTTTCTTTTGAAAGCACAAACTATCTACTTCTACCCTTATATCATCCAAAGGCTCAGATTATACTGATGAGCTCTTTTAATCTCTACCTAAGCTACTTATATTTCAACATTGAACAGTTTGACAGATTTTCATTCCCTAATATATCAACACGAAATTTAAAACATGACCAAATCAAGGTTAAGAAGTTTGATTTGTCATGAGGTGTGGAAATTTGGAAAAGATGCACACAGATTTTATTTTTGCACAAAGTAAAACTATAAATTGAGGGCTTTGATTTGGAATTTGTCATTCATCCCTCTCTTTTCTCTTTTGGTTCAGATTTTAACTTTGGGAAAATATACCTTTTCCTAGCATAATCTACTGATAAGCCAAGTTTAAATAGTTTGAAAAATTCTCATTTTCTAACTTATCAACAGAAATTTAAAACTTATTCAATCATGATTAGGCTATATGACTGAACAAGACTTCCTTTTTCAAGGTAGTGGCACTTGTACTTGCACACTTTCAGAAACATTATTTTTTTTGGTATGGAGATTTACCTTTTCTTTTCTATCTACCCTCTTTTCTTATTTTCTTTCTTTTGTCAAAACAGTCTGAAACTACAACTAGAAAGATGCTCATAGTACTGAGCTTATTTTCACCTATCTATCTTAATCTAACTTATATATGATATCTACATTAGGTGAACTCTCTTTTCCAATACAGCCAATCAAGTAAGTGATCACATGATTGATTTCTGTTCAGCTCTTTGAGTGTGCTGAAAAGATGAAAAGGCCACTCCCATATCATCTGCTTTATAATAGTAGTGCTCAAAATCTTCTTTATAGTCTGCAAAAAACTGTTCTCGGCATATTTTACTCCATTTTCAAAAATTTCTAAGAAAACAACAAAGGGATATTTGAATAATATCTAGCCTAGAGGATTTGAGAAATAAATTTCATCCAAGATTACTCCTTCCTCCACTTGGCTAAGCTTAGGATACTTTTAAGAAAGTACCTTTACCCCTTCTTCCTGATCATCTGACTTGATAGCCTTACAGTGTACTGCTGTGTGGTCTTTAAGAAAACCTGATATGCTATGTGTTATCACTATAATTTTTTTTTTCCAAGCTTGGACAATTTGCTTTGTTCCTAGTCATGGTTTTTAGATAGGTGTTAAGTAATTTTAAGTTTTTAGGGGTCAAGTGATAGGGTTAGAGTCTCATTTTCATTCACATAATAAAGTGCAACAACCTTATTTCATACCTTGAGAGTCTCATACAATGTTTAGAGAGTCAATTTTTTAATCAAATTTTTTTTTTTTTATTAAGCCATGAAACCACGTTTTCGTAGCGCAGACAGTATTAAAAACTGCTTTTGCGTTATGAAAACGCTGCTCTTTTTGTAGCACAAAACCGTGAAATTACATTAGGCGTGCTACGAAATCGGGTATTTGTAGCAAGTCTTGTCAAAGTATCAAATCCATCAAATTCCGTTAATCCTTCATGATTAGGTGTCAGCCACAGGTCTTTTCTCACACATGCAACCATTCATAGCCGTCATGAAATTTGTTAGAGGTTATTTATCTTAGTCATTTTCAAATTTGAAAAGGGTTGGTTTTTGGTTTTATTGTCTCATGCAAGAAACACATGATGCATACCCTTTTCCGAATGGTAAGCTCATGGTAAGCAGAAACCAAAGCTTCTCTCATTCATCAAGCGAGGCTGATTATTACTTTCAAGCGAGGCAATGTCCCTAATCAAGCGAAGCAGTTTACTCTGAAATCAAGCGAGGCTGTTGGTTACAGGTTTTCAAGAAGCACACAGGAATTTCAAGGAAAGGATGACAGAGGAAAGAAAGAACCACAGGTCAGGCCACTGTTTAAGGACGAAGCCTGAAAGTATAGAGGCTCTAACCAAGGACAAATCAGTTGAGGAAGCCTTAAAAAATACAAGATGTTGGAAATTCTGTGAAAAATTGCAGGGAGGTCATAACCAAGTGACAAAAGAGTTTTCTCTTAATTTCACTAGTTCGAATACTAAAGTTGGAGCCTTAAATTTGACAATTTCCCCTCAGATCATATCTTTAGTGACAAATATTCCAAGGGGAGAAGAAAGATGGTTCAAAAACTTCAGGTTTGAGATGGAACCTTGTAAAATATTTCTGAAGCCAGAGTTTGTAGAGACATACTTAACTAAAGCAGTTCCAAGAAGTTACATCAAGAACAGATATGCCAACCTGCTCTTCAACATTCAAAGGTATTTCACCTATGAGGGAAGATACCATAAGGTGTATTCTTATCATTTCAAAATCTTGTTGTATTTTGCTGGAATAATTTCTTTGGATTTGCCTTTCTTCCTGTTTCGAAGTTTAGCTAAGATGGCAGATAAAGTGCAAATGAAAACTCAAGGATGTGAAACTTCACTTTTCCATCATGGTCTAGTTAAATTGATAGTTTTACATGAACTTCAGAGGATAACCAGAGAATGGTATACATTTTTGTTTTTGTGTGGATTTGGGGTGGAGACACAAGAAACAGGTGTTAGCCCTAAGACTAAAGAAAAATCACCATTAGAAACCAGTGACCCTGTAGAGACAAGATAATTTTTTTTTGTCAAGTTGAAACCCAGAAAGCAAGTGAAAGAGCCTGAGATTAAAACATTAGATATTGTTCAATAGACCCCTCAACTTGCACAAAAGAGGACAACTAAAGTTAAGGAAACAGTACAGGAACAATCAACCAGCAAATCAGCCGATAAAAGATTGACTAGAAGTCAAATAGCAAAGGAAAGGGGAAAAACAGTGGTTTCAGAAGAAATTCAAGGTTTAAAGGGTAATTTGAATGATATTTTACAGGTTATTGATATTGAAGAATCTCCTTTAGTTCAAGCAGACTTTATAAAATTGGATGAAGGGAAATATAAGAAGATGAAATCTTCCAAAAAGCTGGATTTTGATGATGAAATTTCATAGTTTGTGTTCAAGCCTAGAAGGCCTTTAACTATGCAATCAAAAAAGTTGCAAGAGCTGAATATGGAGTTAGATAAAGCAGGGAAAGTTTCCAATGTTTATGAAGAGCCCATAGACCTATCATCACCAATGCCTGAAGGTGACAAAAACATAGTTTTCAACACTCAAAGAGAAAAGAGCAGTTGTGAAGAAATTAAAGAAAAGTTGAGGCTAGATAACTTTAAATTGCTAAGCTTAAGAAGAAAGCAAGAAGACATGATGTTGAGAAGATAACCTTCAACAGAATAAGGGCTCTATGGGAGGTTGAAAGATTTTCAAAACCTGAAACAGTCTGCAATGAAGCTCAGTACTTTACCTGGACTATCCCTACAATCAAAGAGGAAAGATTTATGAGAATGATAAATGTTAAATTGAGGGCTACTAACAGGATATTGAAGAGGTAGATTGAAAATCTTGAAATTCAATTGACAAAGTCTGAAGGTCAGCTACAACAAAGATAGAACAAGAGCAGTAAGTGACAAATCCTTAATACAGTCTTGTTTCTGGGAAGGACATCAATTTTTGAGGACATTTAAAAGTTGACTTATTTTGATTGTTAAGGTCTATAGACATCATGGAAATCATTAAAAGGTGAAAATATTCTTAAAATCTTATAATTGTGAAAAAACTGTGTAAAAAAGACATACATAGTAGTTTCGTAGCGCGCTACGAAATTGCTGTAGGTGCATTTTTGAAAATTTTTATAAGGGTTTTGAGAGGTAAAAACACTTGGTTTCCAAATTTGGTTGTTTTTGGTGGATGGAAAGGGATCACAGATGAAATTTCAGGTGTTAAAGCAAAATAAATTGGATGGTTAAGAGATTTTTACAAAGATACAGATTCTGCGCTACGAAAACAACTGTTATTTTCGTAGCGCAACCATATCATCTCTCTTTATACTTTTTCAAAGGATTAATTTTTGTACAAGTGGAAAGGCATGGTTCCATGGAAATGATAACACATGTCACTTATCTCAAAAAGTCAATATTTCCAGCAAAAGGGTTCGAAGATCATCAATGAAAGTAAAAGCTAAATTACAGGAATCATGTTCCCTGTTTTGTAGGGCAGATAAGACATGAATCAACATGATTGCATAACAAGATTAGAGGCATCATCAAGGTTGAAGATATGGAGAAACAACTGTCAGAGATATTATTTAAGTCTTAGATAAGGTTGTTTTAGACATAATAAGGAGTTTTACTCCTATTTGTATTAGGACTTCTAGAAGAGACAATTAACTGTCAGATGTAATTAAGAGTCTGTTTTAGGAGTAGATAGGTGTCAAACTTAGAAATTCGAATTCTCTTCAAGATGCATAAGGGAATCCAAGACTGTAATGATGAATCTATAAGAGACATGAATTTGAATTGTTAAAGGTTGGAAATTTTCATTAACAAGCAAACTATGTTATTATAGCAGACTGTGTGTTTTCATCTTAATACAGATATTGGCTTTACTACTTAGGATTCAGAAAGAGTTTTTGGTGTTTGATCTTCCTATGGATTTCCTCATCTACCTATTTGCAGTGGTATGAACATGTGTTACATAGAATTCATTGGAAAATGTTGTAACTTCCTTCATATGTTTGTAAACTGTGTTTTATTCACTGTGTTATTGTTTTGTTGATACATCTAAAACTCTGAAATGCCCTGACTTCCATGTTAAGCTAATTTTGATGTTTTTTTGAAACATACCTTGACTCCATAGCCCAATATATGTTTGTTGATCAGTAATTCAACCAGTTATACACTTTATATCCAATTTATTCCTAGAGTTAGCCATCTAATCCTTAATTCAAAATCTTAAACCTATTGAGAGAGCCCTCTCAGGTTGAGGAGGCTAAGCCTTAACTAAAAGTTTGGTTTGAAATAGTTACTTAGAGTCTACTTGATTAGCAGCCTATCAGGGTCATATTTTGTGATAACACTATGATTGACAAGACAAAATTCTATCTGAAAGCCATCATTCTAATGAGTAGGAGCATTCTCTGGTAATAGGTCTTCTTGAGAGGGTAGCACAACATCAGTATCAATCTGTTCTTTTGTTTCTTCATAAGGCAAGGCTGCAATACACAAATCGACAGTAGAACAGATAGAAGCATTTTTAGAGGCTGGCTGTATGCTCAGATCCTGATTGATTTCATCTTCAGTTAAAGGAGGGGGCATTCTCTATTTTCTTTGGATAGAACCACAACTGTTTTCTTCCTCTTATGAATGATCATGACACTGAATGTCTTCTTGAGCATCACATAGAAGAGATGGTGAATCATCACTTGTCCCTTCAGAGAGATCCTATGGATTTTCTTCCATTCCCTGATAGATTTCATCCTCAACCAAATCCTCTTGTTTGTTATGACAGTTAAATTGAGTATGAAATTCATGAATTTCCTCTAATAGATCTTCAGGATGCTGATTTCCCAAATATTCATCAATGTTTACAAGGTATTGTATGAGATCTTCAAATTGATCAAAAATAATTTCAGCTAATGATAAATATGAACAATTTTCTTTATAATGCTCATAAAATACCTTGTGGAAATCCTTTAAAGAAAACAAACTACCAGGGTCCAGGCCTTCATAGCATTCCCTTGTTGTACCTTCTAATTTCACCATGAACATTTTCATGAGGCAGTCCTCATGCCATTCAAACTTTAACCTCCATGTATGCATATGAAATTTGATGAGATGTAACAAGGGGTCATCAAAATTTTCATCTTGAAACACAAGCAGGTTTGTGTCCCAATTTATTTGAGGCATTTTGTGGGGGAATCCAGGAATGTGATCTCTGTTCATTGGAGCATACCTGCGTTGTATCCTTGGATTCATCTTTTTCAACCAGGCAGAGGAAAGGGTTACTACATCTTTATATCCAATCTAGATTCTTCTACCAGTGGAGTCATTAGGTTTACTGAGTGTTGTGGAGTCGCCAGGTGGATGATTCTAATTGTTTTGAGGATTTATTTGTTTTCCACTATCAAAAATTGGATACCATTATTGAGATATTTTTTGGGTTTTCTGAGTTCTTTATATAACACTAAGATTTTCAATAAGTGTTCCCCAGCGGAGTCGCCATTATGTTAGGTCTCTATAATTTTTCAGATTGGTAAGACCAAATAAATAAGGGTAACATCAAAACAACTTTGGAGTCCTATGACCTAGCCTTCCTAGACTTAGAGACGACTCTCTCTATATTTGTATAAAAGATGTAACTTGATTGATTTAGGATGCTAATTTTAGGCTAGTTAAAATAATAGGGTTATTTTTTTTGTTTTGTTTGGTTGGGTTGCTTGTTAAGAAGAAAAAATAGAGTAAGAGAAATTCAAACCATTGGGCTATGGGATCTGTGAAAGGTTTGAAGAGTACAACAAAAAATCAAGGGTGTTTCATAGGGAAAGTTAAAAAATCCAAATGGATCTTAATAGCTTATATGGGTGTGAAATGAACATTAAGTTGTGAGTTTAGTTGGTTTAAAGGGAAATTAAAAATCCTTTAACATATACTAGAATAAGAAGAGTCTTTAAGATCACTATGCTTAAGAAAGAACCAAAGGACAGGGCACAACATAAAATTCTTTGGCCTAGATTTTTCAACTAAACTTTGAGACAACAATCCAGCAAACCCTAGAGAGCAGGGAACTCCTAAATTCTCTAGCTATTCACTTTCAGACAAAGAAAACATTTAAGATAAAAAATAAGTGATGATTAAAGAGCGGGGAACTCCTAAATTCTTCAATATGACTTTAAAAGACCTTCAAAGTGACTATTCAAGATGGACCAAAGGACAAGGCAAACCATAAACTTCTTTAGCCAAACCCTAATAAGTAAACTTCAAAGAAAGGCCTTAAAAAAAATGTTACAAGCTACACCAAAGGACAGGGCATACCATAAACTTCTTTGGTTTGACTCTTATTAAATAATTTTCAAGACAACAAGCTAGGTGGAACCAGAAAATAATTAAGAACTCTCCAATCAGACCCATCAGAGGAAAAAATTTAAACAACATAGAACAGATAGACTTAAGGTGCCTCTAACAACATATCTTAACCTAAATTTTCTTCTCTTTTATAAGAGAAAGGATGAACAATATGAAAATAGAAGGAAACAAGTATAATATAAGAAAAAAATAACCATTTAACAAATTTCATGAATCCCATGAATGTGCTTGCTCTATTAACATTCAGTCCAAAACAGTTACAAAGCTCCAAAGCCAACTTCTTTACAACTCAAAGTCTATGTAATATTCACCTCAATAATCAACCAACAAACAATATGAAGCATACATGCAATATTTATATGAAAAATGAGGAGGTGAACCCTAGCTAGGGTTTCAAATGTCATTTATTACACTATTTAATGCATTTTGACCTTTGAGACCATGCAAGGCCCAAGGCAAAATATCTAAAACTCATTCATTGCAATAATAACTTCTAACCTAACTACTGAGCTAATTTTGGAATAAGTTTGACTTTAAGGCTTCATAATAAATTTTTCAATAACTCTTGGTAAGGGCACAACTCGAAGGTACAGGGGCGCAATGCTAGTGAAACGCGCATCGCCAAGACTGAGAAGATGGTATGTTTTGCAGCTAACTTTTGGAGGCCTTCCGGTGTCCCAATGATCTCCATGATGCCTCATTGGAAAAGTATCTGAGTCTATTTTCCAAATATACTTTTACTTTCCATATTTTTTCCCATTTTCCTTTTCAAAAGTCACTTATCCCAAGACTGCTAAACATGTAGCGCCAGTGCCAAAAAGAGGGCATAAAGTTGATTTTTCAATGGTTTCTGGCCTTTTTGAGGGACCATTTTTGCTCCAAATATTCTGAAACATTTTGAGGTTGATTTAGTTTCCATTAGGAACATGAGGATGATGAAATTTTTCCATTTGGATTGCCCAAAAAGGAGCACAGTGGCAGTGGCGCTGCGCGTTTGGCCAATTTTCTGCAAGTCAAACTGTCAAAAATTCAAAATGTGCACAAAAGTGCCAAAATTAGAATTTAGCTTGCTGATCAAGGCTTGGAAGCTTGGAGGGACACCTTAGCAAGGATATTGAGCTTATATTTCTCTTTTTCCTCAATCAAAGCTCAAATCTTTTCATGGGCTCATTTGAGCTTGGCCCTTGCAATCCTGATTCTCATGGCATAATGTCTTGCCATCTTCCTCTGAAGGTTAGTGTCTCTCTTTGCCTTATCTAGTTGATCCTCCAGATGAAAATTTTCCCTCCCAAGCCAAGACTCTCTATCCTTGCTAATTTCTATGTCAAGTAGCTCACTTGGAGTGAGCCGCTTTGCCAATTTTGCCTCTTTCTTCCTTTCCCGAGCTAAAGCCCTCTTCAATCCAATGGTCCTTGGTCTCTGCCTAGGAAGATGATCTTCCTCATCGTCACTGTCATCAAAACTACCCAAGGCCTCATCTAGCAAATCCTTTGCCTTTCCGGCCTCTTTTTGAGCTCTGATTGCCCTGACCTCACTGATGGCTTTCTTTGTCTTCAAGTGTTGATTCTCTAGCTCAAAAAAGTTAATCAAATTCTTTTCCCTTCCAAGATTAGCTTGGAGCTTACTAATATTGGCATCCTTGATTTTTATCAACATATTGGTAATTCTCTCCTCATCCTCATCTTCAAGGTCAATCAACTGAAACTCCTGATCAGTTTCATGTTTGTCATCCTTCTTAACAAGGATATGCTCTGTAACCTTTTCCTTGCCCTTATAAACATGTTTTGCTGATGAAGAAGGCATGGCCCCTTTCACATCAAGTGAAGTAAACACATGCCTCTGGCCTCTCTGATTGGTCAAAGGAAATGGCTCAATGTTAATCAGTTTAGTGCCAGCTATTTCAATGTTCCTTTCCTTGCTTGATGCTCCGGTATCATGAAATGAGGGTGACGGATTGTGGAAAGGTGATGAGGAAGGATCAACTTGAGGTGAATGGATGTGAGTGGATGGTGATGTTTGAAAAATAGGGTGTGATGGAGAAGTGTATATGGGAGGATGAGAAGATGAAGGAATATCCTGCTGATGATGGCCAGGTGGAGTAGTGAAGACCTCTTTGGCAATGAATGCATCCCATGAAATTTTTTTCTGCTGAAGTTGATGCATGACCACCATCTTAATGAGTGAATGATGAAATAGGCTCTGCATTTGCTGATTATAATCTCTCTTTTGCACAATGTAGGCCATTTTGTCAATTCTACGGAAAAGATAATATGGTACATGCATCATCCTAACTCTAGTGAAATGCATAAGAAGACGGATATGGTATGAGTAGAGGCGGGAAAACATTCCCTCACAAGTGAAATACTTCATTATTATCCTCATCATGGGTGCATATATATCAAGAAGATGAGAGAAAGGGAAGATGGAATTGTGGTGATATTTATACCTAGGTTTGAGGTATGGTTCAAAATAACTCATAACCAGGTTTGCTTGTTTGAACCACTTCTCTCCCATACTAGTTATCCCTGTAGCATCTACAATGGAATTAGTGGACATATCAAATGTAACCCCGACAAAATTTACCCGCTTGTCATGTAGGTTGATGATGAAAAATATTGTTAGCTCCGGGTGATTTTGGACTTGCTGCACTCTCTCACAAAACTCAAAGCAACCCACATGTTTGAAGCAATAAATAGTGAGAGGGGAGGCCATGAGTTCTCTTGTAGTGATGGGTTCAAATATATTTATTTTACCTCCCTTATGATTATGTCTTCTTGGCATTTGTGCCTCACCACCACTGTCTTCACCCTCAGACATTTAGAATCTGTTTTATAAAACCCTAGGGTGCAAGTGAAATGAGATGAGGGGAAGGGAATGAAATGGTAGCTTGAACAGATGAAGGGAATGAGTGAAGGGGTATAGGTGTAGGAAATGAGTGAGGGGAAAACTAACTCAATGAAAACCATAAATCAATGAAAATACCCTATATATAACTAATACTCTGTTTAGGAGGATGAAATAAGTATATAGACAATGATCTCAGATTTATAGCTAGGGTTTGATTAGGGTTTTAATTTAATGCATTCAAGAATCACCAAATAGCTTAGAAATGAGGTGATGATATGTATTTATTGCTTAGGAATGTTGTGGAGGATGATAGGAGAAATTTGAAGAAGGTTTGAACTTGTTTGGATGGCTTGAACCTTTGGCAATATCCTCTGCCTAGGCGCGCAACACCACTGGCTAAGGGTGCAATGCCTCTCCAAAAGTGCAGCACCTCTTGGCAGGCGCGCAACGCCTTCAAAAGATACATGGGAGTCCTCTAAGGTAAGGGCACAATGCCATTCCAAGCATGCAGTGCCAATGAAAATTACACGAGAGTCCTCTAGCAAGGGTGCAGTGCCACTGGGCAGGAGTGCAATGTCGGTGCAAAAGTGTAGCGCCAAGGAACTTAGCCCGATTTTGCTCAGAAAACTCACAAATTATTCTCTTCTTGAAACTTCTGATGCTTTGCAAGGCAACAATGGCTGTTTTGAAATGTTTAATGGGATTTATAGGAAAACGAAATTTTGATTTAACTTTGAATACCCACTTTCTAATGTTTTGAAGTCTTTTTCCTTTTCTCACTGATACTCTTTTACACTTTTTTCTTCTAGGTTGTTGAAGTCATGAAGTTGGCTTTTCTTTTTCCCATTGAGGCTTGACATGTTCACTTTGACAACTTTGGGATTTAATCACATATTAGCATCTTCAAAATCTTTAGTAGTTTCCACCATAAATTTCAACTCATCTTTTCCACCTTCTCTGGCAACCTTTTCAAAACCCTAAGTGTCTATAGTTATTTACAACAATCATCATTGTTTTCTTCTAAGCTATCTAAAGCCCTTTCAAGTTCATTCATTTCTATCCAATTCACCTCATCATTTTTTCCATATTCAATCAATATTTTATGATAGAATTTCTTCATTTTTAGCCTTGTGTGTTTCCTCCATGTCATTTTCCTGCAAGTAATCCCTACTTTGGCACTCAAATGGACTAACAATTTTATAACCCTTTTCATATACAAGACCAAGTTTTTCCTCTTTCCCTTGTTGTAAATTGTTTTTATTTAGGAGTAGACAGTCTACATCATTAGTAATTTCTGCTGATAAATCTTCAAACACCTCCACAGAAGTGCCAAACTTTGTCCATTTTTCTTACTTGCAGGTTCTAAATTGAGAAGATAATCCTCTTTGGAAATTTTAGGTCTTTCTTGAATAACCATGTCTTGACATTCTATTATACCTGAGCTAAATTCTAGCAAAGGAAAATAAGTGTCTGAAACACCCAAGGATGACCTTGAAAAATGTAAAACCCTAATGACCTAATGGGTGTGCTTTTTGACCTGATTTTGAATGAAATTTTATTTAAAAACTTTCAAGTGAAAAGAGCATTTACAGAAGTGCTATTGTGCTCAAGGGGACATGAGAATGTGTTAGCAAAAATAATCTTAGATGGAGGATGGAGTTTATTGACAGGGGAAAAGGGGGAATGAGGTTTTAGGTAGGAAAGAAGGATGAAAATGAGAGGTATAAGCCGATAATGAGTCTTTTAAGAGCAACAAGCACTAGTAGAAAATGATGAAATTAGTGACTAGGTGACTAAAAAAGTTAGTCACCACAACTATTTTAAGTGAATTACTACTAAATTTGAACAATTTTAAGTGACCCAACTGAGAACGACTAACTTAAATGACTAATTTAGTCTAGGGATAAAATAAACGACTAGATAATAAGTGACCCAACTAAAAACAACCAACTTAAATGACTAATTTAGTCTAGGGATAAAATAAACGACTAGATAATAAGTGACCCAACTAAAAATGACTAACTTAAATGACTAATTTTGTCCATGACTAAAATATATGACTAGATAATAAGTGACAAAATTAGAAATAATTAATGTAAATGAATATTGTAGTCCAAGAATAAAAATATGACCAACTAGCAAGTACAAGAAGTATATGATTTAGTCATTTATGTTAGTCATTTTTAATTGTGTCACTATAGAAATGGAACATTGCAATTTTGATATTAAAATGTTACATTTCACTAAATTTTGACGTTGCAGATGGATTCAGAGATAAAGGGGGTCTCTGAATCCATCTGCAGCATTAAAATTTAGAGACAAAGGGGTTGCTTCCCCACATTCATGGATGACATCCAAAATAAATTTGTTAGTGTGGATTGGCGCACCTTACTCAAGAGATTTGTCGATCTAGGCATTTGATAGTGTAAAACTAGCCAAATACCCATCAACACTAATAACAAATTGTTTAGCTAACCCTTATTTTCTATGCAAAAGTACTCAAGAGATATTTTTCCACATTCGTGAATACATGTTAAAAAGAATTATAACCGACTTAATTACATATTAATTATAAATATATTTCTATATTTTCTTATTGTTTGATATAAAAGTGCATGTTTAAAAATCTTTTCAATGAAACTAATGTTTAAAAATTTAATCATAATATTATTCATTTAAAAGAAAGGTGAAAAGCTTCTATAAAATTTATACAAACATTATATATCTTAAAAATAGCTTAAAAGATGAATTAATATAATTTTTTCATTTTCTTATTTTAAAAAACATATTTTTTTTTCTTATTTTGCAAGAAAAATAAGAAATTCTCTTCAACTGACAAATTCATAAATATTTAAAAAATTAAATACTATTCAATAATCTAAAACCAAATCAAAGTAAAGTGGTGGAGGGAAAAATTCAATATGATAGTGGGAAAAATAAAAAAAATTTAAAAAATGAAAAATAATTGGTATATTGCCATGCAACATTTCCAAGTGCCTTTTCCTCTGACCGCGACACAATTCGATTATTGGAAACCAAGAAGAAGCGGGAAAGAAACCAAACAGAGAGTGGAGCACATTTTATATGTCAATGTAAATATACAGCATAAAAAATCCACGCGTTCCCTGGGATTTGGAGCCATTTTATCTTTGTCTTTGGTTTTTGAACTAAAATGAAATCGAATTTGCTGAGGTTTTGAGGGTGCTTGTCCAGAGTTCTGTAGTAGAACTATGGATTTGCAGATCTATCCCTATGGCTTCCCGAAGCTCTGGTGCAGCAGGGTTTGAAGGGTTTGGCCTGGCTTCTGGCAGAGGGTTTGAATAAAATCAGTGAATGAACATCCACCTACATCATTCATTTCTGCAATGGAAGAGTATTCACGACGCTCTGGTGAAGCAAGGTTTGAATGGTTTGGCCCGGATTCTGGCAGAGGGTTGGAATCAAATTACTAAATTAACATCCACAAGCATCATTCATTTCTGCAATGGAAGAGTATGTTAGATATGCCCTAAGAACATCATATTTCATTAGTCCGGAGGGAGTTGGTATGAACATCTATCTCAGGAGATTATACAGTTTATTTAAGACATCGAAATTGAATTTTGTTTGTTATTTCCAAAGCTCTTGTGAAATTTTCTAATAATTGTTCCTTTTTAAAGAAACATTCATTAATATGATAGTGTTTCTCGAATAGAAGACTGAGTCTGCTCCAAAGGTTTTATCTCTAGAGTACAAGAAAAAATAAAAACCCCAGGATGATGCACCACTGGTTTCTTCCTTAGTTCCATTCAAATAGAAAACAGAGTCTGCTCCAAAGGTTTTATCTCTGGAGTTCAAGAAAAAATCAAAACACCAGGATGATGCACCACTAGTTTCTTCCTTAGTCCCATTCAACCTCTAGTTTTCTTCTTGACAACTACTATCAAGGATACTGCTACACATATTAATTTCGTAGCAGACTTGAGACCTGCAACAATAGAATGAATATTATTTTTATATAAACCCCTAGTACATAGAAAACACAGTTGCAATGAAGCCAACATCTTTTGTGTATGCTACCCAAAAGAGATAATGGTAAGAAAAATCGTCTTAAAATTTACACTTCCTTCAGAGAGTATAAAAACAAGTATACATACATTAAAAATATAAACCAATAAATCTAATACAATGATTGTGCTTTGTAAAAACAAAGGTACAAACCTAGATTAACAATCACAGTATCCTTGTGGCTTTCCTCATGGCCAAGTGGTGTCAAAGCTTCCTTCTCTGGAACTACCATGCCTATAAGACCACCTTTCATCGCAGTCTTCCAAGTATTCACTCGACCACCATTTGTAATTCTAGCACACATACCAGCCCCAATATATACCTGCCTCAACTTATCACCATGTGGAATGCAAGGACCATGTCCATATAATGGGGTAGCTGGCACATTATATACTCCAACTGCAGGATTTGGTACAGCATGATTCCACTGATGAACATCTCCATCACTAGTTAAAGCAATGAAGTCTTCTTGTGGGAGTGAAAATATTAAAATAGTATAAAAATCACTGCACTCAACATAAATGAGTATCCATCCTTTCCCTAGAAATAGTCTACATAAATCCACACTTGCATTTCTAAAATGTATTTTTTTGCACACATGTACGTGGGCATGAATACACAGTAGAATGAGAAAGAGTGGATTCATTAATTCATTATATGATGCGATGTCTCATTGAGTCATTACATAGTAGGATAAGAGGAGCACACTGCATATCTCCCAAATACCTAACTAATAGCAACCACATTTAATAATATATTAAATGCCTAATAAGCGAATCTTCTATTTGGCAGCTTTGGCAGCTCAATTTCACAAATTTTCTAGGTGGTTACTAGTTAAAATTTTTATGGCAGCTATCAATTCTCTTTGTTATCCTCTACTACAGGTTGGCTTCTCTTTTGGTGGATTAATCACTTTGATTTAGAGGCTCTACCAAGAACATAAGCTATACCTTTTGACATTTATGTTGGTAGCTACCCACTCATTCACGACATCTCTGACTTGATTCTTTGGTTATTCAGTAGATAATATCTACCCATGTGATTCTTTGGTGATCCATCATTACTTTTTTCCAAAAACAAATGCTTCAGACCCTGACAGCTGAGGCTATGGTTCATGACCTAGATTTTCTTATGTTCCTTTGGGTACAGGCATGTGGTACAATTGTCTACATCCTAAACAGGTTTTCTCTCTATATATTGAAGGAAAAAACACCGAAGGAAGCTTTCATCGGTGAGAAATCCTAGGTATCACACTTTTTGTGTTGCTGTCCTGTATATATTCATATTTTTGAGGAGAAATAAACTAAATTGAAACACTTCAATTTGAAGGGTGTTTTTGTTGAATATAATGAGTCCTGCAAGGCCTATGGAGTCTACATTATGTCACAATGGAAAATAATAGTGGATTGAGATGTGAACCTTGTGATGATGCATGGTCCCTCGAGGTCTTAGGAGCCTTTTAGTAGAGGTTTAGGAGGGAGAAAAATTTTCTGTCGTAATTATGATTAGCAAGGTTTTGGAGGTGGAAGTGATGATTTAGTATTTTTCGGTTCAATAAGGAAGCCTAGGTGGTACTAAACATAGTAGGATGCATAGGAGCATGTTGGATCTCCAAAGCCATCCTTTGTAGCAGTTATCTTTCTAAAAAGTTTCTGAATTATGTTGCACCAATGTCTTCCATCATTTTTGTAGAGCCTTTTAGTTATGGGGAGGTAGTTGGTTAGCAGGGATGACAGAATGTTGTGGTGGACGTGGAAAACTCTATATTAAAGAATGATGTTTGGGAGATTGTGCCAACACAAATGGGGCAGTTTGTGATTTATTCTAGGTGGATGTTTCAGGTGAAGCTTGGAGAAGATAAAAAAGTACAAAGGTTCAGTTCATAGTGAGAGTATTCTTTAGAGAGGAGTTGATTGTAAGGAAACATTTACTCTAGTTGCTAGTGCACTTGCATCAGATTCGTTAATGTCTTTAGCGTCAATTCTTGGTTGGCATTGATATCAAATGGATGTAAGAAAATTGTTTCTTATTGGTCTAATCAAGGAGAAAATATAGATCAATCTCAACTCTATAATGAAGAATTTTTTTTGGGAGATTGTGCCAACACAAGTGGGGAAGTTTGTGATTTATTCTAGGGGGTTTTTGAGGTGAAGCTTGCAGTAGATACCATAAAAATGTACTAAGGTTCAGTTCACAGTGAGACTATTCTCTAGAGAGGAGTTGACAATGAGGATACCTTTAGGATTTACTCTAGTTGCTAGGGTAATTACATCAAGTTCGTCATATCTTTAGCATCAATTTTTGGTTGGCATTTATATCAAATGGATGTAAAAACATTGTTTCTTAATGGTCTAATCGAGGAGGCAATATACATTAATCAGTTGAGAGGATTTCAGGTGCGTGGGTGAGAGATCCATGTATGCAAATTGAAGGAGGACTTTTATGGGATGAAGTTGGCATCACATGCTCAGTACTATAGGATTGAAGAATAATTGGTAGGTTCAAGCTTTACTATAGCTATTGCAGATCCTGATCTTGATTATTTATTTGGTAAATTTGATTTTCTTGTTTTTGTGAGATCCTAGGGAAAATTTCACCCTAGGATTTCAACAAATTATTTTTCGGGCAATGACACCAAGACTCATCCAATACAAATGAAGTATTCAGTAAATAAAATTTCTTTCTCAACATTACAGTAAACAATACGATAGTTCAACCATGCAATAGAATTTCATAGTACCACTATATTCTCCAGATTTAATAGTTTAATATAGTTTCAAATAGTTGCAGTATAATTTCGTATTGGACAAAGTTGTATTCTAACCAGAAATCCATAGACCTGAATAAACCTTTGCGAATTCTAATTAGGGCTAATATCCGAATGGTTTCAAGGGTTAAGACGGAGGATAAAAATCTTATTCTTCCTTGGAATTCCTTCAGAAAATTCTTCGAGAATCTATCCAATACCACTACATCGTATTAGAGGGTGTTGGATCTGCTTTGGTCCTAAATAAATTCCTCTATACTTGCCTCAGATAGCCACTCCGAGCTCTATATAGGAGTAGGAAATTTCTTCAGAAGTTAAGACCTATTGCAGAGCACAAATAATCGCCGAGTGGCCTGAGGAAGGGGGTTGGCTGGGATTAGCCTCCTTTGATGCTAAAAAAAATCATATTAATTTGCCTCAGAATAATTATGTAACTAACTAGACTCGGGGTTTTGTTTCAGTCTCAGGGTTTTGTTTTTGATCAAGAGATCAAGTCTTTTGTGGAAAAATGCTCAAAAATTTAGTTGCTCATAATTGTTCCAAACCAGAACAACTGATAAGAGCTCGGAAAAATGATCCTGTAGACGCAAACGACACTCAAATCCGTTACCGTATGAAGAAGTTGTTGCACTTTGAAATCACCCAATAACCTTTAATGCTGAATGTGTTCATTATTTTAATGTGGAGAAATATTTTTAATATAGTAAAGTTTAATTAAAGTTTTATATATATTAAGAATTTAATATTTTATTTTATTTAAAAAAAATCATATATTATATTAATATTTTATATATATATTAAATATTATTTAAAAAATATATTAATTATATTAATTTAAAAATCCATATTAATTAAAACCCACATTAAAATTAATATAAATTTTTAAAACCCAAAATATGCCAAGTTTAGTTTCAATGGCATAACGTATGGATAATATTAAAGTTTAAATATTGGCAACGTGGGTTTTAAAAGGTATTAATGGAGGAATACGTGGACATCACGTTATGTTATAAAGCCAAAGGTTAGTGGGCTTTGGTATACGTGTTCGAAAGCACGTGATTCAATACAGGTGGTGAGCGGAGGTTACGGAGGGGCTTTGGCTAGCCCTCTCCCCATTCAACGTGACCACATCATAAGACCAGCCCTCCACAACCAGCGTTAAAACAGCCAACGGTTGTTATAACCGTTACATTTATTACTGCGGAGAGGACACATGACTGGCGGAACATTAAATGCTAACCACCCAACTGGCGGAAAAATTGGCGGAGCACGCTAATTTAGGCGGACCACTAAACTTATCTGCGGTTAGCGCCACATTTAGTGGAGTTTTTCAAGGGGACACTGGCCAAACTTCAGTTAGTCATAACTTTGGCTAGGAAAGGCCTTTTGAAGCGATTTTTTTATTTTATTTTGGGGTGTTGAAGCATTCTGGAGCTGTTGGGACAGGTTGCAGAGCCATCAGGGCACTCTGTCAACGATTTTATCAGCGATTTTGGTTGTGGAGCCACTAGGGCTTGGTGAAAGATCAGCTGTGTTGGACTATACTCATCCATTGGAGGTGAATGAATAATCAATTTTTACTGATTTCATTCCTCTGTTTCTGAATTTACAGCTAATTTTGCCTTTTGCGGCTTTCTACACAGTGTAATACTTAATTTGAGCATTAATGAAAGAGGGAAAAGCCTATTTGGAGGCTTTTGGACCCATCAGAGGTAGCCCAAGAGAGGGGTGAACTGCTTAAACAAATGCTTACTGTTATGTTGTGCATTTTTGCTGTTATATTTCAGATTTTACTACATTAAATAGTAAATTTTCATAAGTCCACTTTTCCCAATCAGACTTATACAGTGATCACAAATCATTGGTTTCACTTCAAACCACATTACTTCCATTGCAGAATACTTGAACTTGCTTATTCACACATAAAATTTTGGCTAATGAATACTTTGCATACATAAAAAATACTTTTATTGCCAGATCTATTTAGTGTTTACATTATATTTCTTTAGGCAGAGCCAGTAAGAGGGCCAAAAGCTTCTGGTTTCATCCTTTCTAGTAAAGGTGAAATAACCAGTAAAAGCCCCTACTGTCAATCTCTGTATAAGAAATATTTTGTTCACACAATTTCAGATCAGATTGGTACCAGAGCTCTAGGTTTTGCTTAAGAGTTTGTGAAATTTGTGCAAGAATATTGTGTTATTCTACAAAATTTGATGCTTACTAGGCTGAAATTGAAAAGAGGGGAAGGTCAATTGGTTAGAGAACAAGTTAATCCTCAACCAAGGAGGGCTAGGGTGCCATTATCTCCACCTTCCATTTCATCCTCATTAGCCTTAGAATCAGCCACAAACATGTCTTCTAGAGAAGGAGAAGTACATGAGGAAGTGGATCCCAAGGAAGAAGAAAGAGTCTTTAGAAAAGCTTTCTTGGACATGACTGAGATGGTTAGGATCCTCTATCAGGAGAGAAATGATAGGATTGCTAGATAAGGGTCTAGAAACCAAAGAGAAGAAGGAGATTCTTCAGGAGGGAAGAAAGACAAGGATGAGTCTAAGAAAGGGAATGGAGGAAATGGTGATCCTTCATCTCCATCGTCATCCTCTTCCTCCACATCATCCTCTTCAACTTCTGTTAATCAGTCACACAAAACAAAAACATCTCTTAGAAATCCTTTGTTAAAACTTGATGTAAAGTTTGATTTGCCTATGTTTAATGGTGATGTGAATGCAAAAAAATTGGATAACTGGATTAGACAGCTGGAAGTCTATCTAAGAATTCAAAATTTGCATGATGATGACACAAAAATCCAATTAGCCTCTTTGAGAATGGATGGAGCAGCTTTGGTTTGGTGGGAAGCCAAAACTAGGGAGGAAATTAAAAAGCATGGTAAGATAACTCTAACTTGGAATGAGTTTATTACTACTATTAAGAAAAATTTTTATCCTCTTGCTCATATTCAGAAAGCAATCATGAATTGGCAAAATTTTTATCAACTTAAGGGTCAAAATGTGCAAGATTATACCCAAGAGTTTAGAAGGAGAGCACTTCTACTTGGGGTAGACTTACAAAGTCAAGACACCTTGTTGAAATACATAAGAGGTTTGCACAATTACCTTCAACATACTATTCTAATGTTCAATCCTACTAGTTTAGATGAAGTCTGTGTGCAGGCTACACATTTAGAAGCTAGAGGAAAGAATACTTTTGATGAGGATAGTAATTTCAAACACAAAGGAAAGAAGAGAATTGCAAATTCAAGAAAAGAAAAAGGAAAGTTCTTTTGCAAGAACTGTTCAAAGACAAGTCATGATGAAAATCATTTTTGGAAGCTTCATCCTGAACTGAAACCAGAAAAATTCAAGAACAAAAACAAGACCAAAGAAAAGGAGAAAACTGTAGCAACAGTTGAGAAAGACTTAGGGTCAGACTCAAGAGATGAGACAAAAAGCATAGCCATGGTTTTAAAGAATATTAAGGGGAAAGAAGTGGTGCAAGACACAATTCCCAGTTCTAGCTCTTTGAATTGTCACAAATATACTCATGAAGAAAAGAGGAGGATAGAGCTCTTCCATGTGAGGGTAATTTCAAAACATACCAAAATTGACACACTATTTAATAGTGGGTCACAAGCGAATCTTATCTCTGAAGACTTGGTCAAGCAGCTTAAACTTGAGACCATTCCACATTCGAAGCCTTATCCACTTGGATGGATATGCAAGGATGCCAATTTTCAAGTCTAAAGGAAGTGCATATTGCGCTTTGCAATAACTGCACACTTTATTGACACAGTGGAACTTGATGTGGTGCCGCTTGATATCTCAGGTATTGTTTTGGGAAGTCCTTATTTATTTGACAGGAAGGCCATATTTCATCGCCATGAAAACAAGTATCACTTGTTCAAAGATGGTAAAGAGTACATTGTGAGAGCTCACAAGAAGAAGCTGGAATCTTCTTTACTCCATGCAAGTCAATTGAAGAGACTGGTTAATGCAAGTCAAAGTCTAACTTTGTTAATGTTGAAACGACAAGATTTTGAGCATTCGCCTTTTTATGATGTTGCTAATGATTTGTCTCAGTTTGAAAATAGTTTGTCTTTGAAAGAAGATGATGTTATGTTGCACAAATTACCTTTTGGGTCAGCCAATGTAGTGAATGAAGTGTCAAAGCAAAACAGTGCAAGCAAGGAGGACACACAATTCAGCATGGGAAAAAGTTGGTTTCAAAATGGTAGAATTCGCAATGGGAACAGTTTGCAAGGTGACAGTTATTTTAAGTCTTCTGGGAAGTTTGATCAGTGCAGAAAACAAAGTTTGTTTTCTGCAGATTACAATTTATGTTCTGCAAATTTTAATCATTTGCATCATGACTCTGTCAATCTTAGCAATGGTCGATCATTTGATTCCAGAGACAGATTATCATTTTCTCAAAAGCTCCATTTGATGAAATTGGGTAGATTTCAGTTACTCAAGGGTGGAAGAGTGGAGAATCAGTCTCCACATCATCAGTTTCACTAGTCAGAGAGCTTTTGGGGTCCAAAAGCTTCCCATTTGGGAGGTGTGATCAGGAGATCAAGTCTTTTGTGGAAAAATGCTCAAAAATTTAGTTGCTCAGAATTGTTCCAAACTAGAACTTTTGGAAAGAGCTCAGAAAAACGATCCTGTAGATGCGAACGACACTCAAATCCGTTACCGTATGAAGAAGTTGTTGCACTTTGAAATCGCCCAATAACCTTTAAGGCTGAATGGGTTCATTATTTTAATGTGGAGAAATATTTTTAATATATTAAAGTTTAATTAAAGTTTTATATATATTGAGAATTTAATATTTTGTGTGTAAAAATTTTTCGGTGAAAATCACATAAAAGAAATTTGTGTCGACGCGTTTCGAACTAGCCAGTGTGGTTCATCATCAGGACAAGATGAGAAATCTGATCAGGAAACCAGTTTAAGTAGAACAGGACTGCTCCAACTAGCCGTTGGAAAAACGGCTAGTTTGACTAGAATAGGAAAATTATTATTATTTATTATTATTTATTTATTTATATTTATATTTATATTTTTAAATTATTATATTTTTATTTTTATTATTTATTTATTTTATTTATATTTATATTTTTAATTTTTAATTTATTTATTTATTATATTTTATTTTTATTTTTATTAGTATTATTTATTTTTAATTTTTATTTTAATT
Source organism: Pinus albicaulis (assembly GCA_034641835.2). NCBI lineage: Eukaryota > Viridiplantae > Streptophyta > Pinopsida > Pinales > Pinaceae > Pinus > Pinus albicaulis. Next base: position 349,189,273 of record CM076584.1, read on the forward strand.
TTAAAATTTTATTTTTATTATTTATTTATTTATTTTTTTCTTACCTCTTTAGTAATATTAAATTATTTGATTAATTAGTACTATTATTATTATTATTACTTATTGATTTATTTGATTTATTTATTTAATTTATTTGATTTGATTTTATATTTGATTTATATGTTATTTTTATTTATATAGAATTTATAATAAAAACACAATCAAATTTAAAAAAAATAAAAAAATAAATAATAATAATAATAATAATAATAATAATAATAATAATTTTCCTATTCTAGTCAAACTAGCCATTTTTCCAACGGCTAGTTGGAGCAGTCCTGTTCTACTTAAACTGGTTTCCTGATCAGATTTCTCATCTTGTCCTGATGATGAAACACATTGGCTGGTTCGAAACGCGTCGACACAAATTTATTTTATGTTATTTTCACCGAAATTTTTTTACACACATTCTATGGATCACAGAAGCCAAATTCCTAATTTAATATTTTATTTGATTTAAAAAAAAATCATATATTATATTAATATTTTTTTTTTTATATATTAAATATTAATTATATTAATTTAAAAATCCATATTAATTAAAACCCACATTAAAATTAATATAAATTTTTAAAACCCAAAATATGCCAAGTTTAGTTTCAATGGCATAACGTATGGATAATATTAAAGTTTAAATATTGGCAACGTGGGTTTTAAAAGGTATTAATGGAGGAATACGTGGACATCACGTTATGTTATAAAGCCAAAGGTTAGTGGGCTTTGGTATACGTGTTCGAAAGCACGTGATTCAATACAGGTGGTGAGCGGAGGTTGCGGAGGGGCTTCGGCTAGCCCTCTCCCCATTCAACGTGACCACATCATAAGACCAGCCCTCCACAACCAGCGTTAAAACAGCCAACGGTTGTTATAACCGTTACATTTATTACTACGGAGAGGACACATGACTGGCGGAAGATTAAATGCTAACCACCCAACTGGCGGAAAAATTGGCGGAGCGCGCCAATTTAGGCGGACCACTAAACTTATCTGCGGTTAGCTCCACATTTAGTGGAGTTTTTCAAGGGGACACTGGGCAAACTTCAGTTAGTCATAACTTTGGCTAGGAAAGGCCTTTTGAAGCAATTTTTTATTATTATTTTGGGGTATTGAAGCATTTTGGAGTTGTTGGGATAGGTTGCAGAGCCATTAGGGCACTCTGTCAGTGATTTTATTAGCGATTTTGGTTGTGGAGCCATTAGGGCTTGGTGAAAGATCAGCTGTGTTGGACTATACTCATCCATTGGAGGTGAATGAATAGTCAATTTTTACTGATTTCAGTCCTCTGTTTATGAATTTGCAGCTAATTTTGCCTTTTGAGGCTTTCTACACAGTGTAATACTTAATTTGAGCATTAATGAAAGAGGGAAAAGCCTATTTGGAGGCTTTTGGACCTAGCAGAGGTAGCCCCGAGAAATTGAAGTTTGCTTAAACAAATGCTTCTTGTTATGCGTGCATTTTATTTGTTATATTTCAGATTTACACTACACTAAACGTGTAACTTTTCATAAGTCACTTTTCCCAATCGGACTTATACAGTGATCACAAATCATTGGTTTCACTTCAAACCACATTACTTCCATTGCGGAGATACTTGAACTTGCTTGGTATATACACATAAAATTTTGGCTAATGAATACTTTGCATACATAAACAAATACTTTGTTGCCGGATCTATTTAGTGTTTACATTATATTTCTTTAGGCGGGGCCGGTAAGAGGGCCTAAACGGTTTCATCCTTTCTAGTAAAGGTGAAATAACTTGATAAAAAGCCCCTTCTTGTCAATCTCTGTATAAAGAAATATTTTGTTCACAATTTCGGATGATTGGTATCGAGCTCTAGGTTTTGCTTAAGAGTTTGTGAGGGGTATGTGAGAAGATTGTGTTATTCTACAAAATTTGATGCTTACTAGGCTGAAATTGAAAAGAGGGGAAGGTCAATTGGTTAGAGAACAAGTTAATCCTCAACCAAGGAGGGCTAGGGTGCCATTATCTCCACATTCCATTTCATCCTCATTAGCCTTAGAATCAGCCACAAACATGTCTTCCAGAGAAGGAGAAGTACATTTATTGCTGCGGAGAGGACACATGACTGGCGGAACATTAAATGCTAACCACCCAACTGGCGGAAAAATTTGCGGAGTGCGCTAATTTAGGCAGACCACTAAACTTATCTACAGTTAGCTCCACATTTAGTGGAGTTTTTCAAGGGGACACTGGGCAAACTTCAGTTAGTCATAACTTTGGCTAGGAAAGGCCATTTGAAGCGAATTTTTATTTTTATTTTGGGGTAGTGAAGCATTTTGGAGCTGTTGGGATAGGTTGCAGAGCCATCAGGGCACTCTATCAACGATTTTATCAGCGATTTTGGTTGTGGAGCCATTAGGGCTTGGTGAAAGATAAAATGTGTTGGACTATACTCATCCATTGGAGGTGAATGAATAGTCGATTTTTACTGATTTCAGTCCTTTGTTTCTGAATTTTCAGCTAATTTTTCGATTTGAGGCTTTCTACAGTGTAATACTTAATTTGAGCATTAATGAAAGAGGGAAAAGCCTATTTGGAGGCTTTTAGACCTAGCAGAGGTAGCCCAAGAGAGGGGTGAACTGCTTAAACAAATGCTTACTGTTATGTTATGCATTTTTACTATTATATTTCAGATTTTACTACATTAAACAGTAACTTTTCATAAGTCCACTTTTCCCAATCAGACTTATACAGTGATCACAAATCATTGGTTTCACTTCAAACCACATTACTTCCATTGCAGAATACTTGAACTTGCTTATTCACACATAAAATGTTGGTTAATGAATAATTTGCATACATAAACAAATACTTTCATTGCCAAATCTATTTAGTGTTTACATTATATTTCTTTAGGCAGAGCTAGTAAGAGGGCCAGAAACTTCTGGTTTCATCCTTTCTAGTAAAGGTGAAATAACCAGTAAAATCCCCTAATGTCAATCTCTGTATAAGAAATATTTTGTTCACACAATTTCAGATCAGTTTTCCTGGGAATTGTGATAATATCTTGCCTCAGATAGTTATTCTTCTGGGATGGGAAAACTTTCCACAATCATCTTTTATAGATTCATTGGATGTTTGTTTGGCACCATCTGCATGCAACTGAATGTTGTTTTCAGTTATTTCCTTTTAACTAGCCAATGACTTTTTTGCATCCTTAAGCAAGGTTGATATTGAGATTGGATCAAGTGTTCCACATACACATCTTCACTTCTTCTTTGATTCTACATCATATTAGACATAGATTTATTGGGTGATCCTTCATATTACTACACCTTTCTTCTTGGTCTCTGCATTTGTCCAGTAGTACCATGTTTTTTTATACACCTTCCTTTTAGTAATTTTTTCCAGAAAATATTAGTAGGTATCTTCTTTGCTGTCAATTGGTTGTCTAACTCACCAAGCAGTGGGACACCTTTTCCATACCTACCTTCTCATTGTACTTTTGCAATAATACCATTCTCTGGTGTATTATCAATCTCAGATACGTCACTTGCACGAGTTAACATGTCTTGAGATAAAGAATTCAAGTTTTGATTTCTAAAAACATATGTCAATTTGAAATCAAGATCATTCACATCATGAAGATTCTCATACTTCTCAAAAAGATGTGCAACACCCCACCTGAGGAGAAAATGGCAAACTGTTGCATTGAAATTTTCCAAATTGTTATCTAGTAAATAGTCTTGCTTGGCATAAATCAGGACTCTCTCCTCCACTATGTATGGGCAATAGAACTGAAAAATTTTCAAGTACTCAACTTGGTTATCGAAATGTATCTTCTGTAAGGCCCATAAGTCACTGATTGGGTTCCAGTCACTGTCAAATATTATTACAGTGTCAATTGAAAAAATATTTATGCTTGTTCCACAAGCACATTTTTTGAGTAAAAACACAAACCGCCCAGAATCCTTGCTATTAAACTTCTGCAAGGCTGCCTGTTTCTTGGTAGCAGGTAAGCAACCATCAATACACTCATAGGAGTCAATCCAAAAATGTTGGCTGATATGATCATCCAGAATATCACCAATGGAAATTGGCCTAGATAGTCCAATCATCTGGAAAATAATCAACACCCTTTGGCCTTCTAGCCTTAGCTCTGATAGTAAATTGTCCAACAGTTGCAACTTGTTGCTGGAATTTATATCAGCATCAAGGAATTCAACTTCTGAAAGGACCTTTCGATGCAAACTTTTCAATGAACCATCCACAACATAAGGATGATTGCAACACTTCCTTAATGAAAGAAGGATGTCCCTGAGAGCTCCAGAATTATTTTTCTTCGTCACTGAACACAAAAAATCTATATTTGTCATAAAAATGTTGCAGTACTGCTTGACTTGTACATATGCGAAGTCTACAGGAACCCAATACTATTTTAAATTGGCACTTGTCAAAGGGTCTGATTTTCGCTCATATACAATGTTTTCTGACAACTTGCTCTTCAATAAACCAAGATGTTCACTATTGCTATGTTGTTGCTCTTCAAAATCATCAACATGTTGACTCTCTTTTTTAGTATCGAGGAATTCAAGAAGACGAGAAACGTCGGCGGAATTATCCTTCAACTACTCATGGAAAATCACAAGTCGAAAATCAGTAGGTAGTTGCTCCAGATGCTGGAAAACTTTTGAAAGTTTAAGGCATTGCCCTTCATCTACAATCATTGCTTCCCAATCTAGGCATATTAAAGAGTCTAGATCCGTGGTGACAACATCAGAGGTGGACAAGACAATCTGAACAAGCAAACATCCACTTTCTTTTGAAAATTAAAGCTTTTGGATAATATCTCTTGACTCTCTATTACCACAGTAAGCCACCATATTTATAGAAGCCCACCTCAAAAATTCTGACTCCCAGCTATATATTCGACAATAGTTCTGTTTATGTGAAAATACTTGATTAAGGATAGGATAAAGGAAATCATTATAGCAATGTGTTCCTGATTAACTTCATCAATGACAAGAGCATTCTTGTGGTTTTTCCAGAACTCTCGAAGTTTATTGACAGATGTAAGAAGAGAAGAATCCAGTAGCCCTTTCATCCAGTCTGGAGGTATTTTCAACCTTGAAAAAAGGACTGTTCTACAGCTCTTTTGCCTTAACTTCTTGAGTAGGACTAGCTTGCTGGTGTGCCTCACGATAGAAAAGTTCGTATGCTTTCATTAGTTCCCTAGTTGAAGTTAGGTTAAGAAAAATTCTATCTTCTAACTCCCATGTAAATTGATCGTAGCCTAACCCTTTCCATTTGAAAAACCATTCTTGCCAGCCCAATTCACTAACTGCATCTGTGCACTCTTTATCAGGATTCTTAGGAAAGATCAGTGCTCTCTTCTGAATAAGCCATTGTGGTTCAACCCATTCAGAGTTCCATTTAAGAGCCTTTCCTTGCTGCAGTTTTTTCTTGAAATTAGCCAGCTGCTTGGGAGCTTCCTTGACAAGCAGAATTTCACTGACCCAGAAATTATGAAGATGACAGAGTCCTATATACTTAGCAAAATATATCCTTTGTTTTTTCTTGAGTCGTCCTACTACTTGATCTGATTTCACTTGGTATGTAGTCTTCACAGTCATTTCACGATCTCTAGCATTATTAGATTTAAACAATGTTTTTTCTTTTAGCCCATCGTGATATCTCTGAGTTGACTCCAACATTGAACAACCTATAAGAGGATGAACACCATATTCGCTCTCAAAAATGTTGTTCACTTTCTCTTTTTTTTTCCACAAAGACATCCTATTCAGCAAATTGTTTAGGTTCAACATGCTTGACGTCCCATATCGATTGAAATCCTTTGCAGACAGAGTGTACACAACATGATATTCTCATATAAGTACAAGTTGGGCAGTACCAGTCACCAGGAGGAGCTTGAACCAAGGGTGGGTCAAGGCAACCTATATGGTAAGTTACGAGGCAGTATTTTGCATCACAACACAACAGCTCCCTGCCTTCTTTAGAGACTTGGCACACATTATTATAAAAATAAGTAGAAGAATTCACAACAGAACCACTTATATGCAAAGTAGATGGTTCCTCAATGTTATCATCTTCTATTCTTATCTCTGTTCCACAAACCATTCTCTTAAGGTCCAAAGTGTCCTCATATTCATAATCCTCTAAACATATTTGATGACTATCAAACCCTGGAACATTCTTACTCAACATTTTTGCCCCCTTTTGAGTTACATCAGAGTCATCTCCTCCATCTTTATCTGAATTTACAATAGCTTTGTCCTCTTGCAGAGAACTAAATGGTTCCTCAACTTGTCCTGATGAATCCAAATAGCTTCTTTGCTGTCAATTGGTTGTTTGACTCACCAAGCAGTCGGACACATTTTCCATACCTGCCTTCCCGTGGTACTTTTGCAATAATACTATTCTCTAGTGTATTATCAATCTCAGATATATAACTTTCATGGGTTAACATGTCTTGAGATAAAGACTTCAAGTTTTCATTTCTAGAAACATATGTCAATTTGAAATCAAGATCATTCACATCATGAAGCTTCTCATAATTCTCAAAAAGATGTGCAACGCCCCACCTGAGGAGAAAATGGAAAACTGTTGCATTGAAATTTTCCAAATTGTTATCTAGTAAATAGTCTTGCTTGGCATAAATTAGGGCTCTCTCCTCCACTATGTATGGGCAATAGAACCAAAAAAATTTCAAGTACTCAACTTGGTTATCGATATGTATCTTCTGTAAGGCCCATAAGTCACTGATTGGGTTCCAGTCACTGTCAAATATTATTACAGTGTCAATTGAAAAAATATTTATGCTTGTTCCACAAGCACATTTTTTGAGTAAAAACACAAACCACCCATAATCCTTACTATTGAACATCTGCTAGGCTGCCTTTTTCTTGGTAGCAGGTAAGCAACCATCAACACGCTCATAGGATTCAATCCAAAAACGTTGGCTGATATTATCATCCAGAATATCACCAATGGAAATTGACCCAGATCATCCAATCATCTGGAAGAGAATCAACACCCTTTGGCCTTCTAGCCTTAGCTCTGATAGTGTATTGTCCAACAGTTGCAACTTGTTGCTGGAATTTATATCAGCATCAAGGAATTCAACTTCTGAAAGGACCTTTCGATGCAAACTTTGCAATGAACCATCCACAAGATAAGGATGATTGCAACACTTCCTTAATGAAAGAAGGATATCCCTGAGAGCTCCAAAATTATTTTTCTTCACCACTGAACACAAAAAATCTATATTTGTCATAAAAATGTTGTAGTACTGCTCCACCTATACATATGCTAGGTCTACAGGAACCAAATACTCTTTTAAATTGGCACTTGTCAAAGGGTCGGATTTTCGCTCATATACAATGTTTTCTGGCAACTTGCTCTTCAATAAACCAAGATGTTCACTACTATTATGTTGTTTCTCTTCAAAATCATCAACATGTTGACTCTCTTTTTTAGTATCGAGGAAGGCAAGAAGATGAGAAACGTCAGGGACATTATCCTTCAACTTCTCATGGAAAATCACAAGTCAAAAATCAGCAGGTAGTTGCTCCAGGTGCTGGAAATTTTTTGAAATTTTAAGGCATTTCCCTTCATCTACAATCACTACTTCCCAATCTAGGCATATTAAAAAATCCAGATTCGTGGTGACAACATCAGAGATTTATAAGACAATATGAACAAGCACATATCCACTTTCTTTTGAAAATTCAAGGTTTTGGATAATATCTCTTGACTCTCTATTACCACAAAAAGCCACCATATTTATAGAAGAAGCCCACCTCAAAAATTCCGACTCCCAACTATATATTAAAAAATAGGTCTGTTTATGTGAAAATACTTGATTAAGGATAGGATAAAGGCAATCATTATAGCAATGCATTCCTGATTAACTTCATCAATGACAAAATCACTCTTGTGGTTTTGCCAGAACTCTCGAAGTTTATTGAAAGATGTAAGAATAGAAGAATATAGTAGCCCTTTCATCTAGTTTAGAGGTCTTTTCAACCTTGAAAAAAGGATTGTTCTACAACTCTTTTTCCTTAACTGTTTGAGTAGGACTAGCTTGTTGGTGTGCCTCATCATAGAAAAGTTCATATGCTTTCATTAGTTCCCTAGTTGAAGTTAGGTTAAGAAAAATTCTATCTTCTAACTCCCATGTACATTGATCGTAGCCTAACCCTTTCCATTTGACGAACCATTCTTGCCAGCCCAATTCACTGACTGCATCTATGCACTCTTTATTAGGATTCTTAGGAAATATTAGTGCTCTCTTCTGAATAAGCCGTTGTGGTTCAGCCCATTCAGAGTTCCATTTAAGAGCCTTTCCTTGCTACAGTTTTATTGAAATTAGCCAGCTGCTTGGGAGTTTCCTTGACAAGCAGAATTTCACTGACCCAGAAATTATGAAGATGAAGGAGTACTATATACTTAACAAAATATATCATTCATTTTTTCTTGAGTCGTCCTACTACTTTATCTGATTTCACTTGGTATGCAGTCTTCATAGTAATTTCACATTCTCCGGTATTATTAGATTTAAACAATGTTTTTTCTTTTATCCCATCGTTATCTCTCTAAGTTTAAGCCGAAATTGAACAACCTATAATAGGATGAACACCATATTCGCTCTAAAAAATGTGGTTCACTTTCTCTTTTTTTTCCACAAAGACATCCAATTCAGTAAATTGTTCAGGTTCAACATGCTTGACGTCCCATATCAATTCGACTACTTTGCAGACAGAGTGTACACCACATGATATTCTCATGTAAGTACAAGTTGGGCAGTACCAGTCACCAGGAGGAACTTGAACCAAGGGTGGGTCAAGGCAACCTATATGGTAAGTTATGAGGAATCTTTTCCATCACAACACATCAACTGCCCACCTTCTTTACAGACTTGGCACACATTATTATAAGAATCTGTAGAAGACTTCACAACAGAACCACTTATATGCACAGCAGATGGTTCCTAAAAGTTAGAATCTTCTCTTCTTACCTCTGTTCCACCAACCATTCTCTTAAGGTCCAAAATGTCCTCATCTTCATAATTCTCTAAATAGATTTGACGACTATTAAACCCTGGAACATTCTTACTCAACCTTTTTGCCCCCTTTTGAGTTACAGCAGAGTCATCTCCTCCATCTTTATCTGAATTTAAAATAGCTTTGTCCTCCTGCAGAGAACTAAATGGTTCCTCAACTTGTCATGATGACTCCAAATAGCTTCTTTGCAAGCCGAATGAACGAATAGGTGGGTCCTTTGGCAAAAAATTATGATACAACTGATGAGTTTTGGTAACAGCATCTAAAAATTTCTTATATTTACAAATATTTTTAATTTCTTTGTAATTCTCCCAAAGTGGATGAAAAGACCTTGCCTCAATAAATTCGGGTTCCTTCCTTGAATCCACATAGTAAATGAGTTGAGTTAATGCCAACCCAGAATGTGTAGATGAAATTTTTTTCTGCATACTATCAGATTTTAGCACAGTGAAAGCAGGCCACCATCTGCCCTTTTCTATCTCACCCCAAACAATCATCTTTGGTTCAGAATCATTGCTTATGTTATTCTCATCTGAGTCAGAATCTCCATTAGCAGATTCTTTCCCCACTCCTACATTTCCACATATATTAGAAGAAGATTCATTTCTTTGAAAACAAGCACGTGATTCCACATGGTCATCAGAATTTGTATTTGGTTCAATGTGCACACAAGAATCAGAAAGAATTTGTTTAGTTTCCTCCTGTGAATCAGCACAATTAGAATTCAGAGCATGACATGCACTGTCATCACGACACCAAGACTGCCTACATACTTGAATATTCTCTATCCTCTTCCACTTTTTGCATTGATACATTGTGCCCAATCCCTGGTATGCTGATCCTCACTCATCCCATGTTGCTGCACTCATCATAAATGAGTATCCATCCTTTCCCTAGAAACAGTCTTCATAAATCCACACTTGCATTCATAAAATGTATTTTTTTGCACACATGTACGTGGGCATGAATACACAGTAGAATGAGAAAGAGTGGATTCATTAATTCATTAGATGATGCGATGTCTCATTGAGTCATTACATGGTAGGAAAATAGGAGCACACTGCATATCTCCCAAATACCTAACTAAAAGCAACCAAATTTCATAGTATATTAAATTCCTAATAAGTGAATCTTCTATTTGGCAGCTCAATTTCACAAATTTTCTAGGTGGTGACTAGTTAAAATTTGTATGGCAGCTACCAATGCTCTTCATTATCCACTGCTATAGGTTGGCTTCTATATTGGTGGCTTAATAAATTTGATTCAGAGGCTCTACCATAAACATAAGCTATACCTTTTTACATCTCTGTTGGTAGCTACCCACTCACTCACGACATATCTGACTTGATTCTTTGGTTATTCAGTAGATAATATCTACCCATGTGATTCTTTGGTGATCCAACATTACTTTCTTCCAAAAAAAAATGCTTCAAACTGAGACAGCTGAGGCTATGGTTCATGACCTATATTTTCTTATGTTCCTTTGGGTAGAAGCATGTGGTACAATTTTCTACATGCTAAACAGTTTTCCTCTCTAGATATTGAAGGACAAAACATCGAAGGAAGCTTTCATCGGTGAGAAATCCTAGGTATCACACTTTTTGTGTTGTTGTCCTGTATATATTCATATTTTTTAGGAGAAATGAACTAAATTGAAACACTTCAATTTTAAGGGTGTTTTTGTTGGATATAATGAGTCCTATAAGGCCTATGGAGTCTACATTCTGTCACAATGAAAAATAATAGTGAACTGAGATGTGAACCTTGTGATGATGCATGGTCCCTCAAGGTCTCAACAGCCTTTTAGTAGAGTTTTAGGAGTGAGAAACATTTTCTATCCTAATGATGAGGTTTTGGAGGTGGAAGTGATGCTTTAGTATTTTTTGGTTCAACAAGGCAGCCTAGGTGGTACTAAACATAGTAGGATGCATAGGAGCATGTTGGATCTCCAAAGCCATCCTTTGTAGCGATTTATCTTTCTAAAAAGTTTATGAATTATGTTGTACCGATGTCTTCTATCATTTTTGTAGAGCCTTTTAGTTATGGGGAGGTAGTTGGCTAGCAGGTATGGCAGAATGTTGTGGTGGACGTGGACAAATCTATACTAAAGAATGATGTTTGGGAGATTGTGCCAACACAAGTGGGGCAGTTTCTAATTTATTCTAGGTGGATGTTTGAGGTGAAGCTTGCAACAGATAAAAAACTACAAAGGTTCAGTTCATAGTGAGAGTATTCTCTAGAGAGGAGTTGACTATACAGACACATTTAATTTAGTTGCTAGTGTATTTGCATCAGGTTCGCTAATTTCTTTAGTGTCAATTCTTGGTTGGCATTGATACCAAATGGATGTAAGAACATTGTTTCTTAATGGTATAATCAAGGAGGAAATATAGATCAATCACAACTCTATAATGAAGAATGTTGTTTGGGATATTGTGCCAACACAAGGGGGGAATTTTTTGATTTATTCTATGGGGGTTTTTGAGGTGAATCTTGCAGTAGATACCATAAAAATGTTCTAAGGTTCAGTTCACAGTGAGACTATTCTCTAGAGAGGAGTTGACTATGAGGACACCTTTAGGATTTACTCTAGTTGCTAGTGTACTTGCATTAGGTTCGTCATATCTTTAGCATCAATTTTTTGTTGGAATTTATATCAAATGGATGTAAAAAAATTGTTTCTTAATGGTCTAATCGAGGAGGCAATATACATCAATCAATTGAGAGGCTTTCAGGTGCGTGGGTGAGAGATCCATGTATGCAAATTGAAGGAGGACTTTTATGGGATGAATTTGGCATCACATGCTCAGTACTCTAGGATTGAAGAATAATTGGTAGTTTCAAGCTTTACTATAGCTATTGCAGATCCTGATCTTTATTTTTTACTTGGTAAATTTGATTTGCTTGTTTTTGTGAGATCTTAGGGAAAATTTCACCCTAGGATTTCAACAAATTATTTTTCGAACAATGACACCAAGATTCATCCAATACAAATGAATGAAGTCTTCAGTAAATAACATTGCTATCTCAACATTAAAGTAAAAAATACGATAGTTCAACCATGCAAAAAAAATTTCATAGTACCACTATATTCTCCATATTTAATAGTTTAGTATAGTTTCAAACAGTTGCAGTATAATTTCATATTGGACAAAGTTGTATTCTAACCATAAATCCATAGAATTGAATAAACCTTTGTGAATTCTGATCAGGGCTAGTATCCGAATGGTTTCAGGGGTCAAGACGGAGGATAAAAATCTTCTTCTTCCTTGGAATTCCTTCAGAAAATTCTCCGAGAATCTATCCAATACCACTGCATCGTATTAGAGAGTCTTGGATCTGCTTCGGTCCTAAATCAATTCCTTTATACTTGCCTCAGATAGCCACTCTAAGCTCTATATAGGAGTAGGAAATTTGTTCAGAAGTTAAGACCTATTGCAGAGCACAAATAATCCCTGAGTGGCCTGAGGAAGGGGGTTGGTTGGGATTAGCCTCCTTTGATGCTAAAAAAAATCAGATTAATTTGCCTCAAAATAATTATGTAAATAACCAGTCTCAGGGTTTTGTTTTTGTCTCAGGGTTTTTTTTTCCTGGGAATTGTGATAATATCCTGTCTCAGATCATTCTACTTCTGGGATGGGAAAAATTTCCACAATCATATTTTACAGATTCATTGGATGTTTGTTTGACACCATCTACATGCAAATGAATGTTGTTTTCAGTTATTTCCTTTTCACTAGCCAATGACTTTTTTTCATCCTTAAGCCAGGAGGATATTGAGATTGGATCAAGTGTTCCACATACATATCTTCACTTCTTCTTTGATTCTACATAATCATAATGAGACACAGATTTATTGGGTGATCCTCCATATTACTACACCTTTCTTCTCGGTCTCTCCATCTGTCCAGTAGTACCATGTTTTTTTATACACCTTCCTTTTAGTAACTTTTTCCAGAAAATATTAGTAGGTATCTTCTCTGTTGTCAATTGGCCGTCTGACTCACCAAGCAGTGGGACACCTTTTCCATACCTGCCTTCCCATGGTACTTTTGAAATAATACCATTCTCTGGTGTATTATCAATCTCAGATATGTCACATGCATAGGTTAACATGTCTTGAGATAAATACTTCAAGTTTTCATTTCTAGAAATAGATGTCAATTTAAATCAAGATCATTCACATCATGAAGCTTCTCATAATTCTCAAAAGATGTGCAACACCCCAACTGAGGAGAAAATGGAAAACTGTTGTACTAAAATTTTCCAAACTATTATCTAGTAAATAGTCTTGCTTGGCATAAATCATGACTCTCTCCTCCACTGTGTATGGGCAATAGAACCGAAATATTTTCAATTAATCAACTTGGTTATTGATATGTATCTTCTGTAAAGCCCGTAAGTCACTGATTGGGTTCCAGTCACTATCAAATATTATTGCAGTGTCAATTGAAAAAAGCTTTATGCTTGTTCCACAACCACGTTTTTTGAGTAAAAACACAAACTGCCCAGAATCCTTACTATTAAACTTCTGCAACGCTGCATGTTTCTTGGTAGCAAGTAAGCAACCATCAATACACTCATAGGATTCAATCCCAAAACGTTGCCTGATATGATCATCCAGAATATCACCAATGGAAATTGACCCAGATCGTTCAATCATCTGGAAAAGAATCAACACCCTTTGGCCTTCTAGCCTTAGCTCTGATAGTATATTGTCCAATAGTTGCAACTTGTTGCTGGCATTTATATCAGCGTCAAGGAATTCAACTTCTGAAAGGACCTTTCGATGCAAACTTTGCAGTGAACCATTTACAAGATAAGGATGATTGCAAAACTTCCTTAATGAAAGAAGGATGTCCCTGAGAGCTCCAGAATCATTTTTCTTCGCCATTGAACACAAAAAATCTATATTTTTCATAAAAATGTTGCAGTACTGCTTCACCTATACATATGCCAAGTCTACAGGGACCCAATACTCTTTGAAATTGGCACTCTTCAAAGGGTCTGATTTTCGCTCATATATAATATTTTCTGACAAATTTCTCTTCAATAAACCAAGATGTTCACTACTGTTATGTTGTTGCTCTTCAAACTCATCAACATGTTGACTCTCTTTTTTAGTATGGAGGAAGGCAAGAAGATGAGAAACATCAGGGGAATTATCCTTCAACTTCTCATGGAAAAGCACAAGTTGAAAATCAGCAGGTAGTTGCTCCAGATGCTGGAAATTTTTTGAAAGTTTAAGGCATTTCCCTTCATCTACAATCACTGCTTCCCAATCAGGGCATATTAAAGAGTCCAGATCCATGGTGACAATATCAGAGGTTGATAAGAAAATATGAACAAGCACACATCCACTTTCTTCTGAAAATTCAAGCTTCTGGATAACATCTCTTGACTCTCTATTACCACAATAAGCCACCATATTTATAGAAGAAGCCCACCTCGAAAATTCCGACTCCGAGCTATATATTCCAGCAGTTGATGTGATAATGACAATAGGTATGTTTATTTGAAAATACTTAATTAAGGATAGAATAAAGGAAATCATTATTGCAATGCATTCCTGATTAACTTCATCAATGACAAGAGCATTCTTATGGTTTTGCTAGAACTCTCGAAGTTTATTGATAGATCTAAGAAGAGAAGAATCCAGTAGCCCTTTCATCCAGTCTGGAGGTCTTTTCAAACTTGAAAAAGGATTTTTCTGTAGCTCTTTTTCCTTACCTACTTGATTAGGACTAGCTCGCTGGTGTGCCTCATCATAGCGAAGTTTGTATGCTTTCATTAGTTCCTTAGTTGAAGTTAGGTTAAGAAAACTTCTATCTTCTAACTCCCATATACAGTGATTGTAGCCTAACCCTTTCCATTTGACGAACCATTCTTTCCAGCCCAATTCACTAATTGAATCCGTGCACTCTTTATCAAGATGCTTAGGAAATATCAGTGCTCTCTTATGAATAAGCCATTGTGGTTCAACCCATTCAGAGTTCCATTTTAGAGCCTTTCCTTGCTGCAGTTTTTTATTGAAATTAGCCAGCTGCTTTGGAGCTTCATGGACAAGTAGAATTTCACTGACCCAACAATTATGAAGATGAGAAAGTCCTCTATACTTAACAAAATATATCATTTGTTTTTTCTTGAGTCGTCCTACTACTTTATCTGATTTCACTTGGTATGCAGTCTTCACAGTAATTTCACGATCTCCGACATTATTAGATTTAAACAATTTTTTTTCTTTTAGCTCATCATGATATCTCTGAGTTGAAGCCGACATTGGACAACCTATAACAGGATGAACATCATATTCGCTCTCAAAAATGTTGTTCACTTTCTCTTGTTTTTTCCACAAAGGCATCCAATTCAGCAAATTGTTCAGGTTCAACATGCTTGACGTCCCATATTGATTCAACTTCTTTGCAGATAGAGTGTACACTATTGACCACTGGAGTGGCACCTGATGATAATGAGAAGAATCCATGCCCAAGGATGAACCAGAAGACATTTGTACCATCAGATATCATCAGATATCATCAGTTCAATAGAGTTTTTAAACTCTACTTCTACTTCTTATCATTTTCTCTTGTACCCAGATTCCACGCCCTACGGGGAATTATAATAAGTGATGCTAGTAATGATGAGTTTTGAGTCAGTATTGAGTCAGTATTAGGCCTAGGTATCCTAGGACCTTGTCAACAAGTGAGTATTACTCTGGGAGGTTTTTTTTACTTGGTTAATTATCATCTCCCTACTAGGAGTTAATAATTAATTGAGTTTTTTCCTTCAATTTTACCCCAAAGCCGGAGTAAAGCTTGATGGTGAGGCCTTGGGTGACTCCTAATGTCTAGAGTCAATTTATATTACCATACTATATCACAAAAAAAATTTCGTGGAATTTGGTTAGGTCTAGGTAGTGATTTTTTAATTTTTTAGATTTCCCGCAAGTCAAAAATTGCAATAAAAATTGTAATTGAATTGTAATAAGTGTTTTTTAGAGAAGTTGTATGGGGTATGAGTAATCAAAATTACACCTTTCACGCTCAAATTTATACTATGACACACTTTGAGGAGTTAAAAATGTGTTTTGAACCCTAAAAACCCACTTTTCCTAAGTTTAGTGGGAAATCTGGCAATTAATTAAGTCAGAAATTAAATAAATGGAGAAAAATAAATATCCACACATGCTAAATGAGGTGGAAATGAGGTGGAAAATTATGGAGGAGTTAAAGTGAAGTCCCAAGGTGATATGGACTCCTAAAATCAAGGAAAAGAAATGTGCTCAAATAAAATTGAATTTTCGGCATTAAATGAGAGTTGCTTACTTGGAAATTCGAATTTGTGAAGTTAGTGCATATTTGGGAGGATTTGGGAGAATATTTGGTGGAGATTTTTGTGGGAAAATGTCCCCACATGGGTTACCAACCATATACACATGTCATTCCATCATAAAATTAGAATTTGGCACATAAGGGAAGAAGAAAATGATGTCCACTTGCTAGAATTCGATTTTTACACTTGGCATTGGAGCTCCACTTACCAAATTCGAATTTGCCTTGAGATCTCCTCCCTCTCACCACTTGGCATATGGTTCTTCATTGGGATTTGCTCCCAAATTTCTATATAATGGAGCCATGGGCTCTCATATTGTAATAATTGTTTACTAGCTATTGTGCTTGCGGAAGCGCTGCTGCCTTGTACACTTTCAGAAATATCAATAAAGACTTTGGGTTTTCATTCATGAGGTGTTCCTCCTTTTGGAGTGTGATGAATTGTTGATCATTGGTATAATTCCTTTTACTCATGCTTTGATCTAATTTGTTTTCATATGCTCTTGTAGATTTGTTAATGTATAGCTATCTTACATTGACATTTGATTTAGAAGTATGCTCTAGGTATAGAATGCTCTAGTTGGTTTCAAATAAATCTCTAGAGTTTCTTATCATTGTTTATTGCTAGATCTATATGGAACTAATTCTTGATTGAAGTTTTGTAGAGGGAACATCTTGTTGGGATCAAAGAATCAAGTGTTGGGGGAAGTCTTTGGAGAGACCAACCCACTCTTGATACATTCTCAAAGGAGCTCTCATTTGATCTTTGAACCTTCATAGTCTTATCTTCCAAAGTGGTTTTGCAGTGGTTTTGGGACATAGCTTGTATACAAGCCGAATACTTCTAAATTTGAATATCTTTTAAAACATTATACTTCATTGCTTTCATTTGCTATCTAAGAGCTTGAATATGACTAAGCAAAGAGGAGAGTTTACTTGAACTCTTTGGCTTAGCCCTTTGTAAATTGTTGTGCAATATTTTGTAATTTTATCTATCTAATATTTGATTGGTTTTGTAGCCCTCTTTCAAATTTTTCTTGTGTCAGTTTGAGTGGACAACTACAAGAAATTATTAACAAGTTGTTGCAGGACCTTTGGGATAAATTTCAAATGAGGAAGATAACTCTCTCTTCTTTGGTTGTGGGCATAGAAGAGGCTTAGCTTCTCTTCTCCTATTGTAAACTCTGAATTTATTTTGAGTTCTTAGAAATTCTCACCAAGGAAAAGTCTATGGTCTCAATTTTTATTTGTAAAGACTTTCCTTGGTTTAGAAAAGGCCTCATGGTCATTTCATTCTTGTAAAATTAATAAAAAATTCTGTTTTTTTTGTGGGAGCGTGGGTTTTACCTAGTGACATCCCTATCTCTCCATTTCAAAGGAGAGAATTTGTAGATGGATTGACTTAGTGGTTTTGACATTTCCATTTTCTTTCACATCACATATGCATGCTCTAATTGAGAAGTAACATAAGTCGCATAGTCCTTTAATTTATTAATTTTCAATCTCATTTGCCATCACTTACTTATGTTTTGTGATCTATTTCTCATTTGGATAAGTTTCACAATATACTACAAGTAAAGAAGAATATCAATTTCAATTTATGGCAACTTGAGTTATTGTTGTAACTATGAAGCATATTTAATTGAACCATCTCCATCTTTTACATAGCACTTGCAAACTCACTTTCATATCATTTAGGCATTTCAATTTTCATACTAGACTTGCATCTCTAAAATTTACCTCCAACTTAAGTTGGTTGAATAGATGTTTCAGGGACCCTCTACCTCTATGGACTCCTCACTGTGAGATCCAAATATTTGGGCGAGGGTGAGGTCTGAGGATTAGAGTTCAATTGTAACCTTGCTTTAGAACTAATTAATAAAATAAACCAAGAGCACTATCTCATCACATTTACTTGCAAAGTTACCAAATTTTTTGCTATCTTGATGGTTTAAAGATTCACATGCAAATATTATCTCAAGAAGCACTTTGGATGCAGGCATTTTAATTCCTTAAATTTTGCAACAAGTTTAATTCTATGGTACTTGGAAATTTTCTTCTACATACAACTTCATTGCATGTTGTCATTTTAATGATCATTTTGCTTATGGATGATTGATATATCTCGTTTCATTGGAAAATACCCTTATTTGGTGTTGCAAATTTAATTGCATATTGTGATCTTGGTCTAACACTTCCTTTGTGGGATTATTGTCATTATATCTTAAATTCCATTTTTGAGCAAGCATTTGTCATCTACTTTAAAGCACTGGTCTATATTTTGAACACATCATTGAATATTTCTCATATACTTATATTCTTGTTTACATATTGGAATCGAGTCATCTTTGATAAGTAATTCCTTCTAATCAATTCTCCTAGAAATCTCACATCTTTAACTTAGTTTTCCTTTAGGGACCATCCCCCTTAGCTAACCTAGGAGATAGCTTAAATGGAGTGAGTTGGGAATAGGTGACAGCCCCTTCTCTGAGTTCTTTGCCACCAACCACACCTGTGGGGTTGAAGGCTTTTCCCACTAACTGTAGGTAGGTGTAGGCGGAAAGCGATAACATACACCACATGATATTCTCATGTAAGCACAAGTTGGGCAGTACCAGTCACCAAGAGGAACTTGAACCAAGGGTGGGTCAAGGCAACCTATATGGTAAGTTACGAGGCAGTATTTTCCATCACAACACAACAGCTCCCCGCCTTCTTTACAAACTTGGCACACATTATTATAGCAGTCTGTGGAAGACTTCGCAACAAAACCACTTATATGCACAGCAGATGGTTCCTCAATGTTAGCATATTCTTTGCTTACCTCTGTTCCACCAACCATTCTGTTAAGGTCCAAAGTGCCCTCATCTTCATAATCCTCTAAACAGATCCGACGGCTGTCAAACCCTGGAACATTCTTTCTCAACCTTTTTGCCCCCTTTTGAGTTATAGCAGAGTCATCTCCTCCATATTTATCTCAATTTACAGTAGCTTTGTCCTCCTGCAAAGAACTAAATGGTTCCTCAACTTGTCCTGATGACTCCAAATAACTTCTTTGCAAGACGACTGAACATATAGGTGGGTCCTTTGGCAAACAATTATGATACAACTGATGAGTTTTGGTAACAACATCTAAAAATTTCTTATATTTACACATATTTTTAATTTCTTCATATTTCTCCCAAAACATACAAAAAGACCTTGCCTTAATAAATTTGGGTTCCTCCCTTGAATCCACAGAGTAAATGAGCTGAGTTAATGCCAACCCATCATGTGTAGATGAAATTTTTTTCTGCATACTATCAAACTTTAGCACAGTGAAAGCAGACCACCATTTTCCCTTTTCTATCTCAGCCCAAACAATTGTCTTTGGTTCCGAATCATTGCTTATGTTATTCTCATCTGACTCAGAATCTCCAATAGCAGATTCTTGCCCCACTCCTACATTTCCACATATTAGCAGAAGATTCATTTCTTTGAAAACAAGCACGTGATTCCACATGGTCATCAACATTTGTATTTGGTTCAATGTGCACGCAAGAGTTAGAAAGACCCTGTTTAGTTTACTCCTGTGAATCAGCACAAGTAGCATTCGAAGCATGACATGCACTGTCATCACAATAAGAAGACTACCTACATACTTGAATATTCTCTATCCTCTTCCACTTTTTTCATTTGATACATTGATCCCATTCCTTGGTATGCTGATCCTCACTCATCCCATGCTGCTGCATTTCACCTTTGTCCCCAATAGGAACAAAAACAACAAGATCCATGCCAGAATCATCAAGAAAATTGCCTTCTTTCTTGTCCCTGTCGACATCTCCTTTCTGTCATATGCTCCTTTTTCTCTTCTTTTTATAACTCTTTTCTCTAGATGTTTCTTCAAGAAATTCATGTGAACCACCTTCTTGACTTCTAGTTATATATTGGATACATCCTTTAACTTGATTCTGTACAACATCATGTTGTCCTTTTCTTGAAACCTTTAGACTTGTCAAATTTATTTCATGGTCTCTAACAACATCTGTGAAACCTCTAGTTTGAACATCATCATCTGTACTAGTGCCATTTGTGTCCTCCAGAATTTTAAACTTGTACATTTCCCCAGATCTTCTCTCAGGCGTTGAGTAACTCTCTTTAACTAAATCTTGTTGTATATCTTTCTTTTTATGAATCCTACTACTTCTGGGAACTTTCTCTTTTTTATGTTGACCATTATCAACCTCTTGTTGGTCCTCCAGACCTTCTAATTCAGTGACGTTAAGCCCTGAAGTTTGATTGTGAGCACCAACAACTTTAGCCAGGGATTTGACAGTTGTTGGAGTAGGCACATAATCCTGCGGAAATTTAGTTTGATGCTTTTACTTTCTATTTATTCGAGTGAATTCCCTCTATTCGCTACTTTTCTCAAACAAAGTAAAACTATTATCTGCGCCATCTTGTCCTGAAACACTGAGCCCACTTTCCGTGTTTTGTTCCAAATCCTGCAACCTTCCATCATTGTCCAACGACTCTAGCTGCAGTGTCACATGCTCCCCAATTTCTATATTCTTATTTCTTATTTCACTTCTATAAATGGCAGTGGAAGCATCACTTACTTGATTCTTTGTGCTTTCTCCTTCTTGTGGTTCCCTTATGATAGCCTTAAAATTTTCTGACATAGATTGTCTGTAACTACGTGCATCTAATCTTTTTGATGCAGAGATTATTTTTGTCACCATCCACTACAGTGTCTGTCATCTTAGTAATATTTACTTTTTCAACTTATTCTATTGGAGGAACTGTTTGAGATAATGCCTCCATTATTGTGCTTACTTAGTTTAGATTGGGTTGTTGAGGAAGTTGAGAGATTCTCTCAACTTCTCTCTCTAAGATTAGCATTAGTTTAACTATATATATTTGATGTATCTCTGATTATTGAATATAGAAATTAATTGTTTGTGTGTGAATTCTGTTCAGTGCCTGCTCTCTCCAATTTATAATATGGTATCAGAGCCACTATTGGCTTAAATCCCTCACGGGATGGCCAGGAAAATGTGAGATTGAGTATGGTGTAGGAGAGTAGCATAGTGTAGGTATGTTTTCAAGTGGTATTTGTTTTGTTATTTCTGTTTTCACCAATTTTAATATTGAAACGGCTGGAAGGAATAGAGGAGGTGTATAGGCTTATAAAGATGGCGTTATGGTGTATTCAAAGCAAGTCGGCGCTAAGACCATCAATGGCAACAGTTGTGCGAATATGAGAGGACGATTTGGAGATAAAGGATCCTCCATTAGACTGTGAAGGTATCCAAAAGTTTTCTCAACTTGGGAATGAAATTCCACAACCTGCTTTTCAACCTGGAATCTGGTCGTATCTTTGTTAATGCGAGATAGCTTGCTCTTTTACTACAATATCAAGGGCGTCACAACGAGAAACGGTTCTTGGAGGCCGATGTTTTTCATTATTCTCTCCCGTATAGCCTGCGGCTCGAACATAGAAGTGTGAATAGATCGCTGGAGAGATATGGATTATTCTCCACATTTCCATTCAATAAATTATGGAAAAGTGTGTGATATGGTTGTGGGGTTAATCTGGAATAACAGGAATAAGGAATTGTGGCGCATCAGCTTCAGCAGTGACTTCGAGATGGAATCCGACATATCATCTTAGACTACTGTAAGATCTGTACAAAAGAGCAGATCCAGTCTGATTCGGGACTGGCACTTGGCCTTACAACCGAGCCCAGATCAAAACTTTCACTTCTTCGTTGGAATTCCATGCTATCACGCATTCCTGGGGCATCGAGCTAAATTCAGAAGCGTCATGGGGTTGTGGAGAGGCCACATCTGCTTCCAAAGTCTGAACGAAATTATGAGAGGCATTAATCGCACAAAGATAGCGTCGCGTTAGCAGAGCTGGTTGGTTTCATTATGGAAAACCGCAGCTTCAAAAACCGCCCGTCCCGCCGTTCGTAAGAAAAGGGGCAAGGGGAAGTTTCTTGTTGCGATGCGAGATAGAGAGGGGAGACTTCATGGAGGAAATTTTAGGTTTACGCTCCCTACTCATAAAGAGGAACAATCTAATGATAATGCCCTTCATCTATTTATTGGCGATAATGCCCGGAAATGTTGGCTAAAGAAGAATTGTGTTGGTGGAGTGTGTAGCTTATTAATATGTAGAATTATGAATTTTTGTTGTTGTTGTGAGTTTTGTGTATTAGAGAACCAATTATTGAAAAAATTAGCATTATTTAAATTAGTCGTTCTTGATGTTCTACAGGGACGAGAGAACAATTGGCTAATTTGATAGTGTGAATTTGTTATTTGCTGATCTTGTTGTGCTACGGGCCAAGGAGCATCAGTTACAGGTTACAGTATGAGAAGCAGGTCAAGTTGTTAGATTAGCTCTTGAACACATTTAGTATTCAGACCATTTTCCTAGCCACTGATGGATAGCTAAAAGCGAAATATCCGACAGATGGTGATTGGTCCATAGGATGGTTCATCACTTGTCAGCTCTATTGCGGAAGCCCCGACGAGCCGAGTTGTCAATACTGTTGATCTTACAAAGTTCATTATTGCTGGTCAGAAACAAATGTATTTTTAATGGGTTGAATGGTAGCTCGAAAATGGTGGAGAAAAGAGCGTTTCCTATGAGATCTCAGAGTGGGTACAAATGTTAATGAAGACCAGGGCAGACAAATGTTTGTATTAAATTAGTATGTTCTCCATTTTTGTAATGTAGGCATTAAAGGGGGGTGTTTGAGATAATGCCTCCATTATTGTGCTTACTTAGTTTAGATTGGGTTGTTGAGGAAGTTGAGAGATTCTCTCAACTTCTCTCTCTAAGATTAGCATTAGTTTAACTATATATATTTGATGTATCTCTAATTATTGAATATAGAAATTAATTGTTTGTGTGTGAATTCTGTTCAGTGCCCGCTCTCTCCAATTTCTAATAGGAACCTTGCATGGTTTTTCAGAGATCCCTGTCTTCCCATTCCCTTCATATGTAATACTAGGAGAACGGTTCCTAACCACATGCTCTCTTTTTGATCTCCTCATGGTTGTTACCGAAATTATAACACAATCACCATATCAGTCCAACTCGGAAGATATTCCAGGAACCTTTTTATCATTCCTTTCATTTAAATTCTACACAGATTTTCAACTCTCCTTCCAAGCTATGCCCAAAAGGAATGTTTGGGTGTTCTGAACAATGAAATTTTTAACAATGCAACTTGAGGATCCAAGTTTCAAATTTATTTTCCTCAATAGACGGCGTTGAAAGTAAATCTACTCGAGTCAACCTCTCTTCCCCTGAGCATTCAACGACACCAAACCATTTGACACTATGCGTCCGTACAACATGACAGTATCACACACGAAATGCTTGCCAGCTATCCGAAAGAGCGATGTTGACAACAACCTCATAAACAACAGAGCCACACATTCACAACACTTATTTATGGCCCCTGGAATCAAACTCAGCACTTTCAAAATTTTCTGGATTTTGAGATCCCCCTCCCTCTTTCAGTGGAATACCATGGACGTCTGAAGAATCGAACCTTGGACCTTCCCATTTCTGCACTGGCTCGGAGCCACATAATCTTCTTATTTTTAGCTTTTTAATGGAAAATTAATGCAGTGAAATAAAAATCACTTTTATTTTTCGTTCGTGGGCGCCAGGAGAGGAAATGAAAATGGGCAAGCAAATGTTTTAGGAATGCCAGACATGACATCGGTGGATAGGTAAACAATTTTTTTTATAATTGCAATTTCCATTCCATGATATTCTCTCTTTATTGTTTAATTGTATTTTGGAGGCTTCTTTTGATTTTGTTTTTTCATTTAACTGTGAAATTGAAAATACTTGGTATCATCTCCATTTAAACAACAACCAAAACTTGAAGATGAAATTAGTATTACACGATATTTATTGGAATCCTTATAGCTATTTTGTGTTAAAATATTTTCATGAATATCAGAAAAGTTGACTTTCATGTTGTTATTTGAGTACATTTTGTTTATATACTTGACCAAGTTCATGCGTTAGAAAATAAAAAAAAATTGCGAATAAAATGACAAGGATTAAACATCACACCTCATATTATTTGTTTTCACAAGTTATCTACAACTTGAGCTTTTTAGCATATAACTTAGTTGACATGATTGTTTTTAAGCTTTCCCTGATGGTTGAATACTAAGTTACTAAGGTGTTCTTTTCTATATATGGTGACATTTTATTTTCTTTTTTTATACAGGTCATCTGGCCACATTATTATTGCCACTATCGTGCAACTGAAGAAAATTTGTTCGAGTTTCTTACTTGTATGGGGAAAAATGGCTTTGACATTGCTGATGTTGAGGTATATGTCATATAAAATATTTATAGTCAAATTCACTGTATATTGTAGTGATTATTTTCGTTCATGTCTTACACTCTACATTGTATCTTTTGTTTTCAGAAAATGAACTCAATATTGATGGTAAGAAGCATAAAATCAAGAAAGAGGAGAGCAATAACATTGTAGTGACAAATGCAAGAAAATAGAGAAGAGAAATGGTCTTGTGATACCCTTAGAGCCAACATCTCGCATAATACACACATATAAATACTGATGGTCAGGTCTTAAGAGTTGGTGAATTCACCTGCAATGCCCTGGCAACACAATGATAATGTTTTGAAGTGATGAAACATCATTTCATGTATAAATTGTAGTCCAACCAATATTAAGTTGGAAACTCATTGTAATACTTTAACATTTCATATAATATAATTTGTGGTTGAAATTATTTATAATTGCACTTGATATTGTTTAGTATTATAATTAACATATGCAACTTTATGTTTTCATATTAGATGAAGATGCACATTGTATGATATTTTTTAAAATATACAAATTAATTTATGTTGATTAATAGTGAACACATAAAATCAATTTAAAACTACTAAATTAGTAGTTTATATTGATTAATGATGAACACAAATAACATAAATATATGACTAAATTATTAATTTATAATGATTATTAATGACAGTAAATGTAATGAATATAAACTACTAAATTAGTCGTTTATATAATGAATATGAAACTACCAAAAAAGATAAATGACCATTGCAAATGATAAATTTGTGATTACAAATAATGACTAAATTTTGCATATATACAACTATTAGTAGCTAATTTACAATATCTTATAACACGACCAAAAATTTAGTCATATTTCTTTGGTCATTAATTAGTTTCAAGCAATGACTAGAATTTGCATATATATGACTATTAGTAGCTAATTTACAATATCTTATAACACGACCAACATTTTGGTCATATTTTTTTGGTCATTAATTGGTTTTCTCAGGTGATTATATAGTAATATATTTTGTGGTATATTTGGTCATTAATTGTGACAATTAATGACCAAATCAATGATTAAATTAATGACCAAATCAATGACTAAATTAATGACCAAATCAGTGATTAAATTAATGACCAAATATACTACTCGACAACAAAATTGAGATAACCAATTAATGACTAAGTTAAAAATGACTAAAAGTTGGTCACGTTATAAGATACTGTAAATTAGCTACTATTGGTCACCGACCAAAAAATAGTCATTTATATGCAAATTTTAGTCATTTTTTTAGTAACTAATTAGTTATTTTGTACTAGTGAGGGTGACGTTGAGATGGCAAACTGATAGATAGGGAAAAAAGGTTTTATGAAGAAAATGAAAGCAGTGAGAATTCTGAAACTTAATATATTCAAGGAATATTGTTTTCATAAAACTATAACCATTCTATAGTCATCCAAATATAGTGAAAAATACTGATGACTAACACAACCATTGGGCTTATGGAGTCAAAAATTAGTAGATTCAGTGGCAAGGTTTCTTGACATGTAAGCTGAGGTAGATAAGATTCTTTAACAAAGGAAAATCACACATAGAACATAGGGCAACACAGTCATTTCATCAATAAAGGAAGTCAGAGCATAAAAAAATGAATTATGAGTAATAAAGATGAAAACTATTGCACGTGATACACATAAAGATATAGATCAGAAAAATAATTAAAACTCTATGAGAATCTTAGGTCTGTCAAGAAGAAGTCCTCTGTATTACTGATATAGGTCAAATTAAATAAAGCAGCAATATGGTGCAAAAAATATCCAAGCCTTTATAACTTCGATAATTTTCCGTTAAATAGACATTCTTATAGCAGGGATGATCTACCTCTTGGCTAGATTCATCGAACTCTTCCTATGACACCTCATATAATAGAAAAACATGTCTTTTAATAAGAAAATGATAGCTATACTCTAAAGATGACTTTTCCTAATAGGACTCAAATTCCTATTTATTACATCAGTATACCTTATATTTAAAACAATTACATATAAGTGACAACTAAGCATCACATGTTTGAATAGGCTATGACATAGCTCATCACTAGTTGACATATTAAAAACCCTCCTAA
This sequence comes from Pinus albicaulis, assembly GCA_034641835.2. NCBI lineage: Eukaryota > Viridiplantae > Streptophyta > Pinopsida > Pinales > Pinaceae > Pinus > Pinus albicaulis. The sequence goes on from CM076584.1 coordinate 349,216,158, forward strand.
TCATGTGGAACCAAACCCTATTTTTCATGAGTACAAGACATTATCTTCAATGAAAGCTTTAGCTGATGAGCTCTCTTCACTGCATTATCTTCAAGTCATAAATGTCTGGTGGTAAGGTCTCCTGACTTGTTGGATGTGTCCACCTGTCCAAAACTGCTTTTAAACTGCTCGAAAACCTTCAAAAACAGCTCGCTACGAAAACAGGGAAATTTCGTAGCGTCCAAAAAATGGCTTTTACACTCAGAATTTTTGCTTCTTTGCTGTTCCATGGTGTCCATCATGACATGACACCTCACCACCATAATTATCCTTCCTTAAAAGCTGTAAAAAGTGGGTTCAGAAGAAAATAAGCTGCTACAGAAATTTTCGTAGCGTTTTCCTAGCTTTAAGCCTAGGAAACACTATGAAACTATGAAAAACTGCAACATTTCCAGATTTTAAACATAATCAAACTCAACTTAAGACTCTTGAGGTGTATCCTCTTCATTAATGATGAGTTGAGCTATGGGCTCCTCAACCACAGTCAGCTTTAAGCCTTTCTTATCCAGCTCCTCATGGATCAATTATAACTCCTCTTGGAGGGCTTTGACTTGGTCCTTCAGTTTCCTATTCCTATATTTCAAGTGCAGGTTCATTTTTGAGATATGCTTCACCTCTCCTCTCAATGGCTAAGTCCATTTGATCAATTGTTGTGTGTTATCTAAGGTCTTTGACACACTATTAGCCCGATCTTCCCAAAATTCTTTCATTTTCTCAAACTGGACCTTCTGAACATTTTGTTTCCTTGCCTCTTTCTTCAAGACTGCTATTTCATGATTTGCTAACTTCAACTCCTCCTTTCTTTTTCTTGATGACTATATCTTCTTTTGTAGGTGACGAGAGGTCAATGATGCTTGGTGGTTGCTGGATAGTTTCAGTGACCTTCTGAGCTTCTTTACTGCTTTCCAATACCTTTCTGGCATGTCTTGTCATTGGTTTCCTAGCCTGAAACATGAATCTTGCATCTTCACCCTCAAACTCTAACTTCTTAGCTGAGTTGGCTTTCTTGAGCTTCTTTCCTCCCTCATCTATATCTTTAGCTTGGACTATGGGGGTTTCCTCAACATCAATAGCATGCAGAATATCTTCTAAGTTACCCTTAGCCATTGTCTGGCTTCTTGTAACCCTCTTGCTACCATGTTTTCTCACTGTTGGATTTTGTTTTGCAGGTGTAACAACAGGTGTATCAACTTTCTGCAATGGTTCTGTTTCCATGATTACTAGTTCACTTTTCTCTGCCACTAAAGGCTCACTTTCTCTTCCACTGAAGGTGATGGTATACCTCTAGGTTCAGGAGTTCTTTTAGGAGTGATGAGATCTACTTCAAAACCACTGACAAACATAAAAGATGACCAGTCTCTGCCTAATATCTTTAACTCCTTTAAAACCAGCAACTTGATTAAACCATAATGAAAGTGTGAGGTTTCGTTTCCTTCATATTTAGCTTGAACTTTGTATGACATTTTATCTAAGCTTCTGTATAAGTAAAAAGGTAAATCAAGAGACCCCTTACCAACAACATGTAGCAGAATCTTGAAATGGTATGAGTAAACCATGTGTACCTCCCTTCACAAGTGAAGTATTTCTGAATGATTAGCAGCATCTTTGAGAAGTTGTCTTTCATGTAGCTCCTTGGAATGGAATTTCTGAGATCAATCTCACAATGCTCTGGCTTGATAAATTCCTTACATTCCTGCATGGTGAACTTGAAACCTTTGACCCATTATTCTCCTCCTCTAGGAATTCCTGTTGCTGCTACAATAGTCTCTGGTGTTATAGTGAGGTTCAACATTCCCACCTTTGCAACTGTCCCATTGAAACTGACGACAAACTCCTTAGAAACCTCCACATGGCATCGTTGCAATCTTTGGCAAGATTGCAAACACCCTGTTCTTCTGAAAAATTATAAGGTAGTGGGGTTTTCATTCAGAAAATTCATTTCTGATGGCTCATATCTAAGATAATGGCCTCCTTTGTTGGTCTTCCTCTTTGCATCCATTGTGCTTTTATACCTTCTCTGCCTCGCTTGATCAATGACACCTGCAATTGCTTGAAAATGCTAGCAACTAGCTTGGCTTGGTGAAACAACTATCCAGAGCTCAATAACATGCAAAGATGAAGTGGGGAATGATAAAGACTCAATTGGGAAATATTTTAAAGTTTTGATGATAACTCAAGCCTTCATCATGACTCATACATGCTAAAAACAGAAGTGATGACCTCAGACATGGCCATTGTACTTTGATTTAACCCTAACTGACTCGCATGACACTCACCCTAACAGTTCTAATCCTTAACTGGCACCTAGCACCTGATTTGAAAAGACATACAAGAATACCTCTTTTTGTAGCGTACTTAGTGTATTTTATGGCAGTTTCGCTATGAAATTATCAATAGTTTCATAGCAAAAACTGTGTTTTTACTATGCAATTCGTTACGAAAACAGGAAATCTTGACTAAAATGACCTTTTCAGATTTAAAATCTTGGGAAATGGATTTTTTTAGGAAATAATGACTGATGTGACATGAAAAGACTTGAATGGGGGTGGTTTTCGACCTTAGGATAGGCTAATAAGAAAAAAATTAATTTTTTTCTTTACCAACTAATGATGAATGAACTCTATGACCATACCTTTGAAAAATGAACTCCTAAGACTATGTCAAATGGTGTTTCAATTTTTCTGAGTGATAACACACCGAGTGTGATTGGAGATGCTGAGAGAATGTAAGGGTGGTTTGCAGCAAACTGAGGATGAAGAAGGAACTGCATCAACAACCATTAACTCAAAAGTAAAGAATCCAGTGGAGCCGCCATGCCTGTGGTAGTGTATTTGGCGTGAGGGCATACGAAATACACTTATTTAGCAAGATGGTTGCTACTTGAACAAGGTCGCAGAGAAAAATTACTGTCTACTGTTAGTGGAACATATTCGACACAATGGAAACTAAGTTTGATGGAAAACTAAGCATACAACACTAAGAACAAAACAAAACACAAGATACAAAATACAAAATCTCGATGGAGAAAACAACCTAATAACAAAAGTGGATAATTATCCCTTTATTGGGTGCTGGTGGTAAAAAATATACAATGCTAAACACTTGAAGAGGGTCCTTTAAGCTATGGATCTCAAATACCCAAAAAAAGTAGGTCTCCTTCTCTCGATTTCCTATAAGCATCTCTTCCCTCTCACAAAGGATGGTAGATCAAGATCAAGTGGTGAACCTCTCTCTCTTGAATTGAGATTTTGGTTGTCCAACATATGAGTCCTTCCAATTCCTCTGGTGCTAGACTATGAAAGATGGTTTTCTATGAAGCAATTTGGCCAACATAACAATGTGTCTCCAATTCATCTTCCAAAGGATGGATTATATAGACATTTTTTGAATTCCTCTCTCTTCTCCTTGCCCAAGATGGATAGTGACACAAGAGTGGAGGGATTCCTTTGTGGGCTGCATTTAATCCTCAAGGTGGCTCAAATCTGGCTTTCCTTGATAGTACTAGGTGGAGAATCATCTTAACCAAGCATGCCAAGTGGTCCCATATGGTGACAATTTTCCATCTTCAGGAACGTGCGACTATCGAAGGAATAACCATGCTATGTGAAAAATTCCTTTGATGGAGGTGCGCTGTCAATTAATTTCCTTCTGAACCTTAGGAATTTTTTTTTTTTTGGTCTTCTCTAATCATATTCCTTCTCTGAAAATATTCATCTGTACCTTATGCTTGACATTTTTAATGTATTTTTCCTATAAAATTTTCTGGTGTTAACATCCCCTATATCTACTCGGGTGAGAATTTTATCCGCGCAAGAAGGTCGTTGCTGAAAGGGCTGGTAATAGTGGCTTTTTTTTGACAGTGCAGTCACATCGAACCTGGGTCTAGTTCCCATAAAGCCAACATGCAGTTTGACGGAAGCTAGCGAATTCACATCCTGAGAGATGTGAAAAAAGGATGTATTTGACAATGCTTGTAATATTGATGGAGTGAATTTTACAAAAAAAGAATACATGATAAGGAAGGGACTAACTTAGGGAGAAATGAAAAGTAGGAAATTCAAATTAAGAGGGTCCCCATTTTTATTAAGGATTAAATACAAAATGGAGGGTTTTTTTTGCCATAACAATTGATGACACACTAGAATAGCTAGTTATCTTTTTCTCATGGAAAATAAAAGAAATAACATATAAGGTTGAAAAATTAGAAAATCTACAACTTTTAGATGTATCGTGAATGACTCTTTTATAATAAATTGTAAAAATAGGAAATATATACTTGTACTTTTACTCCTCCATTTAATATTTTCCAAGGGAATAAGGGGAATTATAACTTTAACAATGAACTTTAAAATAGGAAGATAGAATTTTAATATGAATATTAAGAAAATATTTCAAACCATGATTTGATGCAATTATTTCAACTCATATTTCTATTACCCAACATTGATTTTCTACTAGCGAGTGTGCATAGCCTCAATGAAGTTAAATTGATATCATGCATACATTGACCCACTACCAGTGATTGTCCATAGCCCTAATGGGTTTGTATGCACTTCCCACACCTTACAAGTTACTTGTTCTCTTGAGTGCATGATGTTATTAGTGCTCAGTGTGTCAGTCCTTCATTGCAATGATAAAGTTATACTATGCTAATTTTGTTGTGTTGTTTCCCTTGGTAAAAAAAATATTTTGTTTTCTACAAATAGATCAAATTTGGAAGGAGGGGCACCTAGATCCACTTCTCTTTTCTAGTGGAATGATTGGCCCACTGAAATATACAACCCACTTATCAAATGATTGTAATTTTTTTTGTGGATGGAGTGGAATTTAATCCTAAAGGGAAGGTTTCTGACTCTTTGACAAACATCACAAGTGTGACAAAAATCCCTCACATAATAGTGGATTTTCGACCACCACAGACCTATTCAAAAAATATTCTACATGGTCACTTTTCCTTCATAGTGACCTATGACCACTCCTTCATGAGCCTCCTTAAAAATCGCCAGTATTTCATGCTATACTACAAAAATACAGATAATTCCTTCTGCACCTAGCTTATATAAACAACCTACAATTATCTCATTGTCCATGGCCTTAACTACCATCTACTTCATTTGTGAAATTGTGTAATCCTATGGTGTTAACCCTGTGCTATGGAAGTGGACCATTAGGGGAATTTTGAGGTCTAAAGTGGGCCTCCTAAGAAAAATGTACAATCAAAATAGACTTTATAACAACCAATAGGATTTAAGATGATTATGTCAACCATGGGGGATGATTCACCAATGTTTAATTAAAAGGGTGAAAAGATTCAAAATTATAAAATAATAAAACTACTTTTTTCAACTCGTATTTTCAACTTACCTCCAAATTTTTTTGCTCAAATTTCAAGCAGGAGTACTTGTTGGATGAAAATTTAATTCCTCATCTAAGGAGTACCCATGTTTCATACTTTTAATGGACCCTACTACACGAAAAATTAGAAATACATGAAAAATCGTGATTGCAATCATATTTTTCATGTCTTTCTCATTTTTTGTCTAGCAAGATCCATCGAAAGTGTGCAACATGGGTACTCCTTGGATGGGGAATTAAAATTTTGCATCTAACGAGTACTCCTGCTTGAAATTGGAGTAAAAATTTTGGGAGATAAGTTGAAAAAGTAGTTTTTTCTTTTTTCCCTCTACAATTTGATGATGTAATCAAATTTTATTTTATTATTTCTACTATTATTTTATAATTTCCTTTGGAGGCCCATTTTAGAGCTCAAAATTCCCCTAATGAATACCATATCCAAAATAAATAATTGTGCATTTGGTAATCCATAATTCACATTCCCTGCATATTCACCAGAAAGGATTCTTGACAAATCATTCGACCCTACGTTTACCTTACCAAGATTCACTATCACCTCAAAATAATTCTCTTGGAATAATTGTAATCACCTGCATATCCTCGCCTCCAACATTGACTTGTTGTTGAGGTATCTTAATGAAAAAATGTTAGTATACAACTTAAATTTTGACCCCAGTAGGCAATGCGTAAATTTTTGTAGAGCATACACCATCACTAATCCTTCATGCTCTATTGTGGTGTAATTCTGATTTTTCGACGATAACTTATTTCTGGAAAAAGAAATTGGGTTTGCCATATTAGCTTCTTCCGATTGTGTTAATATAAATGCTAATTCATTTGTTGATGCATCCACATGAATGTGAATTTTTTTTCTCCAATCGGGGATACTAGAATCGATGCAAATAATTATTCTCCTTTAATGTATCCAACACCTATTAGCACTCTTCAACCCACTCAAAATTGGTTTCCTCCTTCAGTAATATTTTGAATGGTGCAATAATATGCACATATCCACGCATAAAATTCCTGTAATATCTTATATGCCCCAAGGTTACATGCAGTTGATGCAAAAAATTGGAGGTGGAAGGTTCATAATCATGATGATATTCATCAGATCCACCAATAGTCCCTATTTGTTTACAAAATGTCCTAACATAATTCTCATTTTTGAATAAAAAATACATTTCTTTAGATTTATAGAAATTTTTAATTGGATGCATTTGTCCAACATGAGTCATAGTACCTCGATCTGATTTTGTAATAGGTTGAAGATGGTCCAATAATCCAAATGAACTTCCAATATTTTTTTTTTTTATAACATCCTTATATGCTGTAACCACAACTTGAGAAAACATTGTCAGTCTTTGTAGTATGAAAATACTAGTGAAATGTGTATAGTGGTACCTCCTTCAAGACTTTCCTAGGTCTCAATGTGGATATTTTTTCCTTTATACTATGCAGTATATTATCTATCATTGGATCTTCAGAATCAAAGTGAAAATTAAATGGAAAATTGTCTATTATTTCTACCCAATTTGGAGTACCCCGTCGTAGCAGCAATTGGGTATACCAATTTTAGGACATAATGTCTAAGATATGTACAAAGTGGTGTATCCACTCAACCTCTATAATATTCTCCTCTCTCCATCCCACCATACACTTATCTAGGTTAGTGGTTTGGGATTCCTTATCAATGTACCCTTATTTTCAATTCCTAGCATCCAGTCCAAACATAATAAACAATAGGTGCCTGAACAACTGCCAAGTATTTATTTTTCCCTTACCTGTTTCCCACTAGAAAACTAGAGTAGACTTGAGAGAAATATCTAGAACTAGCAGCCTAAGGTGATATGACACCTGTACTTAAAATTCATTAAGAAAAGCAGTAACATCCAACGATCTATGGAATCATGGAGGTTGCCAAAATTTTGTAGTGATCCACTGTATTGAATTCGTTATATGTGCACAAATACTCTTGGAAACCTCATGAAGGTGCTACTGCCAATTCCCCAACACATCATCTAAGTCCAATGAATAAGAATTTTTTGAAAATTTGAGGCACTGATACTACTTATTGGAAGGACTACACAACATTGAGAAGGGGGCTTAATCAATATTGTGCTCTATAATAAATTTTTACCAATGTTTTCCTTTCATTTCATAAACCTTGAATCATTTATTCATTAGCAACATAATATATGAGCATATGTAAATATAAATGAATAAACCACATGAGAAACTACGACATAAGTAAATAAACATGAACTGTAAGCAATAGATCAATACACATAAACATGAGATAAACAACACATAAAAGCAAAATCATGTAAGGTGGAAACCCAAAGGGTAAAAATAATTTTTGGAAGATAGTATTCATCATCTTATTCTTATCACTAATGAAATATTATTTTACATATGATCATTGGCCACCACCAGTATGCAAGCCATAACTTGTCGATCATGTGAGCCACTCTTTCTCCAGGCCACTACTTGTATGAACTTTGCATGCCACCATTGGATGGAAGCCACTAATCCCAAGTTATCAAGTTACTACCTAAAGGATGCCACTCCACCCTAAATGCGCAAGCCACTACTTACCTCACTGAAGGCCCCAACCTTTAAGAACATCTCATGGAAGTCATTTGATCTATTTTAAAACTATGGCCCATAAATATAATTAGCTCATAAACAACATACTCAAACACATACACATGCTATCTATGCACCTCAAAAAAATACATAAACTCACACAATAAAATATTCTCACACAAACTCTCTCAACCACAATAAAAATCTGCAATACAAATTCAACCAAAACATCAACCCAACATCATCTATACATGATAATAAATGCATACAAATCTGTCAATGGAAGCATATCTAAATATTTGCAACAATAAACGGACATCTATGACATATGAAATAAATCACATCAACAACATATGATATATGAGTATATGAAGCAATACTTAACATTTCTCAAATTCTCTATCTCCTGGAACACAAACATATCAGAAATATGACCTTTGATCCAAAGTATCCACAACAAAACTACAACAATATTATGATCTCCATGAAAGAAACAACGTAATATTATCACCAAAATTAAAATTTTGATGAAATAATCTCCTCAATCACTCTCAACATGTCTGCAACATCACTCGAAATCTAATCCCTGACCTATAATGTATATGCAACACTCTAGCTCACTCTCTCATACTGTCTAACCCTTTCTTATTTAAGCTTTTAAATTTTATCAATAAAGAAAGATGATATCAATACAAAGCAATAATCCTCATTATCTTTGATATTATCACCTTCTATATTCTGGAGCTACTCAAGTCAACTCTAAACCATAAAAAACCTTGGGAAAATACCATGGGAAATGCTCATGGTATTTTATGTGTGTGCACAAATCACAAATCCCCCGAGATAATATTTTCAATTGGATGCTATAAGCTTCCCAACAAATATAGAAACATATTCACTCTCTGCATAAATAGTTCCTAGAGAAGATGCCCTAACTCATGCAAAATCATTTCCTCTTAGCCCAAAAATTTTCCATTTGTCTTCAATGCTTCTCCAACACCTTTAGAGTCTCTAAAAATATTATAAAATTCTTAGAAACATGTCATCAAGACTTTGATCATAATCAAAATACCTCCAAAAAATTTGACATCAATGCTAAAATAATTGACCCCTTAGGTAGATATCCCAGGTTCAATGCCAACAACAATTAACTCACAACTAGCCCATCAGTTAGACATCCTAGGTTGAAATAAATTCAAAAAATATGAGGCCAACATTCCCAACATGCTCCCCCTTTTGCGTTGATGTTAACCTATAGCCATAACACCAAGCTGATCTCCATAGATCTCCAACTGAGTGGTCTCGATCTCCTCTTCTTGCTCTCACTCGTCCCCTATGACATCAATGGAAAAGGGTGGTTAAGTATGGATGAACCATATGCTAAACATGACTGATATCAACTCATGTGAGGATTAAAATAGATAAGATACTCATGCCAACAAGCCAACACCATGCCAACAACCCGACAAGTCAAGACGATGCACTTCCTTCTACTGCTAGACTGAACATGCTCCCCATGAACATGTAATGGGGTGAAAACCATCTCTTCCATGCTATTGGAAATTATATCCACTACTGGAAATACCTTCTTATCACATACAAGAGGTGACCAATACTTTAACCACCTTTGACCCAATGATATAAAATGAAATTATAGGGCCTTATAGAGAGAATAAATGGAAATTATAATGATAAAACATAGCTATAAAATGGCACAAATAAGTAGATATATGGCTGAAAATTGACTCCACATGAATCTATATCCATGCATGATTCACTCTAAGACTTCTCCACCATGAACCAAATGATAAAAGAAATTAAAATACAAGGCTAGAACTTTCACTTAATAGTGCATACATTGAAACAAATATATACTCTATTTATAACATGCCAAACACCATGATTGAAATACGGCACATTTATTTCATACAAAATACTCATGAATCTCTCTAATGCATGACCAAGACTCATAACTTGTTATAATTCATGACAGAGACTCATAACTCGCTCTAATTCATGACCGAGACTCACAAATTTCTCCAATGCATGGGCCACTCAACTAATTATGAAAACAATATTGATTACAATGCTAATATTTCCCACATAAGTGCATACATGTTTGAAGAAATAGACTCACTATAATACATTGAAACACACTCTCTCTCTCTATGCATTGTTGTGACATAAATGCACTCAAAGGTGCTTTACATGACCAAAATTCTGTCTCCTCCTAATGGATGCCAACATCAAATTATATTTAACTAATGTAAAAATACAATGTGTGTACATGGAAAATTTCAGCCATAATATCAATAAGAGCATTTAGAAACATATGGCTGAAAGTATCGCTTTCATTTACACATGGTTGGATCAATGATCTTCTTCTATCATGGCTTAACATGAACTTTTAAACCAATTGTCAATGAGAACCAAGAGCATATATATGCTTGAAAAAATTTACTATTTCACTCATGAAAACATATATAAAGCTTCTACAAATGAATGAGTGAAAGCAATAAGGAAAACGACAAGTAAACCAGGAAAACCAAAAACCATGCATAGCTCTCCCTGATCTCATACCTCCAATAGGTAGGATGATCATGTATATTTGAATATGAAATGAGGCTCATGATCACATCAAGATGTTTCTCCTACAACTTGTGCGCATACCATGCTTCCATACGCTCCCCTTGAGGCTATGCATCTGCCATAAACTTCTATAATATTTTATGAATATGCGATTGGTAGTCAATGGAATGTAGAGCGGGGTGATCTCTCTACTTCATGGGATGCTAATATTTCTTCCTCCACGTGGTCCTAAGATGCTTCTTTTCATTCTTCTCATATTTTGTTCTAGGTCTTCTCTGAATCTATTGTTGCTTTTGCTGGATTTTCCTCGAAGAACTAAGCAACATGTAATATCTCACCACATGACTGAAGTTGTGACATGTATAACACACCACATGATAGATATATGATGTAAGATTATCAAATCTCATGATATTCATGCTAGATATATGCCTCATATAAAACATGCCTCTCCTCCAAGGGCTATATCTGCAATGAACGTTCTTGTGGCTAGGCATGTTACATGAGAAACATAATCCATTAAATGAATAATTATGCACGATGTTTGATCACTTTGGCTACTCATAATGTTGCAAGCTCTGCTGAATAGACATGTACACTTTTCTCTTATAGTTGGCTATAACATGTCCAAACTTGTGGTAGCTGTAACACTCTACCTCATCCATCAAAGGAACAAATGGGATTTGGTTCCTTTGAAATTTGACAGATCTGCCAAAATCCTCTCTTGTAGTGAATAATATTCTAAATGTAGGTGCTCCTTGAGGTTGTCTTCATTGCTGGTACTGGATATATTGCTTCATTCTTCCTTTGCTGCTCTTGTTGCTGTTATTCTATTCCTCAAGCCTATTACCACCAAAACCAGCAGGGGACCTAAAATGGACTCCTAAGAGGGAAACTGCTAGGTCAAGGGAAACGATGGAGACTTAGCCCACTGTCACCACAGCTAAGACTCCCTGCTCTTTATGGAATTTAATCGATGGAAGGAGACCTGATATTTAGGAAGTCACTTGTAAAGAATAGATCAATAAATAGATGTGAAGTGGCCTTTAAAGCCCCTTTCCCTAGAATAGGATCAAGAATGGAGCTTGCTTGCTCTTTAAGCGAGGTACAAAATTTTATAGGAAAAGGAGGTGAGGATTTGAGGGTTAGGTTGAAGGGATATTATTTGAAAAGGATTTTCCCAATCCCTAAAATCTTTATAGAACCTAGATTCCTGAGTTTCCCTTAATGAATTGTATTTGATAAGAAATGGGACCACACGGGGCCAAGTGGACTCGTCTAAATTAAGGGGAGGGATTTTATAAACTGATGATGACCTTAACCTAAACAAAGCAAGGGAAAGGATAAAAATAAGAATTTTCACCTAAAGATGTCAAATTGATCCTATGAGGTGCTAGCCTTGGGAACACCAAGGAAAAGTTTGATCTCAGTCCTAGGGCTTGGGATATCTCGCAATCCCACCATCAGGATCTCTTCAAATTCAGAGGAGATATTGAGGACACACTATCACAGTAGGGCCTAGGAAATCAATTTTTTTTCTAGGGTTATTTTTTCAGGAAATTAATGGCATAGGTGGCCCAAAGTGGCTAGACCTAGAAGAGAGAGGAAAATGTGAATAAATATGGTTTAATGTGACCACCTTTTGATGGATCGATGCCTAATTCATCTTGGGGATATGGAGTTAAGGATAGCTATGAATATGGATTTCATTTCTTTTTCAAGGAGCCTCTCAAAGTCAACTTCATCCAATGTTAAGGGAATGAGAAGAAATGTGACCTTAAAAGTGTTTATACTTCTTTGTAAATGGAGAAGTATTATCGAGATAAATTTAGTCTCTAGGAAAATTCATTCATAAAACATGATCCATACATAGATATAACCTAAATAGAAACCTAATTCCACATTGATGTCGTAAATGCATGCAACAATTAGCCCTAAAATAGCAAAAATCCCTTGATTAATGTATACAACAAAATGAAAGAAAATAATATTTAAATTTTACTTACATTTAAGAGAATATATACAGCCATTAACACATTTTAAATATAAGAAGACCCAATCCACACAAAAAAACTCATCCATGATCCAAAAATATCCTCCAGGGAAAAAATGTGAAGTTCTTAAGAGAGAGAATGATCCAAGTCAAGTGATGATCCAAAATGAATTCATATAACTCATATTTATATACTAATTAGGAGTTTGAATTACCTAATGGGCCTACATTGGCCCTTAAAATAAAATAATGTTCAAATTAACTAACTTGTACCATTTATCCTCTTTAATCTCGATGGTAGTAACACAAAGCTGCTCTTCCTCTCCTTCTCTAATGGCCTCGTTATTACTTTCAGTCATAATTTTAGCTAGGACTTGTCCCTTGATCATTTTCTTTGGAAAATTTCAAGGTCATATTCTTCGATTTTGGATACCCATTTTCCTCCGTATCCAAGACAATTAGATTGAGACAACACATTTTTGACAGTATGATATGGGACATAGGCATATATCTTGTTGTACCCAACATAGACCCTAAAATACTTGACGAAATTGACAAGAGAATATGCTTATTTCTTAGTGATTGTGTACCTTGTCTCAACTTCATGGAGTGTTTTTCTCATAAAATATACGATTCTATCATTCCCTCATCATCCTTTTTCATAATTATCCGATAAATATTGTCTTTAGAGGTGAAGGAATAAATGATAAAATCCTTAGTGTAGTGAGGGCTAGCTAAAATAGGATCGGAAGAAATTATTTCTTCAATTTATTCAAAGGATTCATTTGTTATATGATTCCATGTGTATGGAGTATAATATTTTAGGATATCACTCATGGGTTTGAAAATTTCAACAAAGTTTCATATGAATATTCTTACAAACTTGATTTTACCAAAGAATGACCTTAAGGCATCTTGATTCTTGGGAGGAGGGATATTCTTGATGGCTTGGATTATTTTAAGGTTGAATCTAATCCCATCTTTGGAGACCACATGTATGAGAAAATTACCCTTGTCAACACCAAAGATTGAATTTTTAGGATTGAGAGATATGCTACATTGTCTACTCTTTTCGAATACCTTCCTTAGATGTTGGAAATGTTCTTTTAATTATTTGGAGGAAGCAGTCAAATAATATTGATATATTTCTATGATCTTCCTGATAAGGTCCCTAAAATAAAAATCCATAGCCCTTTGAAAATTATATCCAACATTAAGGAGGCCAAAGGGCATTCTAAGGTACATGTATGTTCTCCATGGCATAGTGAAAGCAATTTTTAGGAGATCTTATTCTTTTACAATGACTTGGTTGTATCCAGAGAAACCATCCAGGAATGCCATCATTTGAGACCCAATTATCCTTTGCAAGAGGTTCTCCATATTGGGCAAAGGGTATTTTTCTTTCAAGCACCCACGATTCAAGTCCTTAAAGTCAATACATATACTGATGTTACCGATATTTTTGCGGGTGATTATAGGGTTGGAGATCCATGATTAGTGTCGTATGGGGGAAATAATCCTTGCATCAACCACCTTTTTGAGTTCTTATTTTACAAGGGGGGAAACTTAGGATTCATTCACCTTAATTTTTTCTTGAAGAGCTTCAAGGATCCAATAATAATAATAAAACTTCAACTGAATATTTTGCAACATTGAAATCATACCTCCCCTATATCCAAGGGGTCACGGACAAGATGGAAAAAGTTATAGCTAAAAAGAACATTAAAACATCCTTCAAACCTCTAATGACCATAAAAAAAGGATGAAATCTGTCAAATATGACCTTGACCACCTCCAACAAAAGGGGGTTTACAAAATTAATTTTTCATGCGGAGATTGCTATATTGGGGAAACATGTAGGACCTTCAAAATTAGGTTTAAAGAACATGGGGCAGACATTAGGTTAAGAAGAAATAAAACCTCGGCATTAGCATAACAATCCAATAAAAAACGACACCACATATGCCTTGATGATGCAGTGGTCATTACCAATGAGAAACATCATTTTAAATGAAAAGTACGTGAAGCCATGGAAATCATTAAACACCCCCACAACCTTAATAGAGATGGGGACCTAGAGATTAGCAGAAATTGGACCCATAGTATTTCCCGCAAATAAGCTCCCTCTCACTGATGCTGTATGACGTCACCTTACCCTTATGCCCTCTTGTCAGTATCCCTTCCATGTTTACCTGGGTCTCTGACCCTCTAAACCACACCTTCACCTTCCACCCACCCCTGTACCCTTCATCATCTCCTGTCACCCCTGCTAGCCTGTCAGATTTCTTTTCCTCTTTTATAAAAATACTCTCCTTGACCTTCCTTTACCCTCCCCTTTTTCTTTTCTTCCCTTATTATTTAAACTATGTAGTCAAACCTCACTTCATTATAATGAAACCTTTAAATACTATTAAAATTAAAACCCCTCTTCTAATGCTAATTAAATAAACCCCTCTATTCCTTCTTATATATTTTTGACCCTCTTAAATATATTCATTAAATATTACCCTATTAGTTACCTCCTTAATTTAAACTAATCTCCTTCCCCCTTTTTTAAACATTAATTAAGTAAAATAATTTTTAATTTAATCTCTTTAATAAAATAATGAGAATTAGACCCTTTTAATCAATTAATATAATCCATGATTCTATTACAATATATAGTATCAAAAAATATAATTTGATATTAAGAACTTAAAGAAACCATAGTTGTAGAATTTTTTTTTTTTTAAATATCACTACTTAGTAAATTATTATAAATTAAAATATTTTTTTTCTCTAAGTAAGATTAAATTCTATTAGTTTAAACATAATATACATGGAGGCTCTGGCCTCTGCAGTTCAAGCCTGTATCAATGTCATAGCTTGTAGCAAAACAGCAAAAAGGAGCTGCCCACGCAGGGGAAACCAACCCAAAGAGAGTTTGAGTCTCTGCCTCGTGTGAGGAAACCAACATTATATAGACTAAATTGATTGTGCCAAACAAAGATAATAAAATATAACAAAATTATGATGCTGAGATCCATAAACTGGAGAAAACCTGAAAGCCTAAGTGTCATGGGGTGCAGGAGGTGTTTCTTCGACAATGAGGCATCTGTATTCGTCGTCGTTGGCATCCTGGGTGGCAGGTGCTGCATGTCGAGGCGCTGTGACTTCACCACCTTTGCCCATGGCCTGCTTGCTCTGCTCCTTGCCATATTTACTATTTCCCGAGCTGCTGCTGCTATCCGGGTGCGAATTTTGCTTGCCAGGAACCTGTTGCTTCTCCTCATCCGCAGAAGGGCCGAGTTCACTGCGAGGGCGATGTTGCTGAATGGGCGGACCTTGGTTGGGAGCCTCAGCAGGGACCTCCCGGAAGGAAACCGAGATGGTGGATACAACATGGGGGCGGTCGAGGGAGCAATGAAATTGGAATTGAGCAGTGTTGGGGGTCAGCGAAGTGATGGAGGAGACCAAGCGAGGCGGAGGTTGTGGAGAGGGCTCAGAGACAAATGGCTGAGCGGAGGGGTGAGACATACCAACCAGGCGACTGCGTCCGCTACGAGTTTTGGGGTACCTACCCCAAGAATGATCCAAGGAAGAAGATGAAGAAATGCATTGAGAAGCAGGCGATGGACAGGCAATGCGGCCTCTGCTGCAGCCATGCCTACATCGCATGCAATGCCTGAGTCGAGGCATGGTGGCACAGTAGGGGTGGAAGGCGCTCTGGGTGGTAGAAGAAGCAGGGCGGTGGCGCCGTCGCGATTGAAGCTCAGAGGTGGTGGAGAGGCCAAAGGTAGCAGAGAGGCGCAAATGGCAGAGGATGCTCTGCGAGTAATGGTGGCCCAAAAGAAATTCAATGCAGCACCGAAGACTACAGTGTCACCCTGTTCGCGTGTGAGAGCTCGGCTCCGCGACGTCAGGGGGGTAGTAGCTTCGCAGGGGTGAGGAATGGAGAGGCATAGAACCAGGAGGCCGAAGAACATAACCAGGAAAATGAGCGAGGAACGTCATTTTGAGGCGGAAGGAGCAGCCTCGACGTTTGCAATGGAGTAAATGCAGCTCGGGGCGACGTCCAGAGCTTTTAAATGAAGTTAATGCTCGTTGGTGTGGCTTGTGGGTGGCCATGTGGCCTTGCCACGCACCGACCCACAAGCCCAGTACCGTATAATCACCATTAAGCACCCGCATCCTGGGTATAAATTAAAATATTAAATATTAATAAATAAAAAGTTTCCCCTATTATAATATATATTAGTATTATCCTCAAAATGTTAATTTAATCAACCCTTTTATATTATATATTAGCATTACCCTTTATATTGGCATTATCCTCTATATTCAAAAATATTAGAAAGGTTAAAAATTATTAATATTTTAATAAACCAAATTATAAAATTTTTTAAGGTAATAAATATAAATAAAATAGGAAATAATACATTAATTAATTTACAATTATTAAGAGCTGGTCGACCTTTTCCTTTTTCTTTTTCTTTTCCACCTCTATTATTAACCCTGATCTTCTCTCTTCTTAGCAGATTGTCCTGATGATGAGTCTAGATCCAGACTCGAAATGTAGACTAAAAATGACTACTGTGGATATTCCGAGTCCTACATCTGAAGAGCTTCACCCCTTCCGGAGACGAATGGTATGTTGAATGATATCGGGGCTATATGATTTTATATCATCATAAGACCAGGCAAATACATCCTTAAACTATCATAATAATTTTTGTAGCTCATCCATTTCTTCTTTGGAGAGGTTCCTTCCAATATTTAGGTCTAGTGTGTCAGGTGACTCTTGATTGTCATTCTTGGTAATGATAAAATCTTTCCTATCGAAGTGTTGTTCGTTGATCACATCCTTATCTCTTTGGCTGGGATATTCATGGTCTTGAAGGAAATTATTATATCTTGTTCATCCTCAAAAACAGGCCAACGGTCTTCATAATCAGGGACAGAGGGTCTATGAATCATGTCAATGATGCATTTTCCCTTCCTTGAAATGTAATGAGTGATGATTGTGGAAGTAGATGCACCTACAACAAAAGTATTGGCCATGTCATTCAAGAATCTATCAAATTCTCAGAAATATAGGTCATCGAATCTGTTGAGCATGTGAGTGATTATTTCCTTTTAAGGTTTCAAATTTTCATCCTTTGTGTCAAAGGTACCTCTAATTTATGAAATAACTAGATCACAGTCCCCTATTATCATAAATTGTTGAATCCTTATTGATTTGGATGATTCAAGACCTAACAATAGGGACTCATATTTGGAAATTTTGTTAGTACAGATGAATTGGAGTCTTATGGAAAAAAATAAATATTCTTCATATGGGAAGATGATTACTATGCTAGCTCCTGCCCCAGATTTAGAATGTTCTCTATCGAAGTACATTACCCATAATCTAGGGGAGGGAGGAGAAGTAACATGTTCATTCTTGAAAAGCCTCCACTCTCCAATATTATCATTTTCTTCTTTTAAGGTATTTTCGGTTTCATGAGAGGATTCGATCATATGGGTAGAGAACTCATGCCTAGGCACTAATACATAAGAGGTTTATTTTTAAGGGATATATATGACAAAGCCATATTCACTAATGGATCAGTCATTATATTCAATTAATTTCTTACACACAATCATCCCCCATGCAAGGGACATTTATACTATGACTATGTTGATAGAGAATTCCTTTTCTGGATGTGTATGAAAAAAGGCTTTTACCCCTTAAAAAATTCCACACACTTCAAGATTTTCAGAGTTCAAAATCAACTTAGGAGGACATTTCTTTGAAAGCTTGAGTCCTACCTTCTTCATAATTCTTGAGGACTTGATTATGATGGGACTGCCAGAGTATAGGATGAAATTTCTCATGGTGAGGCAATGATCCAGGTGGATATTTGTGGCCACCTGCCCATTCCACTTGGGGCCACACCATTGTCTCTTTCAGTTTTTCAGTTTAGACACAACTTACTATTTTTAGCAGTTTTTAGGGTCCTAAACTTTCAGAGTCGTTTTGAGGCCCTAAATGAAGTTATTTTGGCATTGCGCCTCCAGAAAATATGATTTTGTTTCGGAATCTGTTTTGGAATCAATATTCATGGTCAACAGTTGTAGTCCTTGGATAGATATTTCTAACGATGTATCATGTGCATCAAACAGAGATAGTGTGCCAAAGTTACGACCCTGGGAAGTTGAAACACCAATTTACCCAAACGGGGCCCGCAGTTTTGGCACTTCATCTCCTAGGGTTAGGTTTTTGGATGTTAAGTGTTTTCCATTGCTTCTCTATAATAAATAGGCCCTCTAGCCTCATTATAACACAATTCAGAGGCCTGTAGCAGCGACATATCTTCTCAGAGATAAGCTACCATCACCCTAGCTAGTTTATTTCCATTCTGTCTGTAAGAAAATTTCAGTTCTTTGATATTAATGAAAAGAAGTGATATTTCTGCTGCATATTTTTATTTATGGTTATATGTGTATTATGTTGTGCTTCTGCATAATTCCGGATCAGTGGTATCATAGCAGTCTGCTTTTTCTCGATCCTTATTTGCATTTCCCCAACGAGGTCGGGGTATAAGGAGTTAGGGCTCGATCTGGTTGAACCTTTGCAATATCAGCCTCACAAACCTCGACGACTGCCCATGGTGGACGAAAAGAAAGATGAGGGA
Organism: Pinus albicaulis; assembly: GCA_034641835.2. Lineage (NCBI taxonomy): Eukaryota > Viridiplantae > Streptophyta > Pinopsida > Pinales > Pinaceae > Pinus > Pinus albicaulis. The sequence continues at coordinate 349,235,379 of CM076584.1, forward strand.
GAAGGAGATCCTATCAAAATATTGCTCAAGGAGGATCTTGAGAAACAAAGGAACGTGATGATGGATAACTTTTCCTAGATCCTTCAACGACTGCCCACCAGTGGGGCATCTGCATCCAACAACCACTCTGGAGGCACGAGTCCCTTTAAGGTACAAGTAAACTTTGACATTCCCATATTTGAGGGTCAAATAGATGCAAATGCCATAGATAGATGGTTGAATCTATTAGAAGGATATTTCTCAGTTCATGACTTTTCTGACTCGGAGAAGATTATTTTTTCACTCCTCAAAGCTACCCCCCATGTCAAGGACTGGTGGGAAACCTACTATGAGAAAAAGGATGAGACAAGCCCTCTTTGTTCTCAGCTATACCCACTTGGAATTCTTTCCGAGATGCCATGAAGGAACAATACTATCCCGTGGGTAGCTATGAGGACAAGTACATACAATGGACCACGCTGCGGCAACAAAGGGATCAAGATGTGCATGAGATGATGAATCTATTCCATACCCTGCGCACAAAGTTGGGTATCAAATATTTGGAGAAACATTTTGTGCTAAAGTATCACAGTTGTCTGCAAAGATACATTTAGGAGGAAATGGAGTTCCTCGACATCTCCTTGCTTGGTACGGCATACCGGTATGCTACCAAGATTGAGCAGAAATTCAAACAGAAGAAGAGAGACTTTGGATCTGCGAATAAAAAGTAAGGGAAAGGTGTCCCCAAACCACAGAACAAAGGACAAAGCTAAGGCATGGCAACCCAAGACAACTTGACAAAGCCACAAGCATAGAACAACACCGCGAAGCCAAACAAGGACATGGGAAAGTGGTGTGAGTTTCATAAGAGCTCCACTCACAACACAAGTGAGTGTCGAGCCAAGCAGTCGCTGGTGCCCGAGATGAGGGCTTATGAATGATATGTGTGCTCTGAATATGAATCAGAACCTGAAAAGGGGAATGAAAAAGGGAAACAGATTATTGATGCGAAGCCCAATGACACTATTGCCACTGCGAAGATCTGGAAGGAGGAACTGGAAGATCTAGAGGAGGAGGAGTGCCTCTTCCACTCCCAGATGTGGGTAAAGGGTTCCCCGCAACAGTTGATTATCGAAAATGGGAGCAAAAAGAACCTCATTTCAGCAAACACAGTGAAGCGTTGGGCTTGCCGACCACAACACACCCACATCCATACACCATCTGGTGGCTTCACCAATGACGAGATCTCCGCATCAGCCAGCAGTGCCGCTTTTCCTATAGCATCAAGCCCTTCATGGATGAGGTATTATGTGACATTGCTCCTCTTGATGTTTTTGATGTGTTATTAGGCCAACCATACTTGTGGAAGCAATATGTTGTGTATGAGTCCCGACCTCGCATTTTTATTTTTACTTTGGGAAATAAGCGGTACATGATACCAGAGGTACCACCGTTTGCTGCTATCTCTTTGGTTACTACAAAACAATGCAGTAAGCTCATTTCCCAAAACAAGAAATTTTTTTTTTTGATGATGCGCCCCTAGGGCAAGAAGAAGACTGTGGCCACGACCTCCAGACAGGGCTCCTCTGCATGACAACAACAAATGGACAAGGTTGTGGAGGAGCAGGGGGACATCTTCACCTCACCCATAGGGGTTCTTTTGCACTGTCGGGTCAAGCACCCCATTGATGTGACCCTAGGTGTGCCACTACCCAATGGAATGATCTATCGGCGTTCTGTTCTAGAGAAAGATGAAATCAAGAGGCATATTTAAAAGCTACTGTAGAAAGGTCACATTCGGCCAAGTTCATCACCCTGTGGGAGCCCGATCATGTTGGTAAAGAAGAAGGATGGGACTTGGAGACTCTGTATTGACTATCGGGCGTTGAACAAGACCACTGTCCAGAATAGGTACCCGATCCCATATATTGATGACCTTCTAGACCAAATCAAAGGGGTGAAATATTTTAGCAAGATCGACTTGAATTCTGGGTATCACCAGGTACCAATCGAACCCTCCAATGTGTGGAAGACTACCTTCAAAGGCAAGGAGGGCCTTTCTGAATGGTCGGTCATGCATTTTGGGTTGACGAATGCTCCCTCAACCTTCATGAGGTTGACGAACAACATATTTCAGCCATTCACCAACTCATTTGTAGTGGTGTACTTGGATGAATTTCTGATCTTTAGCTAGACTTGGGAAGAGAACCTCCACCAAATCTGACAAGTCCTCCAAACACTGCGACAACACAAGTTGTGTGCCAATTTGGAGAAGTGCACTTTTGGCATGACCCAGGTTCAATATCTGGGATACATTATTGATGGAAGGGGGGTGCATGTGGATCCAACCAAGATCCAAGTCATTCGGGATTGGCCAACCCCAACCACTCTAACAGAGCTTCGCAGATTTCTGGGCCTTGGTAATTTATACCGCAGGTTCGTGTTGGGATTCTCTCATATCACTTGGCCCTTGAGTCAAGTCACCAAGGGAGGAGAAAAAACAAAATTCTTTTGGTCGGAATCTCAACAGAAGGCGTTCATAGAATTGAAACATCACTTCTATTCTGCCCGAGTCCTCACATTACCAGACTTGTAACAACCATTTAAGATAGAGACATATGCCTATGAATATGCTATTAGGGCGGTTCTTACTCAACAAAGGCATCCAGTGGCATATCACAATGATACATTGTCCGACACAGTTTGCAAGTATCTCATTTATGATAAAGAAATGTATTCCATTGTGTAGGATTCTCGAAAATGGAAGCATTACATTTTGGGGAATGATCAGGTGATCATGTCCTAAGTTGAAAAAATGCTCAAATATGGAATTGCTCAGAATTGGTTGAAACTTGAACGACCGGATAGGTCTCATCGCTACAATTCTAATGCTACGAATGGCACTCAAATCCGACGTCACATGTGAAAGTTATGCAGGTTTGAAGTTTTCAGTAACATTCAAAAATCCAGTTTGACTAAGGTTGACTTTGACTTTGAATAAATTAAAAAAAAATATTCCAAAGAATATTCTAGGAATATTCCCTATAATATTCCCTAGAATATTCCACAGGAATGAATGAGCATTCGACAAGTGTCAGTATCTAATTTGAAGAATGGTTGAGTGTGCAATTATTGGGCCAATCATGGGTTGCCACATGGTAGGCCCGAAGGCCGCCATGTGGCTCCAGGCTGTGGAAATTTTGACATGTTAAAAATTTTTGTGAGTCCGCAGGTTTGAATGCTGGACCTTTCGCTAGCCAACACACGCGCCTACCATTAGGCCACAAGGGTGGTTCTTATTAAACATTGGAATTCACGTATATTTGAAGTTTGAATTAATGGTCGTTGGGCGGCAAAGGGGGCTTGTCCCTAAGCACCAGCCCCTAATACATGTGACCGTGGCTCGAGTCCAAGGGCTAACCTCCCACCCGACCGTTACAGCAGCAGTTAGTTTTACACATATGTCCGCCCACGTGGTTACATTCTATGCCACGGTTCATAAAAACGTGGTTTGTTTAACGTATTCAATGTGGTGGCTATGCTAACATTTATTGAGGCAGTATGAGCAGAGGTGTCACATGTGACCACCACCAACATTTATTGCCAACCTAAAATGGTTCCGCTGAATCTAGAGGGCGCACCCAGATTTGGCGCCTTTCCCCAAAAATAGCTCCAGTTAACTACAGTTAGCCCATTTTTGGTGGGTTTTCACTTAACATTGGGTAGAATGTTGTTTTTGTCATAAATTATCCAATATTGGACCAATTTGGACACAATTGTGGTCAATTTTTGGTATTCTGAGAATTCTGGAGCCATGGGGATAGGTTGCAGAGCGAACAGAGGTATTTTTCGACCATTTTTTTGCTTTAGGAAGGCTTGGAGAGCCATCAAGGCCATGAGGGAAATAGACCTGTATTGGGCTATACTTCACTGTTTGAGGTGAAATAAAAGCCATAATTAGCTTATTTCTGTCTTCTGAATTCATTTTCACAGCTGGTTTTGCTTGTTTAGGAATTTTTCTCATTGTAATACCAATTTGAGCAACTTAATAGAGCAAGGACATGCCCATTGGGAGCCTTGGACCCGATAGATGTAGCCCATGAGGGGTGAACTGCCTCATCATGTTGCTATGTTTTTATGGTGAAGTTATGCTACTGTGTATTTCAAATTTAAGATGTTAAACAATAATTTTAATTAACATTCCCTCACACATAAACTCAAAAACAGTTACCAAAAACACTATTTAATTTTCAAGACATGACAAACACTTTGCACACTTAATATAATGGAAATGAATACTTTGAACAGTAGTACAAATACTTTCATTTTCAAATCAGGGAAGGAAACAATCATCCACATAGACCACCGACACCTGTATTTCATACAGACACAAGGGAAGTTGCAGAACGATCACCATCAAAATTGGTCCACATATCTACAACAGTTTCATTTGAACATCAAGTACAAGAAGGGTAGCACCAATAATGTTGCAGACTGCCTTATCCGACCATCGATCGTGGTGCTAACCACCATTCTCAACTCTTGTGGGCACGAGACTTCTGATTGGCCACTTCTCTACAAGAGCGATCCAGAATTTGGCCACACATACAAGGCACTCTTGGGGGGTACACAAGTTCCAAATATTCACCTCCAAGATGCACTATTATGTCACCTGGGACACCTTTGTGTTTCTTCAAGCGAGAGTGCCAAGATGATATGGGAAGCACATTATAGTCGAGTTGTTGGGAATTTCAGGGTTGAGAAAATAGTAGCAGTTCTACAGAATTATTTCTATTGGCTGAACCTTAGACATGATGTCGAGAAGTACATCAGATCCTTCACTGCTTGTGCCATTGCCAAACCGACCATCAAGAAGCAAGGCCTCTATAATCCGCTACCTAGCCCTAGTCAACCTTGGAAATCTATCTCCATGGATTAAATTTTGGGCCTTCCTTCTACTAAGTATGGAAATAAATGTGTTTTCGTGGTCGTCGACAGGTTCTCGAAGATGGCCATTATGGCGGTCTGCAAGAAGAATATCACAGCAGAAGCCACTGCTAAAATATTCTTTGAACGAGTGTGGGTGTGCTTTGGGATTCCACAATCTATCATACTAGATCAAGACAACAAGTTCCTCAGCACGTTTTGGTCCAGCCTCTGGTCAATGATGGACACCAAGCTCCCCAAGTTCACATCTTTCCATCCCTAAACTAATTGCCAGACAGAGATCGTCAACAGGATGATTGTACACATTCTGTGCATGTACAATTCAAAGCATCCACGCACATGGAATGAGAGCCTCCCCTATGTACAACAAATTTATAACTGGGCTCTCCACAGCTCAACCGACCACAACCCCTTTCAGGTGGGCTTGGGATTCTAGCCGTTATGTCCCATTGACTTAGCCATGCCATTTGCGGCTACTCAGGCCAATATGGCTAATGTCCAGTCTGAAGTTGACAAAGAGAACATCTTCATCGAGCGCATTCAGCACATCTGCCAACAGGTTCATGACATATTGGACCAAGCCAATGCTAAGTACAAGAAATGACATGATCAACATCAGGTTCCACACAACTTCGAGGTGGGCGACAAAGTGTGGCTACATTTGTACAAGGGGTGCCTCACTAGACCCCACTGCAAGCTTCGGTCGCTCTAATATGGGTCGTACACCATCACCAAGGCTATAAGGAAAAATTCCTTTGAGCTCAGTATTCCACCATTCCTTGGTCTGCACCCAGTATTCAATGTGGACCGCCTTCATCCCTTCTTCCCACCTCTACTAGACACCTCTGACATTGTAGAAAAAATCACACCAACAGAGTTAAACCCAAACTGCATGGAACAGACCACCACAGATTATATCATGGAAATGAAAATCAAGAACACTCACCAACAGAAGATCCAACTACATCGGTTTTTCAAAGCTGCCCAACTCCTGCACCAAGGCAAGTGGTTCACCAAGGACCAAGTTCAACAGAAGTTTCCTCATCTCATGGAGGAACTCAATGCAATGGGGACCATTGATTCCTAAGGGGGGAGGAATGATCTAGGTGGATATTGGTGGCCACCCGCCTATTCCACTTGGGGCCCCACCATTGTCTCTTTCAGTTTTTTAGTTTCGGCACAACTTACTATTTTTATTAGTTTTTTGGGTCTTGAACTTTCAGAGCCATTTTGAGGCCCTAAACGACATTTTTTGGGTATTGCGCCTTCAAAATTTTTATATATGTGGTCAACAGTTGTAGTCCTCAGATAGATCTTTCTAATGATGTATCATGTGCGTTAAACGGAGATAGCATGCCAAAGTTATAACCCCGGGAAGCTGAAACACCAATTTACCCAAACGACGCCCATAGTTTTGGCGTTTCATCTCCTAGGTTAGGTTTTTGGTTGTTTAGGGTTTTCCATTGCTTCACTATAATAACTAGGCCCTCGAGACTCATTGTAACACAATTCAGAGGCCTGTAGCCTACCAGCGCCCTAGCTAGTTTATTTCCATTCTGTTTGTAAGGAAATATCACTTCTTTGATATTAATGAAATGAAGTGTTATTTCCGCTACATATTTGTAATTATGTTTATATGTGTATTCTGTTGCATTCCTGCATAAATCTGGATCTAGAAATTTACTCCAAAGGCGATGTAGAAGGGATCACTCATATCCAAGGCCAACCTCAAAGGGATTTTCAAGGTAGGATCAGGTGGATTCTTCATGTGGCTCTTTATTATTTTGGATTTGTCTTGAGGTAGCATGTCTTCTTTATTTAGGGATATTCTTCATCATTAGGAGAATTTTCTTCCTCGACCTATAACATGTTGATGGAGGTTTTCCTCATAGATTTATCAAGGTTAAATACAATGTTTTGAGATTCGAGGATACTATCAGGTTCCCTGTTTCTAGCATCAAAGTCCAATTTCCCGATGAAAGCATTGAGGTACTGTTGTAGGGAAAAACCCAACACCCCCCCCCCCCCCCCCCCATTTTTGAATTATTTACTTCAAATAATGGGGACCCTTTCTATTATTTTTTGACCAAGCACCTTTTGTGATTTTCATTAAAATTAGTCATCCTGCAATTTTTCCATTTTTTCATTTTTGTCGGGTTTCCATTTTGATAGTTTAAGCTTTCCATCGATACTTGTTTTGCCTCATTTGGTAAACCGGTTTGTAAATGGCACTCCCTTTAATTTTGATCGTTTTTTCCCCTGGATTAAAATATGTAAATAAATGTATGATATTTCAAATTTTGTAGTTAAAATATTCATTCATTATGAATATTAACTCTTAGTTCATTTTTGCTAATTCTTTCATTTTTACTAACAGTCCTAAAAAATGACACAACTAAATTGTACAATAGACGAAAACACATTTTGAGGTCTTGGTATTTTACTCCAATGTATTATTTTAAAACAAACTACCAAACCAAAAACCCAAAAATTGAAAATTAGCTATAGTATAATTTGTAGGATTGTTAATTCATGTGGGACCCACTTCACATCACACCTCGTCCTCCCCAAAAGAAAATGCGATCTAAATTTTTTTGTGATTGCAATATCACATATTGCATATCAAAAATTTATAAAGCGCCTCTAGCACCTCACTTACAAATTTGTGATTTCACGATCAGAAAAAATGCGACGGGTTAAGAAAAATTAATAATAATTTTTTGGTTTTCTCCTTATACCTCTTGACACCATGACCTCATCCTCACTCACCCTTCTCCACTCACCTTATCCTTATCCCTCCTCGTTAACATATACGTGGATGGAATATGAAAAGGATTGATTCTAATGTTTTTTTGTAATAAATGAATAATATTGATTCTAATGGTTTGTTTAATAATTAATCAAAACATAATATTTATATTATAATTGTAATTTATATTATAATTTTAATACAATATTAATTATAATATAAATTTAATATAAAAATATTTTAGATTAATTATTAATTTTTTTTGGTGGTACCGATTGAACCGATTCTTTGATGAGGACTAGGGGGGATTGAATTTAGATCTGCAAGAACGATGTAGGTGTGATGCTCCAAGTCTAACCTAACTGCGCTTCACAGCTCAGCCCTACGGCCTCTGTCGTTGGCGGCTCAGCATGGGCTCCCCAACATCCCCCTCCACCAAGATGGAAAGTGGCCAATCGACCCCCTCTTTTCGAGACCTGGTAGCAGGTCGCCCATCCAAGAGTGACAACTCATTCTTCACCAGGTTAACCTCTTGCTCAGTCTTCGCCCCTCTGGATCATGATATGGTGGAAAGGGATAGTAAAATAGGTAAAGTAAAGGAAGTTATGAACCTCTCAAAGGACCAAACCCCCGACATAAATGCTAACTCTGCCCATATTTCAATAGGTGATGTAGAGGAAGATGTTATTGCAGAAGACAAGGAAAAGAGGACACCGAAGCAGGCCAACACATGTCACACAAAGGCCAAAAGGTCTATGGAGCTGGTCATCCAAGACCCAGATATAGCGATATAAAGATATTACATGCAAGAACACGCAATGATCTATAAATTCATGGGCATTTGGCCAACAGAAAGATCCCTCAGTGACTGGATCCAGTAAAAATGGAAGCCAAAAGGAGAAATTAAACTGAAATTAGGCTCCAAGGGATTTTTCATAGTAGTCTTTGGCCTCCTCGAAGGCAGAGATAAATTTTTTTAAAGGAGGCTTGTACTTCTTCAACTTATTTTCTCTCTACATGAGATTTTGGAAAGAGAACTTCACACTTGAAAAATAGGATTTCACCAGAGTCCCTGTGTAGATCTAGCTCTACTCCCTGCCCACGGACTACTAGGCTCCCACAGTCCTTAAAGGTATCGGTGATGAACTAGGAGAATACATAAATATGTCTGAGGGAACAAGAAATGGGCACTACATCTCATACGCAGGAATTTGTGCCTGCATAGACGTCTCAAGTGCCTTAGCGGAGGCAATTATGCTCATCTACAGGGATGAAATATGGATGCAATGAATTGACTATGAGCACATCCCCTTTAGATGCAGGAAGTGCCATGAACATGGGCACCTCTTCCTGGAATGCCCTAAAAAAAAGGTCCCTTCAAGAAAAGACCAAACCAGCAGAAAGAGGGACGAGCAGGGATACACTAGAGCTGCCAACAAGCATAAACATAACAAGAAAACACTCAATAAGAAATATCATCCCATGGCTATTCAACACAAAAAATTTGAAGTTTCGAACACATAGCAGGAAGAACAAATCCCTCTTAGCTCAGCAGAGGAAGACTACAGGAAAATGGAGCAAATCCTGAAGAACACCATGCCAACATAGGGAGAATAGGATTACAAGATGCTTGAAAATGAACAACCACGGTAAGACATAGAGATGGAACAAGTACAAGAAGCTCCCACTCTAGAAGAAAAATGCTATTGAAGAGGCACTGGAAGGAGTTGACCTCCTAACAGTAGCAAAGGAATGACAAAAAAACAGGAATAGAAACAATTCAGAAAGAAAAAAACCAAAAAATTTAAGATGCATACATCCTACATGAGGTAATGATACAAATTTAGGAAAAGCTGGGAAAAAGGAGCAAACAAGGGCATTTCAAAAATCTAGAGGCAGGCCAATACTTCCTAAATGGAGAAAATAGAAAAAGAGGTCAAAAAATCACCAGTCAACTCCTTCAAGAGTTAGGCACCCGTATCATCAACTAAGGAAAGGTAATAGCCCTAAAAATACTCCCTAAACGTTTTTAATCATTTTCACTTCATGGAATATTAGAGGACTCAATAGTCCCAGGAAGAAATAGATCTTGAGAAATAGACTCGCTACAAACAAGCTAGACATCCTTCTGCTTCAAGAAACTAAGATTGACTTGGGCAATATTAACAGGATCCAAAAAATATGCTTCAAAAAATACAACCACATGAAAATCTCCACTATTGGGACTACAGGAGGTATAAAAAATATATGGAAGAGATCAATTTTCAATCTTACGAAATCGGTAGAAACTAAAAATTGTTTAACGGTCGTTCTAAAAATTCAAGGCACAAATGAGAGTATTTGTGTCACCAACATTTATGTGCCCCACAAAGTGGCAGAGAGAATTGACATGCTACAAAGAATCAACCAGACTCTAAATTCCTTCCACCACCCCTAGAAAATCATAGAAGGGGACTTGAATATGGTGGTTAACTTAAGGGAGAAAAAGGGGGGCCTTCAGAAGCTAGAAAATGATTGGATGTCATTCCAAGAAACCATTGACAATCTCAAGATGATAGTTATCCCAACAAAAAATGACACCTGTACTTGGAATAATAGGCGCAGAGGAGACAGATAGATTTCTTCAAGGCTGGACCGTTTTCTCCTCTCGGAGGAAATATACCTCACCTCCTAGGAAACAGAGGCAAGGATTCTACCACAGGTAGGCCTAGACCATTGGCCCATATCTTTGACAATCCACATCTCTATAGGACCCAAAAACAAACCCTTCATATTTGCAACATTCTGGCTTGACCATCTATAATTCATGGTCAGAATGAAAGAGTGGCGGGACTCCCCTCAACCCCATCCTGGGAACAAAATGTATAAATTTCAACAAAGATTGAAATTCATAAAGACTGAGATCAGAACGTAGAACAAGAAAATGTTTGGCAACATCACTTAAGAGAAAATACTACTATAGTTGAAACAAGAGGTCCTCCAACAACAAATCATTAACAAAAGACTCAATGAGAAAATAAAATAGGAAGAAATCCATTTCCAAAACAATTGGGAGTAAAGGGAAACTCAAGAGGAAAAATTGTGGCAACAAAAATCTCGAATCAACTCGTTGAAATGTGGGGAGAGGAACTATGCATTCTTCCACCGCTCCATAATCCAACACAGAATACACAACAATATTATGAGCTTAAAAACCAATGGGGGTGAAATCATACAGGCTCATGAAGATATGGAAGAAGAACTCAATCAGTACTTTAGCACGATCCTTACAGAAAATGGTCACAATAGAAAAAATAACAAGGAACATTCTGAATATCTTGACAAAGGAATATAACCAAATGCTGTTGAGGAAATTCTATCTGTAAGAGGTTGAAGAGGTGGTATTTTTTATGTCCAACAGAAAGGCACCGCGACCGGATGGATTTACCATGGCATTCTTCAAGGCACGCTGGCCCTTGATTAAGGAAGAGGTCCATGACCTTGTTGAGGAATCTCGCATTCAAAAATCGGTCTTAAAAGCTTTGAATTCCATATTCCTTACTCTAATACCAAAATATGAAAGTGTTCATTCCCTCGAGAAGTCAGACCTATAGATCTCTGCAACGTTATCTATAAGATAATATCAAAAGTCTTAGCGAATAGGATAAAGACTATTCTACCTCTCCTCATCTCTCAGCACTAATTGCGATATGTAGGAAGTCAAAAAATCCTAGACAACATTATTATTTAGAAATAAATCATACACTCCCTCAAAGATCAAAGAAAACCGAGCATGCTATTTCAATTGGACATGTCCAAAGCTTTAAAAAAATTAGCTGGGTTTATATGAGGAAAGTATTGGATGCCTTTGGATTCAACAAGGATTGCATCAAATGGATTATGGCTCTAGTCTCTGGGGAATTCTTCTTTATCCTTCTCAATGGATCCCCCTCCCAAACTTTCTCTCCTTCTCGCAGAATTAGATAATGGGATACCATTTCCCCTTTTCTCTTTGTTATCATGGCAGAGGGGCTTAACTGCTCCATCTCTGCTGCCTCCTCTGAAGGGGTCATCTTCAACATCAAGATTTACAATTCTATACCCCCCTCTACTCACTACAAATTTGTCGATGATACCATTCTCATGGGAACTCCCACAATCAAAGAAACCTAGTATTTCAAAGCCATCTTGGCTGAGTTTTATGATGCCTCAGAAACCTCCATCAACGTGGAGAAATCCATTTTTTTTTCCTAAACACCAACTTGAACATCCAAAGAAACATTGCCAAGATTCTTGAATTTAAAATCTGTAACTTCCCTTCTAAATATTGGGGTGTCCCCCTCACTAACAAACCTTTACCCAAATCAAACTGGGAGAACCTCACTGCTAAGATGGAAAAAATATTGGCCAATTGGACCTTTAGAGCACTAAACTTGGATGGCCGCTTGATTCTGGTTCAATTTATTATGCAACGCATTACTCATTGTCTGTACTCAGCTCTGGTGGCTCCTAAATCCATCTCCAACCATATCAGAAGCATAAAACGAAACATCCTTTGGAAAGGGTTTGAAAACATAAGAAAATGGGCGTTGGTTGTTTGGAGCAATGTCTGTAAACCAAAATTTGATAGGTTATGCTTTCCATAACCTACTCCCCATGGGGTAGGTTATGGAAAGCATAATTCACCCCTTCCCATCATCATGATATTCTTATCAGATTAAATGGCATGTTCAAAGGCTCATCTCTCTGGAACCAAGCATGGGATAATGGAGAAATCATCCAAAACCACTACTTCTAAGAAATTGGCAATGGTGAGAAAGCCTTTTTCTGGGAAGACGAATGGAAACAATGCCCAAATCTGAACCAGGAAAAGTTTAGCCAGATTAAGATAAATATGGAAAACAAAAGCAAGTTGTAGGTCAAACAATACTAGAAGACAAACAATGAAGAGACTGGTTGAAGGGAATGGCTTGCCGAAGAAGAATGGGATCACAAGACTACCCTGTAGCCTGGCATAAACATTAGGGGAATTTTGAGGTCTAAAACAGGCCTCCTAAGGAAAATGTACAATCAAAATTCACTTATGAGAACCAATCACATTTTAGGGGATGACATCATCCCTAATAGTTGAGGTGGCATTGTTTGAGTTAAAGGTATTTACTTGTTACATTCTCAATGGTGGATAACAGTTCATGGTTAACCATGGTAGTGCTTTAAGTACTTTTAAAGTCATAAAGTAAAGTACTAATAATAAATGTCATTTCAGACTTTTTGAATAAAATATTATTATTGTCATTTCATATTTTTTGAAAGAAACAATGCATACCCTTACATAATCTTCATGTCTTTACACATTTTTCAATAAATATTATATTTTTATTTTTTCATATATTTATTTATGAATTATATATTCATCTCATTTTATTTAATATTATAATTTCAAATTAATTATAATTTATTTTAACTAATTTAATTACAAAGGACAAATGAATTAGTTGTTCAATGATAATGACATTTTATTGAAAAACTCATTCTTATTTATAGTCACACCATACAATTTTTTTATTAATTTTAGTTTGGTACACATTTTCAATTGAATTTAACCATGGTTACATGGATTGTGGTGAAAAAATTAAAATGAAAATTCATAAATATTATTTTATTGGTTTAGCTATTATTTTATTATTTCCTTAAGAGGCCCATTTTAGACCTCAAAATTCCCCTAATGATCTCTGAGGAAGTTGGGAAAAGACAAATACAAAGAGAAAATGAGGAGGATAAGCTCATATGGGGGAAGAATTCAGCTGGACACTTCAATATCAAAGAGGCTTATGACTACGTGGCGTCTCCCGACTTCACACCACCGGAGAAGAAATGGAAGATCCTATGGGAGAGAAAGAAATGGCCTAAAATATCCATATTTCTCTGGCTCATAAGGCACAGGAAGATCCTGACCTAGGATAATTTTAAAAAGAAGGGCTTCATTGGCCCCTCCATGTGTATTCTATGAGGAAATAATGAGGAAACTACCAACCATTTACTAAATGAATGCCTGTATGCCAACAATATTTAGAATTGGGCTTTTCTGGCCTTCAAAGCCACCGAAAGAGATTCCTCCTCCATCCTCAACACCATCGAACTCTAGTGCTCTTATTTCTCCAGCCAGCCGCTGGTTAGCAAAGCCTGGAATCTCCTCCCGAGGATCATTTGTTGGTCTCTGTGGAAGGAGAGGAATGCCAGAAAATTCTAAGGAACTATCAAGCTGGAAGAAATGATCATCTCAATTATCAAATAGATCATAAGAGAAACGATGACCAACTCAAAATTGGATGCTCCCATTAACCCTCTGTCCTGTGAGGATCTCAGAATAATGTCAATGTTGGATATCCCTATCTCCATCATTCTCCTGATCTCCCAGATATCTTCCCATCAATGCTCTGATCAATCCCAGCTCCCACCAGAGTCTGGCACAATGAATTTGAATTACGATGGGGTAGCCAAAGGCAACCCTGGGATGGTAGGTTTTAGAGGCGTTTTTAGGAAATCCAAGGGGCAGATCATCTGGGTTTATTCTAGGTATCTATGCCACTCTACCAGTAATGTAACAAAATTAGAGGCTTTGGAACATGGCATGGATATTGTTCGCGCAAAGAATTTCTAGCCTCTTATCATTGAGGGGGACTTGAAAGTCGCTACCCAAGCTCGCAAGAAGCTCCAAAATGGAAAAAATGTCATGCAAGTCTCCGAAAACTAGAGGCTGAACAAAACACTCAACTGAATTAAGGTCCACATTGAAGACGCCAACGGAATAACATTCCAGGCTATTAGACGCACAGGTAACCAGCTGGATGATATGCTGGAAAATGCAAGCATGGACAACCCCCAAAGTCTCCTTTCGCTGGCATGGGAAAATCTCGGATAGGGCACGTTAAAGGATGAGTGCACCTCAATCATGCGAGATGACTACTCGAACATACCTAACAATGATCAATGTAACATGACCTCCTTCCAAGAAAAGAATCATGATCTTAGCCATCGTGAAGCGATATATTTGTAGTGGAAGTATGACTGCCTCCATGTACATTATGTCAAGCCACCCAAATTTCCTCTCCACACTCTGGAGCACCTTCAACCTCAACCACCCTTTGAACCTCGCTCGCGTACTCATTATTCCCCACTCCCTGTCAACTCATCCAACCCCTCCAACATACAACTATGTATACATGTTCCTCTGCTCATTCACATCGCTCTGTAGATGTGCTCCTTCTGAGATCCCCTCCTTTCTTTGCTCCTTTGCATGATTCCATTTAAGCCATCTTCCTTTCTGCCTAGGTATGCCCTGCACCCCCAATTCCCATATCAGTATGACCACTCGCAGGGCCAGTTCCTCTGCTCAGCAAGGGAGAGTTCGAGGAGCTCATTCCTCGTGTTGGTCTTCCCCGAATATGAATTCTACCACCATGACAGAGTCCAAGACAAGGAAATATTATAGGAACAATGAAATTTTTGTCAATCAAGACACCCGTGAAAGGG
Organism: Pinus albicaulis; assembly: GCA_034641835.2. Taxonomy (NCBI): domain Eukaryota; kingdom Viridiplantae; phylum Streptophyta; class Pinopsida; order Pinales; family Pinaceae; genus Pinus; species Pinus albicaulis. The sequence continues at coordinate 349,250,566 of CM076584.1, forward strand.
TTTCCAATTTGGAAAACCAGATCAGGTTGGTCTGCCAGCGCATCGTTATGGATGATGTTGATGAATATTTCAACTAGATTCCTGACCCTGGCTTGACAAGGGCTATGGAGAAACTTTTCAGTAGGGCTATTGAGCTGAATTTGTAGACCAAAAATATGTTGGGGCTTGCCATGCAGGCTCACCAGGATTGCAACAACGTTTTGAAAAAAAAGATTGATGTTCTCATGGAGAAATTTACACTCTATGTGGGAGTTTTTCATCATCGTCATTTTGTAACCACGGACTCACCTCATTATGCATTATTGAGGAAAAGGATGGTTAGCACTGAGGCTACGCCAATTTTCAAGGGAGAAGTAAGGGGCGCTATGACCAGTTACCCTATTGAGGATGCCATCATCAACGACAACACCCTAGTGAGGAAAATTAGCCTCGAAGCCAAGTCGGTTGAGGACATGTCTTAACTACTGGCTCCTCTCAAGTTTTTATTTTTGCATGGGATTTATCTACCTTGTTGTTATATACATATATAATCATTGTGTTTCTTGGCCCTCAAGGGATCTCAGCTCAACCATGGCCAATTGAGCCACTAGCATGAGGCTACAGTGTATCTCTAAAGTGCCCCTGCAGACAAACTCTAGTTTATACTTCTCCGGGGGTTTCGGTTTTTCTTCTACATGTTTAGTTTTGTACAACTGCATACACCAGAAACTGGGTTTGGTTGCTGGAGCTTGTTTATCGCACCAGCTCTCCATGAATGTAATTACTTGCCTCTTTTTGTTAATAGAAATATCTAATTTACATTTTTTTTTAATTAATTTTTTTTAATTAAATTTGTAATTAATTAAAATTAATGACATAATTACAATTAATTAATATTTAATATTTGCAATCTAATTCAGGATTATATTTCTAATAAAAATTTCTGATTTTTAGCGCAGGCAACAGAAATTCCAGAATTCTGGAAATTTCAATATACCAACTTTAGAAGCTCATAAATGGAATATTACTTGGTCAAATGAGACCCATGATGATAAAATTATGTAGAATATTTATGAAGTAGTTTCATTTTCAGATTTGATCATTTATTAGGTCTAAAATCCAACAAAAGATCAAGCTCCAAATTTTTTAACAAAACTAATTTCTGAGTTTAATTTTTTGCACTTTCATTTTCCCACAACTTATTCTGAGTGAAGATACATTCTTCTATGTTATCCTTGGACAATTAAATCATCATAGGCATCAATAGAAAGCTCATATTTCCTGTTCAATTATTTATTTAATTAAATTTGATTGGATTTGTTTTAATTCCACATTTGGAATTTTGATTTTATTTTTGCATTTTAATTTTGTTTTGATTTGTTTTTGCAGGAAAACAGTTGAAGAGATGAGGAGAAGAAGATCTCAATCAATGAGAATTCTATATAAATAAAATAATGGAATTTGGAACAAATTAAAATTGATGGGGAAGATTTATTCTTCAACAAACTTTCTTGTTGAGAATTATTTTGTAAATATTATAAATAACATATTGTAGAATGTAATAGGGGCATCTCTTCCGTGCAATTATGGAAATATTGAAAGCGTTATTTTAATGAGGACTTTAGATTTGTAGGTGACAGGAAAGAAAATTTCAGATCTGGGGGATTATTGAGGGTTTTTCCTTTGCATTCTGAATCATGTATGATGAGCAAAGCTTGCATTACTGCAACTCTTGTTTTAAAAATAGAAATCCAAAGCATTGTAAAGGACCATTGGAGACCAGAGCCAGAGAAATGGATTCAATAAATTGGATTTATAATACTATTGTTTTAAATATTGGTTTCATTTTATGATAGCAGGAATGTGTCATTTTATTCATATTTGTGCACTATTGTTAGTATGAGTAATTTGCCACAATTATATGTTATTATTTATCTCTTCTCTTGTGGGTTGAATTTTGATTTATGAGTAACTATTTATTCAGAAATATATCTTTTAATATTGATTTAAAAAACAATGATATTCTTTGAACTATTTCCTTATATTATTTTTTAATTATTCAAATTACTGATCTAATAATAAATATCATTTTGTGAACAATTTCCTAAATGTTGTTGGTTGATTATCTCAGTTAAAAGGTCTTTGATTAGAATTTGTTTTGGTATTCATAATGTCAGTTAATTTAACTACATCGTTAGCTTGATATTCATTATAATCCAGACATATTTAAATCTCAATAATTTAAATATCTTTCTCTAAGTTGGGTTAGATCTATATCTGCCTAATTGAGATAGGATTAGTATATTTTTATTTTTTCTTGCATTTTATAATACTTTTGCATTTAGATTTAATTCTACATTCCCAGAAGACCTCTTCCCAAAGAGGAAAAAAATTAGTTGTCGCTTGGCTCAGCCCCAAATCACCTTAAGGATCACTTTCTTGCCTGATCAACAAGAGGGTTTATCTGATGTCTCTTCTCCATTGGAAGATTAAAGTTATATTTTAAGCCATTGAATATGGAGAAAAGGTAACTGGACCTAGTTTAACTAGTCAGAACCACCATTTCAACAGAAAAGGAGTTTCTTTAAGGTCTAGACCGAGTGTTATCCCTGGATGAACCCTTGACTAAACTGAGAGGGGGGGTGAATCAGTTTAGTCAATTCATGGACATTAAAAATATTTTTTAAACTCATTAACATAACCATTACATGAGAAACTCAATACATAATGATCAACAAAATGAATATGTGAACAACAAGAAATATGCAGAGTAACATATCACATAAACACATAGTAATAATTCACATGGACACCAGATATAAGTGGAAACCCATAAGGGAGAAAACCACGATTTTATTATTGTTGTGATGTAAAGGCAAGCTCCTACTCCTTAGTACATCTGATTTTCTGTAGGCTCCAACATACAGGAGGTTGTTACCTCAAAGTTCAACAAGCTACAACATGCAAGGAAGCTCCAACTCCCATGTGTTTTCTATAGGCTACCACCCATAAGAGGCTCCTACCTCAACCATCTCCAATTGAACATTTTATCAAGACAAAACTTTAAAGGAGACCACAATCCCCTAACACAACATGTAAACAATATGCTGATTTAACTGGTTATAAACTCTGGATATCTCCATATTTATTTCTGCCTCTTCTCCCTTCAAATCTGCTTCTCATCATCTCCATATGTGCATAATATCTGAATCAACTCTATCACATTCTCCGGCTCTCTAACCTTCCTATGCACTCCAAAAATGGCATCTTTTGTAGAGATAGTTTGATGGTTGTTTGTATTCCACATAGGAATAGGAAGAGAATAGGCTTGACTCTTCGCCTTCCATTCATTTGTTTCCATACACTTCATATTTTGAATATTAGTTCACAAAATACATAAATAATACAATAATAATTTCAGCCACATGTAATGATTTAATGGATAAACTTAATGCCAACATCAAATAACAATGTATATCATTAATGTATCACAACAATTTAGCTTAATGCATCTTTGTATTTTCCTTGGATTATTGCCTTTGCCTTAGAGACTTTCCTTCACATCACATCAATTTAGTTCAAAAGCAATTTCACATTATTACAATTTCTTCAATGTAGCAGTTTCACTGCACTTTTGACATCTTTGCCTTGTTGTTTGTTTATACCTTTGTTGATCCTGATTTGCTCCTTTGCCATCAATGGCAATATTTCCAATAGTCTCCCCCTTTGGCATTTATGGCAACACATTTGTCCTCCCCCTTTCATTCTGCGAAGGTTCCCTTCCTCTGATTACCTTCCCCTTTGACATCAATGACTAGGGGGTTATAAATGTCTTGTAGCCTGAATGAGAGTTGCTTGAATATGGATACTGCTCCAAAGATGATTGCTGCGCCATATGGTGTATAAGTATTGTTGGGAGAACACTTTGTAAATCATTGCAATCACATTTATATAAACAATAAAAATGAGCATAGCTATTTTTCTTGATGTTTGGATTTCCATCATATTGGAAGAGAACTGATATATCTATATCAAACTAATATGATTTGAATATGCCTGTGATACAATTCTGGAAAAATTCTCCTCATTGGCTTCTTGCTTAGAGTAAAGAATGTTAATATTACACAATTAACAAAAACCCTTGATACAAATGAGGTTGTGAAGAAACCCATATTGCAAGGTCAAAAAAAATGTCCAAGTGACTCTTTCTGCCAAACTATATTGTACTGTAAAATATGAGGTCCCCATGACTACATTTTATGCATATGGCACTCCTTGTTACCAACTCAATCGTGCTGATTTTTAGTGTAAAATGAAGGCTCCCATATATCTGATGTTAATTAGTTGTTTTCATCCTTCCACCATAAATCCCTTCTTGACATAAGAATTGAGACATATATTGGGAATTCTGACATCATAGTTTAAGCCAACATATTCCCATTCTTTGAAGATGTTTGCTAAATTTCCACATGTGCTCCAAACTATATCAACCATGGTATACACTGTATTTCTTCTAATATCTTCTCCACTCCATCAAGATATGATAAAGTAGCATACTTTTTTTTTCTAGATTTATCACTCTCCTGTATTCTAGCCCAAAAAAGAACCAATGATTGTAATTGAAACTTGAATTGCATGCGCCCTAAGGATGATACTTCAAAGAATTATTCACATTAAGAAAAAACTGAATTTGTCCTACTTCAGATGTATATCCATATAATAACCTAAAGAAGAGGCAAGACTGCAAGAATATATATTCCGAAGGATGTCAATAAGTACTGATTTGAAGTTTGTACATTATTTATTACAAGCTCTTCTCTTCCGAAAACCCTAGAAGATGGAGTTATGAAGGTTGTTCGAAACTGCAAGGCCATGTGATATAAATGTTCCCTCCCTTACGTATCATTCTTTACGTTGGGTTTGAGAAATTTAATATAATATGATATAGGGATATAAAATAAGAGTCTTCAAACTAGAAAGCCTTCGACAAAATATTGATATCCTCAGTAAAGTTTTAAAAAGAGAACAATGCTACTTTTAAATTCATTAAAGTTGTAGTATTAAATTCCAACAACAAAAAAATTATATAGCTGACTAATGTAATAATTTCAAACGCAATTCCAAAGTCAGAGACGGGCTGGAACTTTGTGGAACAAATATGAGAGAACTGATATTTCACTTGCTTCATGACACCTAATATCACATGACCGTAATGAAAAATCTTGCATTAAATAATGAACGACTGTACAAGAAATATCTTCAAAATTCATGAATAGCATTTTTTCGAGCGAGAAGGGGGTGTCAACACAAATAGAATTTTTATGAGCTTTCTGTTGTGGGGGGTGTTGAGAATAGTGCACCTTACCAAATTTTAGGCCCCTCTCAAATTATACTGATAGTAATCCATTAGTCAGACAAGTGAAAATGGAGCTACCATCAGTAAACGGATGTACAGATTACCCTTCATGAAAGGCCGTTTGGAAACAGGATTTTCTTCATCATGCGTGGCATTGAATTGAACCACAAAATGACTATTTGTAAAATTAATACTTTTTATTTTTTAAATGATCTATACTCTAATCCCACCGATCTCTTTGCTTCAAAATCATTCTGAAACCATAAAAATTTCTTCTTTTGAGCTTCGATCGCACTACGTGCATACCACTCTTGATAGCACAGTGTGTGCATGAGCCACTGAGCCAATGTGTTGTGATGGAGAGCAGTAGTGCCGTATATTTTTAACTCTAGAATGCTGCCTTGTATAGTTCGACATGGGCAACATAACAAAATTTTGAAATACATCAATGATAGTGTAATACGTAGTAGCATACCGCAACAAATATTTTGGGAGTGAGAGTTTGTGCTCATACTCCAGTACAGTGATAATTGATGTCGATTCCTCTCTAGCCTTTCCATGATAGCAGGGGTCTTTATATAACATATTATTTTGGCGCGTTTCCCGTCTACGCAGACTGATCATCCTCAAGCCGATTTCTTTGAGTGGCACTGTGTGCCGCACATAGGGATCTGGGGAGTGTCTAAAATTTAACGTTGTTAATATATATTAATATTTACACCATAATAATGCATTCCATGGAATGATTTACTTTAAAAATTATTAACGTTGCCATCCATTCCACCTGAATGTTGCCCCTCCTCCACCCCCCCCCGCCCCCAAAAAAAAATATAAGCAATAATGTGGGAGCCGGAGTAGGAAATATTAATGTTGTTGTAATGCAAAAGTTGAAGCATATATATTAAACATGGACGTATATATGTGCGAACCATATTGAAGAGGCTCCAACAATAATGAAAAGGTATTGAAAAATATATGAATATATTGCAATATATTAAAATCATTTTGCCTAGATGCTCTGCATAATGTAATTAACGTCTAAGAGGTTTAAACCTTCAATATATGAATTACATCCAACCAAGAGGAATAAGTGATTGCTCCTGATAAATCGTTTGGTAAGTGCAATAGTGTGCTGCTCCAAAAATTAACACTCAGAAACTTTCAAATGTTAACACTGAACTTATTCTGGCCACACTACTAGCGTTGTTCCATTCCAAACTTTACATTGTTGTAATCTTTTCAAAGAATATTTTACACCTCAAGGAAATGCTACTGTTATTCAATGCTTAATGCTTGGAACTATTGCATGTGTTTTATAGTAACGTTGGAGCTGGAATTAGTCGTAGACAATTATCATTGAAGATGGAATTAACGCATGATATCATCAGCTGTTTTTATTGGTAGGTTACCGTTATCATACCACTACAAATACCACTACGCTATGCCTATACCAATGCGCTATATAGTTACGTTATAATACCTATTGCACTGTGCCATTAGCAATTGATCCACTGCGCTATAAAACTACTATTAACAATGCTCACCGCTGGAACCACTGCCTGAGCTGCACCCACTACTAATAACACTCACCGACGGAACTGTTGCACCCACTGCACCATAATGCACTAATCATTAGAAAACTTTTGAGGTCTAAAAAGGGCTTCCTAAGAAAAATGTACAACTAAAATAAAATTTATAAGAACGAATAGGGTCCAAGATGATGATGTCAACCATGGGGATGATTCACCATTTTTGGGGTAAAAAAGTAAAAAGATTAAAAAATAATAAAATAATAAAACTACTTTTTCAACTTGTATTTTCAACTTATATCCCTAAGGTTTTACTCAAATTTTGAGTGGGAGTACTCGTTGGATTCAAAATTTAATTCTCATCCAAGGAGTACCCATGTTACATACTTTCGATGGAACTTGCTACACGAAAAATGAGAAATACATGAAAAAATGTGATTGTAATCACATTTTTCATGTAGCAAGGTCCACTGAAAATATATAAAATGTGTACTCCTTGGATGAGGAATCAAATTATGCATCCAAATAATGTTCCCGCTCAAAATTTGAGTAAACCCATAGGCATAAAAGTTGAAAATATGAGTTGAAAAAGTAGTTTTTTATGTTTTCCCTCTAAACTTTGATGATGTAATCTAATATTATATTATTATTTCAACTATTATTTTATAATTTCCTTAGGAGGCCCATTTTAGACCTCAAAATTCCCCTATGAACATGTAATATCCCAAAGAGGGAAAATCTACCCCTTTGGGAATATCCTAAGATATTCCAAAGTGAATCTTCAGCAATATGTAAAACACCTCCTATGGAGTAGCAATGAATAAATTAACACATAAAATGCCAGAGAACCCAAATAGCCATCATATTATATCATAGCAGCATAATATAGACAAACCCTTGAGGAAATGATCATTCAAACAAGGGACTATGATCCTCAAGGGAAATGTACATGAGAAAATGAAGAACATTGCTACATGAATGAAGCCCTAGGCTATGACTGCGCAATCCTTGAAGGAGAACTGCTGCAAAATGATAATGATACAAAAATATGTCAATAGGAGCTCAAATAAAATGGGGGATAATGATCTCAACCTCAGAAAATACAATACATCAATCCTTAAAAGGATTGGCTACAACACATGTACAAAATGGGAAAATGCAATAATGCCGGAGTTGCTGGGTAGCAGCAACAAATCATAAAAAATTAGAAGGCTGAATATGATCAGCACTCTGAAATAGCCTCTTCCAATGGATCTCTAAAGTGAAGGGCTGATCCTTTCACTCAAGATTTCCCCTCCAATCAACGTTGCAGTCCCCCACTGTAAATACACCATGAGAATAATGCAGTCCAGGAGTGATACTGTGCTGTAGGTGAACTGGAAATGTTGGAATGATGCCAAGATCTGAAAATCTACCCAAGAAAACTCCTCAATGATCTCCCAATGAAATAAATATCCTCTCCTCTGAAAATCAATCTCCGGAGTGAAGTTGTGGAACTCTCCCCAACAACACCCAGCAACACAACCCAGTCACCAATGGAGACTGTGCTGTAGCTAGATGAAATGCTTTGGCCTCAAGCTTGGATACGGGGATAATGAAGTATAATCCCTCAAGAGGTATCTCAAGAAGGAGAGGAAATCCTAAACAGGAATTCCCTTAGCAACTCTTGCTAAACAACAAGAAGATGCTCCAATTCTAAACATACATGGAAATGTATAATTCATAACATGAGAAACAATGGTTGTCTTGCCCTCCTCTTATACAATTTTGAGCTCCCTCTCCATGGGCCCCACTCATTAGGGTTTTCCTTCTCAAGGAATCTTCCCTCCTCTTCCTCTGTGTTGTCCCACAATGTGCTTTCCACTTCATGCTACTGCGATGTTTGACATGGTCAACCCTGACCAAGTCATCCTGCAAAAGCCCCTTTTCACACATGGAGGTGTGAAATCAAGCTCCAAAGTGATTCCCCTTCCATGATGATAGGATTTTTATTCCCTATATATAAAATTAATGGGTCTCCCACCCATTTTATTCACCTCATAAGTGCAAAAGTCAAAAATTAATATTCCACAAAATTTTGGAATATTACAGTCCTCCCCTCCCAAATGTTACTTGTCCTCAAGCAAATGCAAGGATAAGATTGAAGAGCACCCTCTTCTCCCCTACAACAACCTCATAAGATGGAATCCTCCAAGGATCAAGGTGCTACATCATCAATATATCTCCAAGTTGCCTCTCCCAAGTGTGTAAGCTATCTAAATAACTGACATTATGTGATAGTATAACATCCATGGAAGCAACAATGGGCTGTTTGAATATCCTCTTGAAGCATGAGGGCTGATATGGGTTGGGACTCATTATCCCCATTTGAATCTCTCCTCCCCAAGCTATCAACCAAGAAAAATGAGCCACCCTCCAAAATGGTAACTCATGCAAATCATCCTCCACCTGAAGCTCCGACAAGGTAGGTGGGCTGAAATTTTGGACATGGTAGACATAGTAGCCTACCCCACATTTTATTCCTCTCCACTTAAGATAAGTATAGAGGATTTACTGATCTTTGGCTGCCATCATGTTTCCCTCAAATGGAAAGAAGGAAGCAATACCTCCAAAAGTCCCTCTCCCAGCACTGTGCATCAAGTTGGCCCAAACCATCTCATACATGATGGATAAGAAACCATCACCATATGGCACTCCATCCATCTCATGGTCCCCCTCATAAAGAGAAAAATATTTTGTTGTAGGGGCCATGTCTCTTCCCATGCTCCCCTTAGAGCATGTAATGCAAAAAGTGTGGGGATACTCCTCCCCCAAGAACACACCCACTCCATGTGTTCCTCCTCCAATCATGCTCCTCATATAGGCAAGAATAACATCAGCACATAGGGTCATGATCATCATCATAATGATAGAAATAATGAAGGTTCTATGTAGTGTTGGAGAGTACCAACAATCTCCCAAGTGGTCACAACACATTCTTCCCCACTGTAGCTTCAATAAATAGCATGGCAAGTTGTCTCCTGACAAATGGCTTGGTGTATAAGTCATTACACCCACTAGTAAATAGTAGATGGCTGAGCATGTCAACTGAGCACACAAGAAGAAACCATATACTTGCCCTGGATCATACATTATATGGTTGTCTCCATCATAATAGTTGGCCAAAAATAGACCATGAAGCCTAAAGAAGAGCTTGCCCCTTTGTAGAGCAATGCACTACAATGAAAAGGTAAGAGCGTGCAGATATTGTATGGAACAATCAATAAATGCATAAATAGAGTTCTTACCATGTAAGGGAAGTAATAAGGTGACAGGATCCATAGATGAGCTCTCCATAGTGCTAGAACATATTCCTATGAAGAGGAATAAATCATATGCTGCATGAAGATCCTCTCCGTCATGCCTGGAAACCCAAGTCAAGGAGATCATAACATAATGACAAATGAGTCCATTCACTCCTCTACCAATCTTACCTCCTCTATGCCCATTATGTGCATCAAGTATGAAGTGATACTGGGAACACTCCATCAACAAGTTTCTTCTCCATAGTGACAACGCTATTGGCCTATGAAAATAGGCTCCTTCTAACTCATAAATCCATTCTCTGACATGTCCAATGTCAAAGACTCCTCCCATAATGTTGCCATCTCCTCTCATTGCAACATCATGCAAAATGTGAGAACAAATCTGCCCTTGCTCTCTCTCAACCCTCCAAAGCAACAAATGCCTTTGCTGTTTCATCATACCTCCATCATACAACCCATGTGGTGAAAATATCACATCATCATAATGCTCCCACACTCCTTTCCATATGATGCAAGTACCCTGCCAAGTTTTCTTCTCCCACATACCCTTGGAAAAAGGATATGCCTCATGATGGCCAAACTCTCTCAAGAGTAGCCAATGCAGTTTGGCCTGTTGATGCCCTGTATCATAAATTTGAAAGTGGCTCACCAACCTCTTGCTCTCCTCCCACATCCACTCAACACCATCTGGATGCCTTTTGTCATTGTTCACCTTGGAATTCTCCCCATGTGGGTTATCATTCTCCACAATCAATTTCTCTCTTCTACATGCCATAAAATGCTGTAATGCATTTCCCTAGAGATATCTTAGAGAAGATCTTATGTCCATGGCCATCTTGAATCCATAAAGATCCAAAGGTGAAAAAGGTAGGGCCTTTTCCCTACTATTGTTTGACAGTGCTGATAGTCCTTCCAATGACATAGTTGCTGCCTCATACTCCATCTCAAGGTTCATGAATCCCTCCAAAATATCACACTTCAACCTCAAGGGTTGTGTGCAACTCATTAGTGATACATGAGGTTGATGGTTCAAATCTCCCTTGAACCCTTCAGGCTTGCACAGTGCAGTGAAATATTGTTGCTCTATCCCAGCAACAATGTTTGATCCTAGGCCATATGAATACATATTTCCACAATATTTAGAGAGATTTTCTAAAATAAGTAAAAGTGGAAATCTTCTCATACCTTGGTGAGATGTGGGAACCTTTTGTAGAGCTGCAAAAGCTCCTCCTTCCAATGTAATCACTGCCTTCACTGCTGATGTAGAAGGTTGCTCCTCCAAGGCTATGAGAGTGCTAGTACTTGTCTCTCCCCATGGTGGTGTGGGCCTCCTCTCTTCTGATATTTCTTCATAAAAGGTTCTAATCAGCCCTTGAGTAAACTAAAGAAAATAAATCACTCTTGTCTGGCACCACCAAGCATTGGCTTTACCCTCCAAGTGTAGCACTGCAATTTCTGCTGCCTCCCTCTCTTCCGCTGGATGAAGTAGGAAGAATGCCTCAAGCTTTCTTTCCCAAGCTCTTGCTGTAGTTGACCCATAAAATTTAGACAATAGGAACCTATTGCCTTTGATCTCTCCTTTGCTGCAAGGTCTTCTCTCTTCTCTTAGTTGAATAAACTGAGGAAAATCTAGGGTTTCTTTGATGGCCATAGGTTGGCACTTGTATTCTGCCAAATATCCACTTAGGATTTTATGCTCTAAGTGGTCTCCTTGCTCTTCACCTCCTCTACAAGAACAGGAAGTGCATGCATCTTTTTCTGCCTCTTGAAACCTAGAGGTTTCACTATAATTCTCTCCTCCTTGAAACCCTCTGGGAGTTTCAATGCATTTCTCTTCTTCTTTCTTCTTAGATCTGAAAATGGATGAGAGTAAGCTCATCCTCTCCATCATTTTGATCTCTGTTTCTTCTCTTCTTTTCTCTGATACCGCTGTAAAGTTCCCTTTTCAGGAATATCAAAATTTTATTCCAGAGATTGACTTCAGGGGCATTTACTGGATATGTCACCTTTAAAAAAAAGATGAGATCCAAAGGCTACCTGGCCATCTACAGATTCTATCTATAGAGCTTGAAATATTCCTCCTTCAGGGAGTTAGCACTTTGGCTTGAAGCCATAGGCTGAGCCAAAGATCTTGCTCCGATACCACTGTAATATCCCAAAGAGGGAAAATCTACACCTTTGGGAATATCTTAAGATATTCCAAAGTGAATCTTCAGCAATATGTAAAACACCTCCTATGGAGCAGAAATGAATACATTAACACATAAAATGCAAGAGAACCCAAATAGCCATCATATTATATCATAGCAGCATAATATAGACAAACCCTTGAGGAAATGATCATTCAAACAAGGGACTATGATCCTAAAGGGTAATGTACATGAGAAAATGAAGAACACTGCAACATGAATGAAGCCCTAGGCTATGACTGTGAAATCCTTGAAGGAGAACTACTGAAAAATGATAATTATACATAGATATGTCAATAGGAGCTCAAATAAAGTGGGGGAGAATGATCTCAACCTTGGAAAATACAATACATCAATCCTTTGAAGGATTGGCTACAACACATGTACAAAATGGGAAAATGAAATAATGTCAGAGTTGCTGGGTAGTAGCAGCAACTCATAAACAAGTAGAAGGCTGAATATGATTTGCACTCTGAAATAGCCTCCCCCAATGGATCTCTAAAGTGAAGGGCTGATCCTTTCACTCAAGATTTCCCCTCCAATTAACCTTGTAGTCCCCCATTGTAAATACACCATGAGAATAACGCAGTTCAGGAGTGATACTGCACTGTAGGTGAACTAGAAATGTTGGCCTAATGCCAAGATCTACAAATTTTCCCAAGAACACTCCTAAATGATCTCCCAATGAAATAGAGATCCTCTCCTCTGAAAATAAATCTCCAGAGTGATGTTGTGGAACTCTCCCCAGCAACACCCAGCAACATAACCCCGTCACCAATGGAGACTGTGCTGTAGCTAGATGAAATGCTTTGGCCTCAAGCCTGGATATGGGGATAATTAAGTATAATCCATCAAGAGGTATCTCAAGAAGGAGAGGAAATCCTAAACAGGAATTCCCTTAGCAACTCTTACTAAACAACAAGAAGATGCTCCAAGTCTAAACAAACATGGAAATCTATAATTCATAACATGAGAAACAATGGTTGCCTTGCCCTCCTCTTATACAATTGTGAGCTCCCTCTCCATGGACCCCACTCATTAGGGTTTTCATTCTCAAGGAATATTCCCTCCTCTTCCTCTCCGCTGTCCCAAAATGTGCTTTCCACCTCATGCTACTGCGTTGTTTGACTTGGTCAACCCTGACCTAGTCATCCTGCAAAAGCCCCTTTTCACACATGGAGGTGTGAAATCAAGCTCCAAAGTGATTCCATTTCCATGCTGATAGGATTTTTATTCCCTATAGATAAAATGAATGGGTCTCCTAACCATTTTATTCACCTCCTAAGTGCAAAAGTAAAAAATTAATATTCCACAAAATTTTGGAATATTACAGAACACTCTATCATCATAACGCATACCACTGAATTGAACCACATAATGAATAATGAAACATCAATTTCTAGCATCTAATTAACACTGGCCAATGATAATTCATTAATACACAACGATAATACCAATATGAGAATATATAACTCTGTAAAAACTCTCATAATTTCAATGTTGCATGTAACAGCATATTCCACAGCCACATTAGTAATTTTGTCAGGCGCTCCATAATATCCGATGCTCTTTATTTCTTGAACAGTAATTACTCAATTCTTTACAAATATCCAATGTAATAACACTGTCATCCTGTTGTCTACGCCAACGCATCCAATGTTGGCTCTGTAATCATTTTTATTTCGCTGAATTAATAAAGATCCGATGCCATAATTGCAATGTTATTTTTCTTTCAGAATGCTCCAGCAATACCACTTTATTGACAACTCTCTGTCATAGCGCTGCTCCAATACCATAATAATATTGTTTCTCCAATACCATAATGCTCCAATACCATAAATCTGTTTCAATACGCTGTCATACCAATTCAATTTTAAATGTGCAACTGTTTGTGGTTCACTTACTGTCCAAAAATCCTGATGATAGCTACAACTCCATTGAAAATTATAATTATAAAGGTATCGTTGAAACCATCACTCCAAACGACCAGTTCAGATTTTGACATTCCATTGAGTTGAAATTTTTGATATCAGCAATTCTTCGGATAAATGAAGCTCCATCGTTTCTCCTATAATCCCCAACCGTATTTGTGGCATATCCGCAGTAAATTTGTAAGCAAGATTTCCATCGCTCTCTTAGCATATATTTCAGTATTCTGAATCTAAATACGATGAAGGTGCCCTGGGTCCCTATGCACATTTCCTTTTGGGCCCTTGAAATCCTAGGATTTCCATTTATTAATGGTGGTCTTTTTCATTCTCCTGGTGAAATTCTTGTCCTTCTAGATTAGTTGATATAAGTAAGGATCATCATGCCTTCTTCAAAGATGATACAGTCTCTAAATATCTCTGATGATGTTATTTTCATAGCCTAGAGGAGCTGGTGCTTCTTTGCTCTATAATTCTTCTTAACTCCTGAAGATGTTAGCTATGCAGCAAGTCCAATATCACCTCCATGTAGTTCCTTACTACTTTTACGATATGATTGAGTTTATCCTTGATATAATAAGAGATGTGTTTTTTTTTCGAGGGATGGAGAATAATTACAAGAGGTAAAGCTAATGTCTCCATGGGAAAAGAAATTTCTATCGAATCCATTCTAATCAAATTTTAGGCCTTGCTGGTGAAACCAAATTCCATTTTCAAACTCTCCTATAATCTCTTTATTACTTCTAGTTGTCCTTCAATTACACGAGATTGGATATACAAATTTTCCCGAAGTTTATAGATATACTCCACCCTTTATTTATTTATTATTATTAATACAAGCTCCCTGAGAGTTTCATTTTCACACTCAAAACTTAAATTTGAACCCCAGTCTTCAAGAAATACAAATAGGGATCCTCTCCCCGTAATATGCTTTGCGATATTTCTTCTCTTCATGATTCCACCACTCCCATCAAAAAATTTTCCAACAACTTCATCAAATACTTTGATGCAGTCCTATATTTTCATATGCAATAATGTGTGTAAATAGGAATGTAGCCAACTACTTTTCATAATATCGAAGCTTCAATCATTCAACTTGCTTGTGTTTTTTTTTATTTTCAAAACAAATGATATTTATATGATTTCCCTTTCTCCATTGTCATCGACATAATGCATATTATCCTTTTAAAAACATTCTTGGGTCTGCTCTTACCATGAAATGGTGTTTCTCTAAATATTAGCTGAATCATCATTTTCTTTCTTGAGAAACTACCCCATAAATCACGCTTGCTTCATTTTGTCCTTGAAGTAATATATTGTTCCTTTTTATTCTTCATAGACATTTTAATATATTTTCTTTTTTTATCCACATTTTCTTTTAACTTAATTTTTGGTCTACTTGCAATACTTTCCATATTCCGTCTAGAGTTCTTTAGGGTGCATGGAAAATTCTATTCTTTGGCTATGTAGCTTGGATTATTACGATTATAACACCTTCTGTCGTCCAGGAAATGTTTGTATTTTATATTTTTCATTTCAACATGTTTGCAAACAACAACCTTATGTCGAAATGCATAGCAGAAGAAACAATAGCCATAGAAGAAATTTATGTACCTGATGAAATATGATTTTCTAGTAGACAGAGGTCTCCTTCGATTTCTTACTTGAGGTATCTTCTTTGTCTACTGCATCTCTTACTGATAATATTTGGTTTAGTTTCTCCAACAGTGTGTTGCTGTATGGCCAAGTTTATGGCAATGGAGGCATGCGACACTGCTATTTTCAATTCTTGCAGGCTTCATATCCTCATATTTAGGAGTAGATTGGAATTTCTTCAATCCATTTTTTTCATCTTGATTATGTTCCTTGCCTTTAGTTGTATCCTTGTTAACCACACAACTTGTCTCATCTTATACATTCATTTTCAACATTTTGGTGTCCTCTTGAATAAATGATTTTTTCTGAGTTCTTCATGGAGATATTTGTTCTTCTAACCTCATATAAAATATGCTCTTTTCAACTAGCTCACTTTTAGTTGAAAGAATCTTAACCTCTAATCTCTCACACTGCACCTCTTTCTATTCTCCTTACTTCTTCACACAATATTTACAATGCAATTCCAAAAAATATCAAACATCCACCAGAATTAGCCCTGCTTAAATTTCCATATGGTTTTGACACTTATATGTCCTATCAATTAAGAGAAAGAAACCCTGAAACTTTAGAACAGATGCAGAGTAATGCAGTTAGTGTAGAAGCTAACTTACCAGCTAAAAGAGAAAGGATGAAGAATGAGAGGAGAATGAAAATTAAGGAAGAACCATACACTTCAGATAATAAGATAGATATTTTATCTAAAAATGTAGAAATAATAATGGATAGACTAGAAAACATGGAAAGAAAACCTCAGTGGGAAAATCAATAAGGTCCTCAAATTAGAAACCCCAACTTTAGGAAAAATCCTAATACTAGTAAAGAAAGAGAAGTAGTACCTGATCAACATATTAGACCACCTTTCCAAGAAAATTATGCTGAAAGTTCACAACAACATGAAGAAGACCAGGACACCCAGATAAACTTGATGGGAATAAACAATGAATATGCCATATTTCTTACCCAAGAAGAACAAGAGTTGTACATGTTACATCAATTATAATTAGAATCTGGAGAATCTTTTGACTACAAACAAGGCTATGAATCTGCTATCTATGAATTTCATAAACGGTATATCATTAGAAGAAAAAATGACATAGAGGTTCCTATTAAGAAATCAGTCCAAACCTAAACTAAGAAAACAATAGAAGCTCCTTTGACCAAATTTCTACAAATTCTCCCTAGAGAAACTCAGAAAAATTCCACCCCAAATATTGTAGACATCACATCAACTGCTACTCAAACCATCCCAACCAAGGAAGTTGAAAATAAAACAATTGACGCACAAACTGATTTACCAAGTGCTGATAAAGAAGACAAAACCACACAAACCACAATCGGTAAAAATGAAATGCTTGAAATAGAAGAAACTCAAATTCCATTCAATATCAAAAGTGAGATATAAAAATTGAAAATACTAGTTCCTTTAACAGAGCCAGTGAAAAATGACTCATACAAGGCACAAATAACTGAAACATTAAGCATAGCTAAAGGTGAAGATGTTGTCAACCTCAATGATGATCAACCTAAGTTATTATTTGGTCCTAAAGTAGATGGAAAACATCAACAAAGGGGTGTCCCTACATTCTATATTAGCCTTAACATTCATGATAAAATCTTACATAATGTTATGTTGGATTCACGAGCATCTCATAACTCAATGCCTAAAGCAGTCATGGAAAAATTAAGCTTAGACATCACCAGACCATACAATGACCTTTTATCTTTTGATTCTAGTCAAGTCAAATGCCTTGGTCTGATCAAAGATCTGTGTGTAACTCTAGTCCAGTGCCCAACAAAGAGTATTATTCTGGACATAGTAGTTGCTGATATCTCTCCAACATATGGTATGTTATTATCTCGCTCATGGGGAGAAAAATTATAGGGATCACTACATTTAGACATGTCATATGCTACCTTTTCTGTGTTTGGTCAGCAAAGGAAGCTATCTAAATAAACCTTGATGAAATACATGGTAAGTAGTTCAGAAATACCAAAAACCTTCCCTATATATTCTATGCATTCTGATATGGACGCATTTATCTTATGTAATTCAGACAATGACAAAGATAAAATCACAGTTGTAGAAGAAGAACACAAAGAAGTTGATTATGAAAATATAATGCATAAATATTTGTGGCATCTATATTTTGATGGCCCTGTGAATATATTAGGAGCAGGAGTTGGAGTATGGATCTACAATTTAGAAAATTATCATTCATAAGGACATGCTTTCAGATTAAATTTCCAATTCACTAATGACATGGAAGAATATGAAGCATTAGTGCCAGGCCTTTAAATCGTAAGAAAACTTGGAGCTAAAAGAGTTTCCATCATGGGAGACTCATAAGTCATCATAAAACAAATCAAGGGAGAGTATCTTGTTAATAACCCTAAACTTATCCAATACAGAGAAACCATCCTAGACTTGATAAAAAAAATTCTTGAGACTGACTTTGTTGTTATTCCAAGAAAGAAGAATATGCAAGCACATAGCTTTGCCACTTTTTCCAGCACATGAAGGCTACTCTTTCAGCCAAATCATCAGTAAACTACTGAGGTAAGACATAGGCCAACCATACCTGTTAATTTGAAGTATTGAAAAATATTTTCACAAGACTGGCAAATTTATAATTTTATGAATTGTGAAGGATAATTTCAGAACTGTAATATAGACACTAACTGTACAGTAGATTATACCATGAATAATGAACTATATGTAAATTATCTAAATAAAATAGAATCAACTAAATTCAATAAATTAGAAATAGAACAATTAGAAACAACAAAAAATGAGGAATTAATCAATGATGAATCAAAAGTTTTAAACCTTAAAGATAACATTTTGCCTAATGGATTAGCCCCACTAGAAGACCTCTTTGACTCCAACGACGTAGCTAAAAAACCTAAAATGGAGCCTCTAAGGTCAGATATAGAGGAATGCAACATATGAACAAAGGAAGATCCCAAGCTTATCAAAATATCTAAGAATTTACCTCCAACTGAAAAGTTGAAGTACATTATCTTGTTTAAAGAGTTCCAAGACATATTTTCCTGGAGTTATGAAGATATCAAGTCTTATGATACCACCATTATCCAACATAAGATACCAATCACAGAAAATCAGAAGCCCTTTAAAAAGAAGCTAAGGGGAATTAACCCTATTCTTATGAAATTAATAGAAAAAGAAATTAAAAGGATGTACGATGCTCAAATAGGAAAATAGGAGAAATCATACTCTATATTGATTTCAGAAACTTGAACAAAGTATCACTAAAGGATAACTATCTCCTCCCTAAAATGGACCATATTCTCCAGAGGGTAGTAGGGTCATCCAAAATTTCATTACTTGATGGATTTTCTTGATACAACCAAATCCTTTCTCAACTTGAAGATCAAGCTAAGGTTTCATTTGCCACTCCTATGGGAACTTTCATGTATTTGAAAATTCCCTTTGGATTGATGAATGCAGGAGAAACATTCCAAAGAGCCATAGTAATTGCATTTGCAAAAGAAATCCATGAATTTTTAGTCATTTACCTAGATGATATCACAGTGTTTTCCAAATCAGATAATGAACATCTCGATCATCTAAGAAGAGTATTCATAAAATGCAGAAAATTTGGCATATCCTTAAATCCTAAAAAGTCACTTTTTGGATTAGAAGAAGGAAAACTCTCGGGACACATTATTTCAAAAGAGGGAATTAGAATTTATCCATATAGAATAGAAGCAATCTTGAATATCAGTCAGCCTAGAAACATTAAAGAGTTACAAGCATTTTTAGAAAAATAATTTTTCTTAGAAGATTCATATCTAACTTAGAAGAAATACTTAGAAATTTGAATAACATGTTGAAAAAGGATTCAAAGCTTAAGTGGACATTAGAGGCTAAACAGTCTTTTGAAGCAGTCAAAGAAGCCCTTACTAAAACACTTGTCCTTAGTCCTAATTTCAACAGAGATTTCATATTTTTTTCATTTTCTTCATAACACACCATTGCAACAGTCTTCTTGCAAAAGAACGATGAGTGTTATGAACAACCCATTGCTTTCTTCAGTAAATCCTTGAGAGATGCAACACTAAAGTATAATATCATGGAAAAAAAATACTTTTATTTAGTGAAATCCATAAAACATTTTAGATTATACATTCTATACTCTCAGATTATAGCATATGTTCCAAACTCAGTTGTAAAGGACATTATAACCTAGATGGGCCTGATGGAAAGAGAGGCAAATGAATTTCCACAATACTAGAATATGACATTGAGATCAAGTCTAAAAAATTGATCAAAGGCAAAGGTTTAGCCAAACTCATGGCTGAATCGAACTGTTAGGCCTTAGACACAAACTTCAATGTTGCCCTAGATGATTAGGAAGAGATGGAAACTCAATAAATTAGTGAAGCTTTCATAGATTCACCCTAGTATGCAGACATTATATGTGTTTTACTCAACTTACAAGCTCTTCCTGGCTTATCTAGAACCAAAATTAGATTCTTAAAAATGAAATCAATGAAATATTGCAGCTTAGACAATGTTTTATTTTGGAAAGATCAGGGTGGAATTTTGTTAAATTGTTTATTAAAATATGAAGTTGTCAAAGTGATGCAAGAATTTCATGTAGGAGATTGTGGAGGACACCTATACTAAAAAACAACCACTAACAAAATTTTGAGGGCAGGTTTTTACTGGCCCACCCTTTTTGCGGATGTCCGAAAGTATGTGACCTCTTTTCAAAAATGTCAAATATTTGAAGGAAAGAAGAAACTCTTACCATTAACCCTCAAACCTATCTTAGTAGAAATTCCATTTATACAATGGGGTTTAGAATTCATTTGTGAAATTCATCCACCCTTCTCTGCCCAGCATAAATGAATTTTCACAGCCATTGATTACTTTACCAAGTGGATAGAAGCCATCCATTCTAGACAAGCCATAGACTCTGTCATTATTTCATTTCTTTAGAACAACATCCTTTCTAGATTTGGATGCCCACAAAATCTCATTACTGATAATGCTTCTGCCTTCAAATCCAAGAAAATGATAGATTTTTGTAACATATTCCATATCACCCTAGGCCATTCCACTGCCTATTACCCTCAAGGTAATGGATTAGCAGAAAATTCAAACAAAAGCCTAGTCGACATCATCAAGAAGCTACTAGAGGATAACAAGAAAACCTGGAAAAAAAGGTTGGTGAATTCCCTATGGGAAGACATACTAACTACAAAGAAATCTGTTGGTACCTCTCCCTATCAATTAGTATATGGGATGGTTGTTGTTTTTCATTCTTCATTAGGAGTGCTAGTAATGAAAATGATTCAAGAGCTGTAAGTATAACAAAATGATATCCAAATGAGGATAAATCAAACATGTCATTTGCAACAAACCGGGTGTTGGCTTAAGGGGTCCTGACCTAGTTTCAGAGGTTAAGGTTTGCCAAAAAAACCCTGTACTACTGGCCCTTTCAGAAATTACCTACTTTCGTAGGCTAACGTCTCACCCGAGGTAGTATGGGAGGGTGTTGGAACCAGGTTTCCGCACCCTCGGAGAGAGTAGGTAATTAAGGCAAATCCTCGTTGAACTATCATGTTCGCACAAAAAAGGAATATTATCAGGCTTGTAACAGTATAATCAACATATAACCATATCAAATCTATTACCATTAACAGATCTGATCAATAAATTCACACCCACATGCACATCAACAATTATCATCACATAACATTATATTCGCAGCTAATTCATAGATCACAGATACATTTGCAGCATAAATAAATAACATATAAGCACTTAAGTAATACACATGATCATTCCAGATATCACAAGATACTTCAATTATATTTCATATTCACCATTAGCCAAAAACCCAATTATATCCCGTGCACACAGCTAGCGAGGTCCGCACACAACAAGACTGAGGATCTCCGCTCACACAGCCAGCAGGAGTCCTTAACCGAAACAACCCAAAATAGATCTTAACAGTTCGCACGTAGCATCTATATTACTTCTTCTTACCTACTAGACCCAACTATCTATCTATTTATATCATCGTAGCCTTTGCTATCCTTTGGTCTACAAACCATGGTTTGCGAACCCTAGGTTTAACCTTTAACCCATTACAAAACATTGGGGGATTTTACCCGCCCTAAAACCCCTACGCAAGACCAAATATTACAAAATTATATAAAAAAACATAGCTTAGGGAACCCCATTCCAACACTAGGGAAGAAGTTTATATCAAATCCCAAGTAATTCAAGAGAAAATCAAGAATATATTTGATAAGAAAACTAAAGAAGATGATTTTTTCATAGGTGATCAAGTACTCAAATGGGATTCCAGAAGGGAAGACAAAGGAAAACATGGGAAATTTGACTTTCTCTGGAAGGGCCCATACATTATTTATGGTTACGGAGGCAACAATGCATTTTTCTTGAAAGAATTAGATGGAACAGATCTACCAGGTGGACCAGTAAATGGTTGAATGCTGAAGCACAAATTTTCAACAGAATAACTAGTAGTTTAATTGATTCTATTTTACTCATTGTAAATATCTTAGAAAAGTTTAGATTGGATTGGATGTTTATGTTGAAAATTTGAAGCCTGAAGAGAAGGCCCTAAGCTTTAAAAGATATAACATCATATGTTTAAATAAAGGAGACCACAGAAAGCAGTTCCAAGCAAAGAAAATTCAAAGTTCCAAGGCCACTGATCAGAAAGTTCTTGACATATCATAAGGAGATGCCATCTCCAAGTGGAGCCAATTTTAGGGTCCTATAAGAATAGGGATCATAATTTTGAATTTACTATGTTAAGTCTTGTAATATTGCACATACCTTTGCTTTCTGGAAATATTTTCCATATTAAAAAATGAAAAGAGGGTATGTCCTAAAAGAATAATCAAAGGACCAAAATAAAGAAAGATTAAAAAAATACATAAAATATGAACCCCACAAAAAAGAAGCAAAAATAAATTGTGAAAGTGTTGTACATTCAAATGCCACTACTCTTAGTTTACTTTATGCAAATAAAATTGTGTGCAGCTTGTCCAAAATGCCACAATTCATGATGATCATACAGTCTAATCTTGATTATTCATGCCTTTAAATTCCATTTTATGATTGTTAGTGAATAAAGATCTAACCAAATCATTTAATCTTGGCAAATCAATAGTTATATAGAGAATAAAAATGAGCTCATAAGTTTAATCTGAACCATTATAAGTTATAAGGTTAGAAATAAGTTAGTTTTCTTATCAAAAGAAAATAAAAGGGTCAGCAAGCTCAAATGCGCCCAATAAAGGAAATAGAAAATGCTAGGATGAATAAAAAGGGTAGGTAGAATAACTTTCAAGAGTTATAGGAAGCACCATTTGGTTTATCCATGATCAAGAACATTTTCTAACACCTTCCCCTTGTCAAAATCCCTTTTTTCCTCTCTTGGAAACCATTTCCCCTTATCCTAACCCTTTTCCGCTCCTAAAAACCCTTTTTCCCATTGAAAATTCCCTTCCCTTTACTAACTCTGCCTTTTTCTAAAGCAAAAAAAACCACTTATCCAAAGTTTTAGAGCGCGAAATATTAAAGTGGACCCCTCTTTTTACTTAACCCCTCCACATAATATATTTCATAAATTCCCCCTTATTTCATTTATCCCCCCCTGCTTTCATTTTATCCTACTGCATATATACTACCCGACCCACTTTATCATAAACCCATGTTTTATTTAAACCCTTCACATAACTAATTACCCAACCCCACCTATCTTTGAAAACCCCCAACTCATCCAACCACTCGATCACCATTAATCTAATCTAATGGCTCCTGAACCCTTTCGCACTCCCCATTGTTTGAACTTTAAAACAGAGGCAGGGGGGTGCATAATGGGTGGTTTCATTCCCCCGCTCCCCTACCATGCGACACCACCTCGTTTTATTACACCCCCCCAGTCCCAAACCTCAAAACCATCCATCGTCGTGTGATAAATCACTAAACCATTTCTAAGACATGTGATAAAACCATCGATATTTGAAATGTTAGAACCCCCACACCATGCGATCAACCCCAACATTCCAAAATAATAAAACACCACCCTAACTGTTATTTCACTATCTGAGTTGAATTGCAGAAAATACCAATAGACCACCGCTAATCAAATTGAAAGCCCCAATGCTGCCTAGACCCCTTCCAAGACCAGAGCTTCAATATTCCAGGTAATCCTAAGTATCTACCTTCATCAATTTAGCACAAAATTTGATAAAAAAAACAAATTAATGGCTTCCCAAAGCATCTAGACCGTAAAACCTCTTCAACCACCCCTGTTAGATGTCGACCACACCCATTTGGCCGATAAAGACTTTAAAATTAATGACACTCTGACTGATAGCAACCTTTTGGAGCTCCATTGTTGGAGCCATGATAAATTTGTTGACCAGGCAGATGATATTCATCTGTGGGACTCTAATTTATCTAAATATACATTTCCACAAACCTATCAATTCCCTGAACTCATCAGACTGTGCCAAATTATCTATTTTCCTAATGAAAGAGCCATTGTCACCCCTAACCAATAAATCCTGTTTACTATCACTGCTCCATCTATTAATCAAATGTTGTAGATTCAATCACAACCTGATGAAGTGACTTTCTCCATTGAAACCCTTCCTGAGATTTACTTTAAGCTGGATTTCACTAAAAGGTTTCAAATCTTCCAGACTTTCCTCCCTCCATCAGTAGAAACTCCTAAAAAAAATCCTCCATACTCTGCTACCATGTTTTTAGAAAGAACCAGACAAATTGTGACCATGTTGTCCTGCATTTCAGGATATTTCACTGATGAGTTTGTAGATGCATCCATCCTTGGTTTTCTCTCCATTTTTTTCTTAGGTCAGCCTCCATCTACAGTTTTCAACTTTGCCCAATTCCTGGCATATGCCATGCATGATCAACTGAACAAACTGCCAGAAGAAGGAGTATTCAAATACTCCTCAGTATTGTTTCATTTGTTCCTATATTTTCAATTAGAAAGGTTTGCAGTCAACCTCCAAAAAATAGACACAGAGAGTAATCCCCAGTCTGTTGCCTTTTGGACATCCTTGACCAGAAATGATTCCATCGAATTCAGTTTCAAAGACTTTATTGATTCTTTTGTATATCCAATAGTTAATATGCTTAGGAGTAGCATTCAACCAAGAATTAATGAAGAAATAAAAAAGGTTCTACAACTATCAGAGAAAAGAAAAATAGGAGACTGGTATTTATACCATAATCATACATAAATTAGAGTGTATGGAAGCCTACTAGTTCCATACAAGCCTCCCAAATACCTCCCAATGAGGATATATTCTTTAGAATACATCAGAAAAACCTTGAATTCTGACGAAATCAATCTCATTTCAGCCAAGAAGAACACCCAATTCAATATTAAGAACCAACTAGGGCCTTTTATATGCAACAATAGGAATGATGGACAGGAAGTAGACATATGTTTGCAAGATCTCAAGTTCAACAATAGTTTCAAATGGTCATATGACCCCTTGGGTGTCATAAGTAATTTAAGAGTTAAGTTCAAATTGACCCCTTTCATTCATGAATCAATGCCTGAGATTGAAAAACATTCAAACCAGTCAGAGTGGTTGGAAAAAACTTTACAGGAGGTGGAGAAAAAAATTGATACTAGTTCCATCCTGCTTACTCTAGCCTCGCAAGATAGAAATTCAAAAATGGCTAGAGAAGAAGGCTCTTATTCAGCAGAAACTACATCAGATACTAAATTCAAGCTCATGTACAAAAAGAAAACAAAACTAAATCGAGTGATAGAGCATGAAGAGACAGTTGAAACCATTGAAATAGACATCGTTGTCAGAGATGATGCACCTCCAACAATTTTAGAAGAAACACATCATCCATCAACATCCAGTGCACAAACTATTGAAAAGAAACACATTGCAGAGGTTTCATCATCTAGCAAACTAATTGAGAAAGAAAAAGATAACACGGAGAAATACAAAGAGATTAAAATCAGAAATGAAGCATTAAAGGTTAGTACTTATGCATAATATTGGAAGAAAACTCCTAGTGATAAGAGTAGGTTTCTTTCAGCTTATGACCTCAAAACAAGGAAAATGCAGATGACATTTCTACAACCAAAAGTACAGGCCCCTAAAAATTCAATAGACTATCCCAAAACAAGCTTTGAAGTTCCTTCCAAGGATGTGCATCCAATTGACCAGATTGAATTTCAAAAACAGGTAGGATAAATGATCTATTCAAGCATGAAACACAAAGCCCTAAGTGTCCAAAAGTTTCAGAATTCTCTAGAAAATATAAAGTCACAGTTAAAGCTAGAGAGAGCATCATCACAAGCAGAGGATAATAGGATAAATTCATTTGAATATTTGGTAATTGAAACTGGTTATAATCCAAAAAACATCAAAACAATATAAGAGCTTATCAAAAATAAAAATGTAGAAATAGATGCACTAAAGAAACAACTAAAGTTACCAAATACTGAGCATCCAAAAACCAAGGAGGTTTTGGAAACTGATAATCAAAAAGATGAAATGATGAATCTAATCATTCAGTTGAGAACTCAACTAGAGGAAATGAAAACATAAATGGATAAAATTGTGCAAGAAAAGCAAGCCAGTATGGAAGCAGTTCCCATTACTGCTATTCCTATAACATCTATAGCAGTTCCAACATCTACATCAACTCCATTGTCTACAACAGCTCCAATATCAATATCAGTTCCAGCAACTACAAGTGAGGCCAATATGATGAAATCAATGGACAAAAAAAATCAAACTATGGCTGAGAGTAAAGTTTAGAAGATGGAAAGAAGTTGGCAGAAGTTAAGTATGAAGTATAAGTACAGAAAGAGAATAGATTAACTTACGAAATCCACAAGTTAGAGAAGGAATTATCACTAAAAGAGCCTTTAGCCCAAGAAAAACAACAATTGTGGGCCAATATCATTAACTCATTTAATAATATTTGGCCTTCTATACAGATTATATTTGAGCAGAATGACTTGGTAAAAGAGACTGGTGATGCAATTCAAAAGGTCAAAGCCAATCTTGGAAATAAACCAGAGAAAGCTTCTGAGATAATCAAATTCCTTAATTATAAAAATAAACAGTAATTGGAAGATCTCGAGATATCTGATAAAACAGAAACTATCTTAGAGGTGAAGAAAGTGATTTCCAAGAGAAATTTTATGATACAATGTGAGGATAAGTGTCAAATTATGGAACTCGCAGTGAACAAGTTTATGAGAAAGTTTGAGGTATTGAGACAAGAAGGTCTGCCTAATCCTCTGGTAATCAATGATAAACTCATGAGACATGAAGACTATGATAAGAAGATGAGGGAAGTAGAAATAGAAACTTCCAACAGTTCATCAATGAAGGGCATACCCACAGGAAAAGTGCTCCTTCAGACTTTAGAAAACTTCTTTTACCTCCAGCATGAGGTAAATCATATTTTTATAAATAAGCCTATGTTTGCCAAATACACAGAGGCAGATGAGATTTATCGGAGGATGATGAAAATAAAACTTCTAGATGAAGAAACATGGGAAAAATGGTGTGATTTATGATGAAGGGTGAAAGAGCAGACAAGTGAAAGAACACACAGGTGAAAGGAAAAGATAGATGAAAGAAATCAGATGAAAGAAAAAACAATCAACAACAATCAAAGAAATCAGGGCCAGATATCAGTTAGTTATAAGGTGTCACTATCTTTTTGCAAAGATATTTTATTTTCCTATACTAAATCCTAGTTAGTTGACAAGATATTTTTGTAATTTTTTATATAAATACTTCATAATTCGAAGTATTAAGGTTCAGTCAAGTGTGGATCTCTGAACATTTTTTTGTTAGCTGACTGATCTCTTCTCAAAGGGTTGTTGTACCAATTTCCAGTCGACAAACTGAATCAGTAATAAGGAAACTTCTTTACAGGATTCATGTGATGAGCCATCTCAGTGAAGTATAATTTCAATTTTTCATGTTCTTTCTTTAAGTATTCCATAAACTTATATGTGTTATGAATTTGAATGTTATGACCGGAGTTTTACTGCAGAATTTGTTTAATTAAACTCTACTCTTAATTGTTGTACATTTATATGTTTTCTTCTGATATCCGGTTTAGAGAATTCTTAATTTCCCTCTGATCCCGATTGAATCCTTCATCCTTATTCATTATCTGGTTTAAGGAATTCTTAATTGCTCCTTGATGACAATTGAAAAGTCACTTCACCATTCAGCCTTGAGATCTGATATGGCTCACTTATCTTGCCTTGTAACACTTTCCTTATAATTTGATTCAGTTATGTTTCAAAGCACATTGACTCCATAGCCCAATGGAAAGCTAATAAGCACCTATTCATATAAATCGGTAATTCCACCAACCAACCAAAACCAATCAAAAACCAACCCAACCAAACATAAATAACTAGCCTAAAATCTATTAAACAAACAAAGTTAAATCATTAAGATTGAGCCCTCTCTGAGTATTAGGAAGGTTAGATCCTAATCTCCAAAAGTGGTTGATAGTTACCTCTGATATTTATTTTAAACATAAGAACAAACTTTGGAAATTTCAGAGTGATAACATATTGGCGACCATACTAGGGATCGAACCTAGAATCTCTGGTTTCACAGACCAATCCCTAGTTTAAATAGATCGTAAAAGAAACAAATATTCTCCTTTTTGCATTAGGATTTGAAAAGGTTGTTTGAATTTATCATTTAAAGTTAAAATTATGGCTTCTAAAAGGACATATTATACCAGGGCTCATCCTAATCAACAACCTGCTACAATTGTTGATGATCTTGACATAATTTTAAGAAAACCTAAAAAAGTAGACAATGAAGGAATTAGTAGTTAGTTAATCAAATAAAATTATATTCCTAAGGAGTTATCAAGCATAGAGGATATTCAATTTGATTTATCATTTGAGCATTCTTTATTTCGTACCAAATTTGAAAACTCAGTCTATGATACTGTAATAGACCCCAATTTTATTCAATTTATTGAATAAAAGAAGGATACTATACAACTTGATTTAGATCAACAAGTTCTAGATACTTTTGACAAACTTGATTCTTTAACCTCAACTTTGATAAGAGACATAGACGACGCCTTTTTTCAACAATCAGTTGAACTATCTTCCCTAACTGCTGCTAGCCCTAAGTGCTCTAAAGTATCTTCAGAAACTATAAATACAGCTCCATTCAGTACCACCTCATATATAGTATCCACTACAATTCATTCCACAAAACCATTCTTACCCAAAATTCCTCTCCAACCTAAAGTTTCAAGTCCATCTTCAAGCATTGCTAATTTACCTCCCAGTCAAGCTAAATTCTTAGCCATGGCAGCCAAATTTTCCCATTTGGTCTTACAAGCCCCTTTACATGCCATGACACAAGATTGCCAGAGTAAAAATTTTCAGTTTGATGGTATTGGTCAGTATACTTCTCAACAACATGTAGATAAAATGACAGAATTTTTTGAGTTACATGAAATTGATGAATCAGATGTATAGATGAGATTATTTGCACAAACACTAGCAGTAGATGTTAAAAAATGGTTTAAAGCTTTACCTGTTGGTCATATTTCTGATTTAGTTGCTTTCCATCTATTGTTTATCAGTAGATGGGAAAGAATGAAAAACCCTCTCTAGATATTATCTGAATATGAGAACATTAGAAGAGCTCCTAATGAATCTGTATAGGATTACTGTATTAGGTTTAACAATATTTACAATGCAATTCCAGCAAATATCAAACCTCCACCAGACTTAGCCCTGATTAAATTTCCAGATGGTTTTGACACTTATATGTCCTATCAATTAAGAGAAAGAAACCCTGACACTTTAGAACACATGTAGAGTAATGCAGTTAGTGTAGAAGCTAACTTACTAGATAAAAGAGAAAGGATGAGGAATGAGAGGAGAATGAAAATTGAGGAAGAACCATCCACTTCAAATAATAATATAGATAGTTTATCTAAAAATTTAGAAAGAATAATGGATAGACTAGAAAACATGGAAAGAAAACCTTAGTGGGAAAATCAGCAAGGTCCTCAAACTAGAAACCCCAACTTTAGGAAAAATCCTAATGCTCGTAAAACAAGAGAAGTAGTACCCGATCAACAGATTAGACCACCTTTCCAAGAAAATTATGCTGAAAACTCACAATAAAACGAAGAAGACTAGGACACCCAGATAAACTTGATGGGAATAAACAATGAAGATGTCATTTTTCTTACCCAAGAAGAACAAGAGTTGTACATGTTACAATAATTACAATTAGAATCTGGAGAATCCTTTGACTACAAACAAGGCTATGAATTTTCTATCTACGAATTGCATAAACAATATAGCCTTAGAAGCAAAAAGAACATATAGGTTCCTATTAAAAAATCAGTCCAAACTGAAACTAACAAAACAATAGAAGCTTCTGTGGCCAAAGTTCTACAAATTCTCCCTAGATAAACTCAGAAAAATTCCACCCCTAAGATTGTAGACATCAAATCAACTGCTACTCAAACCATCCCAGACAAGGAAGTTGAAAACAAAATAGTTGACACATAAACCGAATTACCAAGTGCTAATAAAGAAGACAAAACCACACAAACCACAACTAGTAAAAATGAAATTCTTACAATAGACAAAACTCAAATGCCATTCAATATCAAAAGTGAGAATCTAAAATTGAAAATACTAGTTCCTTTAACAAAGCTGGCGAAAAATGACTCATAAAAGGCACAAATTACTGAAACATTAAGCATAGCTGAAGGTGAAGATGTTGTCAACCTCATTGATGATCAACCTGAGTTATTATTTGGTCCTGAAGTAGATGGAAAACATCAACGAGGGGGTGTCACTCCATTCTATATTAGCCTTAACATTCATGATAAAATCGTACATAATGCTATGTTGGATTCAGGAGCATCTCATAACTTAATGCCTAAAGCAGTCATGGAAAAATTAAACTTATACATCACCAGACCATAAAAGGACCTTTTCTTTTTTTATTCTAGTCAAGTCAAATGCCTTTGCCTGATCAAATATATGTGTGTAACTCTAGTCTAGTTCCCAACAAAGAGTATTTTCATGGACATAGTAGTTGTTGATATCCCTCCCAAATATGGTATGTTATTATCTCGCTCATGGGGATAAAAATTACAGGGATCACTACAATTAGACATGTCATATGCTACCATTTCTGTGTTTGGTCAGAAAAGGAAGTTATATAGAAAAACCTTGATGAAATACATGGTAAGTAGTTCATAAATACCACAAAACTTCCCTATCTATTATATGCATTCTGATCTGGACTCATTTATCTTATGTAAATTAGACAATGACAAAGATAAAATCACAGTTGTAGAAGAAATACACAAATAAGTTGATTATGAAAATATAACACATGAATCTTTGCGGCATCTAGATTTTGATGGCTCTGTGAATATATTAGGAGAAGGATCTGGAGTATGGATCTACAATTTAGAAAATGATCATTCAGAAGGACATGCTTTCAGATTAAATTTCCAATGCACTAATAACATGGCAGAATATGAAGCATTAGCGCTAGGCCTTCAAATTGTAAGAAAACTTGGAGCTAAAAGAGTTTCCATCATGGGAGACTCATAACTCATCATAAAAAAAATCAAGGGAGAATATCTTGTTAATAAACCTAGACATATCCAATACAAAGAAACCATCCTAGACTTGATAAATTGTTTTCTTGAGACCGACTTTGCTGTTATTCCAAGAAAGTAGAATATGCAGGCACATAGCTTGGCCACTTTTTCCAGCACATGAATGCTACCCTTTCAACCAAATCATTAGTACACTGCTAAGGTACAACATAGGCCAACCATACCTGATAATTTTAAGTATTGGAAAATATTTTCACGAGACTCAGAAATTTATAATTTTATGAATTGTGAAGGAGAATTTTAGAACTATAATATAGACACTAACTGTACAATATATTATACCATGAATAATGAACTAGAAGTAAATGATGTAAATAAAATAGAACCAACTAAATTCACTAAATTAGAAATAGAACAATTAGAAATAGTAGAAATTGAGGAATTAATCAATGATGAATAAGAAGTTTTAAACCTTAAAGATAAAGGATTAGCCACACTAGAAGACCTCTTTGACTCCAATGATGTAGCTATATAACCTAAAATGGAGCCTCTAAGGTCAGATATAGAGGAATGAAACATAGTAACAAAGGAAGATCCTAAGCTTATAAAAATATCTAAGAAATTACCTCCGGCTGAAAAGTTGAGGTACATTAGCTTGTTTAAAGAGTTCCAAGACATATTTTCTTGGAGTTATGAAGACCTCAAGTCTTATGATACCAACATTATCCAGCATAAGATACCAATCAAAGAAAATCATAAGCCCTTTAAAGAAAATCTAAGGAGAATTAACCTTGTTCTTATTCCATTAATAGAAAAACACGTTAAAAGGATGTACGATGCTCAAATCATATCATCCATCAGATATTCTGATTAGGTCTCTAATTTAGTCCCAACTAGAAATAAAACAGGAGAAATCAGACTCTGTGTTGATTTCAGAAACTTAAACAAATGATCACTGAAGGATAACTATCCCCTCCCTAAAATGGACCATATTCTTCAGAGGGTAGTATGGTCATCCAAAATTTCATTACTTGATGGATTTTCTGGATACAACCAAATCCTAGTCCAACCTGAAGATCAAGCTAAGACCGCATTTAACACTCTTTGGGGAAATTTCATGTACTTGAAAATTCCCTTTGTATTGATGAATGCAAGAGAAACATTCCAAAGAACCATGGACATTGTCTTTGTAAAATAAATCCATGGATTTTTAGTCATTTACCTAGATGATATCATAGTGTTTTCCAAATCAGATAATGAACATCTCGATCATCTAAGAAGAGTATTCATAAAATGTAGAAAATTTGGTATATCCTTAAATCCTAGAAAGTCACCTTTTGGATTAGAAGAAGGAAAAATCCTGGGACACATTATTTCAAAATAGGGCATTAGAATTGATCCAGCTAGAATAGAAGCAATCCTGAATATTAGTCATCCTAGAAACATTAAAGAGTTACAAGGATTTTTTGGCAAAATAAATTTTCTTAGAAGATTCATATCTAACTTAGAAGAACTACTTAGAAATTTGAATAACATGTTGAAAAATGATTCAATACTTAAGTGGAAAATAGAGGCTAAGCAGTCTTTTGAAGCATTCAATGAAGCCCTTACTAAAACACCTGTCCTCATAAGTCCTAATTTCAACAGAGATTTCATAATTTTTCATTTTCTTCAGAGAACACCATTGCAATAGTCTTGTTGCAAAAGAAAGATGAGGGTTATGAACAACCCATTGATTTATTCAGTAAATCCTTGGGAGATGCAACACTAAAGTATAATATCATGGAAAAACAAGCACTTGCTTTATTGAAATCCATAAAATATTTCATAATATACATTCTATACTCTCAAATTATAGCATATGTTCCAAACTCAGTTGTAAAGGACATTCTAACTCAGAATGTGCCTGATGGAAAGATAGGAAAATGGATTGCCACAATACTAGAATATGACGTTGAGATCAAGCCTACAAAATTGATCAAAGGCCAAGTTTTAGCCAAAATCATGGCTGAATCGAATTGTTAGGCCTTAGACATAAATTTCATTGCTTCCCTAGATGATCAGGAAGAAATGGCGACTCCAAAAATCAGTGAAACTTTCATATATTCACCATGTTATGTAGACATTATATTCATTTTACTCAACTTACAAGCTCCTCCTCGCTTGTCTAGAACAAAAATTAGATTCTTAAAAATGAAAGAAATGAAATATTGTATCTTAGACAATGTTTTATTTTGTAAAGATCAGGGTGGAATTCTATGAAATTGTTTATTAAAAGATGAAGCTGACAAAGTCATGCAGGAATTTCATGTAGGAGATTGTGGAGGACACCTATACTGGAAAAAAAATTGTTGACAAAATTTTGAGGGCATTTTTTTATTGGCCCACCCTTTTTGCAGATGTTTGAAAGTATGTGACCTCCTATCACAAATGTTAAATATTTGAAGGAAATAAGAAACTCTTACCATCACCCCTCAAAAATATCTCAGTAGAAATGTCATTTCAACAATAGGGTTTAGACTTCATTGGTGAAATTCATCCACCCTCCTCTGCCCAGCATAAATGGATTTTGACAGCCACTGATTACTATACCAAGTGGATAAAGTCTATCCCTTCTAGACAAGCCATAGACTCTATCATTATTTCATTTCTTGAGAACAACATCCTTTCTAGATTTGGATGCTCACAAAAGCTCATTATTGATAATGCTACTGCTTTCAAATCCAAGAAAATGATATATTTTTGTAACAGATACCATATCACCCTAGGCCATTCCACTACCTATTGCCCTCAAGGTAATGGACTAGAAGAATCTTCAAACAAAATCCTAGTCATCATCATCAAGAAGCTACTAGAGGATATAAAGAAAACCTGGAATAAAAGGTTGGTGAATGCCCTATGGTCAGATGGGCTAACTACAAAGAAATCTATTGGTACCTCTCCCTATGAATGAGTATATGGGATGGACTTTGTTTTTCCATCTTCGTTAGGAGTGCCTGTAATGAAAATGATTCAAGATATGTAAGTAGAACCAAATGATATCCAAAGGAGGATAAATCAAACAATTCATTTGCAGCAAACCAGGGAAGAAGTTTATATCAAATCCCAAGTAATTCAAGACAAAATCAAGAAGATATTTGATAACAAAACTAAATAAGATGATATTTTTTATATGTGATCAAGTACTCAAATGGGATTCCAGAAGGGAAGACAAAGGAAAACAAGGGAAATTTGACTTTCTCTGGAAGGGCCCATACATTATTTATGGTTACAAAGGCAACAATGCATTTTTCTTGAAAGAATTAGATGGAGCAGATCTACCAGGTGGACCAGTCAATGATTGAATGTTGAAGCACTAATTTTCACCAGAATAACCAGTAGTTTAATTGATTCTATTTTACTCATTGTAAATATCATAGCAAAGTTTAGATTGGATTGGATGTTTATCTTGCAAAGTTTAAGCCCGAAGAGAAGGCCCTAAGCTTTAAAAGATATAACATCATATGTTTGAATAAAGGAGACCACATAAAGCACTTCCAAGCAAAGAAAAGTTAAAGTTCCAAGGCCACTGATCAGAAAGTTCTTGATATCTCAGAGGGAGATGCTATCCCCAAGTGGAGCCACTATTAGGGTCCTATAATAATAGGGATCATAATTTTGAATTGAAAATGTTAATTCTTGTAATATTGTACATATCTTTTATTTCTGCAAATGTTTTCCATATTAAAAAATGAAAAGAAGGTATGTCCTAAAAGAATAATCAAAGGACCAAAAGAAAGAAAGAAAAAAAGACATAAAATATGAACCCCACAAAAAAGAAGCAGAATTAAATTCTGAAAGTGTTGAACATTCAAATGCCACTACTCTTAGTTTACTTTCTGCAAATAAAATTGTGTGCAACTTGTCCAAAATGCAAAAATTCATGATGATCATACAGTCTAATCTTGATCATTCATGCCATTAAATTTCATGTTATGATAATTAGTAAATAAAGATCTGACCAAACCATTTAATATTGGTAGATCAATAGTTAGGTAGAGAATAAAAATGAGCTCATAAGTTTAATTTAAGCCATTGGAAGTTATAAGGTTAGAAATAAGTTAGTTTGCTTATCAAAAGAAAATAAAAGGGTCAGCAAGCTCAAATGCACCCAATAAAGGAAATAAAAAATGTTAGGATGAATAAAAAGGGTAGGTAGAATAATTTTCAAGAGTTATAGGAAGCATCATTTGGCTTATCCATGGTCAAAATCATTTTCTAACACCTCCCCCTTGTACTAATCCCTTTTTTCCTCTCTTGGAAACCATTTCCCCTTATCCTAACCCTTTTGCCCTCCTAAAAACACTTTTTACCTTTGAAAATTCCCTTCCCTTTATTAACTCCGCCTTTTTATAAAAACAGAAAAACCCACTTATCCAAATTTTTAGAGCACAAAATATTAAAGTGGACCCCTCTTTTTACTTAACCCCTCCACATAATATATTTAATAAACTCCCCATTATTTCATTTAGCCCCCACAACTTTCATTTTAGCCTACCGTATATATAATACCCAACCCACTTTATCATAAACCCATGTTTTATTTAAACCCTTCACTTAACTAATTACCTGACCCCACCTATATTTGAAAACCCCCAACTCATCCTACTGCCCAATCACTATTGATCTAATATAATAGCTCCCAAACTTCTCAAGAATTGTTGAATATTGAAATTAGTTTGAAATGGGTGGTTTTCTTCTACCAATAAGGGAATACCACCTTTGTTTAGATCACAAATCTTGAGGCCCTGTAAACTGTTGAAGTTTCATCTGTCAAGTCATAAGCATAAACTACTAAAGTGTTTCTAAGACATGCGAAGTAAACTGATATTTGAAAATGTTAGAAATCCCTCCCACATGCTATAAACCCCAACATTCCAAACATAACAAAACCTCACCTTAAACATTATTTCACTATCTTGTAATGTAATTGTGTGTTAATCAATAAAACTAATACAATCAAATTGAAAGTTCGATAAGTTACTTAAATCATTCTAAGACCAAAGATTCAATATTCCAGGTAATTCTGACTACCTACCTTCATTAATTAAGCACAGAAATTGATAAATGAATCAAATTAATGGCTTCCTAGAGTTTCCAGACTATAAAACCTCTTCAACCACCCCTGTTAGATGTCAACCACACCCCTTTGGCCAATAAATACTTTAAAATTAATGATACTGTGACTGATAGAAACCTTTTGGAGCTCCATTGTTGGAGCCATGATAAATTTGTTGACCAGGCGAATGATATTCATCTGTGGGACTCTAACTTACCTAAATATACATTTCCACAAACCTTTCAGTTCCCTAAACTCATCAGACTATGCCAAATCAACTATTTTCCCAATGAAAGAGCCATAGTCACCCCTAACCAAGACATCCTCTTTACTATCATTGTTCAATCTATCAATCCAATGTTGCAGATTCAGCCACAACCTGATGAAGTGCCTTTCTCCATTGAAACCATTACTAAGCTTTACTTAAAGATGGATTTCCATAAAAGATTTCAAATCTTTCAGAATTTCCTCCCTCCATCAATAGAAACTCCTAAAAACAGTCCTCCATACTCTGCTACCATGTTTTCAGAAAGAACCAGAAAAATTGTGACCATGCTATCCTGTATTTTAGGATATTTCACTGATAAGTATGTAGATGCATCCATCCTTGGTTTCCTCTCCATTATTTTCCCAGGCCAGTCTCCATCTATTGTTTTCAACTTTTCCTAATTCCTGACAGATTCCATGCATGATCAACTAATCAATCTTCCACAAGAAAGAGTATTCAAATACTCCTCAGTATTGTTTCATTTGTTCCTATATTTTCAATCATAAAGGTTTGAAGTCAACCTCAAAAAATTGGACACAAAGGGTAATCCCCAGTCTGTTGTCTTTTGGACATCCTTGATTAGAAAGGATTCCACTGAATTCGATTTCAAAGACTTTATTGATTCTTTTGTATATCCAATAGTTAATATGCTGAGAAATAACATTCAGCCAAGAATCAGTGAAGAAATAAAAAAGGTTCTATAGCTATCAGAGTAGAGAAAAATAGGAGACTTGTATTTATACCAAAATCATACAGAAATCAGGGTGTATGGAAGCCAAGTAGTTCCGTAAAAGCTTCCCAAATACCTCCCAATGAGGATATTTGCTTTAGAATACATCAAACAAATCTTGAATTCTGATGAAATCAATTTCCTTTCAGCCAAGAAGAAAACCCAATTCAAGATTAAGAACCAACTAGGGCCTTTTATATGCAACATGAGGAATGTTGGATAGGAAGCAGGCAGATGTTTACAAGATCCCAAGTTCACCATCAGTTTCAAATGGTCATATGACCCCTTGGGTGTCATAGGTAAATTAAGAGTTAAGTTCAAATTAACCCCTTTCATTCATGAATCAAAGCGTCAGATTGACAAACATTCAAACCAGTGAGAGTGTTTGGAAAACACTTTATCGGAGGTGTAGAAGAAGCTTGATACTAGTTCCATCATGCTTACTGTAGACTCGTAGGATAGAAATTCAAAAAGGGCTAGAGAAGAAGGCTCTTATTCAGCGGAAACTACATCAGATACTATATTCAAGCTAACGCATAGAAAGAAAACAAAACTAAATCCAGTGATAGAGCAAGAAGAGACAGTTGAAATCATTGAAACATATATTGTTGTCAAAGATGATGCACCTCCAAAAATTTCAGAAGAAACACATCAGCCATCAACATCTAGTGCATAAATTATTGAAAAGCAACACAGTGTAGAGGTTTCATCATCTAGAAAACTAGTTGAGAAAGAAAAAGATATCATGGAGAAAAACAAAGAGATTAAAATAAGAAATCAAGCATTAAAGGTTGTTACTTATGCACAATAATGGAATAAAACTCCTAGTGATTAGAGTAGGTTGCTTTTAGCTTATGACCTCAAAACAAGGAAGATGCAGATGACATTTCTATAGCCAAAAGTACAGGCCCCTAAAAATCCAGTAGACTATACGAAAACAAGATTTGAAGTTCCTGCCAAGGATGTGCATCCAATTAACTAGATTTAATTTCATAAGTAGGTAGGAGAAATGATCTATTCAACCATGACACACAAATCCCTAAGTGTCCAAAAGTTACACAATTATCTATAAAATATAAAGTTACAGTTAAAGCTAGAGAGAGCATCATCACAAGCAAACGATAACAGGATAAAGTCACTTGAATATTTCGTAATTGAAACTGGTTATAATCCAAAAGGCATTAAAGAAGCAGAATATATTATCAAAAATAAAAATATAGACATAGCTGCACTGAAGAAAAAGATAAATTTACCAACTATTGAGCATCCACAAACCAAAGAGGTTTTGGAAACTGATAATAAAAAATATGAAATGATGAATCTAATCATTCAGTTGATAGCTCAACTGAAGGAAATGGAAACAAAAGTGGATAAAATTGTGCCAGAAATGCAAGCCAGTATGGAATCAGTTCCCATTACTGCTATTCTTATAACATCTGCAATAGCTTCATCATCTACATCAGCTCCATTGTCTATGATAACTCCAGTATCAAAATTAGTTCCAGCAACAACATCAGCATCAACACTACCAACAACCCATCCCACTGATGAGGCCAACAAATTGATCAAAGCAATGGAAGACATGTACATTAAAACCACAGATATCAAAAGGCTCATGGAACAAGTAAAGAGTTTAGAAGATGTAAATAAGCTAGCAGAAGTTAAATATCAAGCAGAAGTACAAAACACAAATAGATTGACTGATAGAATCCACAAGTTAGAGAAGGAATTATCACTAAAAGAGCCTTTAGCCCAAGAAAAACAACAATTGTGGGCCAATATCATTAACTCAGTTAATGATATTTGGCCTTCTATACAAATTATATTTGAGCAGAATGACTTGATAAAGGAGGCTGATGATGCAATTCAAAAGGTCAAATCCAATCTTGGAAATAAACTAGAGGAAGCTTCTGAGATAATCAAATTCCTTAATTCTAAAAATAAACAAGAATTGGAAGAGCTCAGGATATATGACATAACACTAACTATATTAGACGTGAAGAAAGTGATTTCCAAGAGAAATATGATGATGTAGATTGAGGATAAATGTCAAACTATGGGACTCACAGTGAACAAGTTTATGAGCAATTTTGAGGTATTGAGACATAAAGGTCTGCCTAATCCTTTGGTAATCAATGATAAACTCATGAGACATGAAGAATATGATAAGAAGATGAGGGAAGTAGCAAAAGAAACTTCCAACAGTTCATCAATGAAGGGCGTATCCAGAGGAAAATTTCTCCTTCAGAGTTTAGAAAACTTCTTTTACCTCTAGCATGATGTAAATCATCTTTTTATAAATAAGCCTACGTTTTCCAAATACACAGAGGCATATGAGATTTACTAGAGGATGATGAAAATAAAAATTCTAGATGAAGAAACATGGGAAAAACAATGTGATTTATTGTGAAGGGTGAAAGAGAAGACAAGTGAAAGAACGCACAGGTGAAACAAAAAGACATATGAAAGAAACAGATGAAAGAAACATACAGTCAACAACAATCAAAGAAATCAGGGCTAGATATTAGTTAGTTAGAAGGTGTCACTATCTTTTTTCAAAGATATTTTATTTTCCTATAATAAATCCTAGTTAGTTGAAAGGATATTTTTGTAATGTTTTTATATAAATACTTCATCATTCGAAGTTTAAGGGTCGGTAAAATGTGGACTTCTGAACATTTTTTTGTTAGTTGATTGATCTCTTCTCAAAGGGTTGTTGTACCAATTTCCAGTCAACAGACTGAATCAGTAATAAATAAACTTCTTTACATGATTCATGTGATGAGCCATATCAGTGAAGTATAATTTCAATTGTTCATGTTCTTTCTTTAAGTATTCCATAAACTTATATGTGTTCTAAATTTGAATGTTATAACAGGAGTTTTGGTGGAGAATTTGTTTAATTACACTCTTCTTTTAACTGTTGTACATTTCTATGTTTTCTTCTGATATCCGATTTAGAGAATTATTAGTTGCCCTCTAATCCCGATTTACTCCTTCATCCTTATTCATTATCTCTTTTAAGGAATTCTTAATTGCTCCTTGATCCCGATTGAAAAATCACTTCACCATTTAGCCTTGAGATTTGATATGGCTCACCTATCTTTCCCTGTAACACTTTCCTTATAATCTGATTCAGTTTTTTTTCAAAGAACATTAACTCCATAGCCCAATGGAAAGCTAATA
Source organism: Pinus albicaulis (assembly GCA_034641835.2). Taxonomy (NCBI): domain Eukaryota; kingdom Viridiplantae; phylum Streptophyta; class Pinopsida; order Pinales; family Pinaceae; genus Pinus; species Pinus albicaulis. The sequence goes on from CM076584.1 coordinate 349,291,463, forward strand.
AACAACTATTTATCTAAATCAGTAATTCCACCAGCCAACCAAAATCAATAAAAAACCAACCCAACCAAACATACATAACTAGCCTAAAATCTATTAAACAAAGGAAGTTAAATCATTAAGAGAGAGCCCTCTCTGAGTATTAGGAAGGCTAGATCTTAATCTCCAAAATTGGTTGATAGTTACCTCTAATATTTCTTTTAAACGCAAGAACAACCTTTGGAAATTTCAGAGTGATAACAAACTCTATCACATTCTCCAGCTCTCTAATCTTCCTATTCACTCCAAAATGACATCTTTTGAATAGAAATTTCGATGGATGTTTGTATTTCACATAGGAATAGGAAGAGAATAGGCTTGACTCTTTGCCTTGCATTCATTCATTTCGATATACTTCATATTTTTAATATTAGTCCACAAAATACATAAATAATCCAATAATAATTTTAGCTACATGTAATGATTGAATGGATCAACTTAATTCCAACATGAAATAACAATGTATATCATTAATGTATCACAACAATTCAACTTAATGCATCTTTGTATTTGCCTTGGAGTCTTGCCTTTGCCTTAGAGACTTTCCTTTGTATCACAACAATTTAGTTAAAAAAAAATTTCACATTATTACAATTTCTCCAATGTAGCAGTTTCACTACACTTTTGTCTTCTATAACTTGTTGTCGTTTATACCATTGTTGATCCTGATCTGCTCCTTTTTCATCAATGAAAATATTTCCAATAGTGTTGTAAGTGGAATTTTTTGGCCCTCAATGCTTTTGGCACTAGAAGGAGGGCCTGAAGACTTATTGTCCATTGGAGCCTTTGTATTCTAACATTTTATTTTTAATACAATGACTCTTATTAAACTTCCAATTTGGAGTTGTATTTTTGGACGTGCAAATTCCAATACTGCACCAGACATTGTAAGACTCTTGTCTCAGGTAAAGTTTAATGGTAAGAGGAATTCTTCTGCTTTTGATCATACCTTTCAATTTATTTAAAATTTTACAATTTTCAAGAAACTGATGAAGGAATTTTATGCAGGATTTTTACTCTTACATTATTGGCAAAAGCCAGAAGATGGTGTCAATCATTTCCAGTTGCCTCAATTCACAGTTGGGATCAATTTATTACAATCTTTCTTTGTAAATTTTATGGCTATATCTACGAATAGGTATGTAACAATTTTAAATATTTACAAATATTCAAAAATGAATATTTGATTGATTTTATCATCATGTTTCATTTAAATCGTTTAAAATTTAAAATTGAGGATAAACCTTCGAAAGAGGAATTATTAGATTGGTTTGAACATATTTTCTCTCTTCCTCCCATTCATAATCCATGTGAAATTATTTCAAGCTTTTCTCAATCTCCTTCCATTTTCATTAATATTATTGAAAATTCCAATATGGAGGTGAAAACAAATGATGATGAAGTGGCTGATATTATGTATGATCAATTCCTTCATTTAGTGCACAATTTCTACAATATTGATAATGATCAGGGTGCACCTTCACATGTCAATGAATCTCAATCACAAATCTTGGAAAATTTCACTATTAAAATACAATAAGATATTAGCAACAATATTGAAGAAGACACCACTTTGAAATTTGAAAATTAGTGTGAGTTAGAATTATAAAATCAGAACATAAGTCGGCAAGTACAAGCATTGATTAATGTTTCCAATAATACAGTTTCATCTGTACAAATTTCTGAATTATTTTACGATGAAAAACTGCCAAATTCAAGAAAACAAAGCAACATTCTTCAATAAAGGAAAAATAGCCAAGTAAATGATCTTAAATATGAAATTTTCAATGAAGAAAATGCACAAGAGTTCTCAAGTAGAGAAATTTTCAAATGCATTGTTTCGGATTCATATTTTTCCCCTTATCCTTATATTTTTTCTAATAAAAATTTATCCTCTCTTCACTTTAAAGATATTTCAGAAAACAGAGAGGATGATCTAAATGAATTGCCGATTAGTTTTTATCAAGATAGAAAATTAATTATTGATCATTCTTTTGGCATTAATGAACTGAGCTTAATATTCCTCCGTGTTTTGATATATTGGATGAGATCGAAGGGAATCTTAAAGAAATTCCTGAAGTCATTCATGATAATTACTTTGACTTTAAGGATAATGATTTGTCTTCTTCACAATTAAATCCTTATGATCAAAAGCGAATCATATGTGAAAATGAAGAACGCTCTAATTCAAAAATTGTTTCAAATAGTTCTCATTTTCAAATAATTAATCATATTTATGATTTCAACATTTAAGAAACCATTCCAATTCATGATTTATATGAAGATCAAGTTTTAATTCCTATTAATAGTCATAACCCTCTCTCTAATTGAAAACTTAGTATCAAAAATCATTCTAATTGCATTATTATGCCCAATTATTCTGAAGAGGAAATTGCTTTAAGTCAGTATCAATTGTGCTGTAAAAATAATTGTAACACTAGTGTAAACTATGATTCAATTTTGTTATTATTCCTTCATTTATTTTATTTAACTTCAGATTTATTCTCTTTGTTTAGTCTTAGATTTTTAGATACTTTGTGCTAGCATATTGAGTAGCTCAATATTGAACACTCAAATGATGCATTGTCTCAATGGGAAAATGAAGATTCAAGTTATAATTGTGAACATCAAGAGCTATTAAACTTCTAATTCCAATTGATGTTGATTTATTATCAATTACTTCTTTCTTATCGAAAGCAGTGCCAAAAAGAGGGCGTACTTTCAAAATATGACCATAAATCTAATTCAGTTAATAATATTCCATTGGATCTATCACAATTCCATCCATTTTACATTGAACAATTGAAAAACATTTGGATAATTTTACTTCACCAAATATCGTTAATAATTTAACACTTGAACATAACACTAAGAAAATCATGCATGCCATTGTATATAAAACTTCTTATTCACAATCTAGCATGTCATCCCTTCTTTTGAACCTCTCCCAATCAATAATGGAAATCCATCCGGATTTCTATGATCGAATTGAAGTTTAGTTGGAAGAGACATTTGAAGGGAAGATAATGGTAAATAAGCTAGTATCTATATTTAGATTAGCAATTTGTTTACATACTAGATCCAAATTTATTTTTATACATATAACCATATTTTTATTGATGTTCGTCATTTATATACATACATGAACTAGAATGAGAGAATGGTTACATTAGAAGAATGACTATACCTAGTCATGTTTCCTTCGGGTCACTTAGCAATAGGAATATATTAATTTATAATCTATTCTTTTATGTTTGAATTTATTTTATTATTCATATTTTTAATAAGCAAGTAATAAATCTAAATTTTTCTTGGCATCCCTTTCATTTGCTAGCAAAGTGGCTTAAAACATATGAGAAGCTTATGAACTCCTCGATTTTATTTCTTTTTGCAAATTTGTCACATTGTTAAGATTGCTTTAAAATCACATATGAAGAAATTCCAGAGAATAGCTAAAGCTTGGAATTTGATTCACGAGTACTTATGAAGAGCTCATTTTCACCACCTTTTCCCTTTAATGTAAATTTGAAATGGATGTAATTGAAAAGCTCATTACTTGCCAATTTTTACTAAATAAGTAGGTGATGTTGAACAGATGCAAATTTTGAGAAAATTTGGGAGAAATTGAAGATTCATGAGGTAAAATTTACAGTCAATTTAGGTGGCTGCCGTTGTGTCAATACCATTCATTGTTAGTTTTAAATTCAAATGTTATTTCTTATTTCTATTTTGTTTCATTTGTAGGTCTTCATTAATTTGATTGTGTAGATATGAGATAAGCAAGCAACTAGCCCTCTTTTTCAAATCTACAACATGTTCAGGGAAGTATTTATGATTTCGTCTAAATTTAAGAATTATCTAATTTTTCTTCTATTTCACTGAAATCCTACCAAGTCTTAATAAATTCTCAGAAGATTCATATCAGATAATTATATTTCATAACGTTATTCATAAGAAATTTATGATAAAATTACTTTCTGATCAAATATTCTGACAGTTAATTAAATTATTAAAGTGTAATAATTTAAAACCAAAGTTAAATTGAATACTTTTTGAATTGAATACTTTAAGAAATCATATGCCCCACCAAATTCCTCGTCATATATATCGCAGTTCCCATATCAGAGGTTTTCAAATGAGCATACTCCAAATATTTTCGATCCCTTCATAATCTCATCCCCTTCGATCTCTGATAATCCTGTCCACTCGATATCACATCATTAACATTGCAAAACCGTTGTATCACAAGATTTAATGGGAAGAGCCTCTTAAAAATTCCCGATAGGAAGACTCCGATACAAGACCGCCAATATCCCTTCCCACTCATTTTCCAATAAAGTGACTTCATCAATGTTGTGATGTCCATAAACTCTATACCCAATACGACATTTAAATTCAGTTTTAAAATTATATAACATCCTCTCATAAATCATAATTTTGGTTGGGCCATAAGTTTAAAAGTTCCGATGTCCTGGATCCGATATGAAATTAAACACATACAATAAAACTATCGGGTCCATTCTTCATCACCCATCAATATATGAACAATGTTACATCCCACTCTCAAATCTTCCAATTGTCGATCTCTTATAAAACCCAAGGTTGGTCCCACCAATAAGCCACGTCATCTATCACATTCCCACTATCAGAAGAATAATATCGACGTTTCCTTTTATTAACAAAATTCAATCTCCCGATATGATTATTCTCTGATATCGCAATCATTCCATTGCAATTTCCCATTGCATATGTTCATATCGCAATTCCACTACCACAACGCTTATACTGGATGGAGAAACTCAAATGACACCTTGTCTTGACATCCTCTGATGCAATAGACGCCAATGTATGCCTCTCTGCCATTGTTGTTCTACTATTATATAACACTTGATCTCATATCGGCAAAGGTGGAAGTCACAGATTTTAAGTTATCCATAAAAAATAAACTTGCGATGCAAAATATTTGGAAAGGCACTGACCATGTATATTTTGCCTCTCATTGGTCTAGCTGGAATGAAATAATTATGCTCATTATTTCTCATTATTGTTCAAAAAACCAAGGAAAATTTCGCATAAAAACGCTTATAGTGAATGATCTTATTCATGATTTTATCTATGCCTATTCAAAATCTTACAATTTTCCAAGATGAGTTGAACCATTGTATCACACTCGCCAAATTGTTTTCCATTTAGTTATATTCATTTATTCTAAAGAGAATCAGAGCCTCTAATTGATTAATTTTGGAATCTTAATCCTCTGCCTTTCATTTTTCGATATTTTCTTCAGAATTTCAAAGTTGTTCACCTATTAGACTCTTGGGTTTGTATTATATCAGAAGAATTTAAAAAAAATATCTAAGATTTACTTCTCTGAGATTCACATTTCCATTTCTTTCCACTATCTTGTCCATCATATTTAGCAAAGGAAATGGCCCCTATTTTACTTTCTTCATTGGAATTTTCTAGTCTAAGAATTTTGTAAAATTGATTTTGGCTTTAGAAAAGGTTTTTGAGACATTTAACACTTGATTTTTTCTCATATTTATTAAATCTCAAATTCCTATTCTTGAAATGAATTTTACAAGTAACTATAAATTCTCTTGCAATCATTTTTACAAGAATTCAAAATATTGGAATAAAAGTCATCACAACTACTTTATAAACTCTTTTGAAACTTTAACCTTTGATACATGAATGTTTGATGTCTTATAAATAAATGTTTCTACATTATACATTACCAAGCATTGCTTATCGGACATGATCAATATCATAAATACTATTTGTTAAAGTTACACAAAAGCTTTTGTTCCAAGATCTTGATGCCCTTAATGTTGTAAAAATTGAGACTTCTTGTATAGAAGATAAAATCTCATTAAACTTTTGAAAACAAATATCATCAGCAGGGATAATTTTCAGGATGGAAAATTATCTTGAAGTTTAAAAAATTGGTGAATATCACTAGTTCCAAATATGAAAACTATAAAATATTTATTGATGTATTTGAAAAATTATTGAAATTTATAATGATATTATATATATTGTCTATATAATGTTGGCGATTTTTAACGTAAAATAATTGTATATTGTAAAATTTTGGCGAATCTTTTTTTTGGAAAAACGATGGAAAATTAGCCCACCTGCGAATATTAGCCCCTAAAATTTTCCATGATCATCAGAAACATTATAAAGAAAGATTTTTGTATATCAAAGTTTTGTCCATTAAGACTTTTGGAAAACTTGAGTTCTTACCTTTGGTTTTATTTTCTCAGAAACTTAGAACTTAAGAATATCAGGTTAGTAATCTTTGCAGGTCTTTGATCATTACATTTTAATATTTCACTATGTATACATGAAGTATTATTTGATTATCCTTGAATATATAAACTACTATGTTATCATGGTGGTCCAAAACTTGGATGTGTTTCAATCATAATTTTTCCAAATCCAAGTATTCATTCATAGAGATGAATTTCTGACTAAAGGGATATACATTCTTCATGATGTATGCACATGGACTTCTTTTACTCCTCTTGGAAATATACTTCACTAATAAGGAATTTGGAACAAGTAAAGGTAACGTACCGATGGTTAATTCATATTTTAATTCACTTTTATTCTGAATTTCGCTCCATATTTATGATATAAAGATTCAATTCCTCTTCATATACATAATTGATACATTATTTGGGATTTTGAATCAACTTCAATAATTTGGGGCTGATATAAATTTAGAATGGAAGAATCAAAGAGAACATTCATCACTGCAATTATCAAAGAAGCATATCTTCATTCTCATTTCTGATGGATTTGATTTATTTTTGGTTCCTTGAACATGAAACATCGCTTTCTTCTAGTTTGCTGCTTGTTTTAGTTTAGATTCAATAAAAATGATTTTGGGTCAACAATATTTCAATCAATTCGACTTCTTCATGTTTCTAATTCTAATTAAAGGAAGAGGTTAACATGTAAGATTAAATTCAATTCTCTAATGGTAAGTTTCATCCGCCTATAATTTTCAATATATTCTCAAGCTATTTCAATTTTTGGTTTCAATTGTATTTTTTTTTTAATTTGTTTTTACAAGTCTTCATGAACCATTTTCACCTCTACCAGATCAGTTTTGATGTTCATTCTCTTTTATTCAGTTAATTTTGATATCCTCAAAGAGAAGTAGTAATGACTGTCATCGAATCAACTAAACTGAGGATTTTCTGGACCTTTAGTCTGTTTCTTTAAGCATTGCTTTTATTGGAAAATGGTTAAGCTGTTTTTTGCAGGGTTTTGATTTGAAACAAGAAAGTTTGCAGTAGAAAAAGACTTCTCATTTAGCACATTATCTATCATCACTGTTATTCACCCTCTACATTTTTAGAGCCTCATTTCTTATAACTCTGCAAGATTCAAATTTTAAAAATCTCAACATAGGAATGAACATGCTTATTCTCTTTTATCTCTTTTGTTGAGAAATTTTTATTAGTATTGTTGGAGTTTATATTTTAAAATTTGAATTTTTCTTGCACTTTCCGCTTTCTTCAGTTTTATTTTTGTTTGATCATTTCTTTTCCTACTTTAGTTTAGGAATTCTTTTTCGTTTCCTTTCGGTTTTTCTTTGATTTCGGTGACTCTGCCATGATATATGTGAAAGGTCTTATTCCTCACCCAACAACGATTAACATACATGAGAAATATTTTACTCTATCTATTTCAGTGAATTTCATTTATCATTAAAGGCATATCTTTATGGAACCATAAAACCATATTGATTTAGATATTTTTCATATAGGAACACACATCCTTTCTAAGTGATTGAGTTTAATTTTTCAAGGAAATAACTGATTTGAGTTTATCACAATGAATTCCTCCCACCCCTCCACATAAAAGCCTCTGGTTGATAGTTATAGGGAAAGAATTTGGAGTCAACATTATCAAAGTATTATGTCCATTAAACATAAATATCTACTACCATCCCAACTCTTTCACTCAAATACATCATAAACTAAAATATTGGAAATGCACTTATCAAAAGGGTAATTAAAAGATGAAGCATGGGAAATAAAAGTAAACCCTTCGGGGCTATGGATGCTCGCTGACACTGGGACTAAGATTGTATGGAATAAAAGACAACTTCGTCGGGGTACTGTTTAGGCTCGCTGGGAGCAAAGCGATGTCAGATACCAATCATAATATTGATATATGATTTATCAAAAACTCCTATCTCTACCTTCTTTTATTTTTCATGTGAGGAAGTTTTAAAAAGAAAAATTTCTCAAATTTGGATTCATCACTTTTAGTCGAGTCTGTTCTAAGTAATTATGTTTACAAACTCATATTGCTTAATCTATTTATGTGGGACATATGGAAATATTTTACTGTTGGACGATTTCATGATTTCCATTATTTTTAACCTTTGGGTAAATTTACATTCATTATTTTTAATTAGAGATAATTGGTCCTTCTCTCGTGTGTTGCCATTGTTGTAGGGAAAAATCAAACACCCCTCATTTTTGAATTATTTACTTCAAATAATGGGGACTCTTTCTATTAATTTTTGACCCCAACACCTTTTATGATTTTCATTAAAATTAATCATCGTGCAATTTTTTCATTTTTTCATTTTTGTCAGATTTCCATTTTGATAGTTTCATTGAATTCGATTTTTAGCAATCTTTCCATCGATACTTGTTTCTCCTCATTTGGTCAACCAGTTTGTAAATGGAACTCCTTTGAAGTTTGATCATTTTTGCGCCTGGACTAAAATATGTAAATAAATGTATGACATTTCAATTTTCTCAGTTAAAATATTCATTCATTGTGAATATTAAATCTTAGTTCGTTTTTACTAATTCTTTCATTTTTTACTGATGATCCTACAAAATTACCCAATTAAATTGTACAATAGACGAAAACACATTTCAAGATCTTCGTAATTTACTCCAATGTATTATTTTAAAATAAACTACCAAACCCAAAACCCCAAAATTGCAAAATGGCTAAAGTCCAATTTGTAGGATTGTTAATTCATGTGACCCCACTTCACATCACATCTCTTCCTCCCCAAAATAAAATGCGATCTAAATTTTTTTGCGAAAAAAAATTGCGATTGCAATATCGCATATCACATATCGCAAATTTATAAAGTGCCTCAAGCACCTCACTTACAAAATTTTGATTTCAAGATCGGAAAAAAATGTGATGGGTTAAGAAAATTTAATACTAAGTTTTTGGTTCACTTCTTATACCTCCTGACACCATGACCTCATCCTCACTCACCCTCCTCCACTCATGTCACCTCACCCTCACTCTCCCTCACTTTTACCCTTATCCTACCTCATTTTTTTTTTTCTGAATAAGACTAATTCTATTAAGAAAAAACGTATGGTACAATCAGAGCTTGCAGAGAAGCGAAGCAAGAGAACAAGGGAGCCGGAAATGATAAAGTATCAACCTCGGTCCCAAAGAGCATCCATGGCATAAGCAAAAAGAAGACAAAGAGAACAGGAAAGAACTAGCAAGACTAAGGAGTCTACCCAGCATGGGCAGAGTCTCCCAATCGACATTTTTTCCCTTTCTTTTTACTGACTTTGACCCAACCATTCTGATTTGGCTGGACCGGAACTACTTGCATATTGTTCTGTGTTGAAGGAGAAGTCTCCTTATCAGAATCAGATGAAGAAGTCTCATGCAAGCGTTTCTGCGAGATCAGAGGCGCAGAAGGATCCTCGGGGCAAGCTGAGGGCGAGTCCTTTGAATGCTCCGAATGCTCCTCTTCCACTTCAATGTCCTCCTCATTAGAGCTAGAGGTCTCTAAGTCATCCATAGGGGTTCTAGCACAAGGTTTCTAGCTCTTGGATCTGGACTTGCGATAGATATTCTTCTTTTTGTCGAGGAAAATTGCACATGTATTCTGGAGATGCCTCGTCTGATGGAAATGGCGAAATCTGAAGGCTGTGTTCTCATAGTCCAAGGTTTGCGTCCAATGGAAGTCCCCAACTTTAAGGATGATCTGATCTGGCAGCCCTTTGCTAATGTCTATTTCCGCGCAAATTCTGCCAAAGGTATATATTCCTTTCTCCCCCCTTGAGGTGTATGTAGCCAAGAAGCGGCCTAATGTGTCCCCGATTGCTTGAAAGACAGCAAAATGCCATAGATGCGCAAGAAGATTTGGAAGTCTGACCTAGATAGGGAGCTTGGTGATGACAGCGGTAGAGGGGTCGAATTCTGGGAACCAGGGGGTGAGGAAAAGTCCAGCTGATCCCCAGAACCAGGGGCCTCCTGTTAAGGCTTTCTGGTAATCTTCATTGAAGGCAAATACGACAATAAAGAAGCCTTTCGAGCATAAGAAGACTTTGCTGTTGTTGGTCCAATTGGAGTGGATCCACTGGTAAAGATCGGCAGTACAGGGCCATAGTCCATTAAATCTGCATATGATGGTTGTTTCTGCAAATGTCTGGTATTGATCATCCAGAGATGGGTGAGTGATTTCAATGGCAGGGGTTTCCTCTATTTTGTCCACCAAGAAAGGTTTGGGAGGCTCAACAGGATGGGCAGTCTTCTTTTCAGGCTGTGCATGAACCACATCTTTATAGGAAAAACCCTTGGAGGCAGAGGATTGCCCTACGACACCTCCCCTTAGCCTAAGTGATAGTATGACTGTGGCATTTCTTCCAATATTGTAAAAGGAAAGTGGAAGATTATTATCAAGCTGCTTACCTGCGTAGAGAAGCCACATAAGTGCAAAAAGTGAAGGATCTGACCTGCGTGAGGATCTTTGAGAGACTATGCTCCCAGCATGTAAGAAGTGGACGGAGAGCGGTTTGCCGTCGGAAAAATTATTTGAATCGAAAAGTCATTCTGTGGAGATGAGAAGGAAGGATCCCGGGTTGCGAGTTAGGAATCAAAGTATATAGGCCAGTTCGCGGGGACTGACTCACAAGCTCCAAATTAAAGTAATCTTGTCCACATGTGGAAGCACGGTGCGAAGTAGTCGAGAGGAAGGAATTGAAGCAAGTGAAGCGTAGAAAAAAACAAACCGGCCGGTAAAGAAGGTGAAAGCCGGATTGCACCAGTGTGTGATGTTAGTGATCGAGTTGTGGCGGTAGTGGTATCCAAATCTTTTGGCAAGGTGATGCGAATTGCTTTGAGGAATTAAATTCTTTGAAAAAAAAAATATTTCATTGGGAGTTTGAGAGACCAACGAGAAACAAACCTGCGTGTATCAAGTATGCTTCCACTTTATGTGAGAGAGGCCCGGGTTCCAAATACGCTGGAAGTTGGATGGCGGCTACTACAGGAGAAGGCTGAACTAAGAAGGAGCAGAAACCTAGCCATTCTTCCCTTCCTTTAGCTCAGTTATTTAATTGTTGATTATGTTCCCAAATGAGTTTGTGAAAGTGTGGTTGGAAAATTCATGTTATGATCCTTATCCTACCTCATTAACATATACAAAGATGGAATATGAAAAGGATTGATTCTAATGGCTTGTTTAATAATATTTAAAATATAATATTTATATTATAATATAATTGTAATTTATATTATAATTTTAATATAATATAAATATAAAATTTTTTATTTTAAATTAATTATTAAATTTTATTTAAATATGTTTAGTTAAATTTGTAATTAATTAAAATTAACGACATAATATCAATTAATTAGTATTAATTAATTAATATTTGCAATCTAATTCAGGATTAGATTTTTAACAAAAAATTCTGATTTTTAGTCGAGGCAACGGAAATTCCATAATTGTGGAAATTTTAATATACCAACTTTAGAAGCTCATAAATGTAGTTTTACGTGGCCAAATGAGGTCGAGGATGCCTCATTGGAAATATAAAATTATGGATAATATTTGTGAAGTAGTTTCATTTCTAGATGTGATCATTTATTGGGTCTAAAATCCAACATAAGATCAAGCTCCAAATTATTTAACAAAACTAATTTATGAGTTTAATTTTCTGCATTTTCATTTTCTCGGAACTTCTTGTGAGTGCAGATACATTCATATATGTTCTTCTTGGAAAATTAAATCATCACAGAAATCAATATAAAGCTCAAATTTATTTTTCAATTATTTATTTAATCAAATTTGATTGCATTTGTTTTAATTCCAGATATGGCATTTTGATTTTATTTTTGCATTATAATTTTGTTTTGATTTGGTTTTGCAGGAAACAATTGAAGAGATGAGGAGAAGAATATCTCAATCAATGAGAATGCTCCAACAATAGAATAATGGAATTTGGACCAATGAAAAGTGATGGGGCATATTTATTCTTCAAAAAACTTTCTTGTTGAGAATACTTTTGTAAATGTTATAAATAATAGATTGTAGAATGTATTAGGGGCTTCTCTTATTTGCAATTATGGAATTATTGAAAGCACTATTGTAATGAGGATTTTAGAGTTGTAGGTGAGAGGAGAGAAAATCTCAGATTTGAGGGATTATTGAGGATTTTTCCTTTGCATTTTGAATCATGTATGATGGCCAGATCTTGCACTAATGTAGCTCTTGTTTTGAAAGCAGAAGTTCAAAGCATTGTAAAGGACTGTTGGAGACCAGAGCCAAAGAAACAGATTCAATAAATTGGTATTTATAATACTATTGTTTTAAATACTGGTTTCATTTTATGATAACAGGAATGTGTCATTTTATTCATATTTGTGCATTATTCTCAGTATGAATAATTTGCCTCAATTATATGTTATTATTTATATCTACTCTTGTGAGTTCAATTTTGATTTATGAGTAACTATTTAATCAAAAATCTATCTTTTAATATTTATATAATAAACAATGATATTATGTGGACTATTTCCTTTTATTATTGTTTAATTATTCGAATTACTGATTTAATAATCAATATAATTTTGTGAACTATTTCCTAAATGTTGTTGGTTGATTATCTCAGATAAGAAGTCTCTGAATAGAATGTGTTTTGGTATTCATAATGTCAGTTAATTGAATTACTTCATTAGCTTGATAGTCATTATAAGCTAGACATATTTAAATCCCAATCATTTAAATATCTTGCTCTCAGCTAGGTTAGATCTATATATTCCTAATTGAGATAGGATTAGTATATTTTTCTTTTTTCTTGTAGTTTAAAATAATTTTGCATTTAGATTTAATTGTAAATTCACATAATACCTCTTCCCAAAGAGGAAAAACTTTAGTTGTGGATTGGCTGAGCCCCAAATCAGCTTAAGGATCACTTTTTTGCCTGATCAATAAGAGGGTTGATCTAATGTCTCTTCTCCATTGGAATATGAAAGTTATATTTTAAGCCATTGGATATGGAGAGAAGGTAATTGGACCTATTTTAACTAGTCGGAACCTCATTTCAATGGAAAATGAGTTGCTTTAAGTTCCAGAGCGAGTGGTCTCCCTTATAGTGTTGTAGGCGGATATTTTTTTCCCTCAAAAAATACACAACCAAGGTTATGTATTTTGGAGGGACTAAGTTGTGGAGAAAGGCATGAATACTGGTGTTGAACCTGTGATTGAACTTGAAAATGGATTCCTTGTCCCTTTTTCGGTGGATAAAAGACCTTTATATAGTCGAGCCACATCCCTTTCATGGTACCATCCCTTTTCGAATGTTTGGATGAATCATTCCCATGAAGAAATATATGATTAAGGAAGGGAGATATACCACACTCAGGCTTTCCCTATTAGGGTTGTGGAAAAGGAAATCATGTGGTTAAATTCACTGTAAGATTCCCCACATGTTAAACCTTCAAATTTCAAAAGTTGTTCCTAGGGTCCTCTTCTCCACTAAATGTAGGCATATTAGGATTCTTAAGTAAAGAGATGAATAGAGTCCCAATCATATTTTAAAGGTTGAGAGCTATGAAGATTTTATGTTTATGTTTCAATCTATTAATCCTTCTATAAAAAAATGGAGTATGGGGTTTTTCATTTTTTCTACGATGGTAGGTTATGGTTTCGGGGCCTTCCATCCTAATATGTGAATTTTGGATTCGCCAGAGGAATATTAATTAATATCATAAATGAATCAATTCCTCAATTATTCAATAGGGAGGTAGACTTGGTTCCTTCTCAGCAACAACACTAGAAATGCTACCACTCAAGCCAACAGGGGACCTAAAAGGCACTCCTAAGAGGTAAAATGCTAGGTTAAGCTAAACGATGGAGACTTAGCCGACTCCGACCAAGGCTAATAATCCATGATGTTTATGAACCTTCACCAATGGGAGGAGACGTGGTATTTATGAATTCATATTTAAATAATATATCAACAAATAGATGTGAAGTGACCTTTAAAGACCCTTTCCCTAGAATTAGATCACGAATGGAGCTTTCTTCCTCTTTAAGGAAGGTACAAGATTTTGTAGGAAAAGGAGGGGAGGATTCGAGGGCTAATTTGAAGGAATATGATTTGAAAAGGAGTTTCACAATCCCTAAAATAATTATAGAACTTGGATTCCCTATTTTCCCTTGATGAACTCTCTTTGATAAGAAATGGGACCATATGGGGCCAACTAGACCTGCCTAAGTTAAGGGGAGGGACTTTAGCAACCGATGAAGGCCTTAACCTAAATAAGGTAAGGGAAATTATCAAAACAATAATTTTCACTTAAATATGTCAAATTTATCCTGAGGTGCTAGCCTTTGGAACACTAGGGAAAAGTTTGATCTTAGACCTAGGGCTTGGGATATTTTACAATCCCATTGTCAGAATATCTTAAAATTTAGAGAAGACCTTAAGGACACACTAGTGTAGTAGGTCTTAGGAGATTGAACTTTCTTCTAGGGATAGTTTGTCGGGAAATTGATTTCCTAGGTGGCCCAGCGTGGCTAGACCTAGAAGAGAGAGGAAAAGGTGAAGAAATATGGTTTAATGTGACCACCTTTTGATGGATCAGTGCCTAATTACTGTTAGGGATATGGAGTCAAGGGGAATGATGAATATGGATATTTTTTGTTGTTCAAGGAGACTCTCAAAGTCAACTTTGTCCAATGTTAAGGGTAAGAGAAGAAAAGTGACCTTAAAAGCATTTATACTTCATTGCAAATGAAGAAGGCTTATCGAGAAAAAATGATCTCTAGGGAAATTCATTCAACAAACATGGCCCATACATAGAGATAATCTAAATAGAAAATAATTCCACATTGATGTTGTTAACACCAAAAAAGCGTACACTGCAAGAGACATTAGAAATTTTCCAGAAAAAAGGTACATGTCAAGATTTTACAGCAGAAGGCATCATGGAAAGATAAAATTTAACTTTTCCTAAAAAAAATTTTGAGAAAATATTGTATTGTGCATTAGAAACAAATAATATTTACGTGGAACATGCGTTTATTTATTCAAAATACGCGTGGTTGATAGAAGGGTGAACTGTCATATTCAAGGACCACTTCCCACACTTAGGGAGGTGATTCCTTGACACGACCAGTCAAGGAAATTCGACTTCAGGTCACCCTGAAGAGATTCAACCCTCAATTGAATCATGTTTTCCTACTCTTGGGTCAATATAGGAAAAATGGGTTCAAAAGTTTCTATATAAACAAGCCATGGGAAGAGAAAACAATGAGACATTGTTATGATGGAAAAATTTCTATTAGAGAAACACCACATTTCATTGTTGAAGCAAGGAAAGTGAGAGCACTTGCATGTTGGAAATATTTCTTCTAAGAAATCCAACATCTTAGTGAGAGAAAATTAATCCACCATTGGAGAGTCTTCACACTTCTTTTCAGAGAGAGGAGAAGATTGCAAAGAGACTGAGGAAAGGGACTTCCTTGCTGAGGATATTTGAGCACCATAGCTCAAAGGATTCTCTTCAAGTGTTTTTTCATTCTATTGTATTATTCTACCACCAGCAGTCAATAAAGGGAGTCTTTCTCCATTGATATATTGACATGTTTTCTCCATTGAGTATTTTGTTTTATTTGTCTCTTTTGTTTAGGCTTATGTTTCTTCATGCACTATGTCCAATACTAATCATGCTTTGTTTTTTTAAGTCTATTCACTAACAACACCAACTATCTCTGTGATCCTTTACAGGGAACAACTAACTGTTAAGGATGTTTTATTTGGTACTCCATTTCCAAAAAAACACTAACACAAAATTGGTGATTCCACTGGTTTATTTTATTTGCTATAATGGTTGTTTTTCAAGACCTCTGTAATATTCGTAAATTAGCATGCAGCTAATGGGAATATTAATTTTTCTCTTAACATCTAGTTAGATGAATAAGTGGGTAAGGAGGCCCATAAGTATCTTAAGTAGGCATAAAATCCCTCTTAATGTGAAAAGGGATCATGTTAATAACTGGATCAAGCACCCTCATGTGTGAACAAGGTCTAATACATGTGTACAAGGTCAAGTTTGACCAAGTCAACAACACTTATACAGGAGGAGTGGATCAACAATAAATATAGCTCAATATGAATGAGGATCAGTCTAGCTAGTCAGAATAAAGACACCTTGGGTGTGAAAGGAGACAATGCATGGAGACTAAGTCATAGTTGACCAAATCAAATAGCGTTGTAAATAGAAGAGTGGGACTAATGGAGACAACTTAATTTTGGAGCAGGAGCCTTTGCATGGAAGTAACCTCATAAATGGGTGGGACCCATGGTGAGGAATCTCATCAACTATATAATGGAGGGAATGGCATCCATATGGGGCATGATTGAAGAATATGATTTTATGATTGGGTTTGTTTAAACTTATTGCATGCTTCAGCTATTTAGCAAAGTTTGTTGCACTGTTTAGTGCAAGGGTTTTCTCATGTGGGAATTCCCCACTCTTGCTTGGAGATCTTGTCTAAGAAATCTAAGAGGATGGAGACGATGCATGGAGACTAAGTCATGGTTTACCAAATCAAACAATGTTGTAAATAGAAGAGTGGGACTAATGGAGACAACGTAATTTTGGAGGAGGAGCCTTTGCATGGAAGTAACCTCATAAATGGGTGGGACCCATGGTGAGGAAGCTCATCATCTATATAATGGAGGAAATGACACCCATATGGGGCATGAATGGAGAATATGATTTTATGATTGGGTCTGTATAGACTTATTGCATGCTTCAGCTATTTAGCTAAGTTTGCTGCATTGTTTAGTGCAAGGGTTTTCTCATGCGGGAATTCCCCACTCTTGCTTGGAGATCTTGTTTAAGAAATATGAGAGGAGATTTGGACTTCATTTTCCACTGTCTGGAACTTGGCCAGAAGCCACCTATAGCCATAGTGCGGGCTCTTGGGAATTACGTTATTTGTGGTGTTGCAGTGGGAGGGTTTAAACCCTTTTTTTATGAGCTAGTTTCCCAGGAGGAGGATCAACCTTTTCCCTGGAAAGCTAGTAGGAGGAGCTACAACCATTTATTTGCATGATCAACGATATTTATGCAGTGATTTATCCATTTTGTGTGATTCAGCCATATATCTGCATCATATGCTTCCTATACTTCATGTTTATCAAGAGACCCTTTTCGGGTCATCTTGGATTTATGTAAAAGAGACTAGATCTCTCTTTTTGTGCTATATTTATTAATATATCAGCAGATCTGTATTGTCTCACTATTTCTGAGTATAAACCCTCAATAAAATGTGCTGTCACTTTCTACAGTAATTCTGTGTTGCAGTAGTCTTGGGGTTGCAATGTTTTTGGGCTATTTTGAGTATGGGAGGCATGTTTAGCTAGGCTATAATGATTTGATTATGATTTCCTTTTGTATTTGGTTCTAATAATGTCTGATGTAAAGTATCCATGGGCTATTATGGACTGTTATAACACAAATTTATGAAAAATGCATTTTTAATGCATGTATTGTTGATTTTCCCATTTGGGAATATTACAATGGTATCAGAGCATAATCTTGGCTCAGCCTGTGCATTCAGCTAATATGTCACCATAAAGAGAAGCTTCTCAGAAGTAGAGGATATGTACAGAAAAAAAGAAAAAAAAATGACTCCATTATTTGGAGGAAGAGAGGAAGAGGAACTCTTAAAGCTTCTTTTTCAAACTATGCAGAGCATCAAAGGAGATATCAAGAAGATGAGAAGGGATATGTGTAGGGAATATCCAATGGGGTTCGAATATGAAGCAAACTCTAGATTTTTGCATGATGGGTTTGAGAATTCAACCACACATTATGATTCACAACGCAGTCTTATGCCCAGATTTACTCTAAGAGGAGTGGAGGAAGAAGATGCACCAAAGAAGGAGACTCTTGGTGATTATTTGCAAGAGTATAAATCTCAATCTAAGAGGTTCAAAGATCACCTAAAATTTCAAGGGTTTTGCAAGATCAAGGAGGAAAGAAACACAAGGTGCAATCAAAATAATGTGAGTAGATTATTTCTATCTACTTTTGATGGTTCACCTAAATGTTTAGCTAGGGCTTGGGTGGAGGAGCTAGACACCTATTTGCAGCAACACCAAGTTTCAGAGAATGAAGACATCAAAGTAGCAGTGCTGCATCTTGAAGGTAAGGCTTATGATTGGTGGCTTTATGAACTTGTTTCTTGAATCATGTAAATGTATATACTTATGCAAAGTTCACTAGGAGGTTAGTGAAAATATTTGATGAAAAATATTCTAAAACATCCTTGGTTGAGCTAACCAAGCCTAAACATACAAAAAATTTGCATGATTTGGAAGGATCCATAAACCCAAATCCATTCCAGAATGCTCTTGAGGGGGTTAAAAACTTGCAGAATACCTTGTTAGAGGAAAGATCCCCACCTCAAGAAGAGCTCTCTTCTCAAAAGGAATACATGAAGATCTATTTTTCAAAAGAGGATCAAAACAAGGAGCTTCTTAATGATGATGAGGTAACCTCCATTCATGATGAAGGGGAAGAGAAGGCTAGAGGTAACAACGTTGTGATATCAAGAGCACATCTAGTACCTCATGAAGAGGAAGATGGATTTTTTTCTCCAAAGAGAGAAACTCTTGCACTCTTGCAAGGAGTTCCAAAGAATCTCACATATGGAGATCATGGTAAAATCGATTTGCAGCATGTGCCGTCATTGAGAGATGGTGAGATCTTGAAGATAGAAGGAGACAAAGGGGAGGACAAGCATCATATGATGAGGAGCACACACCCCTCTCTATTTCAGAAGATTGATGCACAAAAGAGGCAGGAGGATTTGTGCAGTGAGGGCAAGGAAAAATGAGTCCACATACATATACATCCTGCTCTAGGCCTCAATGTTTCATTACATGGAGGCATTTCACTAGGGAGACCCCCTTATTGGAATATGAATAAAGTTTTCTCTCAACTTAGTGCAACAGTGACATATTTTGCTAAGGAAGGAGCCTTGGGAGAAGCTACCACAACACTGAGAACCTTGGATGGGTTCCAAGGAGATATGATCAATTTTATGAGTTGGAAATTGCTATCTCCCACTCAAATAATTGTGCTAGAAAACAAGGATTCAGAAATCTATGATGGCATGAGCATGGTGTCAAATGGCCACTCCATAGCCTTGGAGCAGCAAATGATACTTCTACATATAATGCAGATTTCTGAATATAACAAGAGGGTATTACCACTCTTGTATGCATGGGCCAAACTATGGGAGTTTTGGAAGAGAGAGACCTTTCAAGAGGAGGTTGACTTCCATATACTTCAATCTTGTATTGAGAAAGATTAGCTGCAAGAGAGGTAGAAAAAGTGGAGTGACATTACTCCAACATGTGGATTTGGCATTGAGCATGTCAAATAGGAGAGTTATCATATGACATGCACTTCATTTTACATTTCTACAATGCTGTCATTGTTGGGAAGCCTAGATCCATATTGGAAGTCCCAACTCTTGGTAGAATATTCCAAGAACCTCTTCACATGTAAGGTTCTTGATAGGCAAGTGACGGATAGGAGGTGTAGAGTGGTTAATGGAGTCATCTATTTCCATAATTAGATCTATTTGACTAGAGACTCCAAGCTCAAGTATAAACTACTATGTGCAGCCTATGAGATATTGCTTTCCAATGCCACTAATTTCATTAGAGCATATCATACTATCTTGGAAGGATTCATGTGGGAAGACTTCAAATAGGAGATGCACTATCACATGAGGAAGTGCATAGATTATTTGCAGGTTGAGGAGGAACATAGCTCTTGGGAAGAGTTATCATTACCACCTTCTTATTCATTGGGTGTGAGAGGGAGCTCATCCATGAGCTACCTCACTAATTTGAACCAAGTATATGGTAAGTCTTGTATTTCTGAACATCATGATATATTTACTATATACTTTCATTTTCTTACCAGACATGTGTAGGGAATTGCTCCAAGAGGGGGCACTATTTCTTATTTACCTCATGGGCTACTTGGGGCCATGAGAAATGGTGATTTTGACCATTCCCTAGAATATTTTGGGGAAATGATGTACTCTTCATGGTGTGATTCATTAACACCAACCATCATACACCTTCTCCAAGCATTCTAGAAGAATGGGGCAACAAACAATTGGCGGGAGAAAAACTTGTTATATCATATCCTATGGAAGTTAGGAGTAAAGCTGCACTGGTTGCACATGAGGGACCATTATCCTTCTCCTTTACTACATATGGTAGATAGCATTACTTTAATTATGATTCCATATGCTAAATATGTTCTTATCTTTTTTAGAACATGATTGGAAGAGAGACACATTGGTTGGATGTGTCCTTGGGGAAAGAAATTTCCAACACCTTTTACACTACATGCTTCAAGGGGAGCATGGAAAATGATATGGCCACTACAGTAGATCAATTGTTTCTTTATAATATGGGTCATATGATTGATTGGAGCACTTGGGATATAACTCTCATGAGAATTTGGGAGGAGCTTTTGTATGAATTACCAAACCGGGAGGTGATTCATTTCATTTGGATGATAGCATGGAGATGGGAGTCCTTCACTGGGAATGAAGTCCCCTATGATTGTCATCACTTCTACCTTGAGGAGTCCATTGAGAAACAATAAGGTTTCCATATATACCTTCCATTGTTTCATGATGAGAGCCATTTGGTTTATCCACCAAAGGCCAACTTACACATTTGGGAGGAACCATTGGGAGACAAAATTGTTGCAGAATATGTGAAGCAATGGTGGATACTATTGGCTGTGGAGGCCACAAGAGGAGGAGGGGAGATTTTGCAACACCCTTGTATTTTCTTGAGGACAAGCAAAATTTTTCAGGGGAAGACTGTAATATTCCTAAATTAGCATGCAGCTAATGGGAATATCAATTTTTCTCTTAACATCTAGTTAGATGAATAAATGGGTAAGGAGGCCCATAAGTATCTTAAGTAGGCATAAAATCCCTCTTAATGTGAAAAGGGATCATGTTAATAACTGGATCAATCACCCTCAAGTGTGAACAAGGGCTAATACATGTGGACAAGGTCAATTTTGACCAAGTCAACAACACTTATATGGGAGGAGTAGATCAACAATAAAGACAACTCAATGTGAATGAGGATCAATCTAGCTAGTCAGAATAAAGACACCTTGGGTGTGAAAGAGACAATGCATGGAGACTAAGTTATGGTTTACCAAATCAAACAACGTTGTAAATAGAAGAGTGGGACTAATGGAGACAACGTAATTTTGGAGGAAGAGCTTTTGCATGGAAGTAACCTCATAAATGGGTGGGACCCATGGTGAGGAAGCTCATCAACTATATAATGGAGGGAATGGCAGCCATATGGGGTATGATTGAAGAATATGATTTTAGGATTGGGTTTGTTTAGACTTACTACATGCTTCAGCTATTTAGCTAAGTTTTCTACAAATTTTAGTGCAAGTGTTTTCTCATGCGAGAATTCCGCACTCTTGCTTAGAGATCTTGTTTAAGAAATATGAGAGGAGCTTTTTGGACTTCATTTCCACTATCTGGAACTTGTCCAAGAAGCCACCTACAGCCACAGTGTAGTCTCTTGGAGGATCTGCATTATTTTACATGGTGTTGCAGTGGGAGGGTTTAAACCCTTGTTTTATGAGCTAGTTTCCCAGGAGGAGGATCAACCTTTTCCCTAGAAAGCTAGTAGGAGGAGCTACAGCCATTTATTTGAATGATAAACCATATTTATGCAGTTATTTAGCCATTTTGTGTGATTCATCCATAGATCTGG
Source organism: Pinus albicaulis (assembly GCA_034641835.2). Taxonomy (NCBI): domain Eukaryota; kingdom Viridiplantae; phylum Streptophyta; class Pinopsida; order Pinales; family Pinaceae; genus Pinus; species Pinus albicaulis. The sequence goes on from CM076584.1 coordinate 349,313,605, forward strand.
AGCATATGCTTCCTATACTTCATGTTTATCAAGAAACCCTTGTCGAGTCATGGATTTCTGTAAAAGAGACTAGATCTCTGTTTTTGTGCTCTATTGATTAATATATCAGCAGATCTGTATTGTCTCACTATTTTTGAGTATAACCCTCAATAACTGCACTGTCACTTTCTGCAGTAATTCTGTGTTGCAGTAGTCTTGGGGTTGCAGTGTTTTTGGGTTGTTTTGAGCATGGGGGGCTTGTTTAGCTAGGATATAATGATTTGTTTCTGATTTCCTTTTGTATTTGGTTCTAATAATGTCTAATATAAAGGATCCATGGGTTTTTATTCACTTTTATAGCACATATTTCTGGAAAATGTGTTTTTAATGCATGTATTTCTGATTTTCCCATTTGGGAATATTACAACCTCCTCTTTTCATAACCAACTACAAGGCGCTCAGTACCTCTATGGAAATTTTTTCAGGACCTTTTGTACCTATTCTGAGCTTCTAACGGTGAAATTTTACTCTCTGATTCTTGCCCACATGCCTTTTTCTTTGAGATACGATGCATATATATTGGAAAAATATGTGCGGTATATAGAAAGCAAGAAAAGCCTTGTATTTTTTATTTTTTTAGGTGATTGGAAACCTTTAGTGAATTTCCTTCATCTATGCATTATGTTAATTTTTTGTTTAGTTTGTGTGTTTTCTGTGCTAAAAATAGTTAGTGGAGAAATATGAGTTTTTTGTCATTTTTTGTATTTTCAAAAAAAAAAAACATAACTTAATTAGGGAGAAGACTAAGTGGTCAAATTCCACACATTTTTTTCAAGCTATTTTGTTGAATTTTATGAAAATCACATAGCTTAATTAGTAAAGGAGTAAGTGGCCCATAATCCAAAAATATTGCTACTAAACAAGATATTTTTATTCTCATTAGTTTTGGGACTAGGTCCAAATGTTAGTATAGAAAGCAAGTATTCTCTGCTTCCCTTTCCATTTTAGGCGAACATGGGTTTTCATATGAATACTTTATCAAAGCATTTGGATTCCCCATCTCCCTTTAGTTCCACATAGTGTAATTATAAGAATTGTAAGTGACCCATTATCCACACATAATTTATATTTCATTCAAGGAACAATCAAACACTTACTGTAATTAGAGGGATATAGTAAAGGATCATCACATATCCGCATCTTATCACACTTTGTATGTTCACTTCACCATACACTAAGAATTTTTAAGGTTTTAATAAGATGGCATCCGATAGTCAGAGATTTTTGCACTTAGATTACCTTTGCTTACCAATTTACACCTTAAGAAAATTCAAGTTAATTAAAAACAACCATAACTTGAACCAACTAATTCTCCCTACAAGTTTCATAAAAGAAGTAATATTTCAGGTTAAGACCATTAGGGATAGGCATCCCATAAGATTCCATGGTCATTTTACATCTATAAAAAATAGAATCTAACTTCTAGGGTGCTTTAAATCCTTCAATCATCCCATGGAAAATAATACCTGAGCATAATAGAGACCTGATTTAGAGGGGGTTCGTCTTAGATCTAGTGCGTGCAATATTCTTTGGGGCTACCCGACCCATCTATTGCTCGATATTGGTAAATTAATACCAAGAAGCTAAATACTCTAATTATCACGTGGGATGAATGCAATTTAGTGACCAAAATCTAGGGTATACTTTCACTATAGGTGACGATGCGAACAATGCTTGATCCTGATTTCCATTACCTTGGTTGATTCTTTGGCTACAGGAAGGCATCACCAATTATTTCTGGATGTTTCCACAAGATCCATCAGAACATATCTCCACAAGGCCTAGTTAATTTTAGAGTGGAAAGGAAGATTAGGTCTACATAGTATTTTTATCATACGTAAAAAAACAAAAAATCCATTTTTTGCTTGATTGATCACATAGCCTAATTTAAAGGAAAATTACCTTTCCATTTTTTCTTTGTTTTATGTATATGATTGTATTGTCTTGATAGCGATATTCTTCCAAAAATAAAATTAAGTCACACTAATCAACACTATAAGGGTCCCACGACACCCAATAGATATAGGTGGTTTTTAAACCTCCCCCCATTACCGGGAGGTGTGCCAGGTCTCCTTCCATTTAGGTGTAGAGGACATCACGCAACCACCATTATAATATCTTCCTTTATCGGGGAATGTTTACTCGAGACCCCTCCCAAACAAAATGCACCTTTCATGACCCAACAAGGGTCACCAATTGCTACCCCTTTAGGGAGCCCACATACCACTCCTTCGGATAGCCCCAGGAGCACCCACCAGGGTAGTATTCCTCCATCCTCCCCATAGAGGACCCCTTTGCTTAAACTGTTCAAAATTATTTCGTGATGGAAGATAACTTGAAAATACCTTTCTTAGAATATTTGAATCTACCATATCTAAGTAAGCTAATGAATGAACTAATTACAAATGGAATTAATTGTCTAGCCATGCCCACCAAGCTCCCTTCAGAAATTCCAAAATTAGAAGGAAATAAAGGTGAAGACCCAGGAAACCATGTCATGAATTTTCACCTATGGTGTTCGTCGAATAGTATTATAGATGATACCATTCAGTTGTGACTATTTCAATGAACCCTTACATGGCCTGCAGTGAAATGGTATGTTGAACAACCTGTTGTGTCACATGGAAGCTTTAACTCCTTAGCTACAACATTCCTTACATTCTTCCAGCTCCCGATTCGACATGAATCAGGATTGGAACTTTCATCCACTTCAAACAAACATCTTCCATTCACATATCAGACCAGATCCATGAATGGCTAAAACTTCATAGCTTGTGCAAAGCCGAGTTTGATGGTATATTTATCTTGGAATTGTTTTTGAGATCCATCACATCATAAATTTCAAAATATGTGGCAAATTCATGCCTGCGCAATGAGGAAGAAGCCATTAGCAAATTCCAACAACTAGAGCTCATATACACTCAGTCTGGATATATCTATCACATTCTTCCAGATGTCCCACACTTGCAAAATTTTAAAGAGATACCAGGAGAATCTGATACTGTTGATGGATTTATAGTGTCCTTAACTCAAACTCAACCTAAAAACATTTACCAATATCCTTTGTATTCGTTTTCTAGTCAAACATTCAATGCTACTCAAAATACACCGCACAGAGAATATTACCCCAGTCATCCTGCACCATTACAATATGCAGCTAACACGGTTAACCAATACCATCCCCCACAAGGAGGACCATAACCTACCCCTAAGGGGAATCAATACTCATCTAGGAATACAGACGTAAGAGATTCATCCAAAAATGCGCACACCAATTAGGAAACAAATACTCTCCTTTCCATGCACAACAAAAAAATATACCACCAACAAAAAATAACGTAGGGGTTAATTTAGTGCAACCCTCCAAAGCTAAATAAAAACCATCATTTGAATAGGAGAATACCAACAACCTCCCTAATGTTGCTAAGAAACGACCAAAGTGAAAACCAAAGGGAGATCTTGGATAGAGGGGAAGCGATCAAAAACGCCCCCTGCAAACATAGATTGGGGGCAGCCCCAACCAAAATCAAAACCACAAACAAATAAATAGAAAATATCAAAGGAAAAAAAACACTACTAGTCTAAGAACAAATAATTATTATGCCATATGTGGGGAATACGGTCATTACACCCACCACTGTCCTAAGATCACTGAGTTAAAAATAATCCAGGAAAATAGGGGACAAGGAGGGCAAAGCCAACAACCTATAGTAATGCAGGAACATTTCCCCCATTAAGGAGTGGTTAATACTCAATAATATCAACCACCCCAACAAAAAAATCCTGGAGGGAACACTTAGAACAAATCTCATCGTGATATTTACATGGCAAGAGAAGAAATTCTCCTACAAACGTGACATAAAAATTACGAGGCTCCCCTAGACACCAACCCATCTTCCTCAAACACGAAGGTGCCCATTTCACCATTGACCATTCCTAGGGTACCTATATAACCTATTACAAAAATGGTAAAAGGTCCCTTGAGGCACACAGGACATAATTCAAAGGCTGCTCATAGATACAACATAGTGGACGACTTGGTTCAGTCCTCCTCAGCTATGTCAACATTAGAAGTCGTGCAACCTTTCCCAGCCCAACAGAAAGCCTTAATTTCCACATCAAGCGCGATCAACCCTTTTTATTTTTTCTTAATTATTTTTGACCTAGATAAAGTGATCTCACGACTCCCTTCTCTAGTCACCTTTCAAATCTCAGTTTCAATCCAAAACATCAACATTCATAATTTCATCATGGATGAAGGAGCATCCACATGTATCATTTCAAAAAAGGTTTGGAAGAAGTTAGGATCACCAAAACTAAAACCATATGACATCATGCTTAGAGAATATGACAAGCACCCTTCTGCCCCTATAGGTCTATTTCAATATGTACCAGTACATATCACCGACAAGACTATTCTAATTGACGTTGAAGTCTTATATGCACAACTAGATTATAACATCCTTCTTGGACAAATTAATATGTACACAATGAATGTGGTAGCATCCTCCGTATTCAGGGAGATGATGTTTCCCCATGAAGGGAAAGTCGCTACTATCGACCAACTCTGTAATATTCCAAAAATTTAGCTTTCATCTAAATGGAATATTATAGATTATTTTGTCACTGGGTAGGTGAATAAGTGGGTATGAAGGCCCATAAATATCTTTAGAAACAATAAAAACACTTCATGTGTGAAAGGATACCTTCTAAGCAGCTACATAAAGCACCTTTGAGTGTGAACAGGAGATGAAACATGTTGAATAGGTCAAATTTTACCAAATCAACAACATTGTTATGGAGGAGTGGACATTTAATGAGGAATAATGCAGTTTTGGAGGGAGATTGATTGCATGGAGGTAGTGACCTAATTGAGTGGGGCCAAGGGTAAGGAATCTCATAAATTATAAAAGGAATAGGATGGCAGCCATAGGAGGTTATGTTTTGGATTATTCTTTTGTATATGGTCTGTTTAGACTTTTGTCATTCTTCAGTTATTTAGTTGAGTTTGCAGTGCTGTTTAGCACAGGGTGTTCCCGAGTGGGAATCCCATCTCTTTCCTTGAAAGGTCTATTGGAGGACCATTGCACTACATTTCCATACTCAAGCTTAAGGCCAAGCTACATCTTTCTTCATTAGCACAGTTTATGTAGAATATTGTGCTGTGTTGCAGGGTGCAACAATGGAGAATTATATTGGGTGTATTCAGAGCTAGTTTTGCAGTGGAGGAAGGTTTCCATCCATTGGAAGGCCTGTAAAGAAGACCCTTGGGCTTTATTGACATATTTTGCATCAAGCCAAGGTATATTTATCCCCTATAATGCAGTTTTAGCCTAGATCTACGTTATTTGAGGGAGGAGTTGCAGGGGTGGTTGCAGTGGTTGTTTTGGGAGGTGATTTCTTCAGTGGAGGAGCCATTCTTTCATCAGGAGGATCTATCAGAGTTGATTTGTAGGTTTCTACATCAGCTTCAGCCATATCTTCTCATTTCTATTGTTGTAGCATACCTTCAGCCCTAGGGTTGCAGCTTACATTGGCACATTGTGTGCAATTTCTGGAAACCCTCTTGGGTTGTCTTGGAAAGTTTATCTAGTGCCCAAATCTATATGTCTAGAATCTATTGGGGCCTATATCAGTACTTTATAAAATTTTATTATCTCCAGTTGTAGTTAAGCTTAATATGACTGTTTTTCTCAGTGGTCCTCCAAATTTTTTATATGTGCTTATAATATTTAAGGTGATTTGCCTTTCTGCTTGTTTCCTCATTGCATATGATTTATACCTCACTATTTTTTATTGATTTTCTATTATTATACATAATTTTATGACTCCATATTATTCTCCAATGTTTATGTGCTGATTTACACTTTTATTTCTAGTTTTGTGTTCATATATTGCTGCTTGCCCATTTGGGAATATTAGAGTGGTATCGGAGAATAATCTTGGCTCAGCCTGTGCATTCAACCAATATGTCACCATAAGGAGAAGATTCTCACAAGGAGAGAAGATGTATAGAAGGGACAAAGAAAAGACTCTAGTATTTGGAGGAAGAGAGGAAGAGGAGCTCTCAAAGCTTCTTTTTCAAACTATGCAGGGCATCCTTGAAGATGTCGAGAAGATGAGAAGGGAGATGTGTAGGGAATATCCAAGGGGGTTTGAATATGACCTATGTTTTTACTCTCCTTATTGAGCATTGTTTACAAAGTCCAGTCTGATTTAGTTTTATGCCATCTTCACAGCAGAGAAATGGAGGAAGAATACCACCCCGAAAGGAGGAGACTTTGAGTGACTATCTTGATATGAATCTCGATCTTGGAGATTCAAGGAGCACTTTAAATTCAAGGGTTTTTCCAAATAAAGGAGAATAAAGGCCCAACAACCAGATAAACGAGAAGGTAGATTATTTCAAATTTTTATACGTTATAAATGCACAATGTTAGAAATTGGCTCAGCGCTCTATACTTTCAGCTACATCAAGTTTCAGAAAAGGAAGCCCTTAGGATAGCACTGCTGCATCTTAAGGTAAGGCCTATACTTGGTGGTTTTATGAATATTCTTCATTTAATCATGCAAATATAGCTACTTATGCATGATTCACTAATATATTAGGGAAGAGATTTGATGGAAAACAATTTGAAACATCTTTGATTGAGCTAGCCAAACCAAAACATTCAAAACCTTTGCATGATTTGGGAAGATCTATTACACCAACTCCACTCCAAATTTCTATTGAAGGGGTTAGAGACTTGTATGATTCCTTTACAAGGGCAAGATACCCATTGTAGGAAGAGATTTCTTCTAAAAAGGAAGACATGGAGATTCCTCCTTCAAGGGAAGACCAAGATCTAGGGTCTCTCATTGTTGATGAGGTATTCTCAAATATTAATGAGGAGGAAGAGTAGAGAGGAAGTAATAGTGTTGTCACTTCAGGAGGAGAATCATCACCACATGGAGATGGGCATGAAGCTATTGCTTCAATTATAGGAGCTTTTGCATCTTTGCAAAAAAATTTCAAGGAGTAGCATGTGACAGTAGTGATGGCAGTAAGACCTTGATCAAAGGAGGAGAAGAAAAGGTGGATCAGCATCAAAGGATGGGGAGCCTGCACCCTTTTTTATTTCAAGGGGTTTATATACAGAAGAAGGATACTAGTTTGCATAGTGAAAGGAGGGAAAAATCAGTCCACTCACCTATACAGTCTACTTTCAACTTTGTTGAATCATTACATGGGGGAATTCCACCCAAGAGGCCACCAGATTAGGAGATGAGTGACACCTCAACACTCATTGATTCAGGAGGGGTGATAACCTTGGGAGGATTTGGTACAACGTATAGAGTCTTGGGTAGACTCAAGGAGGAGGGAGACATTCTCCCAAAATCATTATTACACACTCTCATCATCTATGCTGCGCTGGGAGGAGATGTTTTTGGGATGGAGGATGGCACCATCATAGTGAAAGGAGACCACTCCATGGCATTGGAGAACCAGAGGATACCTCCACATAAGAAGGAATATTCCCTATTTGGTAGAGGATGGTGGCCACTCATGCATGCATTGTCCAGACTTAGGAGATTTTGGAGAGTTGAAAGATTCCTATGGAAGACTAGCCTCCAAAAGCTTCAATCTTCACTTGAGCATGAGCAGCTATAGGAGGGGTAGTAGGAACATGTCTGTAGCATAAAGGTTCTTGAATTTGGCATGGGAGATGTCAAGGAAGAGGGCAGCCACATGGCAGGGGCTACACAGTATACATCAGCAGTGCTGTCATTAGAGAGTTTGGATCTTTATTGGAGAACCCAGCTATTGGTGGAATACTCCAAGGATCTATTTACATGTAGGATACTTGATGACCAGTTTCCAAATGGAGGATATATAGTGAGGGATGGTGTCATCTTTTATCAGGATAAGATATTCTTGGCTAAAGCCTCAAAGCTCAAGTACAAGGTATTACATGCATCCTATAAGATCTTGCTTTCCAATCCCACTTGTTTCATTAGAGCATGCCATACTATTTTGGAGGGATTCATGTGGGAATAATTAAAAGAGGAGATGCACTATCATATGAGGAACTGCATGGATTTTTTGGAGGGTGAGGAGAAACACAACTCTTGGTAAGAGTTATCATCACCACTTCCTTACTCATTGGGTGTGAGAGGGAGCTCATCCATGAGCTACCTCACTAGTTTGAACCAAATGTATGGTAAGGATTATATTTCTAATCATCATGATATATTTACTATATATTTTCATTTTCTTACCACTCATGCGTAGGGCATTGCTTGAAGAGGGGGCACTCTTCCTTATTTTCTTCATGGGCTACTTGGGGCCATAAGCAGTGATGATGTTGGCCACTCCGTAGAATATTTTTGGGAGATGATGTATTCTTCATGGTGTGCTTCATTGACACCAAAAATCACACACCTTATCCAAGCATGCAATAAAATTGGGGAAAAAAACAAGTGGTGGGGGAAACACTTGTTATATCATATTCTATGTCAGTTAGGAGAAAAACTGTGCTGGTTACATTTAAGGGACCATTTCCCTTCCCCAGTACTACACATGGTAGCTAGCATGACTTTAATTGTGATCCCATTTGTAGATGATGTTCTTATCTTTGTTTGGAACATGATTGGAGAGAAGGAACATTGGTTGGATGTGTCCATGGGGAATGACCTTTCCCACATTTTTTATGCTTCATAATTCAAGGGGAGTATGGGATATGATATGGCCACTACAGTAGATCACATGTTTCTTGATAAGGTGAGCCATATGATTGTTTGGAGCACTTGGGGGATGCCTCTCAAGAAAATTTTGTTGGAAATTTTCTATGAATTACCATGCTGGAAGGTGATTCATTTCATTTGGATGATAGCATGGAGATGGGAGTCCCTAATTGGGAATGAGATTCCCTATTATTTTCATCACTCCTACCTTGAGCAGGAGATTGGACAACAAGAAGGTTTCCATATAGATCTTCCATTTTCTTATGATGAGAGCCATTTGGTTTATCCACCAAAGGCCAACTTTCACATTTGGAAGGAACCATTGGGAGACAGAAATGTTGTAGAATATTTGAAGCAATGGTGGAGACTATTTGATGAGAAGTCCACAAGAGGAGGAGGGGATAATTTTGCTCCACCATTATAGTTTCTTGAGGACAAGAAAATTTTTGGAGGGGAGGACTGTAATATTCCAAAAATTTAGCTTTCAGCTAAATGGAATATTATAGATTATTTTGTCACTAGGTAGGTGAATAAGTGGGCAGGGAGGCCCATAAATCTCCTTAGCAACAATAAAAACACTTCAAGTATGAAATGAGACATTCTAAGCAACTAAATAAAGCACCTTTGAGTGTGAATAGGAGATGAAACTTGTTGAATACGTCAACTTTGATCAAATCAATAACACTGTTATGGAGGAGTGGACATTTAATGAAGAAATAACATAGTTCTGGAGGAAGAATGATTGCATGGAGGTAGTGACCTAATTGAGTGGGGAAACGGGTAAGGAAGCTCATAACTTATAAAAGGAAGATGATGGCAGCCATAGGAGGTTATTTTTTGGATTATTATTTTTGTATATGGTTTGTTTAGACTTCTGGCACTCTTCAGCTGTTTAGTTGAGTTTGCAGTGTTATTTAGCACAGGGTGTTCTTGAGCAGGAATCCCATCTCTTCCCTTGAGAGGCCCCTTGGAAGAGCATTTACTATATTTCCATGCTCAGGCTTAAGGCCAAGCTACATCTTTCTTCATCAACAAAATTTCTACAGAATATTGTGTTGTCTGCAAAGTGCGTGATGGAGATTATATTAGGCTTCTTGAGCTATTTTTGCGATGGAAGGTTTCCATCCATTGGAAGGCCTGTAAAGAAGACCCTTGGGCTTTATTGACATATTTTGCATCAAGCCAAGGTATATTTATCCCCTATAATGCAGTTTTAGCCTAGATCTACGTTATTTGAGGGAGGAGTTGCAGGGGTGGTTGCAGTGGTTGTTTTGGGAGGTGATTTCTTCAGTGGAGGAGCCATTCTTTCATCAGGAGGATCTATCAGAGTTGATTTGTAGGTTTCTACATCAGCTTCAGCCATATCTTCTCATTTCTATTGTTGTAGCATACCTTCAGCCCTAGGGTTGCAGCTTACATTGGCACATTGTGTGCAATTTACGGAAACCCTCTTGGGTTGTCTTGGAAAGCTAATCTAGTGCCTAGATATGTAAGTCTAGAATCTATTGGGGCCTATATCAGTACTTTTATATCATTTTATTATCTCCCGATTTTAATTGTTGACATCATATTGTGTCCTTTTCTCACAACATTTTTATTCTAACAACAACTCATATTTGGGAGTAATTGCTTGTGAGAGCTTTTTTTTTTTTTCCTAATTGCCTTATGATTTATGTGGTCTTTATTTTATGTGCTCTAATTTTTAAATTCTTATACATAATTTTATAACTCCATATTAGTCTCGAAAGTTGATGTGTTGATTTGCACTACTATTTCCAGTTTTTTTTTCATATATTGTTGCTTCCCCATTTGGGAATATTATAGTGGTATTAGAGCATAATCTTGGCTCAACCTATGCATTCAGCCACTATGTCACCATAAGGAGAAGCTTCTCACAAGGAGAGAAGATGTAAAGAAGGGAAAAAGAAAAGACTCTATGATTTGGAGGAAGAGAGGAAGAGGAGCTCTCAAAGCTTCTTTTTCAAACTATGCAGGGCATCCATGAGGATGTCAAGAAGATGAGAAGGGAGATGTGTATGGAATCTCAAAGGGGGATTGAATATGAAGCAAGCACTAGATTTTTACATAATGAGTGTGAGAATTCATCCACACAATCTGATCCACAATGCATTTTTATGCCCATATTTACATCATGATAAATGGAGGAAGAATATGCACCAAAGGAAGAGACTTTGAGTGACTATCTTCATGAGTATGCATCTCAATCTTGGAGATTCAAGGAGATCTTCAAATTCTAAGGGTTTTTCCAACTCAAGGAGAATAGAAGTCCCAGCAACCACAACTGAAGGAGAAGAGGTAGATTATTTCTACCAAATTTTTATCTGTCATCTAAATCCACATCCAAGGATTGGATAGAGTAGCTAGACTCATACTTGCGGCTACATCAAGTTTCAGAAAAGGAATACCTTAGGATAGCAGCACTGCATCTTAAACATAAGGCTTATACTTGGTGGTTTTATGAATATTATTCATTTAATCTTGCAAATATAGCTACTTATGCAGGATTCACTAAGATATTAGTGAAGAGATTTGATGGAAAACAATTTGAAACATCTTTGATTGAGCTAGCCAAACCAAAACATTCAAAAAATTTGCATGAGTTGGAAAGATCTATTACACCAAATCCACTCCAAATTTCTATTGAAGGGGATAAAGACTTGTATGATACCTTGCGAAGGGAAATATCCCCATTGCAGGAAGAGATTTATTCTCAAAAGGAATAAATGGAGATTCCTCCTTCAAGGGAAGAACAAGATCTAGGGTCTCTCATTGTTGATGAGGTATTCTCAAATATTAATGAGGAGGAAGAGCAGAGAGGAAGTAACAAATTTGTCACTTCAGGAGGAGAACCATCACCACATGGAGATGGGTATGAAGTTATTTATTCTATTAGAGGAGCTTTTGCATATTTTCAAAAAGTTCCCAAGTAGTAGCATGTGACAGTAGTGATGGTTAGTAAGACCTTGATCAGAGGAGAAGGTAAAGTGCATCAGCATCAAAGGATGGGGAGCCTGCACCCTTGTTTATTTCAATGGGTTTATATACAGAAGAAGGAGACTGGTTTGCATAGTGAAAGGAGGGATAAATTATTCCACTCACCTATACAGTCTACTTCAGACTTTGATGTCTCATTACATGGGGGCATTCCACCCCGGAGGCCACCAAATCAGGAGATGAGTCACATATCACCACTCATTGATCCAGGAGGGGTGAGAACTTTGGGAGGATTTGGCACAGTGCAGAGAGTATTGTGTAGACTCAAGGAGGAGGGAGACATTCTCCCAATATCATCATTAACCACTCTCATAAGCTATTTTGTGCTGGGAGGAGATGTTTTTGGGATGGAGGATGGCACCATCATGGTGCAAGGAGACCACTCCATGGCATTATAGAACCAGAGGATACTTCCACATAGGAAGGAATCTTCCCCATTTGGTAGAGGATGGTGGAAACTCATGCATGCATTGGCCAGACTTAGGATATTTTGGAGAGGTGAAATATTCCTATGGAAGACTAGCCTCCAAAAGCTTCAATCTTCACTTGAGCATGAGAAACTACAGAAGGGGCAGCAGGAACATGCCTGTAGCATACCAGTGCTTGAAATTGGCATGGGATATGTCAAGGAAGAGGGAAGCCACATGGCAAGGGCTACACGGTATAGATCAACAATGCTTTCATTAGAGAGTTTGGATCCTTATTGGAGATCCTAGCTATTGGTGGAATACTCCAAGGATCTATTTACATGTAGGATACTTGATGACTAGTTTCTAAATGGAGGATATATAGTGAGGGATGGGGTCATATTTTATCAGGATAAGATCTTCTTGGCTAGATCCTGAAAGCTCAAGGAAAAGCTATTACATGCAGCCTATGAGATCTTGCTTTCCAATCCCACCTATTTCATTAGAGCATGCCATACTATTTTGGAGGGATTCATGTGGGAAGACTTAAAAGAGGAGATGCACTATCATATGAGGAAGTGCATGGATTGTTTTGACGGTGAGAAGAAACACAACTCTTGGGAAGAGTATAATCACCACCTCCTTACTCATTGGGTGTGAGAGGGAGCTCATCCATGAGCTACCTCACTAGTTTGAACCAAATGTATGGTAAGGATTGTATTTCTGAGGATCATGATATATTTACTATATATTTGAATTTTCTTACCACTCATGTGCAGGGCATTGCTCCAAGAGGGGGAAATATTCCTTATTTGCTTCATGGGCTACTTGGGGCCATAAGCAGTGATGATGTTGGCCACTCCCTAGAAGATTTTGGGGAGATGATGTATTCTTCATGGTGTGCTTCATTGACACCAAACATCACACACCTTTTCCAAGCATGAAAGAATAATGGGGCATCAAAAAAGTGGTGGGGGAAACACTTGTTATATGATATTCTATGGCAGTTAGGAAAAAAACTGCACTGGTTGCATTTGAGGGACCATTGCGCTTCCCCAGTACTACACATGGAAGCTAGCATGACTTTGATTGTGATCCCATATGTAGATGATGTTCTTATATTTGTTGGGAACATGATTGGAGGGAAGGCACATCGGTTGGATGTGTCCATGGGGAATTACCTTTCCCACATTTTTTATGCTTCATACTTCAAGGGGAGTATGGGAGATGATATGGCCACTACAGTAGATCACATGTTTCTTTATAAGGTGAGCCATATGATTGTTTGGAGCACTTGGGGGATGCCTCTCATGAACAATTGGGAGGAACTTTTATATGAATTACCATGCTGGAAGGTGATTCATTTCATTTGGATGATAGCATGGAGATGGGAGTCCCTCATTGGGAATGAGATTCCATATGCTTGTCATCACTCCTACCTTGAGGATTCTATTGGACAACAAGAAGGCTTCCATATAGATCTTCCATTTTCTTATGATGAGATCCATTTGGTTTATCCACCAAAGGCCAACTTGCACATTTCGAAGGAACCATTGGGAGACAAAATTGTTGTAGAATATCAGAAGCAGTGGTGGAGACTATTTGATGAGAAGGCCACAAGAGGAGGAGGGGTGAATTTTGCTCCACCATTACAGTTGCTTGACGACAAACAACATTTTTGCGAGAGGACTATAATATTCCAAAATTTTAGCTTTCAGCTAAATGGAATATTATAGATTATTTTTTCACTAGGTAGGTGAATAAGTGTGTAGGGAGGCCCATAGATCTCCTTAGAAACAATAAAAACACTTCAAGTGTGAAAGGAGACCTTCTAAGCATCTAAACAAAGCACCTTTGAGTGTGAACATGATATGAAACATGTTGAATAGGTCAACTTTGACTAAATCAACAATGATGTTATGGAGGAGTGGACATTTAATGAGGAATATCACATTTTTGGAGGGAGATTGATTGCATGGAGGTAGTGACATAATTGAATGTGGCCAAGGGTAAGGAAGCTCATAACTTATAAAAGGAAGAGGATGGTTGTTTGGTTCCAATTGATGATATCAATCAGAGTTCATTTAATGTCAACCCGGAAAGGTAAACTTAGAAGAACTTATCTAAAATATATAGATCTAGAAATATTTCTAATTTGTCCGAGATATTTTGGTTCTCTTACAAGAACACATTCATCAAGATCTCTTCCAACAGCTAAGATTCCTAATTTGTCTGAGATTTTAAAGTTCCCTTACAAGAACACATTCATCAAGATCTCTTCTAAAAATTAAACAAACATAAATCTAATATTCATCAAGATCCTAAGGTTCTCTTAGAAGAACACATGAATTTTAGGATCTCCTCCAATATTAGAACATATAAAAAAAACTTAGAAGCTGAAATGAAACAAACCTAAATCTGATAATTGTATGAGGTCTTACGGTTCTCTTACAAGAACACTTTCAAATAAGACTCTTTTCAATATTAGAACATCTAACAAAACTTAAAAGCTGAAATCAAACAAAAACATAAATTAAATTATAACTAAAATAAGCATGCAAGTGAGGCCATGGGGGCCCTCCATAACTCCACAAGCACACCTCTTCAAAGGAGACTTAGATGTAGAGGCAAAATCAAAGTATGATTCTTTATTTCAAAATCTCTATTACAAACCAACTCTAAGATTACAACTCTAAGCTTCTAAGATTACATACTCCAAAATTCTAAGATTACAAAAACTTACAAATGGAGGAGATTGTACTCCTATTTATACAATAGGATGAGTGAAAAACTCATAATGATGATCCACTAATCTCTCTTTAGTTCCATACATCTCTCAACCATCTAGACACATAACCCCCTTTTGTCCTTGATCTTCTCCATGAGATCATAATCTTCTCCATGAGGTTTATCTTATCAAATTCGAATTTGATCATTCAAGGCCACATAAAGGTGTCTTGGAAGCTTCCTTGGCACCTACACATGACACAAAAACAATCCACTTTCCATATATGAAGTAAAATATATTATTTTATAATATTTAATCAATAATTTCTCTTAAAAATTCCCGGCTTTTTTTATTGATGAGTTAAGAATAAATGAGACCCATTAATGGTGAACAATAGGGAAAATGAAGTGACATGGTGGTGAATAATGAGTGATATAATGGAAGCATAGGTGAAAAATGTATGGTAATGAGTGATATTTGTATGACATTTTGAAGCCCAAACATACTCCCCAACTGAAGCTCTTGCATGTCCTCATGCAAGCTACTACAATGAATTATTTGATTTGATTCTTAGACGAGCTTCCTTTTACAAGATGTTTGGTTCTTGTGTAACAACCATCTTTCAATCATGGGCTTCCTTTTAACTTTGCACTGAATTACAAGATGTTTGGTTCTTGTGTAAAACCATCTCTCAATCATGGACTTCCTTTTAACTTTGCACATCTTTTGATAACTTTTATTTTTGCAAAGCATTTACATCTTTGAATGATTGGTTCTTGTGTTACAATCATTATTTACTTTTTTGAGATCTCTTTTTAATGATTGGTTCTTGTGTTTACAATCATTATTAACTTTGTTGAGATCAATCATTTTAAGAAGTCATTTAATATGCTCATCATTTTGTAGTAGTTTTTATGGTGTGAAGACTATGTGGGTTAATATCTAATATGAATGAGAGAAAAAATGAAGTGTGAAATTGCCGCCCCCCCCCCCGCTCCCCCTCCCCCAACTGATGGTTTTTTGAAATTTTTAATGAGAAAGGGAATAGTGGAATAGTGGTATATTTTCCAAATATCATAATTTTAATTTTAGCATCTAAAAAGAATTTCAAGATTAAAGGTTAGAAAACGTCATACCTTACTTACATACAGAAGTGGATGAATCATGCATGTTCAGCTGCTACAATTTTGATCTGAAGCTTCTTCTACAAGTTGTGGATGAAAGATGGATCTGTATTGTCGTATCTATTGCTGGATCTTCTGCTGGATAGTTTGATGAATCTGATGAGTCTGCTGAATATGGATGAAAATGTATAAGGCTTGGAAGGTATACAAAATATAGAAGTTACATTCCCCCGCCCCCAAACCTTATTTATTGACTTGTCCTCAAGTCATGAAAAACTGCAAAATAATGAAAGGAAATCTGCTTCATCTGCTACAAAATATGGGTCTTCAAGTCTTCAACGGTCAATGGCAGAAATCTTACTATGTGGTTAAATGTGTTGATGTTTAACATAGCAATAAGTTGTTGTTTTAGTGGCCATTAATGAATGCCACTAGCCAACACAAGAGCTCCCACCATTGATTCCAATGGGAGTCAAGATGCGTAACACATCTTTGTAGGTATGAATAAGTTTGTTGTGGTCGAGTCACCTACAAGATCCAACGAACAAGGGATATTAATGTACTCCCATTGTTCATTGGCAAGAGAACTTGCCATTAAGGCATGCAAGCCTCTAGGTGTTTTTACAAAGATAATTATACTCTAGGACTTTGACTCAGCGATATGTAGAAGCAGGGTTTTATTTGCGAAAGACGAAAATGGTAGGAAAAAGGAAATCAAAATGGAAAATGGAAAAAAGTTTGTAAGTAAAATTCTTGGCTTTTATTGATGAGTTAGGAATGGATGAAAGGAAATGCATGAAAAGAAGTAGATTTGATTGCATGATTGAAACTTGTTGGGAAAAAGAGATTTTGGCTTGCATAGAGGACTCATTGGGATTTACAATTTTACAAAGGGAAGAAAAGACTAGTTGTAATGAATATGGACTTATTCACATGATTCATCATAAAATTGATCTATTGGAAGTCCAACTGTCGACAAATTAGACTCCTTGAATGATCATTTGATTAACGCAAACCTGCAAAAACTTGGCATTCACAAAACATAAATATATCCAAGAAAAAGTCATCAATTTCTACTTGGTTTGTTTATGCAAAAATTAAACACCAATGAAATAGATTTAAATAAAATCAAATGTTTAAGTTAGCCCAATTCTATGATTTTTTTACAAATCCATTTTAAAATATGAAATCAGTATAATTAATTCCCTTCTTATGTAACTTTTGTAAATAAAATTCAATTTTGTTTTAATTATGCAAATCCCGACCAGAGTCAAAATTGTTTCATGATTTGTGTCTACGATATCGAATTTCACATGTCGTCGTCGATATTGTATTTTCCAAAATCTGCATCATTTAAAAATTGCAAGATGTTAATACAGATGCATAAAAAAAAAAAAAAAAATTCAGGAAGAAAACTAATTGTTACTCCTTGTTGAAAGTTTCGTCGTGTTGTCATTTTCTGTGCAAACCGTGCAGATATGAGATGATATTTGCCCAACAGGTATTACATTTGAGGCTTTTGCTGAGAATCCTCAAACTTGATCTTTCATGTAGAACAGACCAATGTGAAAATTTTCTTACAATCCCATCACCAAAATAGTCAATGTATTAGCCTTCCAGACTCCGGGCAGCAGCACTACTAAGTTTAAGGAAGTGTAAAACTTCTTGGTATGAGAAATACAAGGCATAAATAATACTGCTTCAAAATTGCTTCAAATCATCATCAAACAGATTTCAAACACTTCTGCAATACATCTACAAAGTCCTCTCAAATTTTCTTCAATAAGTCTTCTAAGGTCTGCGCAAAAGATCTTCAAGCTGCCCAAAACATCTAGTTTAAAAAAAACTTCTCAAAAAATGCTCAGAGAATGTCAAGTTTGTCGACAAGAGAGAAGCTTCAAAACTCCAAATGTTTGTTCATTAATTATTCAATATTTTCTACTAAAATGGATGGGTTTGTCCAGCATTGACCGGCCACTTATGGACTTCGAATATGAAGGTAAATAGATTTTTCGTCATCCTTGTACATTCCAGATTAAGTCCTCAACTTTTGTTTTGACGCACCTGTCATGCCACATGTCAGAACATAAAGTCATTATGGGAATTTACCAGAACCTGAAAATTTGATAGAAGGATTGTTTCAAGTCTGCTCCTAACTTGGTCCAATATTTGCTTCAATTTAGCTCAAAATGTGCTTATAGAATGATCCAATTTGTTCTCAAAATAAGATAAAAATTCAGGTCCGATCTGCAAGAAACCCATAATACAAATTCAAATTTTGTCACAGTCCTAGCAGTCAAGGAGGTCGAAAGTTTCAGGGGCGAGGAGTGCACGAGACTGAGGTCTATCCTGCCTTTCCATTTCACATTCCCATCGAATTTAAAACCGCAATTTGAATTTAGTTGTATCTTATACTCATAGCGATAAATCCACTTCGGTGCTCTCAAGCTATAATTGGTGGAAATATGGTTCTAAGTCGACCGAAAATATGTGCAGAAAAATTCCACAAAAATATCTACCTTTGGGCCATCAAATATAATCACAGGAAATATAATCTGAATTAGATAAGCATGAATGAAGAAAACTACGGGAAATATAATCTAAACTGGATAAGCATGAATGAAGAAAACTACGGGAAATATAATCTGGACTTCACGTTCCCTTTACTATTTATAGCCTTCAAGCATTATCACCAATTGTACTCTCAATTCAAAATTTCTGTATAAGATATTTTATGTGCATTAATTTTTCAAAAACCATTTTTTCTTCACGCTGTCACCAAAATAGGGTCTCAAATAACTGCAATTTCCCCTCAAACCGTTAAGAATCCAAGGAAACGATTTCTGGGTTATGTAATTAATTTTGTTTCGGCAAAAACCCATGTCTTCGTTTTTTTAAATTTTCCTTGGTTCGATCAGAAAATGCTTTTAAAAACTGACGTTTTACAGCATTTGCATTTCTCTGTTGCCGAATGACTGCATACAGTTTGGAAGTATTCATATGAATCACTTGCTCACTGTATTGCTCATTGATTCACCATGAAGTCCGCGAATCAGCGCAAGATTTGTAGCATTGCAGCACTGTAATATCGGCAGTGTCTAACTAATATCGGTCGACGCGGATTGTTATTAAGCCAAAGATGCTCTTGCATCATATTGTTCAATAGAAACAGTGGCATCAAGTGGTTTTATCAGCATTCATGGTCAATAAGATTCTGTACAGTCCGCAATGGTTTTAATGACCCTTTTATTCAATGCTTGTAGCTTTTAAAAGCATTATAATTCAATAAAATAAAGAGCCAAGTGTTTCTTAAATGTTGGTAGTAAGATGTTTCAATCATCTATAGATGTCTCAGTAGCAGTGCTTCTAGCTGGAAATCCCTTTATTTATCCCTTGATCTTGAAACTGACAGGATTATTGCTTGTTTTTCCTTTGCATTTAAGTTGTCAATTTTCTTATTCGCATCGCATGCCATGTTCATTTCAGGTTCGTAATCATATTTCAAGTTATCCTTCATTTTGCATTAGTTTAAGGTTCAAGGCTCGACCGCAGAGAGACAATGGAAAAGCAATGTTTCCTCTTTTTGAGCCAGACTAGTTTTTAATTTCAATTTCCAGTTTTTTGTTCTATTCTAGTGCCTTTGCATTTCCTTCCTTTTCAAATAATTGAATATTTTTATTCAATCACTAAACTATCCAAGCCTTAATAAAACTTATCAAGTAGATTGAATTGAAGTTCTGAATCAAATCACTCATTAGGAAGGAACTTTAATTTCAAATGTGCATGTTCCAAAATTTAACACACTTCATGTCAATTCACCAGTGTTCATGTTTTGATAGATTATTGTAGAAAAATATGCAATGAACCCAATGTTCAAAACTTATGATCTTAAGACCCCGATGATGCTTGTTCAAGAAAAACTTCTGCAAAATTTCAAAGTTCGAGTTTTGGAATTTTAGACATTCCCATGCTAAAAGAATTTAGATCTTTGTTGAAATAACAAGTTTACAAAGGATCGACCTTCCATATAGCATCCAGAAGTTCCCTGTATTGTTAATCTGCCAGTATGTAAGCAAATATCCATGAAAACCAAAAAGTGGTTCCTATAATTCAATTTGATACCTTAATATAGTCACGTGCTTGCAATTTCTTATAATCATGCACAAATCAATTTTTCAGCGAGAGTATTTTTATTTGAAAAAAATCAATAAATTTCTTGATCTTCCTGATCGCACGTAGCGCAGGAAGAGAGCATATTAATCTCTTGATTTATTTTTATTTATGCAAGTTAGCGTGGATGGATAGACACAATTAAAATCTGTGATCAAACTTTGCATTATCTACTCTTTCTGCAATGTCGCGGGGGCGTTTAGACTCTTGGAAGACAAAGCTTTCCGATAATCAAGCTTCTGGCTCACCCGTGATACAGAAACAAGACATAGAAATTTGAATTTATTTATTTATTCATGATGATTTAAAAAAAGACTAAAAGAAAATTCTACAAGGAAATTCTACGAAGAAATTCTACGAGATCTCATTTTATTTTGTATTTTTAATCTATTCTACATTAAATTGAAAGATGTTTTATTTTCTAAGTAAAAGAATGCTTCTAGTGAAGCCATCTATGGTTTAAAAATTCAAAAATTCTCACATCAAGATTTGAAATTTTTACCCGATTGTTCGCAAGGATGTGAGTAACCTGTCTTATTCTTGGAGTTGGCACAAGGTTCTTTTAAAACCATTCTTCATTATTTTTCTTGCTCTCCAAGAAGTACCTATTTATCATTTTCAACTTCCTCATCCGTAGATGGATTAGTGAGAAATGGGGGGTTTAAAACAAACACTGAATTTAAATTAACTATGTTCGAAAATTAAAAAAAATGCCCCAAACTTTGAACTCCTTTACGAACCTGTTGTCACCAAGTTCCACAAATTAGTCCATAAAAAAAAATGCATAAAATAATTACTAAATCCTTCTAGTTGCACTTCCCTGGCAACGACGCCAAAATGTTAGGTTCCAATTGATGATGTCAATCAAAGTTCATTTAATGTCAACCTGGGAAGGTAAACTTAGAAGTACTTATCTAAAATATATAGATCTAGAAAGATTTCTAATTTGTCCGAGATTTTAAAGTTCCCTTACAAGAACATATTCGTCAAGATCTCTTCCAACAATTAAACAAAAATAAATCTAACATTCATCAAGATCCTAAGGTTCTCTTACAAGAACACATGAATTTTAGGATCTCCTCCAATATTATAACATCTAAAAAAAACTTAGAAGCTGAAATGAAACAAACCTAAATCTAATAATTGTATGAGGTCTTACGGTTCTCTTACAAGAACAATTTCAAATAAGACTCTTTTCAATATTAGAACATCTAACAAAACTTAAAAGATGAAATCAAACAGAAACATAAATTAAATTATACCTAAAATAAGCATGCAAGTGAGGCCATGGGGGCCCTCCATAACTCCATAAGCACACATCTTCAAAGGAGACTCAGATGTAGAGGCAAAATCAAAGTATGATTATTTATTTCAAAATCTCCATTACAAACCAACTCTAATATTACAACTCTAAGCTTCTAAGATTACATACTCCAAAATTCTAAGATTACAAAAACTTACAAATGGAGGAGATTGTACTTCTATTTATACAATGGGATGAGTAACAAACTCATAATGATGATCCACTAATCTCTCTTTAGTTCCATACATCTCTCAACGATCTAGACACATGACCCCCTTTTGTCCTTGATCTTCTCCATGAGGTTTACCTTATCAAATTCGAATTTGATCATTCAAGGCCACATAAAGGTGTCTTGGAAGCTTCCTTGGCACCTACACATGTCACAAAAACAATCCACTTTCCATATATGAAGTAAAATATATTATTTTCTAATATTTAATCAATAATTTCTCTTAAAAATGCTTAAAAATAAACAATATTTAGAAGATATAAATGAGACCTATTAATAGTGAACAATAGGGAAAATGAAGTGACATGGTGGTGAATAATGAGTGATATATGGAAGCATAGGTGAAAAATGTATGGTAATGAGTGATATTTGTATGACATTTTGAAGTCCAAACATACTCCCCAACTGAAGCTCTTGCATGTCCTCATGCAAGCTACTACAATGACTTATTTGATTTGATTCTTAGATGAGCTTCCTTTTACAAGATGTTTGGTTCTTGTGTAACAACCATCTTTCAATCATGGACTTCCTTTTAACTTTGCACTGAATTACAAGATGTTTGGTTCTTGTGTAAAACCATCTCTCAATCATGGACTTCCTTTTAAATTTGCACATCTTTTGATAAATTTTATTTTTGCAAAGCATTTACATCTTTGAATGATTGGTTCTTGTGTTACAATCATTATTTACTTTGTTGAGATCTCTTTTTAATGATTGGTTCTTGTGTTTACAATCATTATTAACTTTGTTGAGATCAATCATTTTAAGAAGTCATTTAATATGCTCATCATTTTGTAGTAGTTTTTATTGTGTGAAGACTATGTGGGTTAATATGTAATATGAATGAGAGAAAAAATGAAGTGTGAAATTCCCCCCCCCACCCAACTGATGGTTTTTGGCAATTTTTAATGAGAAAGGGAATAGTGAAATAGTGGAATATTTTTCAAATATCATCATTTTAGCATCTAAAAAGAATTTCAAGATTATAAAATGTCATACCTTACTTACCTATAGAAGTGGATGAATCATGCATGTTCAGCTGCTACAATTCTAATCTGAAGCTTCTTCTGCAAGTTGTGGATGAAAGATGGATCTGTATTGTCGTATCTGCTGCTGGATCTTTTGCTGGACAATCTGATGAATCTGATGAGTCTGCTGAATATGGATGAAAATGTATAAGGCTTGGAAGGTATACAAAATATAGAAGTTACATTTTCCCCCCAACGTTATTTATTGACTTGTCCTCATGTCATGACAAACTGAAAAATAATGAAAGGAAATCTGCTTCATCTGCTACAAAATATTTGTCTTGAAGTCTTCAATGGTCGATGGCACAAATCTTACTATGTGATTAAATGTGCTGGTGTCGAACATAGCAAGAGGTTGTTAGCTTAGTGACCATTAATGAATGCCACTATCCAACAGGAGAGCTCCCACCATTGATTCCAATGGGAGTCAAGATGCGTAACACGTATTTGTAGGTATGAATAAGTTTGTTGTGGTCGAGTCACCTACAGGATCCAACGAACAAGGGATATTAATGTACTCCCATTGTTCATTGGCAAGAGCACTTGCCATTAAGGCATGCAAGCTTCTAGGTGTTTTTACAAAGATAATTAGACTTTAGGACTTTGACTCAGCGATATGTAGAAGCAGGGTTTTATTTGCGGAAGACGAAAATGGTAGGAAAAATGAAATCGAAATGGAAAATGGCAAAAAAAAATTAAGCAAAATTCTTGGCTTTTATTGATGAGTTAGGAATGGATGAAAGGAAATGCATGAAAAGAAGTAGATTTGACTGCATGATTGAAACTTGCTGGGAAAAAGGAATTTTGGGTTGCATTGAGGATTCATTGGGATTTACAATTTTACAAAGGGAAGAAAAGACTGGTTGTAATGAATATGGACTTATTCACATGATTCATCATAAAATTGATCTATTGGAAGTCCAACTGTCGACAAATTAGACTCCTTGAATGATCATTTGATTAATGCAAACCTGCAAAAACTTGGCATTCACAAAACATAAATATATCCAAGAAAAAGTGATCAATTTCTACTTGGTTTGTTTATGCAAAAATTAAACACCAATGAAACAGATTTAAATAAAATCAAATGTATAAGTTAGCCAAATTCTATGATTTTTTTACAAATCCATTTTAAAATATGAAATCAGTATAATTAATTCCCTTCTTATGTAACTTTTGTAAATAAAATTCAATTTTGTTTTAATTATGCAAATCCCGACCATAGTCGAAATTGTTTCATGATTTGAGTCTATGATATCGAATTTCACATGTCGTCATCGATCTTGTATTTGCCAAAATCTGCATCATTTAAAAATTGCAAGATGTTAATACAGATGTGTAAAAAAAAATAAAAATAAAAAGTTCAGGAAGAAAACTAATTGTTACTCCTTGTTGAAAGTTTCTTCGTGTTGTCATTTTCTGTGCAAACCATGCAGATATAAGATGATATTTTCCCAACAGG
This sequence comes from Pinus albicaulis, assembly GCA_034641835.2. Classification (NCBI taxonomy): domain Eukaryota; kingdom Viridiplantae; phylum Streptophyta; class Pinopsida; order Pinales; family Pinaceae; genus Pinus; species Pinus albicaulis. The sequence goes on from CM076584.1 coordinate 349,337,834, forward strand.
TAGTACATCCAAGGCTTTTGCTGAGAATCCTCAAACTTAATCTTTGATGCAGTACAGAACAATGTGAAAATTTTCTTACAATCCCATCACCAAAATAGTCAATGTATTAAGCTTCCAAACTCCGGGCAGCAACATTGCTAAGTTTAAGGAAGTGTAAAACTTCTTGGGATGAGAAATAAAAGGCATAAATAATACTGCTTCAAAAATTCTTCAAATCATCATCAAGCAGATTTCAAACACTTCTGTAATACATCTACAAAGTCCTCTCAAATCTGCTTCAATAAGTCTTCTAAAGGTGTTGAGATTGCAACAAGATGATGAGCTTAGTGGAAAGGAGTCGCCTTCACTAAGTGGGCCCGCAGGCTATTTTTGGCGCAAAGTCTATTTTTAGACATATGGATCATGTTTATGAGTTGCAGGATGCTATTTGTGGATGGTTGGTCAAGTCGGAAAAAATAGATGGACTTCTATTTTTATACATATTGGACGGAATCTATTTTTAGATTGCCACTCTAAAAATAGATATGTCGAATATTATTAGCTCTTAATAATATTTAGACTCTAAACATTATCTTATTCTCTTGGAGCACTTCAGTTAAGTGCACAGATGTGGAACAAGAGATAACAGAAGGAATTACGCTATTCCTGAGGGTTATGTGGAGTTATTGCATGGATACTTTAGTTAGAACTCATGTGATAGAGTTTGGTGGAGTTGATTGAGGAAGTTAGTGGAGTTGTATTCAGTTTAACTAATCTAAACATAGTTGAGCTATTTGTATTCATTTTAACTAATTAATACAATTATTGAGAGTGGTGTGAATTAATTATTAATTAATTCACTAATTATAAACTCAATAATCAACTGAAGAATGCATATGTTAACTTCAGTGCATGGACAGTTTCAGTGGAGACCTGTGCAGAAATAGGTGAAAGAGCAGGTTAACTATCAGTTGTGACTATAATGTTGCTATTTGCAACACACAGATAGGTGGAGAAGCCCATGAGGATTGCGCAGTACAAGCTAGGTGGTTTATCTATTTAATGAAGCCATCCCATAGCATTGATTACACAATAGAGGTTGGCTATCAAGTGGCAAAATATTGGAGCATGTGTTTTGCTAGATCTAGCTTGATAGTGTGTAGCAATTGAGGGCATGCATGAGAGCTTGTGAGGAGCTTTTGTACTATGATTGTTACATGATCTCCATGACATATAATATACAGATAGTTGGGGTTTTCAGCTTTAAGCTTTCCCATTAAATACTGTGTTCATATATGTAATTGTTTGTGGTTTTAATGTATGCATGCAATTGATTTTATTTCTGCATTTGATGATCAATGGTAGAAGAGATTTTGTATTATGCATGAAGCTAAAATAGTGTGTGATCAAGAGAATATTGGTGAATAATATATCATTTATTAAAATTTCTACATGGTATCAGAGGGATATTGATCATTGGAGCAATTGCAAAACATTGAAGCGGTTGAGTTTTGTGCTGGTGGAATTCGAATTTGCAGCAGTTTTTTCTTGGTGTCAAAGTTGAGATGTCTTTCAACGGATTGCGATTGGAGTATGCCCTTGAGAGAAGCTCGAATTATATTGCATGGAAGGACAGGATGGAGGCGGTGCTGGATGAAAATGGGTTGAAGGAGTTCATAGATGCAGAAGTTCCAAAACCTACTTCTAGTGATGCTGTCGTACTTGACGCATGGAAAAAGAAGACAAAAAAGTGTCGAAGGATTCTGTTGGAAGGTGTGAAGGATCACATAGTGTCCAGCTTTCATCGTAAGGCTTCTTCATTCTTGATGTGGAAAGCTTTGACAGATTTATTTCAAAGCAAGAGCGACCAGAGGAAGTTGGCGCTCAAGGATAAACTCAGAAACATAAAAATGGAGAAAGGCGACAGTATGCCCAAGTACCTCACGAAGTTCATCCAATGCAGGGATGAGCTGGGAAGTGTGGGGGTTACTGTTGATGATGAGGACTTAGTGAGCTTGGCTCTGTAGAACTGAAGAATTGTGCTCTATCAGGACTCTATGTCAGTGGGTGAAAATTGCCGGGATGAGACGACTTTGTTGGATCTGTACAGGAGATAAAGCGGAGTACGAGGGATGGTCTTCATCAAAGAACTACGATGAAGAAAAGTGACAACACCACAAGAAAATAAGAGGAGAGAAAGATTCACGATCCGATTACGAAAGGCAAAAACAAGACATGTCGAGGTGAAGTGGTGCATCCTTCTTTCTGAAGTGTCACCACTAATTATCTGAGAAAGAAGAAAAATAAGCATTTCTTTGGAAATTCTGTGTTTGGAGAGGCCTTAGCCTCGCGGTTTGGCGGATTTTCAGTATACTTGGTCTCAAGTGTGATGGGTTCAGTGTGGTTTCTGGACAGTGGTGCGTCTTTTCACATGACAGGAGATCGAGATTTGTTTACTGATCTGGATGAGCAAGATCTTGGAGTGCACATCGAGATGGGCGATGATGGTGGATACAGTGCGACCGGTATCGGTACCATTTCCTTTGAGAGGAAGTCTGGTAAACCCTTCGTATTGAAGGAAGTGATGCATGTTCCAGGATTGAAGAAGAATCTGATCTCTATGGCGATGTTAGAAGACAAGGGATATGATGTTGTCTTTAGCAAGGGAAAGGATTTCCTGCGTAGTAAGGCAACTGGTGAGACCCAGAGGATAGGGGTTCGAGTTAAGAACCTTTATCAATTGCAGGTAGATGGCTGCGCAGCAATGGCAGGCAAGGCAGAAGGAATGGTGAGCCGGGATGATGGCGAGTTGTGACACCAGAGATTGGGCCACCTTCACCATGGAGATTTGAAGATACTGCAGTAGATTTCTATTGGGCTTCCTAAAGGCACTATTGCGCAGTCAGATCAGTGCAAGGGGTGTACCTTGGGGAAATTTGTGAAAGCCACCTTTCATGAGAAGGATAGTCGCGCCACGACGATCCTTGAGAGAATTCACACAGACGTGTGTGGACCTTTCTCAGTAGCTTCAACAGCAAAGCACAGGTATTATGTGATATTTTTTGATGACTTTTCTTGTAAGTGTTGGATCTTCTTCATGCAGAAGAAGAGCGAGACATACTCAAAGTTCTGTGAGTTCAAGGCACTGGTTGAGAAAGAATCGGGGAAGCAGGTGAAGGCTCTCTTAGGAGCGCTTGATGGTGGTGAATTCATCTCGGAGAATTCAGGAATTTTGCAGCGCGAAGGAATTCGAAGAGAGATCATGGCACCCCTCATAACCCACGTGGAAACGGGGTTGCGAGCGGAAGAAGCAGTGATCGTGGGTCTTGCATGGGCGATATTTGCATGATCGGGGGCCTACCCGTTCACTTGTGGGTGGAGGCATGAAAATCTTGCGGTATATGTCATGAGAACCATTGTTCTCACGGGGATACTTGTGAGTACACAGGGGCGTTTACGTAGAAGCGGATATTTCCCATTTGAGGATTTTTTGGTTCCTTTGTTTGATAAACGCGACCGAAGGATGCCCGGGGGAAAAGAAGAGTGGACACGTCAGCGAGAGGTTGGGATATTTGTGGGGTACACTGATACACCCCACAACTATTGTGTGTATTTTCCAGACAGTCGCAAGACTGTTGTGCGACGGGATATAAAATTTCATGAGGAGAAAGCCATGAAGTGTTCGCTTGAGAGAGAGCCACACTTGCATGCAGATGCGGAGCTATTAGTTCCTAAGGATGAGTCTCTGGATGTGGATCAGCCACAAGCGGAGGTTCATGGAGTGGAAGAGACCACTCATGCAGCGCCAACCATTAGAGGGTGGAAGTGCACTACAGAAGCTGAGAAACTGGCTCAAGATGCAGAGAGGGTTGTAGGAGCACCTAAATCATAGCGCAGACAGAGACAGTCACCTGATCGGTATACTGGATACATGGCTCTTATGAGCAAGTGTATCGTGACAGAGCCATCCTCTTTCGAGGAAGTTGTGGAGGATCCCGCATGGGTAGATGCCATGGTGGAAGAGTATGATTTGATTGTCAGAAATAGTGCATGGGAGATTGTCCCGAGACTGGAGGGGAAATCAGTGGTGGGTTCGAGATGGATCTACAAAGTGAAGCAGGCAGCTGACGGGATTGTGGAGAAGTATAAGGCAAGATTTGTTGCCCGAGGCTTTTCACAGATAGAGGGGATTGATTATGAGGAGACCTTTGCACCCGTTGCAAGGTATTCTTCCATACGAAAGATTCTACCTCTCTCAGCGCAGATGGGGTGGCACATTCATCAGATGGATGTGAAGATTGTGTTCCTCAATGGAGTGATTGAGGAGGAGGTGTACATAGAGCAGCCCGAAGGTTTCGAGATCTTCAGCAGCGAGTCGCATGTGTGCAAGCTCAAGAGAGCGTTGTATGGGTTGAAACAAGCACCTCGTGCTTGGTACACATGGATAGACAGTTATTTCATTGGGACTTGGATTCTCAAGAGTAGAAGCGGGATCCTAACTTATACCAAATTGTGGTGGAGGGTAAGTTGCGTCATTGTACTTTATGTAGATGATTTGATTTTGATAGGTGATGAGTTGTTGATACTCTCATGCAAGGATGATCTTGCAAAAGAGTTTGAGATGAAGGACTTGGGCCTCCTTCATTATTTCCCGGGATTGGAAATTTGGCAGCGCAGTGATGGAATATTTGTTTCTTAGGGTAAGTATGCCCGGGAGATATTGGAAAAGTTCAACATGCATGGCTATAAGCCTGTTGATACTCCTCTTCCTGGTGGATGGAGGAAGGAGGATGCTACTTCAGCGAAGGTAGTGGATACCACTGTTTATCGACAATTGGTGGGGTCGCTTATGTATCTGGTCAATACACGACCCGATATATGCTATGCTGTTAACTAGCTTTCACAAGCTATGGTTAAGCCTACCAAGCTCTTTTGGAAGGCAGGGAAGAATGTATTGAGATATATCAGAGGCACATCGGGATATGGATTGTGGTACAGACAGTCGGATGAGGTGAGGCTATGTGGCTTCATGGATGCAAATTAGGCAGGGAGCCCAACGGACATAATGAGCACATCTGGAGGGATTTTTAGTATCGGGTCGATAGTAGTTTCTTGGTACAGCAGGAAGCAGAGATCCGTGGCACTCAGTTCAGCAGAGGCCGAGTATATGGCAGCAAGTTTGGCTACATGTGAGGCTATATGGATGAGGAAGATCCTGGTCGGGTTGTTCGGTTCACACTTGGATCATACTGTGATTTATTGTGATAATTAGAGTTGCATCAAACTCTCGATTAATCCAGTATTTCATGATAGATCTAAACACATTGACATCCGGTATCATCATATCAATTATTGTGTGCAGCGGAAGGTCATGTTACTTTCATACATTCCCACGGAGGATCAGGATGTTGATATCTTGACGAAGGCGCTCACCAGGAGCAAATTCGAATACCACAGGGGCAGGATAGGGTTTGCAGATAATCCTTATCTTGTTGAGAGGGAGTGTTGATATTTCAACAAGATGATGAGCTTAGTGGAAAGGAGTCGCCTTCACTAAGTGGGCCCGTAGGCTATTTTTGGCACAAAGTCTATTTTTAGACATATGGATCATGTTCTATGAGTTGCAGGATGCTATTTGTGGATGGTGGTTGGTCAGTCAAAAAAAATAGATGGACTTATATTTTTAGACATATTGGGCGGAATCTATTTTTAGATTTCCAGTCTAAAAATAGATATGTCGAATATTATTAGCTCTTAATAATATTTGGACTATAAACATTATCTTATTCTCTCGGAGCACTTCAGTTAAGTGCACAGATGTGGCACAGGAGCTGACAGAAGGAATTACGCTATTCTTGAGGGTTAAGTGGAGCTATTGCATGGATACTTCAGTTAGAACTCATGTGACAGAGTTTGGTGGAGTTGATTGAGGAAGTTAGTGGAGTTGTATTCAGCTTAACTAATCTAAACATAGTTGAGCTATTTGTATTCAGTTTAACTGATTGATACAATTTGTGAGAGTGGTGTGAATTAATTATTAATTAATTCACTAATTATAAACTCAATAATCAACTAAAGAATGCATCAGTTAACTTCAGTGCATGGACAGTTTCAGTGGAGACCAGTGCATAAATAGGTGAAAGAGCAAGTTAACTATCAGTTGTGACTATACTGTTGCTATTTTCAACACACAGATAAGTGGAGAAGCCCATGAGGATTGCGCAGTACAAGCTAGGTGGTTTATCTATTTAATGAAGCCATCCCATAGCATTGATTACGCAATAGAGGCTAGCTATCAAGTGGCAAAATATTGGAGCATGTGCTTTGCTAGATCTAGCTTGATAGTGTGTAACAATTGAGGGCGTACATGAGAGCTTGTGAGGAGATTTTGTACTATGATTGTTACATGATCTCCATGACATATAATATATAGATAGTTTGGGTTTTCAGCTTTAAGCTTTCCCATTAAATACTGTGTTCATATGTGTGATTGTTTGTGGTTTTAATGTATGCATGCAATTGATTTTATTTCCACATGTGATGATCAATGGTAGAAGAGATTCTGTATTATGCATGAAGCTAAAATAGTGTGTGATTAGGAGAATCTTGGTGAATAATATATCGGTTATTCAAATTTCTACAAAAGGTTGTTCCAAAAAAGGCTTCAAGGTCTACGCAAAAGATATTCAAGCTGCCCAAAACATTTTCTTTAAAAAAAAATTCTCAAAAACTTCTCAGAGAATGTCAAGTTTTTCCACAAGAGAGAAGCTTCAAAGCTCCAAATGTTTTTTCATTAATTATTCAAGATTTTATACTAAAACGGATGGGTTTGACCAGCATTGACCGACCACTTATGGACTTCGAATCTAAAGGAAAATATATTTTTCTCCATACTTGCACATTCCAGATTAAGTCCTCAACCTTCGTTTTGGCACACCTGTCACGCCACATGTCAGATCATAAAGTCATTACGGGAATTTACCAAAACCTGAAAATCTGATAGAAGGACTGTTTCAAGTCTGCTCCTAACTTGGTCCAATCTTTGCTTCAATTTAGCTCAAAATGTGCTCATAGAATGATCCAATTTTGTTCTCAAAATAAGATAAAAATTCAGGTCCGATCTGCAAGAAACCCATAATACGAATTCAAATTTTGTCACAGTCCTAGCAGTCAAGGAGGTCGAAAGTTTCAGGGGCAAGGAGTGCACGAGACTAAAGTCTATCCTGCCTTTCCATTTCACATTCCCATCGAATTTAAAACTGCAATTTGAATTTAGCTGTATCTTATACTCATAGTGATAAATCCACTTCGCTGCTCTCAAGCTATAATTGGTGGAAAGATGGTTCTAAGTCGGCCGAAAATATGTGCAGAAAAATTCCACAAAAATATCTACGTTTGGGCCGTCAAATATAATCACGGGAAATATAATCTGAACTGGATAAGCATGAATGAAGAAAACTACGGGAAATATAATCTGAACTGGATAAGCATGAATGAAGAAAAATACGGGAAATATAATCTGGACTTCGGGAAATATAATCGGGAAATTTCTTATAATCATGCACAAATCAAATTTTCAGCGAGAGTATTTTTATTTGAAATAAATCGATAGATTTTCTGATCTTCCTGATCGCACGTAGCGTAGGAAGAGAACATACTAATCTCTTGATTTATTTTTATTTATGCAGGTTAGCGTGGATGGATACCCACAATTAAAATATGTGATCAAACCTCGCATTATCTACACTCTTTCTGCAATGTCACGGGGGCATTTAGACTCTCGGAAGACAAAGCTTTCTGATAATCAAGCTTCTGGCTCACCCGTGATACAGAAACAAGACATAGAAATGCGAATTTATTCATTTATTCATGATGATTTAAAAAGAGACTAAAAGAAAATTCTACAAGGAAATTCTACGAGAAAATTCTATGAAGAAATTCTACGAGATCTCGTTTTATTTTTTATTTTTAATCTATTCTACATTAACTTGAAAGATGTTTTATTTTCTAAGTAAAATAATGCTTCCAGTGAAGCCATCTACGGATTAAAAATTCAAAAATGCTCACATCAAGATTTAAAATTTTTACCTGATTGTTTGCAAGGATGTGAGTAACCTGTCTTATTCTTGGAGTTGGCGCAAGGTTCTTTTGAAACCAGTCTTCATTATTGTTATTGCTCTCTAAGAAGTACCTATTTATCATCTTCAACTTCCTCATCCATAGATGGATTAGTGAGAAATGGGGGGTTTAAAACAAACACTGACTTTAAATTAACTATGTTCGAAAATAAAAAAAAATGCTCCAAACTTTGAACTCCTTTACGAACCTGCTGTCACCAAGTTCCACAAATTAGTCCATAAAAACAAAAGCATAAAATAATTACTAAATCCTTCTAGTTTCACTTCCCCGACAATGGTGCCAAAATGTTAGGTTCCAATTGATGATGTCAATCAGAGTTCATTTAATGTCAACCTAGGAAGGTAAACTTAGAAGTACTTATCTAAAATATATAGATCTAGAAATATTTCTAATTTGTCCGAGATATTTTGGTTTTATTACAAGAACACATTCATCAAGATCTCTTCCAACAATTAAACAAACATAAATCTAACATTCGTCAAGATCCTAAGGTTCTCTTACAAGAACACATGAATTTTAGGATCTCCTCCAATATTAGAACATCTAACAAAAACTTAGAAGCTGAAATGAAACAAACCTAAATCTAATAATTGTATGAGGTCTTACAGTTCTCTTACAAGAACACTTTCAAATAAGAATCTTTTCAATATTAGAACATCTAACAAAACTTAAAAGCTGAAATCAAACAAAAACATAAATTAAATTATACCTAAAATAAGCATGCAAGTGAGGCCATGGGGGCCCTCCATAACTCCACAAGAAAACCTCTTCAAAGGAGACTCAAATGTAGAGAAAAAATCAAAGTATTATTCTTTATTTCAAAATCTCCATTACAAACCAACTCTAAGATTACAACTCTAAGCTTCTAAGATTACATACTCCAAAATTCTAAGATTACAAAAACTTACAAATGGAGGAGATTGTACTCCTATTTATACAATGGGATGAGTAACAAACTCATAATGATGATCCACTAATCTCTCTTTAGTTCCATACATCTGTCAACCATCTAGACACATGACCCCCTTTTTTCCTTGATCTTCTCCATGAGATCATGATCTTCTCCATGAGGTTTATCTTATCAAATTCGAATTTGATCATTCAAGGCCACATAAAGGTGTCTTGGAAGCTTCCTTGGCACCTAAACATGTCACAAAAGCAAACCACTTTCCATATATGAAGTAAAATATATTATTTTATAATATTTAATCAAGAATTTCTCTTAAAAATGCTTAAAAATAAATAATATTTGGAAGATATAAATGAGACCCATTAATGGTGAACAATAGGGAAAATGAAGTGACATGGTGGTGAATAATGAGTGATATAATGGAAGCACAAGTGAAAAATGTATGGTAATGAGCGATATTTGTATGACATTTTGAAGCCAAAACAATGGAAGCCATAGGAGTTTATGTTTTGGATTATTATTTTGTATATGGTTTGTTTAGACTTCTAGCATTCTTCAGCTGTTCAGCCGAGTTTGCAGTGTTGTTTAGCACAGGGTGTTCCTGAGCGGGAATCCCATCTCTTTCATTGAGAGGCCTCTTAGACGAGCATTGCACTACATTTCCACTCTTAGGCTTAAGGCCAATCTACAAATTTCTTCATCAGCGCAGTTTCTGCAGAATATTGTGCTGTGTTGTAGGGTGTAACAGGGGAGAATTATATTGGGTGTCTTTAGAGCTAGTTTTGCAATGGAGGAAGGTTTCCATCCATTGGAAGGCCTGTAAAGCAGCCCCTTGGGATTTATTGACATATTTGGCATTAGTACAAGGTATATTTATTCCCTACAGCGCAGTTTCAGCCCAGATCTACGTTATTTTAGGAAGGAGTTGGAGGGGTGGTTGTAGTGGTTGTTTTGGGAGGTGATTTCTTTAGTGGAGGAGCCATTATTTCATCAAGAGGATATATTTGAGAAGAGTTGTAGGTTTCTACATAAGCTTCAGCCATATCTTCTCATTTCTGTTGTTGCAACATACCTTTAGCACTAGGGTTGTAGCTTACATATTCACATTGTGTGCAATTTCTGGAAACCCTCTTGGGTTGTCTTGGAAAGTTGATCTAGTACCCAGATCTGCATGTCTAGAATCGATTGGGGCCTATATCAATACTTTTATATCATTTTATTATCTATAGCTATATTTATGCTTAATATGACTACGCCATAGTCGCTCTCTGTCATTTTGTATTGTAACAATAAATCATATTTGGGAGTGATTGCTTATGGGAGGCTTGTTTCCTCATTGCATATGATTTATGCCTCACTATTTTGTATTGATTTTCTGTTCTTATACATAATGTTATGACTCCATATTAGTCTCCAATGTTGGTGTATTGATTTAAACTGGTATTTCCAGTTTTGTGTTCATATATTACTGCTTCCCCATTTGGGAATATTACAAACTCACGTATTACGAGAAGAAATGTGTAACCGCCCTTGATGGCACACTAAGATATGTATATTCTTATTCAAATTTGGTTAAAATGTACATAAAGTTCACCCCCTGTCAATTCAAAACATCCACAATCCTCGAAACATACCACGGAGAACCTCCTATAGTTCCAAGAGAAGCTCCAACAACTAGAGAAGCTACGATGTGCATGAGTTCATCAAAAAACCAACTGAGTCAGGAACCTGAGCTCGACACCATAAGTGGTAATGTCACCACCATTGACCCGAAATTCGTCCAATATGCCATCACCCAAACACCCTTCTTATATCCCCTTCTTGGTTTTGTCTCACACCAAGTCGCAGAAACCCTTACACTTGCAAACATGGCTCTCACGATATCTGTCTAGTATTTGGCCACACCAGCCATGTCAGGAAACTTAGGTATCACCTCTACAGGTGTCATCCCTATCACCTCTAAGGAAGCCATCATGACTCAGGAAACACCCATCGTGACACCACCTGGTGCCACAAGAAAGGAGAAGAACAAAGGGAAGAAGGTGAACACTCCTAAAGTTCCTAATAAATCTCCACCTTGTGCATTATGCAATGTAGTTGGCCATCCTACCAACACTTGCCTAGAGTTAGAGGAGTTGAAAGCTCTTCTACATGCCGAAAATACGACTGTAACCCTAAATCCAAATAAAACAGAAAAAGGTCACAAATTTCCAAAGTAAGACATTACGTACCAACCATGCATGCACCATATGTGTGAAGTACAAGAATTATACCCATCATTGCCCTGAAATCCATTGATATAGAGATACATTACATAGAAAAGTGCAATACAATTCCTAGGATCCATCCAAAACACCCATGAAAATAGGAGAGGACGGATCTAAAACCATCTCATACATACGAGAAGAACCAACATCATGATCATACCCACCATGCCTAACCCCACGAGCACCAAGAAGGTAAACATAGGGTAGACATCATGTCCTAGTCTGCACTTTGTGCGATGAAATTGATCATTTGATATCTCAATGCCCTGAATTAAGGGATTTTAATCACTGGTACCCAGTCACCCATATTTCCAAAAGCAACTTATCCAGGAACATATGTAATACTTGACAGATTTGTAGAAGTAACCATCACATGCATCATTGTACCCACCTTTCCCAATTCTGCTCTATGTTAGAATTCATGTGTTAGTTCATCGCTGAAAGCTTTGACTTAGTCAATTATTACTCAAAACTCTTAGAAAGTACCACAACTAAAGGGAATGAAGCATCTAGGCCCATCTTGTGCATGTTTGAAGACAAAAAACTAGACGAAACCATGCGTCCCTCTTTTCACGATCACCGACCTAGATATGGTAAGAAGACCATTCACCCCAGGAAAGCATGGTTTAAACCAAACCTCCCACGTGCCCTATAGGATAAACCCAACCACCTGGTTAGCTAGGAGTTAGACATGTTTGCTGATATTTTTCGCATAGTAACCCTTATCCCCCAAATACATCTCTCCAACCAAGAGAAAATAACTCGACACTATTGTCACATATGCTCCCAATTTCATCATACGAAGATATCTCAATATATTCCATGATTGCGAGAAGATAGAGCAGAGTTAGACCAAAACCACCCAAGGAAGAAAAATCATGCTCAAACTAAGACCCAGAGATGGAAAGCACACATAAATTCCCCATCTCAAGACCCCAACCAAGCATCATCATCTTATGTCGTGAGTAGTACTAGCTCGCATACCATTTACTCTGTAAGTACCTGCCCTATTTTTATCATGGTACAAAAGCATGCCCTATGTTACAAAAATTTTAGTAGCTTAGGATTCAACGCCATTTTCCTATTGAGGAGGATACATTTTCCCCTTTTAAACAAACAAGGATGTATGAACTCCCCCTCACCCAGTACAAAACAATCGTTACCAAAATTATTCCATGACTTAATGTTGATGAAATGAAACATCACATATTATTCATCTCATCATCCATGGGAACCATGATTCATGTTGTCTTCTCATATTTTTTTGGTGTCGAGACTGCTAAAACTACCATACCAATAGTATCACCACTGATAGTGCAGAGCCACCCTCTCTTCGCTTTGTCAACCTCTCTTGTTTTTATGAAAACAACCATCGAACCATATTCTTGTTTGTTGATGAGCACTGCTAGGCACGAATTACATCCTCATGGCCTCACAGAAACCAATTCCCCCTTAGATATCCTTTTTCACTCAGACGAAGATATTTTGGAGGCCATGATGGAACCTGAATGTCCATGGGATGTCATGTATAATCGTTCATTTTTTCTATCGGAAAAGGCATTCATGCCTAGTAGCACACCAACCCATGATATTTGCACCAATGAATCTAAATATTTCCTGCCATCAGGAAAAGTAGTCTGGTTCAAAAATCATTTCCCAAAGCTTGATACATTTGAGGAAGGAAAAATGTCAAATATTTCACCTAGTGTTAAGGCAAATATTTCGAAAAAACCTAGCAAGGTTGAAAAAATATCCCTCGGGGCAACATGCTCTCTAGAAGAAGTAGCCTCATACGCCTCCCTATTACAAGAATATAGGGATATTTTCCATGGGATTACTCGAAGATGCAAAACATCAGTGCACCATTATGGAACACCATATTGACACATGGCTTGATGCCCTTCCCGTCCGACAGAAATAACGTCAATTACACTCTTCTAAGTTAGAAGCAATCAAACATGAAATAAATAGTCTCCATAAATATGGGTTTATCTACTCGATCGCTTACATGTTTTGGCTTTCTAACCCTGTACCTATCATAAAAAAATAGGGAACTGTCTATGTTTGTACCGATTTTTAGGATCTGAACAAAGCTTGTCGACAGGACAATTACCCCACACCATTCATCTACCAAGTCATAGAAGCTTGTGCCTATCACGAGGCTTTATCCTTTATGGACGGGTCCTCTGGGTATAGTTAGATCCATATTTGACACACAGAATGGTACAAAACCACATTCACCACCCCTTGGAGTACCTTCGTATATCAAGTTATTTCATTTGGTCTAAAAAATGCTCGTGCCACCTTCCAATGGGCCATGAACTACATCTTTCATGACTTGGCTCATCTCATCATCGATGCGTGTTGAAAATTTGGAAGACATCTGCCTGGTTGTTCAACGATGTCAACAATATAGCCTACACTTGAACCCTCTCAAGTGTGTATTTTCTGTTAACACCAGAATATTGTGACGATCCATTGTTTCCTAGCAAGGTATTAGAGTTGACCTTCTCAAATTATAGGAAATGAAAGTGGTATCACCTCCAAAAAAATTGTAGTAGTTACAAATATTTTAGGGTAAGGAAAACTTCTTACGACACTTTATCCCCAACTATGCCACTTTCACGCAGGTCTTCCTGCATCTCTTGCATCAAGATACCCCTTTACAATGGGATGAACATGCCCAAAATTAATTTGAAGCATTAAAATACACATTTCCTTCAACTCCTTTGACCAGCCCACCTAACCACAGTAAATATTACAACCTATATCTACCTGCATCAGTTATAGCCATTATGAGGGTGCTAACCTAGGATGGACTAGACAACAAGGAACACATAATTTATTACGTAATAAAGAACTTAGTCGATCCTGCATTTAACTATGAGCCATAAGAGAAAACAACCTTAGCCCTAGTACATGCATTAAAAAATATTCGACACTATATCATCTTTCAAAACACCACTGTCATAGTATCTATAAACCCCATGCAATATTTTCTCAACCCTCGTATGATCAATCATAAATACACCTGATGGGTAGCTATACTGCAAAAATTTTATCCGCAATTTATCTCCCCTAAAATAAAAAAGGTACTCATCCTTGCTGAATTCATCACAGATATCCCAACAAGGACCCAATGATCCCTTGTTAATGATGCACTACCTGATGAACATCTGTTCTTAGTGACAACGGAGGACCCTTGGTGCGACGATATCTTACTTTTCTTGAGAATTCAGAAGTTTAAACCTCAGCTCACTCGTGACGATCAAATGTGCATATGCCATTAGGCTCTCTGATAGCTTCTTCTGGGGCACATCCTTTATCTATGAGGCATCAACACCATATTGCATTGATGACTCACTCACGACAAAGCCGAGAAGGTCATTGAATGAATTTCACATCAGGGCTTGCAGTGGCCACTTGTGAGTGATTTCCACTACAAAAATGGTTCTACGTGCCAGTTAGTTATGACCAACCCTTTTCCAGGACTGCATCCAAGAAGTTCAAATATGCAAGCGATACCAATGCTATGCTCACAGGATGTGAACCCCTCCAACTCCCATGCATCCCGTTATTGTAGAAAGCCCCTTTTGTAAATGGGGAATGAAATTCATGGCATGGAACCCCATATCGTCCGACAACCACAAATATATATTTGTCGTTGTCGATTATTTCACCAAATGGGCAGAAGCCATGCCCACACACAACAACACCATGGAAACCACTACACTGATTTTCTTCAACCATGTCATCACACTGTTCAATGTCCCCAAGGAATTCATATCAAATCATGGGAAACATTTCGAAAACAAAATATTCCATTAATTGTCCCAACACCTTGGTTTTTTGCACAAGTTTGCATCACCATACTACCCCTAGTCTAATGGTGTTACACTAAAATTTGTCACGATGACTATTGATTCAGATATCTTGCCATCTGATCGAGTGTCTGAAGTGAATATCTTATGAAGCTTGAAGTAAAATAACACCAGGGAAAAAATGAATTTTGGTTTTCACTTCTTAAAACCCATTTTTGATCATCTGCGTGGTTTTCCTGAATAAAAACTGAGCATGCACAATTTATTCCACTGTAAAATTTTCATATATGTGCAGTTTCTTCCACTATAAACTGCACAATTCTATTCATGTACGTAAAAATAAAAAAGTAATTTCTAGAAGCTTTGGTTCAGGAATATTATCCAAATTAGAAACCTAGAACCACTACATAGCTACGCCTCATCCCTTGGTACATGGAACTAATCTCCTTTTCTTAAGAATCATATCCCTTGAGAAGTGGAACTAGAAACCTCTTCATCCTTCCTATAAATTTAGCATAAGACTAAAGGAATGGGAGACTATTGAGAATTGGATTTGTAAACTCATGATGTTGGTTTTGGGCTTGAAGAGCTTGTCATCAAGGGAAGGAAAGGATACCATTGGAAGAGGCTCGTGACATCAAGGAAACTAGGTTGTAATCTTGTTTCCCTTTGATTTTTAATACAAATTAATTGTTCTATCCTAATTGCAACTGTTGTTGATGCTATTTGTTGGATTCCGTGATCACTCACATGGTTTATAAATAATTATTGATTCATTTATATGTTGTATTCTATATTAAGGATTTCATTTACCTTTTCTTTTATGTGCGATATGATTTGATACCTTTTAATTTTTTTTTCCATGAAGATCCCTTTTGGAGTTTCATGGAGAAGTTGTAGAAAGCATGCGAAAAACATCTAAGGCATTGAGGGAAAGTTTGTTGTAGAAAGCACTGAAAGGACTTCTACAAGAATTTTTTTAATAGGTAAGTGATTCTTAACATACTACATGTTTCATGTTTTGGTTATAGGCTAAAGAAAGAGCTATTGTTTTCTTTGTTAATTTCTAGTTTTCATTTAGGATTATAGGGAGATTGCTCTTGCCCGCAAGAGGGATTTATCAGGTTAACATATTGGCGACTGTACAGCTGGGGAACGAGTGTTCTCCTTTGTGTCCTTTTTTGACCTTTGATGCTTTTAGAATCTTTTAAGAATTTAAATTTCTGGTTTGAAACCTTGGTTTTTTTTTCTTAATTTTCTTGACCTGCGCATTTTTTGTTTATGCACATAGGGAAGATTTGCGTAGTTTATCTTCAACAATAGTGCACATGCACACTGAACTCTATTGTCAATCTGTGCAACCCTATGAAATTTTTGAAAATTTTAGGTTTCTCTTATTTAAATTCTAGAGTTTTTGGTTTTTATGATCCTGTTAGCTTGTTTACAGTTTCATTAAGTCTATATTAAGTTGATTGGGTGTTTTTAATTTTATTTTTTGAGAAATTCTTAATTTGATTTCCTTTGGTCATTACTTCGAGGTTTGTCTCTGTTTTTTAACAATTTTTGAATCTTTTTTCTTAGAGTCTGAGTGTTAATCGCCTTTGAGTGTTACTAATTTTGAACTTTGGAATTTTCACCCAATTTTATTTACTTAAACTTGATTGGTTCCTTAGATTACATTAGTGAAGGAAAATAGTCTTGTTGTTCTTTTGTTGATTTGGAATCATATTGTGTTTGAGAATTCTCTTGCATAGATTACATTTTGATAGTTAGAATTCTCATTTTCAGAATCTAAATGAAAATTGTGCATAGATTACATTTGCATAGTTTTCAAGTGAATTGTTCATATATTACAACTACATAGTTTAAGTTTTGGAAAAGTCAACCATAGATTTAGATCAGTGTCTTTGATTGTATTTTTGAGGAAAATCACGTGTATTTACGGTTTTGCGTTTTGAGTTTGTCTTGGTTTGTTGATATATCAAAAACGAGTCTTTCTCTTTTGGAATTGGTTGTGTGAATATCTTTTATTTTAGTGAATCTTATCATATATTCATTTATTCTTATTGTAAATAGTTATTTGATCAATTGAAAATATAGTGTTTCTGATTGAAAGATAGTCCTGATTTGAATTTGCATGTTTTTATGCTTGTTTTAAAACATAAAATTATTTCTTTTTCTTTGAAGTGATTATTAGTAGTATTTTCTTGCTGAAAATTAGTGCATTAGAAACTTTTTTATATTATATTTTATTTATCAAAATTTTCATTGTTGGAAGTGAATGGAACCTCTCTCCTTACTTTATTTAGGATTAATCAAAGTGAAAAGATTATATTATCATATTCAATTACATTCAATTTTGGGTTAGGTCATAACACCACTGGTTTCACCTCCATTTACCTACTGAGTAAATAACATCCAAATAACATAGTGTTAATTAAAATTAGTCTAGATATTTTTATATTTTCTAGGGCTCATTCCACAAAATTAGATTAGGATTAGTGCTTTGGAATAGGGAAGTAGTTAACTTTCCAAAGCAAGTAAACAAACAATCGTATCTTGTGGTAGGAAAAATTCCAATTGTTCAAATTTTTCTCTGGGAAGCTCTTCTTAAAAGAGTTAAGCACGAGGTCATATTGGACCCAATGGAGTAATCTTACCTACTTCATTAGTAAAGATAGAATATGTGCACACATTACAAATGGTAAACCCGGTGAACAATTTGGTTAACATAACAATGTTTCTCCCATTTAAATTCCCATGGTTGGATTTTATAAACAAATTTCAAAATTTCCATCCTTCTCTTGGTACAAGATGGATGGTGACACAAGGGTGAGGGTATTATTCCTTTATGTGTTGCACTAAAGCCTCAAGGTGGCTTAAAGGCGACTGTACTTGGATAGGTTGAGTGATAATCTTTTTCTCTAAGTGTGCTAAGTGGTCTTGGATGGTAACATTCCACATCCTCAGGACCGCGTGGCTATTGGAGGGATAAACACGATGTTCTTCACAACTATCGAATAAAAAGGCGCAATGATCACCTAAGGCCAGTGCTTCTTGTGCATGGTCCAGAAATTTTCCTGATGACCTTAGGAATTTTAGCTCCTTTAATGTATTTCTTCCCTGTAAATCTTTGTTTGTACCCTCTACTTGAAATTTTAGAATGCCTTTTGCTTGTACAATTTTCCAGTGTTAGCAGTTGTCACATAATGTATGAGGTCTAGGAATAATTGTATAGTCGAAATACATTATAGTTTCTTTTTCTCTATAGTTATTTTGAGGGAGAGATAGAGTAACTTTCTTGAAAAATGAGGTTGCAAACCCCTTTCCATTAGTAAAAAGAGTCATCGTGCTATGTTGGAACCTTTCAAGATATAAAATGAATAAATATTTCTACGAGGCAGGCATGTCCAATGCTCGTGATGTTTTGACTAGTTAAGATTCTCTGACAGATAGAGGTTTTGTTTATGTCACTTTTGTGGTAGTGACCTGCTGCTAGTTTTTTATTTGAAAGAAGGTTGAATGTGGTACCCACATGCATAATAATGGTATGGCATGCTTTTTTTAGAACACATACTCATTGTATTCATGGGTCTCTAACTGTTGGGGACCTTCCTGTGTAAGCATTGATGAAAGAGGTGCTTATCAAGTCATGGGTCTTTGACGAATTCTGACAGAATGAAATGCTTATGAAGTATGATACCATATTGACATGAAAGTTTATATTGAAGTCAAATGTAAATAGGATTGATGACATCAATGGGCAACGATGATTCCTATAGTGCCATCCTGGGATGCCCATTTTGAGGTCGGGAGTCATTGAAGGTACTACCTCCTTCTTGGAAAATGTTTTCTATGTTCGACAAGAAGGAAGCACCAACTGACCGAGATGAGTACTGATGTAATGGACTAGGGTTTTTGATGTAGAAGGTTGTGGTGTGATAGGTTAAATTAGGCATGATGATGAGAAATGGCTATAACTGATGATGTTAGTTAAGTTTCCCAAGGTCAGAGCTTGTAAATGCGAGTGGAAAAACTCATAACAATTTCTGGTGGGGAAATCCATGGAGTTGGTAAGAAATCAAGGATGGGTGTGTGGTTGCTATGAGTGTCATGGTGGGGTGTGGTAAAGAATATGTAGATTTAACCAAGGGTGTTTAGGGACTACTACTAGGTGAGAAATGTGAATGGATGGGTGGGATTTCTCTCCTAAAAAAATATTTGTACACTTTCCAAAATAATATAGAATGGGTTTGGATGTACACACATGGTGACGGGTTTCCCTATAAACATGAAAATTATTCTTCACTATGGTGTGAAGAAGGTGTTTTTCTGAGGGTGGGGGCCCCATTGGTTGGTCTCAGTGCGGGGGTGATGAAGAAGATGAACAACGTCGCAGATGGGCTATGTTGGTGGGGGTGTGATAGGCCTAGTGTGAGACGTGGTGGTGCGTATTTGATCTACTAAAGAGAATGGTAGTCTGGGAAAGGGGTTATAACATGACATGGGTGAAACCTTACTTGATCTATGATAGATGAGTGAACATGAAGTGCTTCTCGAACGTGGATTTTACGGCCATGGCTTCAGACCTTTAGTGTATGGTTTACATGAGTGATGGATGCCATGGAGGGTGAGGTTCTACCAACCGGTGAGAATATTTACCATGTGCAAGGTGAGGATATGATAAACATGGTCAAGTGATTGGAACTTATGGTTGATATCTATGGAGAAATGATGTCACGATATGCAAAGCTTATTTGGGGAGCCTATCATGCTAGGGATAGAATGATACCTACTCTTTTACATTTAGTGGCGGAAACTAGTGATTTGGAATTTTTGTAATACCTGAAACCAATACCCAAAGTAAAAGCATATTTGCTATTCAAACATATTGAAAATAACGTTGAATGGAAAGTGATAAGAGAGGGCATACCTGATGTGACTGAAAAAATGACATTTACTGAGGCGTGGATGTATGGAACCTATGTTGAATATGATGAAGTGTTGATCAGTGTGTTTCTTGTGGTTTTTCAATTGGTATTTCTAAGATCTAGTTATGGCCTGTCGAATAATGAGAAAAGGGCGATATATTCATCGATATGGTGCATTTCAATTCATTTGTGTCAGTTGAGTGTCTAAGGTCAGAGCTGAGCCCTTGCTTCCGGTACTTTCTTACCACTGTAGTCAGCCTGAGTACCAAGGATTCACATCATCAGTGTCAAGTAGGGCCCTGGACATCTTTCTTTTCAATTTGTCATTTTTTTCCTGGGGGGGGGGTCTGTAAAAATTGCTTTTTTACGGATTGTATGTGTATTTTTTGCCTCGACCACATGGGAAATCGAGGTTGACCTGCACGGACCTTGTAGAGAAAAAATTCATCCCATGAGGTCATCATTCTTGGTGAAGTTATTACGCGATGATGCACACATATGTATTTGATACAGATGCACGGTAATCACAGATATTCTCTACATAGGAGCGATGATGGTAAAAGTTTTTGAATTTTTTGGTTTCTTGATTGTAGCCACAAAGTTTTTGGTTTTTATCTGGTAACAAGATGTTGTGTTGGGAGAGATATTGGCCTGATCTTTATGGGCAAGACCCCAATCCTTGGGGGCTTTTGGAATAGTGGGGGTTGCTCAAATTTCTAGAGAGAAACATATTGAGATCAGAGGGTAGTCCTCTTCATTTCCTAGTCCACTGTTAGAACATGAGACATAAGTGATGGTGTTGCAATGTAGAGACATCGTCATCCATCCAGAGCCAGATGTTTACTTCGTGACTGGTATATTTCCTAAGGGGGAGGCTCTTCCACACCCACTCAACTCTGGGAGGGTGAACATCCGACGTTGGGCTGAGGAGCATTATGGTCCCGAGCCGCTTACACAGGTATGTCTTCACATTGAATTTGTGACCGATTTAGCTGAGAGGGGTTCCCTAGAAATTATAGTTCACCTGATAGGTTCATCATCACCCAACAGGGTGTCAGGTCCTCAATTTGGCATCTTACGCCAGCTACAGACTGGTCACTTCTATGACTAGGCTCACCATGTTTACGATGGAATGGTATCACAGCTGGGGAAAGCCCAGAGGGGGTCTAATTTCTTCACCTATGTGAGCATATTATGAAGTATTATGTATGAGAGGGTGGTCATGCTCAAAATTTTTTTTCCACTGGCCCTGGGTCCTCCTAGGGATCCCTGAATGTGGCGGTGGGCCCTTGTGATGCCTCGTGGTCGAGGAGGGGAGGCTGGTTGCTATTGGCATGCGACTGTTGAGGCATGGTTCCAGGAAAACCCACAAATGTTTCTATACTATCCATAATTAAAGATGGACTTCTGAGGGGACCTAGATATGGGTCTTCCTTCCGGTTATGTGTGGGGGATAGTAGGTAAAAACTTTGATGTTATTTTTCATTTTTTGAGGATTTTATTATGTGTAGATTTATATGCCTTTTATGGTGACACTGACACTACCTTTGTTTCTCTTGCAGATGTGGGTTTAGTGGGGCGCCCTCTTTCCCGCTTGGTGGGGCATCAACCACAGAGGACAAGCCCAGGTGGGGTTGAGTAGGCCCAAGTTTGGGGGGAAGGGAGGTGCTGGGGGCCCTTTAGGGGAGGGCAGTAGTGATGTAGCTGTTGGAGGGGATTCTGCCCTTCTTTCATATGTTAAGGCAACTAAGGCTTGGTCGGTGGCAGTCGAGGAGTAGTTAGCTAAATTTGAGGCTCGGGTTCAGGCTGTGGACGCTCGTGCAACATATTTAGTCGATTCATGGAGTTGGTTAGAGTTCGGCCTAGGGTATGCCGAACTGGGGTTTTGTTTATGACTTGGATGATACTTGTCTCGAGACTCTGATGGCTTTAGAGAGGGTGTATCACCTGATGTTGCACCATGTGGCTCTTGAAGTTTTGGCTGTTGTACCTTTACTGGCACCCGGTGCAGTCGTGGGTCTAGAGGACTCACCCAACAGGGCTCATCCCTAAAGATTTTAGTATGTTTAGGGAAAGCGCTCGTTATGAGGATGCTTCCCTATTTTTTATGACATGTAGACATATTTTTTTACTGACATTACGGTGAGGGACATGACTTGTATATTGGGACTCATATATTTTTTGATGTATATATGCAAGATGTATATTTTTTGCGGCTCTTATGATGTTTCTATGGCTATTGTTTATGTTTATGATGGATGTTATGTACCTATAATGGATATATATGTTTTATGTTTTGCTTTTATATGGATGATGCTTTATACGAGATGCATTCCAGTCTAGGATGTGATTAGCTATGCGATAAGTTGTCTAGTTTTAATTTCTTGGTATATGTGTGAATGTAATATGATCCAACTGACGACTTAATCATAGTGCATGAAAATACTTCCTTTGTACTTCAAAATCTTGGTTTAAATCATAAACGACTAATTGGGAATCAAGGTAGAAATGTATATTGGAAAATTCCATGGTTGGAGGCATCACTCAATAGCCCAACGACTGCATCATATTCTGCCTAATTATTGGTAGTTTTTCTGATACATACTCAGTTGGTGAGGAATGGTGACCGATCATGATAGTATATGGCCCAGGAGGCTGCTGATAGATTTTGCGACCATTGTGAGGCTCCATCAATGAATCCAAAATAGTGTATGGGGGGACGATCCATCTAGGACACTAGAGCAATTTTTATGACAATTCCTCGATGATTGTGATCATCTCAAAAAATTGTGCTACATGCATCTTATCTCTAAGGCTAAGACTTCCTGCCCTTATGGGTGAGATTGTTTTAGGTAGAGACCATTGGCAGGGTTATATAGGCATGCACCGTTGGGCTCTGACAGGATGTATGCTCCCTTGAGGAGGCAATTTTTTATGATGTGAGGACCTTTCCATAATGTTTCGATCTTCTCAGGTCCTAAGTCATGTTTTACAACATCGTAGAGGAGGACTAACTCTCCATATATAAATGAGAGAGGGCTAATGTTGTGGTTGAATGATATGTTTACCCATTTTTTTATGTGCCTCATTATGTTGGAGTGACTCTCGTCGATTTTCATCGACAATTTCTGACTGTACCAACCATTTCTCTAAAGGCTAGGTATCATCGAGGAGTTCGATGACTGCATGTAAATTGAGGATTTTGCGTTCGATGGGAATCACAAATTCTACTTCGTACACTAGTTGGAAAGGTGTGAACCATGTTGAGATTTTAACTATCGTGTGATATGCCCACAGGGCTGAAAAAAAAATATGGTGTTGGTTTGTTTTATGGTTATTGACCATATGTTGTGACATTGTTTTAAGTACTTTGTTGGCAACTTATACCTGTCCATTGGACTGGGAGTAGTATGGTGACGCGAATACATGTGTGAATCCTAGGTGATGAGATAACTCCTGGAATATTTCATTTTTTAAATTATTTCCGTGATCGGAGACTAACCCCCTAGGGACACCAAATCTTGCAATGACATGGTTGAAAAGAAACCATTTCGCGGTTTCTATCATGTTGTGATATGTGGGAATGGCTTCCGCCCACTTCGTAAAATAGTCGACAACTATAATGATGTATTTGTGGTTGCCAGATGACATAGGGTTGCAAGTCATGAATTCAATTCCCCATTTGAAAAATGGACTGACTACGATGACCAGGTGCAAAAGAGTGCGAGGTGATCTTTCCTTATGGGCAAAGAATTGGCATCGTTCACACCTTTTGACTGCTTCAATGAAATTGCAGAATAAGGTGGGCCAAAAATAACCTACCCGTTGATATTTTTGGGTAGTATCCATCCCTGAGAGGTGGCCACCACAAGCCCTACTATGACAGTCATTTAGGGATTTCTTAGCTTGGTTGTACGTGAGTCATCGATGTATGATAGTATCAATGCCTCGTCGATAAAGGACGCCAGTCATGAGGAGGTATCAAGGGGCGTGGTAGTGTATGCACCCTCGATCATCATGTTTGAGCTTTGGATTGAACTTTTGGGTTCGTAAAAATAAGAGGATATCGTCGTACCAAGGATCGTCAATCTTCACTAGAAATAGATTTTCATCTTGTAGTGAGTCATTAACTGGGGATCCTTTAGTCCGACTTGGGATGTCAGTGATGGCTCAACTAAGATTACAATTTTTTTTCTCTTGGGGTAGCTAAACTATAGGTCGAATTCCTGTAATATTACTACCTATCGAGCGTATTTTTGGTTCATCAGGCAGCGGGTTAGCAGGTATCTCATGGGGTTGATAGCTGCTATGACTATTGTAGTCTGCAAGATGATGTAATTCAGAAGTTTTCATACTCCGTGTACAAGAGCTAGGGAAGTTTTTTATTCAGGTTCATATCTTAAATTGGGGCCATATAAGTTCTTACTGACGTAATATATTATGTGTTCTTTACCATCTGGTCTGTCTTGGACTAACACCCTAGCTATGGAGGTCTTTGATGTTGATAGGTATAGAGTGTAATATTTGTCATGATTTGGTGGGATGATCAAAGGCGCTGAAGAAAATGTGTCTTTTAGTGCCTCAAACAATAATTGAGCTTGATCATCCCATTTAAAAGGGATATCCTAACAGAGTAGGCGTAGGAATCCTTGTGCGCAAGTGGCATAATTTGGGACAAAGCATCTCAAGAAGTTGGCTTTCCCCTCTAAGATTTGAAGTTACTTGAGATTTTTGGGTGGTGGAACATCTCTGATTTCCTAGACCTTGAGGGGGTCCACTCTGACGCCTTTTTAGGATATGATAAATCCTAATAGTCAACTTGCATTGATGTAGAAGACACACTTGAGAGGGTTCAAGCGTAGGTTGTAATGTCAAACTCGTTGGAATAAAATCATAAATCCTCTAGATGATCACTTCGTTTCTTGGATCAGGTGAGGTCGTATAAGTAAGGTAATATTAGGTGGGCCAGGTCGTGGAAGATATAATTCATTGCTCGCTAGAAGGTGGCTCCAACATTTTTAAGACCAAACAACATAACATGGTATGTGAATGTAACCCAAGGGGTAGTGAATGTTGTCTTGTATCGATCCATGTGTCAGATTTGAATTTTATTTTACCCTGAGAATCTATCCATGAAGGACAAGGCCTCATGACCTACACAAGAATCAAAGACTTGGTCTATAAATGGGGTAGGGTAAATGTCCTTAGGAAAAGCTTTGCTGAAATATTGGAAATCAGTGTAGAGTTGAATGGTGCCCTGTTTTCTCATGATAGGAAAAAGGTTGGAAACCCACAATATGTAAGAAATTGGGTAGATGAACCCGACTTTGTGAAGCTTGCCAATTTATCTCTTGATCGCTTATGCCTTAGATGGGTGCAATTGACGTTGTTTTTGGTGTACTTGTGGTATGTCAGGCCAGGTGTCAATGTGATGTTCGACGATAGTGGGGCTAAGCCCTGACATTTATGAATAATCCCATGAAAATATGTCCCTGTACTCTTGTAATAAGTTTTTGTAAGAGACTACCCCATCTGGGGAGCATGTTGCCCCCAGTGAGATTTCTTCGATTTTTCCTGGTTTTCTAGAGATATTCACCTTAATTATTGGAAAAATATTCGCCATATTCCCTTATTCGAATGTGTCATGCATTGGGATGGGATTTTTGAACCAGTCTACCTTCCCAGATGGGAGGAGGTCTTTATATTCAATGGCGTATATCCCTTTCATTTTTGGGTTGTTAGGACCGAATGTTTTTTATGGAAGAAAAAATGAGTTGTGATGCATTGAGTCCCACGGAAAATATGGTTCTGTCATGGCCTCTAGAATATACTTGTCTGAATGGAACAAGACATTTAAGGGGGAATCATTTTGTGTGAGGCTATGAGGAATTGGTTCAGGCCTAATAGTGCTAGTCGACAGACATGAATATGATTCCATTATTGATTTTGTGGAACCAAATGAGTTCGATAGTGTGCAGACTGGTTGAGTTTGCACCGTCAATGGTACATCTACTATTGTAGTTATAGTGGTCTCGGAACCAATGAAAAATGAGCAGAAAACATGAGTCATGGTTCCCATGCATGATGAGATGAATCGTATGTGGTGTTGTGTGTTGTCGACGTTTAATGGTGGAGGAATTTACATTGTGGCAGCTTGTATGAGAGCAATTTTATGCTATTCTTGTGGCCTACTAAGGGTACTCACCCTTTCCTAGATTTGGAACCTGTGTTGAGTGCAGAGGTGCCTAAATGTTTCCATTCAAGGGCACAACTCTATTTTGTGAGTGACTTGTGAAAATGGTGCACGGTGTCAAGGTGCTTATCAAGTAGATGGTGTGAGAACCAACACTACTCTTTGTGCTCAAAGTGGATATTCGGAGATGATCGGGCATTGGCGCATGATTTTGATTCTACCATCTCTGAGTCTCTAGTTTTGGTTGGTATGGCTCTTGTAGGGAGTTTAGAATAAATGCTGCCCTTGCTACTCATAGCCTTGGGAGGTATTCACAATTAATAGTATGGTGGAATTGAGAGAAAATCTTGCAATATCACCCTGTGATCTTCTCTTGATTGGAGAGATTGATCTGTGGGATGGTGGTGACCATGCGAAGACTGTCAGTGACATTCTTGAGTTTTTGACATTGATTGAATCTATGGTTGTTTCTATCGCACAACCCACATGTTGTACTTGGATGGATTTGTGCCTTGCTAGGATGATGGGTCATCTTAGCCTTCCTGATGCTTTGGTAACAATGTGGGGAAGGCTACCTTACGGCAGGTTTCCTTGCATCAGGTTGGCTTGGTTCTAGACAAGTTACATTTGGGTATTGGGTAACCAATGAGCATATGGTGTCTAAAAAGGTCAAATTTGGGAGATGTAAGTACAATTTGGAGTTTGATGGTTGTCATGAAAAACTAGAAAAGACTATTTTTCCCTCGTTGTCCATTCCCTTTGGACTGCTAGGGTAATTTGGTAACATTTTCGGAATGATATTAAACTGGGGCTTTGGGTGACCAAGTGGTTATGTGTGTCACATAATTTTAAAGTTGAGCTCATCTGTGGAAGGTGGTTGGGGGTGATGATGTGCCCCTTTGTTGGCCATTTTTATACTGACATGAAGAAAATGGACTTGGTTGTCACATTTTCTTGAGTTGTCAAACTTTCCACAGATTCTTAATCTTATCCATATTCTGCGGTGAGGCGTGTTATGGCATGGCATAAAAAAATTAATTCCAAATGAAATCGGGGGATGTAGGGACAATGACGAACCGACGGATCGCCTGAAAAAACTTGACATGAATAATGGACTGCCCGTAAGCCAATGTACTATACGGGGTTGGCTGGATACCATATCTGAAACATCTCTAGAGTTGCACAGTTAGCAATGAAGTGATCTCGTTCATAACAGAGTGCACATAGCTGGATAGGAGCTTGAGGGAAATAATGAGGGGGAGGTGGTCGTTCGGGTGACTGTCTCTCCTCGGACACATATAATATGGTCCTTGTTTCTTCTGCCCCTTGAGTGGTAGTATTGTTCACGGATCCGTGTCTGACCTGGCTAAGTTAGATTTTTTAGCGATGAAGCATCACATGAAATCCAACATGGACTGAAACTGATGGATGTGGGTACAATGGCGCATGTGGTGGTTCCATCAAAAAATCTGACACATATGTCATCGATACTGAACTAAGTTGCTTTGGGAAACGTGAGGGACTTGGAACCAATCGTTAAATGCCCTTAATTCGGGACACTGTGTGAATAATTGGTCAGGTTCCTCACACAGTATGGAAACTGGGGCCTACCAAGTGGCCTCCATTTTCCATCTTTGGTTCATTGGGGTGACTATGTATGAGGAGGATGTAGGCTCCTCTCATAGGTAAATTATGGTTGTAGGATCTCACTCGTCCATTTTCTTGGATGGATATGAGGGGTCCTGTTGGTAAGATTTGTCTAGTGCTTGCAGGGCATCCCTATATCGTGGCATCCCTGAGCAATGGTGGGTATAATTCCCATACTGGTCACATATGGCGCATGCGTTATTGGTGTGCAATGCTTTCCCTTGGTTTTTCATGGCATGTTCCTATTTATGGGAACTTGAGGCCATGAAATTTCTTTCAGTTTTTAGAAGAGGTTTTAATTCATCTAACTTCATGCAAATATTGGTAGGATGGCTTACGATATCACATAATGTGCAAGGTTTTAATGCCCTAGGTATTTTGGGGTTTTCTATTTTCTTCCCTTTTTTGTTGGTTTTCTTGGTCATGTTATCTGGCGCTACTATGGGTGTTTCGTTAATCGTTGTGGCCTCTTGAGGGGTGGCCTGGGTTATCCCTATAAAAGTGATGTCGAGACTTCCTAGCGTGGATGGTGGGACCAAATACCACACAGATATTGTGAAAGCCATGTTTGGCAATGTAATAGTTTCCAAGACTTTCTTTGACACAAAGCCATGTGGGGGGTATTAAAATGGGGTTTGTGCGATGACATAGGGTAGGAATTCCATGCCAACGGCTTTTGTCTCCGTACTACTTGTTTCCATATTCAGGTTGGTTTCGGTGTTTGATGATAACATCATGCACACTGATGCCCCCGTGATTTCTGGGGTTCCCTGTGGTATGATAGGGGGATATCTTAGGAATGATTCTAGGATCAATTATGGTTTGAATTGGTCGGGGCCAAATTCTTGATACCACGTAAGAGATTTCGTAGTTGTGTCTACGTAAGGTAAAGTTACATAGAGAGCCATCATGGGTTTTTTATCATAGTATGTAAGCTAGTTGACGATGATGATTCGATCATCATGGGGGAACATCATCACCCGAAATAAGGATGATTCTATTGCAGTCATGACATATGTCTAGCTGCATTTCCAAGACTTCAATGCCTATAAGTACCATATTTCTAGCCAAGTTTACAGGGAAATTCTCATGTAAACTGATGGGGGATGAAGGTCAACTGTCATATGCTCTAAGAATAATGTCAAATGGTTTAATTTCAGGTGATCTCAACTTCTGCCAAACTGATTTGGACATGATGCATGTAGATTCTCCTTTCTCAATGATGCATTGATGTATGGTGATGTTATAGATTAACACAGGTGTTTGGAAGGTGACAAGAGAAGGAATCTTGGGGCTTGCTTTGTCTAGTTCAAAAGCCATTAGGCGTGAATCAAAAGGGTCGATTGTGCCTAATGCAGAAAGTAGGGATTTCCGTTGTCTTGGGCATGATTATAGGACTTCTAAGGCTAACATGGCAACAGGTGATTGTGCTAAATCATCCACTATAATGTAGCTACGAGCATATTTTAAGTGGTATCCTATGCACCAAGTTGGCCCCTTGACTATTTTCGGAAGGGGTGTTAGGTCTCTGTAATAAGCAAGATTGGAAAAAGTCCGATCACAGAGTTAACATCATTTCAACCAACTTTGGGATTCTAGGATCTAGCCCTCCTGAATCCGGAGAGAGATCTCTCCAATATGTAAAAAGATGGATATTGTCTTTGAAGTTTAGGGTAATGATATTAGGCTAGTTATGAAGTCCAAGGGTTTGTTTGGTTTTTTGGATGGTTGAACATAGTTGCTGTCTGAGGCTAAAATATCTGTGTGCAAATAGGTTCAAAGGTGAGAAGTTGCAAGCAGACAGAATAAGCTTTGGTCAAGAAGAAAGATGATGGCAGATTTTAGTCCATTGGGCTATGGAGTCATAAGAGGATTTAATTGAAACAATCAGGTTCAAGAGTGGTCTATGGGGCAAGTCATCTATGCCTAAGGATCTCTTTAAAGTTTGATTTATGGAATGGAGTGATACAATAAGAAAGGGAAATGACAGATGCAGAACAAAGAGCAGCCCAGGATCTGGTAAGTACTTTGAAACTAATCAGCCTTTGACCAGGCACTTGAGAAAGACATAGAAGCAAACTAGGATCTGGTAAGGACTTTGAAACTATCCAGCCTTTGATACACTTCTGATAGAAAACATATAAAAACAAAAGGAAGACACAAAGATAACACATGATGGTCTAAGATATGATAAGTACTTCGAAACTAGTCAGCTTTTAACACATCCTAAGGGAAACAATCAAATAGTTGAGCAAATAAGAAAGGGACTCAGGGCTAACCTTAATTTCCTCAGTTCATCTTCACACAACATATATTGAAGGTAACATTTAAAAATAACATTCTGCTAAGACAAAAAGATGAGGGAACGCCAACATCCCTGTACTTAAACTAAATTTAATCATTTTCAAATGACATAGTTGAAAGAAAACATTTGAATAAAGATTTCTCAGCCAGAGAAGGGTGCTGGTATACAGCAGGTCCTAACCCTGTTTAAACTATTCTTTATAGTGGAAAATGAAACAAATTGAAAACAGAAACAAAAGACAAGTTACAGTGAGAATAACATCACCATCAGCATAGACCAGGATCCCATAGATCAGCTTGTATTGATGCTTCAAACCAGATACAATATTCAGATCCAATGTTTTAATCCATCTCTCTTCACAACCTAACCTATCTGTTACAAGCAGAGCTCCAAGAGCGAGTGAAATCCTATCTACAAACAAGAGTCTTCAGCTCAGTGACAATACAATGCTTCAGCAATTTACATTAACAACCAACCAATCCAACCCCTCACTCATCTTTTGCTGAAGTATTTATAGAAGGATGAGGAGGTGAGATCTGATGAAAAGATCTCAAATAAAATTAATGCAGAATCAATGTCTTCTTGGCTTTTGGGGGCTCGATGAAGAAATCAAACAGGTGTTCCACTGCATTAATTGGTTTGCACTTATGAAGTAAGCTCGGAGGGAGATTTTTGTTGACCTTTGAGGCTCTGAGTGATGTTAGGGTTACTCTGCAGACGCTCTGTCATCAATTTCCTGGCAGAAATAACTCCTTTGGCTGTGTCGAGGAAAAATGTATGGTTTTGATCAATAAATTCAGCTCTTGAGGGAATACTTCGAGGCACAGGTGGTGCTTTAGTTGGTGGGAAGAATCAATTCACTTCCATCTGTGGCGGTGAAGGGTTTCCTGATGAAACACTTTAGATTTTTCCTTTAATCTGTGTCTGAGAGCGGGGATTAGGCGTTTGATAACTGTCTTAGCCTTAATCCCCACAAATCTATCCACTAATCTGTTGTTCTGGTTCATTTCTGGTCTTCAATCTCTAATACCCTTTTTTTTACGTTTATTTTCATGGTTTCTTCGTTGTGCAGGGATGCGTAGACAGGAAAAGGTATCAATGCCTGTGGAAACATTGAAGGGACGTGAAAATTAACTCTGTAAGTGATTTCCTTGGAGAAATTGAAACGTAGAGGATCGTCACCCTCCTGGTCTGAAATTTCCATTAAAAACACGAACAAATGACCTTAACCCTGCAAAATACAAAAAACACGTAAAAAATCCAATTTATAGGCCAATCTGCTTTGGGGAATGTGCGGAGGAACGCAGGCCATTGGGTGGCATCATCCAACGGCTGAGATCAAATCTAAGCGGTCGTGAAAAAGTCATGGAGAAATTAAATCGGGACCGTCGATCTGCAGAAATCGATGGTCGGGATCGGGCCAAGGGAAGTCAGCGGGAGAATGTCTGACAGGGTGATGGAATCAGGAGGACGAATAATAGCCATCGATCTGCAGAGATCGACGACGGAGATCAAATTTTGGACCGGCGATGGACGGGTTAATGGGCACACATGTCCGTTAAAGGTCGAGCAAGTGGACGATCAGCAGCCGTCGGATGGGAGGGCCCAGATCGGACGGTGGAGGAGGATTCCACCGCGTGGTATTGGTACAAAGATTAGTGCGCGAAAATAGGTGATGGCACGGCGGTTTTGAAACAGCGGCGGGGACACGTGTCGGCCAACGTATGTAATCGTTGGCCGATGGGAGAAAACCACCCCGGCTCGGAAGGCAGTGCGGAATGAAAAACCGGCGGTTTTTGGAAAATGGCGCGGGGGAGGGGGGTCCACCAGGTGGGGCGCGCTCCGCTCCGTCGGATCTGGGGAGCCGATCGACGGTTCAGATTGATCGCGGCAAACAAACACGCGACTTTAAATATTTTCCATTAAACTTTATTAAAATGGGTTTTTCGGGTTTTTTCAGAGGAAAATGGACGGAGAAAGGTCGCGCTTTCGGTTTAGCGCCTAAGGCCTGGGAAATTGGTCCTGGCGATCGGGTATATGGAGAAAAACGGCAGGGGGCTTTAGCCCGAGGGTGCTAAAACCTTTAACATTATGTAGAATGCGCATTTTATAAGATTTCCAATGTTTTCAAAGGGGAAATCAAGGTTCGGATAAGGTCAAAAAGTAAGTTTTTAACCTTAGGGAATGGATTTTGTGAAGGGATAAAGGGAAAAGATATGTTTTTGTGGGGTTTTTATGAATAAAAGGAAAATTTGAGAATGAGGCAAGTTGGAAGAAAGGGAAAGGAAAAGGGGAATGCAATAGTACTTGACTTGGATTTTTGTAGGATATCAGAGGTTTGGAGAAGGAAACAGGTATGAAGATTTAACCAGCCACATGAGTTTCACCAAAAGACTTCAAGCACCAACAATTTTAGGACTAAATTTGTTTCTTGAAGGCTGCAAAAAATATTTAGCCACCAGCTGATATGATAGGAAAAAATAGGTGGCTAACAGCGGCTCCACTTGGGGATGGTGCCTTCTTGAAGGTATCAAGAATTCAGACTTGATTTCTCTGGGATGCTGACTGGTGCCTGATCCATTGCTTGCTCTTGCTCTGGAAAATAATATCAGTCATGAAAGAAACATGAATTTCATCAATACAACCTCTACCTACCCAATCCTACTGATCTAACATTTTTTCTTCATCAGAGTGCACTTGGATTGGCAAACTCTATTCACAACATTTTATTCTTTTGAAAGCAGGAAATCTAATATATTTCTACCCCTTATTTATCCCTGAACTCAGATTAAACGGTTTATCTCAGATATTTCTCTACCTAATCTATTGTCTGTTGGGGTTAAACAGTCCAACAAACTTTCATTCACTAAATTCTACAACAGAAATTTAAAAACAGTCAAGTCAAGATTCATCTATTTGACTTTCTGTGATCTATGACATAAGAACAAGTTGCACATAGATTATTATTTGCAGAAAATTAAAAATAAAAATGGAAGGCTTAAGATCTGAAAGTTTTCATCATGGCATTCTCTTATTTTCACAGCTCTGTTTTGGCTTTTGTTTGAGTTGTCTCTTCCTTGATATCTGATTCAGATTTTGGGCAAATTAGAACCAGTTTTTCTCTTTTAAGACTCAGAAAATAAAACAGTTTTGAGTCATCTCTCTTTGGAAACTTTGGTTCAGATTTTGAGTTTGTTTTAACCTTCATTTCTATCCTAATCTATCTACTGATAAGCCAAGATTGAATAGTTTGGCAAATCGAATTCACTATTCTATCAGCAGAAAATTCAAAGCTAATTAGTCAAGATTAAACAGTTTGACTAACTAGAAGTGTGTTTTGAGGAGTGGCATTTGAGCTTGCACACTTTCAGATTTGTTTCTCTTTTTCTTGGCATGGGGCCTTGCCTTTCTTGTTTTCATTTCTGCCCTCTTTTCTTTATTTTCTTTATTTTTGTATTTTTGATCTTTCATAACTTTGAATACAATGGTGGATGGACTATTCATAATGGGAAAAAAGATAAAAAGGCTTCAAAACATAAAATGGATCAAGAGAAGTAATTCTTAAGCATCCTGCCATTGACAGGACCCCCAAACAATTCTGTTCCATCCAGCTCTTGTAAGAAGAATGCATTGTTTCCAGCAACTGAATGAATAGAGTAAGGGCCAAGCCATAGATTGTCAAATTTACCATGCTTTCCCTTGTCTTCCCTCCTTGAGTCCCACTTTAAAACTTTGTCCCCAATCTTGAAATTGCTAGCCTTTGTTCTTCTATCAAATATCCTCTTGATACTGTCTTATTTCTGCAATGCGTTGTTATACACTTCCTCTCTGGTTTGCTGAAGATTAATGGTTTGATTTATTCTTCTGATTATGTCATTTTCTTCAGTCTGCAACTCTTGAATTAACTTCATAACCGGTACACCAAGGCTGTTAGGAAAAATTGCATCTGTACCATACACAAGCTGGAAGGGTGACATACCAATAGATTTCTTCAAAGTTAATCTGTCAGCCCAGAGTGCATGGATCAGCTTTGTGTGCCAGGACTTCTTATTGTCCTCCAACAGTTTCTTGATTATGTTCACTAAGCTTTTGTTGGAAGATTCTGCAAGTCCATTACCTTGAGGGTAATAGGATGTGGAGTGCCCCAATGTTATCTGATACTTGTGACAGAATTCAACCATTTTCTTTGATCCAAATGCTGCTGCATTATCTGTGATGATCTTGGTAGGACAGCCAAATCTGGAAAGGATGTTAGTCTCCAAAAATTTTATGATAACTGAATCATTGGCCTGCCTACAAGGAATGGCTTCTATCCACTTAGTGAAATAGTCTGTAGCAGTGAGAATCCACCTATGCTGGGCAAAAGATGGTGGATGAATTTCTCCTATGAAGTCAAGTCCCCATTGTTGAAAAGGGGCTTCAACATTTATTGGATGCAAAGGAAGGGGTAGCAGTTTTCTCTTGCCTTCAAATAATTGGCATTTATGGCAAGTGGTGGTCATCTTGTGTACATCAGGAAAAAGAGTGGGCCAATAGAAACCAGACCTCAAAATTTTGTTGGCTGTTGACTTCCAGTACAAATGGCCTCCACACTCTCCTTCATGGAATTCCTGCTTAATCTTTTCTGCATCAAACTCAGGAAAACATTTAAGCAATATTCCACTTGCATTTTTCCAATAAAGACATTTATCAATAATGCAATAATTTACAGCTTTTAATTTTAGAAATCTTGCCTTTGTTTTTGATAAACCAGGAGGTGTATTCAGATTAAGCAAAACATAGACAATATCAGTATACCAAGGAGAATTCACAAAATGGTCTTTAACAATGGGAGCTGAGAATTCCTCTTGGTCATCCAAAGCAATAATCATGTTAATATCAAGAACTTTGCAATTTGATTCAGCCATTAATCTAGCTAGACCTTGGCCTTTGATGAGCTTAGTGGGTTTTATCTCTAAATTGTATTCAAGAATAACAACAATCCACTTACCTCTCTTACCATCTGGGTCCTGTGTTAGAATGTATTTAACAACTGAATTTGGAACAAAGGCAATAATATGTGAGTGAAGGATGTATACTCTGAAGTCTTTCAAAGCCTTTACCAAAGCAAAAGCCTGCTTCTCCATAATGTTATACTTCAAAGGGGCATCCCTTAATGCCTTGCTAAAGAATGCAATAGGCTGCTCTTGTCCTTGTGGATTTTTCTGTAAAAGGACAACAACTATGGTATGTTCTGATGCAAATGAGAAGATATAAAAATCTTTCGAAAAATCAGGACTTATGAGAACCGGTGTTTTGGTTAACGCTTGTTTTACCAGCTCAAAGGATGTTTTTGCTTCCAAGGTCCATTTTATCCCTTGCTCCTTCTTCAACATGTTTGTGATATTCCTAAGGAGCTCAGCCAAGTTAGGGATGAACCTTCTCAAAAAGTTGATCTTTCCAATGAAAGACTGTAACTCTTTGATGCTTCGAGGATGAGAGATTTGCAATATGGCCTCAATCCTCTTTGGATATATCTTTGTACCCTCTTCTGAAATGATGTGCCCAAGAAGTTTACCTTCTTGGAGACCAAATAAAGTCTTCTTGGGGTTTAAAGATATCCCAAACTTTCTGCACTTCTCGAAAAATTTCCTCAAATGTTCTAAGTGTTCTTCATCTATTTTTGAAAACACAGTAACATCATCAAGATAGATAATGATGAAGAAGCCCAATTCTTCCGAGAATGCTATGTCCATGGCTCTCTGAAAGGTTGCTCCAGCATTCATTAGACCAAAAGGCATTTTCACATACATGAAGGTGCCCCAGGGTGTAGTAAAAGTTGTCTTTAATTGATCATCAGGGTGGACTACAACTTGATTATACCCTGAATAGCCATCTAGCAAAGAAATTCTTTTAGACCCCACCACCCTTTGTAAAATATGATCCATCTTGGGCAAAGGGTAATTGTCCTTTAATGAAGCTTTGTTTAAATTTCTAAAGTCTATACAAAGCCTGATTTCTCCAGTCTTCTTCCTAACAGACACTAGATTAGATACCCACTCAGAATATCTAATAGGGACAATAATACCAGCATCGTGCATCTTCATGATTTCCTTCTTAACCAATGGTAACTGGACAGGGTTTATTCTGCGCAGTTTCTATTTGAATGGTTTTTGGTTTTCTTTAAGAGGGATTTTGTGCTGTATTATTTCAGTGTCATAGGACTTAAGATCTTCATAACTCCACGCAAAAACATCAGAAAATTCTTTGAACAGCTCTAGGTATTTGAGTTTAATGTGAGTTGGCAAAGTTTTGGACAGTCTGATCATTTTCGGTTTTTCCTCACTGCCTATGTTGCATTCCTCCACTTCAGTTTCTACAGGTTCCAGTTTAGGTTTGTTGGCCACATCATTAAAATCAAACAGTTCTTCTAGAGGGGCCAAACCCTTGGGAAAACTATCATCCTTAGAATGCAGAGTTTCCAACTCTTCTGTTTCAGATTCTGCACTCAATTCTGTTTGGTTTCTAAGTTTGCTAGTCTGCAGGTTAATATCCACAAGCTTAGGATAAGGTTCTTCCTCACCAAGAAAATTTTCTTCACTGCATTCTGTATCATGGTCTGAATCTGAACTATGAAGTTCAAACTCATTTCTGAATTGCATGAAGTATTCTATTTGTTTATCTCCATCAAACACCTGCCAATATTTGTTTTTATCCAGGACAACTGGTCTGAATTTAATCTGAGATGTGTCATCATATATCATTGGGCAGGTTCTAGCAACAAAAGCTAAATTGTGGGCTGCAATATTTCTTTTCCTTGGGACAAAATTCAGGTTGGACTCCTCAAATGTTTTCAAAAGATCCATGACATCATTCCTGTAGGCCCTAAGTCTGGGGTGATTTGCATTATACTCCCCATTGACTTGCCTAATGATTAATTCAGAATCCCCATATACATTGATTCTCTTGGCACCTAACTTTTTCAAGAGATGCAAGCCTAAGAGAAGGGATTCATATTCTGCTATGTTGTTGGAACACTGAAAGTTTAATTTACATGAAATACACTCTGTATGATTGTTTTCAGTGTTAGTAATCCAAACACCTGCACCGGAATTTGTTCTAGTGCATGACCCATCAAAATACATAGTCCAGAGAGGATCATTTTCGGTTTTATCGGTTTGGTGCATGTCCTTTGCATGACTTGACTCCTCAAGTTTTTCATCGGGTTGAGGATTGTCCTCTTGAATGTCAAGTTTTAAGTTTAATGGATTGATAATTGGTAGTTCAAGAACTGTGTTTGGTTTGCTAGGAATTTCAGATACAGCAAACTGTTTTGACAGTTGAGCGTTGCGTTCCTCGTCCTCCGTTTCAGCCATTAATTCTGTTGAAATGATTTGTTCTGTAAGTGTTTCATCATTAAACATGATAAAAGAATCAAGGCTCGTACTAATAGAATACAAAGGAGAGTTTTGAGGCTGGTATTGACTTGTCACTGTGTATTGCATGTGTGACTCCCTGTAAAGTCTTCTAGTCTGATTGAAAACAGGGATAGTCGCATAGGTCATGTCCATTTGCATGGTTCCCTGTAACTTAGCCCCCCAAGATCTCGATAAAAGCATTCCATACTTTGGGGGTACATCAGCCACAACAATATCCATAACTAAGCATTTGGATGGAATCTGGGCTAAGTTAACACAGAGATCTTTTATCAATCCTAGACATTTAACTCTGCTTGAGTCAAAGGAGTACAAGTCTTTGTAAGGTCTGGTAATTTCAAGACCCAGGCTTTCCATTACAGCTTTTGGCATTAAATTATGGGAAGCACCTGAGTCATGCATAGCATTGTGTAGAATTTTTTCATGGACGTTAAAGCTTACATAGAAGGGAGGGGAAGGTCCCTCTTGCAACTTACCTTCAATCTTTGGACCAAAAGTAAGCTCTGGTTGGTCGTCATTAAGATTGAGTGTATCCTCATTTTCTTCTATGTTCAAAGCCTTCAAAATTTTGGACCTATATACATGTTGGGCAGCTAACTCAGTCAAAGGGACATAAATTTTGATCTTTGAGATTTCCCGTTCCAGGCTGAAAAGATTTTGATTCTTTAAAACATTGATTTCAGCCTTGTTTACTGCCACTTTATCAGCAACAACAACTTGCTAATTTGTTTTATCTACACTTGATACAACGGTAGTAATAGGATTACTAGCTGAAGGGCTAGTACTACTGATGTTTGCACTCTGTTTTCCAAGATTTTGAGTATCTTTCTCTTTACCTCTACCAGAATTATCAGCCACTGTTTTGTCTTTTTGTTTGACTGTTTTAGGCTTGGTTTCAGTGTTGTTTTGAGAAGGCTTGTCAGCGGTTTTGTTGTTGGGGTTTTTTTGATTAGATTTAATTCTGAGTTCATATTCCTTTGAAGGTTCTATGACAACATTTTCCATGTTTTGATAATAATTTTCATTATCATCTTTTTTGTCATCGTAAGGTGTATAAAGACCTTGTTTCCTATCATAGTGAACCTCAAAGCTGTCATCATCTACCCCAAATAGGTTTATATCATTATCCTCTGTTATTTCATATGTTTCCTCAACCTCACTTAAAAAGTTTTGATGAAAGGGAGGAGTGATCTGTTGATCATCTTCCCTGGGTCTATTTAGAGGTTGATTCCTTCTAACATTCTGATTCTGGTTTTGGTTTCTGATTTGAGGAGAATTTTGATTTAGACTTGCTTGCGCTCTCTCCAGAATGCTCATTTTCTTCATCATTTCTTCCATCATTCTTTCCATCTTTGAGCTTGAAGTAGAAGGGGTGGATTCCTCTCTAAAAGATACTCTCTTTTCATCTTTCATTCTTTCTCTCTTCTCCATAAGGTTAACTTCCACAGAAAGAGCACCTCTTTTCATATCTTCAAGGGTTGCAAAAACTCTTTCTCTGAGTGAATAGGTCATGTCAGGATCGAACCCTTCAGGAAATTTGTTTAAAGCTGAGCCCTAAGGAGGTTTTAGTTCAGGGGAAAGTGCCTTATACACACTGTTAAATCTGGTACAATAAGCTTGTACACTTTCCCCAGGGTTCCTATGGAGATTGTTATAGTCAGCAAGGACTTGGAGAGGATTCTTCCTCACTTCCCATTTGTTTAAGAATGTTTGATGGAAGCCCTGGAGATCATTAATACTGTGGGGGGCTAAACCTTTAAACCATTTTCTTGCTTCTCCCCCCAAACTTTGAGCAAATAGTCTAAGCTTGACAGAATCATCATCAATTTCATTTCTGTCAAAGTAGTCATTCATCTTGTCCACATGTTGAGATGCTGTTATAGTATTGCTAGCACCATACAATGGAATTTTGGACTGATAGTCCTGTGGAAGGTTGACTAATGGTACAGGAAGGACTAAGGGAGCATACCATGCTGCCATGATAGGTGGTGGGGGCGGATTGACAAGAGGTGGGGTGGGCTGAAATGAAGTGGTTTGAATAGTGGATGAAGGATGAACAGAAGTGGATGGGACAGTAGTAGATTGCTGAGCTGATCTTGGATGAGAGGCACCTAAGTTAAGAAGAAAGTGTAAATCAGGGGGTGTTGATTCTCTATTCCCAAGGTGTTCACTTGTTTCGGGAGATGAAAGTGAAGGCTCAAAATCTAACTGATCTAAATCGCCAAATGACCTAGTTCTGAATGGGTTCAATAAGTCAGTTTGTGATTTCTGTAGGGCTGAAAGATTTTCAGGGACTGAATTGGCTCTTAGGGGTGATCTGAAAACAGTTAAAAATTGTATCTTAGGAGACTTCCTAAGGATTCTTTCTGGGTTATCAACTGTCTCAGGTGGATCAGGGTCAGGATGGGCTCTAGTGTGAATCTTTCTAGGAGCCACTATGCTAAGCTTTTAGACCCAAGTAAACAGGAAAAGTTCAACCAGATATAACAATCTTTGAAAGGTTAACTAATCTATTTTCGCAATCTAAATCCTACAGCCTTCTAACTGAGTTTGAAGGATATTACAATGATAAGGGTTATTCCCAGTGGAGTCTTAAGGTCTGTTTAGGATTTGTGGAGTTGCCAGGTGGAAGGTTTAGAGTATTTTCAAAGAGGTACATCGTCCACCACAGTGCTTGTGATACATCCCTTTTCAAGGATATGTCAAAACACAACAAACTCTAACCAGAGATTGAATGTGAGGGCATTCACTAGATATGTCACCTCTAAAAGAGGATGAGATCTGGAGGCTACCTGGCCCTTTCTAGACTATGTCTTAAGAGTATAGGGTAAAACACATCAAAAGTGTAAACAAGATATCAAAAACCAGTGTTTTACTACCAATCTGAAATGTTTTTGGTATTTTTCTGAATTGTTTTTATTTTTGGTTTGGAAGAATGTCCTAACTTTGCTTCAAAACTTAGCTACGGTTATGAGACAAAGACAGTCTACTCTTATGGCTAAGCTAGCTGATTTTCCAAGGTTAGATAAAAACTTAAGAGAATCCTAGGGTTGACCTAGTTTGTCACTGATCCAAACAAGTTTCATCATGATTACCATTTCTTGGTAGTGCTTGAAAAGGATGCTTTTTACTCTCAAGGTTTTCTTGAATAAAAGGTTTTCTGAGGTCTCTAAGTTTTTATACAAACACTCAGATCCCCAGTGGAGTCGCCAGAAATGTTAGGTTCTTGTGGCTTCAGCTGGTTAAATAAAGCAAGTGCTCTATGAACCAAATCCCAAGCTTCTTTATGAATAATTTTGAATGTGAAAGATTCTGAGTTCCTTCCCCATTGGAGTCGCCAGAAATGTTAGGTCTCTGTAATAAGCAAGATTGGAAAAAGTCCGATCACAGAGTTAACATCATTTCAACCAACTTTGGGATTCTAGGATCTAGCCCTCCTAAATCCGGAGAGGGATCTCTCCAATATGTACAAAGATGGATATTGTCTTTGAAGTTTAGGGTAATGATATTAGGCTAGTTATGAAGTCCAAGGGTTTGTTTGGTTTTTTGGATGGTTGAACATAGTTGTTGTCTGAGGCTAAAAGATCTGTGTGCAAATAGGTTCAAAGGTGAGAAGTTGCAAGCAGACAGAATAAGCTTTGGTCAAGAAGAAAGATGATGGCATATTTTAGTCCATTGGGCTATGGAGTCATAAGAGGATTTAATTGAAACAATCAGGTTCAAGAGTGGTCTATGGGCCAAGTCATCTATGCCTAAGGATCTCTTTAAATTTTGATTTATGGAATGGAGTGATACAATAAGAAAGGGAAATGACAGATGCAGAACAAAGAGCAGCCCAGGATCTGGTAAGTACTTTGAAATTAGCCAGCCTTTAACCAAGCACTTGAGAAAGACATAGAAGCAAACTAGGATCTGGTAAGTACTCTGAAACTATCCAGCCTTTGATACACTTCTGATAGAAAACATATAAAAACAAAAGGAAGACACAAAGATAACACGGGATGGTCTAAGATCTGATAAGTACTTCGAAACTAGTCAGCTTTTAACACATCCTAAGGGAAACAATCAAATAGTTGAGCAAATAAGAAAGGGACTCAGGGCTAACCTTAATTTCATCAGTTCATCTTCACACAACATATATTGAAGGTAACATTTAAAAATAACATTCAGCTAAGACAAAAAGATGAGGGAACGCCAACATCCCTGTACTTAAACTAAATTTAATCATTTTCAAATGACAC
This sequence comes from Pinus albicaulis, assembly GCA_034641835.2. NCBI lineage: Eukaryota > Viridiplantae > Streptophyta > Pinopsida > Pinales > Pinaceae > Pinus > Pinus albicaulis. The sequence continues at coordinate 349,379,682 of CM076584.1, forward strand.
AGTTGAAAGAAAACATTTGAATAAAGATTTCTCAGCCAGAGAAGGGTGCTGGTATACAGCAGGTCCTAACCCTGTTTAAACTGTTCTTTATAGTGGAAAATGAAACAAATTGAAAAAAGAAACAAAATACAAGTTACAGTGAGAATAACATCACCATCAGCATAGACCAGGATCCCATAGATCAGCTTGTATTGATGCTTCAAACCAGATACAATCTTCAGATCCAATGTTTTAATCCATCTCTCTTCACAACCTAACCTATCTGTTACAAGCAGAGCTCCAAGAGCGAGTGAAATCCTATCTACAAACAAGAGTCTTCAGCTCAGTGACAATACAATGCTTCAGCAATTTACATTAACAACCAACCAATCCAACCCCTCACTCATCTTCTGCTGAAGTATTTATAGAAGGATGAGGAGGTGAGATCTGATGAAAAGATCTCAAATACAATTAATGCTGAATTAATGTCTTCTTGGATTTTGGGGGCTCGATGAAGAAATCAAACAGGTGTTCCACTGCATTAATTGGTTTGCACTTATGAAGTAAGCTCGGAGGGAGCTTTTTGTTGACCTTTGAGGCTCTGAGTGATGTTAGGGTTACTCTGCAGACGCTCTGTCATCAATTTCCTGGCAGAAATAACTCCTTTGGCTGTGTCGAGGCAAAATGTCTGGTTTTGATCAATAAATTCAGCTCTTGAGGGAATACTTCGAGGCACAGGTGGTGCTTTAGTTGGTGGGAAGAATCAATTCACTTCCCTCTGTGGCGGTGAAGGGTTTCCTGATGAAACACTTTAGATTTTTCCTTTAATCTATGTATGAGAGCGGGGATTAGGAGTTTGATAACTGTCTTAGCCTTAATCCCCACAAATATATCCACTAATCTGTTGTTCTGGTTCATTTCTGGTCTTCAATCTCTGATACCCTTTTTTTTACGTTTATTTTCACGGTTTCTTCGTTGTGCAGGGCTGCGCAGACAGGAAAAGGCATCAATGCCTGTGGAAATATTGAAGGGACGTGAAAATTAAATCTGTAAGTGATTTCCTTGGAGAAATCGAAACGTAGAGGATCGTCACCCTCCTGGTCTAAAATTTCCATTAAAAACACGAACAAATGACCTTAACCCTGAAAAATACAAAAAACACGTAAAAATACAATTTATAGGCCAATCTACTTTGGGGAATGTGCGGAGGAACATGGGCCGTTGGGTGGCATCATCCAACGGCTGAGATCAAATCTGAGCGGTCGTGAAAAAGTCATGGAGAAATTAAATCGGGACCGTCGATCTGCAGATATCGACGGTCGGGATCAGGCCACGGGAAGTCAGCAGGAGAATGTCTGACCGGGTGATAGAATCAGGAGGACGAATAATAGCTGTCGATCTGCAGAGATCGACGACGGAGATCGAATTTTGGACGCGCGATGGATGGGTTAACGGGCACGCATGTCCGTTAAAGGTCGAGCAAGTGGGATGATCGGCAGCCATCGGATGGGAGGGCCCATATTGGACGGTGGAGGAGGATTCCGCCGCGTGGTCTTGCTACGAAGATTAGCACGCGAAAAGAGGTGATGGCACGGCGGTTTTGAAACAGCGGCGGGGACACGTGTTGGCCAGCGTATGGAATCGTTGGCCGACGGGAGAAAACCACCCTGGCTTGGAAGGTGGTGCGGAATGAAAAACCGGCGGTTTTTGGAAAATGGCGCGGGGGAGGGGGGTCCATCAGGTGGGGCGTGCTCCACTCCGTCGGATCTGGGGAGCTGATCGACGGTTCAGATTGATCGCGGAAAACAAACACGCGACTTTAAATATTTTCCATTATACTTTATTAAAATGGGTTTTTCGGGTTTTTTCAGAGGAAAATGGACGGAGAAAGGTCGCGCTTTCGGTTTAGCGCCTAAGGCCTGGGCAATTGGTCCTGGAAATCGGGTATATGGAAAAAAAATGGCAGGGGGCTTTAGCCCGAGGGGGCTAAAACATTTAACATTATGTAGAATGCGCATTTTATAAGATTTCCAATGTTTTCAAAGGGGAAATCAAGGTTCGGATAAGGTCAAAAAGTGAGTTTTTAACCTTAGGGAATGGATTTTGTGAAGGGATAAAGGGAAAAGATATGTTTTTGTGGGGTTTTTATGAATAAAAGGAAAAATGGAGAATGAGGCAAGTTGGAAGAAAGGGAAAGGAAAAGGGGAATGCAACAGTACTTGACTTGGATTTTTGTAGGATATCAGAGGTTTGGAGAAGGAAACAGGTATGAAGATTTAACCAGCCACATGAGTTTCACCAAAAGACTTCAAGCACCAAAAATTTCAGGACTGAATTTGTTTCTTGAAGGCTGCAAAAAATATTTAGCCACCAGCTGATATGATAGGAAAAATATAGGTGGCTAACAAGGGGCTCTATAGGTACTTTGGATATGGTTAACAGTGCATTAGGTGCACACTTTTTCGTACTTGATGGGTTGTTGTCTGGGGGGCGTCATAGTTCCTATTCCTTGTTTGGAAGAACATTTCTTTGTCAGTCATGTAAATTTTGTGGCTATAGCTTCCGGTATCATTTTGGGGTAGTTGTTGTAGTTGGGTGTTAACCAGTTCTTGGTGGGGGAAAGGATCCTTCATTACAACAAGTTGTTGGGTAGGTCCCCCTTGTCCATGGTTACCCTAAAGTTTTTTCAGTTCAAGGAGTTCAAGACAGTGGTGAGTGTAATGGTTGTACTCACCACATATGGCACACTAATGGTTTTTCCTTAGACTGGACCTCTTGTTTTTCCCTTGGGAGTTATTATTTGGCTCCTGGTTTTGATTTTGGTTGGGGTTGCCCCAACACTAAGATTGCAGGGGGAGTTGTTGGTTACTACCCCCCTTCTAGAGTCTCCCTTTTTTTTATTCCTCGGATTATTTTTCATAGTGTTAGGAGGGTTATTGCGGTTCTTCTGGTCATAAGCGTGGCACTGCTAAGCCTAGGATGGTTGCACTAAGTTCACCGACACGTTGTTTTGCGGTGGTGGATTTTATGCAAGGAAAGGGGGATATTGGTTTCCTTGTCCTTGATTCGTGTAATATTGTTGGGGGGATCTCTTCCATTATCATTCCTAGTGGAGTATTGGGTTCCCTACAAGGGAGGGTATGATCCTCCCTACTATTGGTGATTTGGTGACACCCTATTCATCATATTCTGCAAAGGTGTAGATGAATTTGGTGGTAGCCAGGTTGTGTCACACTCTAGGTAGTATCGTACCGAAATCCTGGGTACTGGATACTGCTGCATAGGTGACCTTGTGCCAATGACCCGATCGAGTCATCTGTGGTATTCGACGTGCCTGGAAATTCCCTATAAGTTTGTAGCCACGGGGCATTTGTCAGGACATTGTAGATATATCCTGACTGGGTGTAGATGACTTCAAGCTGATGGGATTTGCTTATGGCCTCCTCCTCAGAGGTAGTTTTCTGCGTCACCACATCTTTCAAGATCTCTGTAGTGAGAGTTTTCAAGAATAATTCTAGCAATACTCTATCGTCGAGTTTGGATTTACACAAACTATGACATCACCACCATTCATGGAGATGGTCCAATATATGGACGACTGGCGTTTGCCGAAATTGAGTTAACAATTCCATCCTCGAATCATGGTGGAAGGGTAGCTGAAAATAAGTGAGGAACGCGATAGCGAGGGTGCTAAAGGATCCATGCGAAGCAAAAGGCTGCTCGACATACCATTTTGTCGTAGGCCTTGTTAGGGTGAGTTGAAATAATATCAGTCGAATAGTATCATTAATGATAATAATGGACGAACACCATAGGTGGAAGGTGATAATATGATTTCAAGGGTCTTCCAATTGATTCCCTTTAAATTTTGGTATATCCCAAGGGAGTTTCATGGGAGGTTGATTAAGGCTATGCATAATGGGGTCATCAGTTAACTTTGATAGATCTAGAAGGTTTAGTGATGCTAAAAAGAGTAACTGAGTATTGACTACCATTGTGTACTGTGGAGACATATATGTCTAAGTGTAATGGTTTATGGGGGATTCCTAGGGAATATTACCCTATGGTGTACCCTGTTAAATTTTCTGTTGACTCCTCGAAGGGGTAGCACTCCTTTGTCCTCTGTGGGTTGTCAGAGAATTTGAGTGTGGTGACCCTGCAAGGGTTTCCACTGGTGTGGTGTTGGGTGACCCTTGGTAGTTTCCAATTGCAGATGCCCTAATCTTGGTGGCAGTGTGTCGTCTTTGGGTCCGTTATGGTGCTGACTAGCTTAATGTTGGAAATATTTTTGGTTTACTGAGGGAAGGAAGATTTTTATCAAAGAAAATATGATCACGTGCATAAAAAAAAAAAAAAAAAGAGGTAATTTTTCCTGTAAATTAATGCTATATAAGCAAGCAAGTAAAAAATATGGTTTGGTTGTTTTACATATGATACCAAAAGGTCTAAATGGACCTAATTGTCCTTACACTCTCAAATGTAACTGAGCCTTGCAAAGATGTCTTCTGATGGGTACTGGGGCTAACGTCCTGAAAGAGCTCGCAATGCCTTCGAATAGTCGAAAAATCGACCAAGGTAATGGTAAGAGGATCTAGGGTTTCCTGCACTGTCACCTATAGGAAGGATGCCCTAGTTTTGGCCACTAACGTACCATCATCCCATGTGAGCATTCGAGTCTTTAGCTTCTTGGTATTTAGCTACCAGTACCGAGCACTAGATGGGTCAGGTAGCCCCAAAATGTACTGCACGCACTGGGCCTAAGCTTAACCCCCTGTGAAATGGGTCTCTAGTAACACTTGGGTATTTGTTCCATGGGTGGATAGATGGATTTGAAGCTCCCTAGAAAGTCAACATATATGTTTTATAATGTAGAATGACCAAGATAGTTTATTGGATGCCTACCCTCAATGGTCCTAACCTTAACTATAATTTCTTTTGTGGCCCTTGTGGGAAGAATTTAGTGAGTTCGATTAGTGATTATTTTTAGTGGGCCTCAATTTTATTAGGGTGTGCCTTGGTGAAGTAACTGTAAGAAGAGGACAAAGGTCCCAACACACTAGGTGCCTTTTGGTCCAATGCTTATCGATGCTTCACGTGTTCTTTGGAGTGTACAATAACAAGCGTTATGAGATGTGGATATGCGTTGATCTTTTAAAATCCTTTTCTAATTATGCTATGTGTGATTGTTCCTTACAAAAATAAACAATGTGTATATTATGGGCCACTTACACCTTCCCTAGTTAGACTAAGTTTTCACTATAGGGAGATAGAAAATTGTCTTAGGAAATATTTCATATTCATACTAGGCTCACCGTAAGGTGCAAGGGTGGCAGATATTACTTACTTTATTTTCGACAGTTTGGTCCTCTTCCCAAGTCCTAATGCAAAAATTGAACTAATCTAATGTAAAAATTAAAAAACAAGAATTAGCTAAAGATGTGTGGATGTATGGACCAACTACTTTTTTGATAATTACTCTATGTGTTATGTATCTTTTACCAGAAAATCGTTTTCTTAGAAAACATATGTGGATTGTAGGCCACTTAATCTCCCTTACTTAAAATATGTGTGATTTTCAACAATAAACAACTAAAATTAAAGCCACTTAGTTACTAGGCTAAACTCTAGCAAATAAGTGTCCTAATCAGTCATGAAATACTAGATCACAGTGATGGAAAATTTCTTATGGGTTTCCAACACCTTACAACTGCAAAGAACTGAGAAAAATAAGTGAAAAATGGGCTTAATACCTACCGCGTGGCTTATTCTCCCACAAGCACAAAGAACCACGCATTTGTTTAAACAGAATGCACGCAGTTGGCAGAAACTGAAAAATCCCCCCTTCTATGAGCAAAATTTCTCACTGAGGGTGACTAAAAGTCCTGAGAGGATGCATGAGTGATCTTGCAGCAAGTTTGAGCAAGAAAAAGGACCTGCATCAACAATTATTGACTGAAAATAAAGAATCTAGTGGATTTTCCATTCATGTGGTAGTGTATTCGACACATGGGTGGACAAAATACACTATGCTTGGTAGGGAGGCTGCTTTCCCACAAGTAATTCATAGGTCAAAGTGGTTTTTCAAACATTAGTGGAACAAGTTAAACATGTAATAAGCTAAGTTAAATGGAAATATAACATGCTACATAAACAATAAAAAGAAACAAATCAACATGCACAAGAAACACTCAATAGAGAAAACACACTAATAACTCAACAATGGAGAGCTCTCTCCCTTTATTAGGTGATGGTGGTAGTATAAGATAGAATGCTAAATCTCTTGTAGTGGATCCTTCGAGCTACGGATCTCCAATGTCCAAGACAGGGGGTATATTCCCCTCAAGTTTTCATCGAGCCTATCTTCCCTGTCAAAGGATGGTAGATTGATGGACACGTGGTGAACTCTTCTCTCTTGGATTGAGGTGTTGGGTGGCCAACAACTAAATCCTTCCAATCCTCTTGCTGCTGGAAAACACAAGCTGGTTTGCTGGTGAACAATTTGGCGAGAATAACAATGTGTCTCCCATTTATCTTCCCATGGCTGGATTTTATAAACAAATTTCAAATATCCCCTCCCTTTATTGGTAAAATATGGATGGTGACACAAGAGTGGGGGTATGATTCCTTTGTGTGCTGCACTAAAGCCTCAAGGTGGCTCAATGGTGACTGTACTTGGCTAGGTTGAGTGAGAATATTTTTCTCTGTGTGCCAAGTGGTCCTGGATGGTGACATTCTGCATCCTTACGACAACGCGGTTATTGGAGGGATAGCCGCAATGTTCTTCACAAGTATCAAATAAAAAGCTGAAATGATTGCCCAGTGCCAATGCTTCCTATGTGCGGTCCAAAACTTTTCCTCTCGACCTTAGGAAATGTTAAAATTTTCAGCTCCTGTAGTGTATTTCTTCCCTATAAATATTTATTGGTACCCTCTGCTTGACATTTATAATGTATTTTTCTTGTATGATTTTCCAGTGTTAACATATGGGAAGATCCATATTGACCATCGACCCGCCATTTTTTTGAAAACTTTGAAAATAGTTATAATAATATTCTAGGAGCTTACACCAGAACATCTCGTACTGATCACTTGTAGGATCCATGTACAAAACTTCTTCCTTCACTTGCTTCACAAATTTTTGGAAAACTTACGCTTGTTCAGAAATAAAATGATCCACCTACTCATGCCACCAATCCTGAAGATATTTCTTAAAAATCCTTGACACCATGTTCTAGGTCCCTTTGAGAAATTTCAGGTCCAAATAAAAAAACCATTTGTTGCCTCAAAAGTGTGATAGATAGAGACCCTCAGTTCAAAGTCAGGGACCAAAAAAGGATTAGTTGTAGTCTAGAAAAATGATGGAATTTTCACGTTATTCATTAATAATTAAGGTATCTCACTCGAGCCGTGCCGATACTTAGATAGGAAAGGGTCTAGGAACAAACATTAAGGAGCAGTATAACAAACTCATTCAATATCCACATCTATGCTAGAAATTCTTATTTGTAGAAATGAAACATGTGGAAAGTAGATATTTATAATACAACTAGAGAGACAAATAAAATTTAGGTTCATGCAAAAGAAAATTTAAAAGGGGCCCATACAATTCAATGCATCCAGAGATATAGAACAATATTGCAACTTCCATTCCACTAACACATATTACATCATTACATTCTAGTATTTAAACCCTTAAGGAAAAATTAGACTTATCATTACACAATTTAGATAAGAGAGAGAGATACGAGTAAGGGATAGAAAAGACTTCATTTTCCACAGTGAAAACATTTCGGTATGGGGTCCTCACCTATATTTTATGTTATATTTTCCCTTATATTTTATAGACTACTTCTGTGACCTCGTTCGCTTGAACTACAAGTCATCGCTTTGGATAATACACTCTTTCCTCTTCGTCGGATTCTATGACTGAGCTTCAACTACTCCTTCTCTCCTCGGTGATCCCTTTAAACTTCTCTTCACTTGCACTTTTCCACGATTTCCTCTTTTCAACTTCAATTTATGATGAATATTTGTTGATTCCTTTTATTTTCCTCGACAACTTTCTACGCAAACTCATTTTGGGTTAGACGCAATCAAAATGTGTCAAAATCATAATCCCAAAAATGAAGGACCCAACATACACTTTTTTTTTTTAAATTGGCAACAAGAAACATTGAAAATGCAATCCAAAAATGGCACCAAAGGGGGATTCTGATTTAATTTTCCCTTAATTAAATTGGAAGAAAATTTGTAATTTCATCACATGACAACTTGTATTATTTAATTGAGTCAGGAAGACTTATTTAGCTTAGGAAATTCAATTTGAGGGTAAGGTATAGGCATGTAGTGTTATCCCATGGTTTTAGGGGGTCTAGTTATAGTTATTTGTGAGTTTTAATTAGTTAACTCAAGTATTTGAGTTAAAATCAGTTTAACTAGTTCTAACTTAGGGATGAGCTAGTGATAGGTCCAGTGAATCAAATATGATTTAATTCACAAGTAGTGGTCAATCAATTAACTGATAATTCACTATAAATAGTTTTTTCATGTCATTTCTAAGGGTGCCCTGGTTGAGATTGGAGTTAAAGGGAAGTATACTATCAGTTGTATAATTAGGAAATTGTACAGGTAGTGCATGCAGTCAGAAGAAGGCCTAAAATAAATCATTACTTAATTAGAGAAAATTTCCTTTAAAATGAAGAACAAATTCACAATTTTAGTCATTTTTTTGGTGAGCATGAGTTGGTGAGACGAGGCAATCAGAAGCACAAGTTTGTGTGTGTATCTTGTGAGTGAAAATTTTGCAAGAGAAGCTTGTGCACAGGTTGGTGGTGAGACATTTAGCATAGTGCAAGGGTTTCTCAAGAAGGAAAATATCATTGTATTGTTTCATGTTATTTACTTTAAGGAATATACAGATAACATGGTTTTTAGTAGCTTCTTTCCCCAGATACATCTTGTGTTGTGAGATTGGTAATTCTTTATCTTACTTGTTTATGTGATTTTGTGTTCATAATTGGTTTCCGCAATTTGTAGATTGATTCAGTATTTTTTTTATTAAATTACAATATTAGTAGAATATATTTAGATATTTATACATGGTATCAGAGTGAAAAGAATCACTATAGAAGAGAATAACTATTTTTTTTTTTTAAACAGGTACATAAAATTTATAGATTTATTCTTCAAGACCCAAAAGAAGATCAAGATGTATTTAAATGGCTTGAGACTCGAATATGATCTTGAAAGAAATTCAAATTGAATAGCATGGAAGGACATGATGGAGGCATTGCTTGAGGAAATCTGACTGAAGGAATTCATATACAGTGATATTCCAGAGCCCGCAACAGCCGATGCTCAACTTCTTGATGCATGGAAGAAGAAGGTAGAAAAGGCGAGAAGGATATTGCTAGAGGGAGTTCAAGATCATATTGTCTCAATTTTCCATGGGAAGGTGACTCCATACGCTATGTGGAAAGCATTGAAAAATATGTTTCATAATAGAAGCAACCACAAGAAGTTTGCATTGAACGAAAAGCTCATAAAGATCAATATGGAGGAGGGTGAGACTATACCAAAATACTTAACAAAGTTCACTCAATGTCGAGATGAGCTTGGAAGTGTTGGTGTGATAGTAGTACAAAACTATTTGGGGAGCCTATCTCTTCCTAAGAGCTGGTATAGTTACCAGGACTATGTGAATGGGAGGGAGAAGCTACCAGATTAGGAGCATTTGTGATCTAACTTGGTACAAGAAGAGATAAGGCAAAGCACCAGAGACGGGACCTCCGACACAAATAAAGAAGAATATTTTGGATTGTTTAGAAAAGGAAATAAATACAAGGGAAAGAAGTCCCAATTATAATAGGGCAAGAGAGACTTGTCCAAGGCCAAGTGTTTTCATTGTCATGAGAATGGGAACTATACCTCGAAATGTCGACAAAAGGCAAGAAAGAAGGAGCTTGCAGTTACAGCAGCAAGTGAAGCGATAACTTCACAGTTCAAGATTGATTTTACTCTCATTGCATGCATGACAAAAAATGTAATGGGATTCATGTGGTATCTATATAGCGGTGCCTTGTTCCATATGACGGGGAATATAGATCTCTTAAGTGACTTGGAGGAGAAAGACCTCCAAAAAAATATAGAATTTAGAGATGACGAGAGTTATAGCGCGACCGATATAGGTATAGTTACCTTTCAATGGGATGCTGTCTCCCCTCTTAGACTCAAAGATGTTTTGTATGTTCTAGGACTAAATAATAATCTTGTCTCCAAAACGCTATTGGAAGACCTTGGTTACGATGTGATATTTAGAAAGGGAAAGGTTTTCCATAGACACATCACCACAGGACAGGTAAAATAGATTGATTTACAAGTAAAGAACCTATATTCTCTCGAGGTCGGAGATGCATGCAAGGCTTTGAGGAGCAAATAAGAGGTTAGTGACTTGGTGGTTGAGAGGGAGCATAAATTACCTCTCAACTTGCATCCTCATAAGCAACCTTAGAAGGTTGTGGATCAGCCACAATAGGAGAAGAATATAGGAGACTGAGTGAAGGCGTCCACTCAAGTAGAGACCTCTAGTAGGGGAAAATTTCGAGCCAGATGGGCATAAGGAGCACATGTAGCCATAACTCCAGGTGAGAGGTGGAGCGATGTGAAGACATAATCCCAAGAGAAAATTTTGGGTAGGATCCATTGAGATGGCTTGTCTCATGGATCAGACTTGGCTATGGAGGTCCCACAATACATAGTAGCAAGAAGGATCAGTAGCGATTTATGCAGTCAAATGTTAGAAAGATAGAAATAAGAGTGACAAATTTCAGATACTGGAGTGTAGATAAAATTTGGAAACAATTCAGAGAGCACATGTGTAGAGTAAGTAGCAACATAGAGTTTTCAGTAGACAATGCAGTAACTAGTATCAGTCAGAGAATCTGATGAGAGATGCATTATACAGATTCAGTTTGGATACTTTTTCAGTTTCAGGAGTTGCAGGAGCAAACAACACTAGAGAAGTGTTGCATGCAGAACATTCCAAAGGTATCAAATTGGGATAGATGAACTCGTTTCTTCTTGAGAAGGTGTGTTGAATTTGGAAACAAGACACATTGAAAACGACATCAAGAAATGGCACCCAAGGGATTTTCCGATTTAATTTTCCCTTAATTAAATTCGAAGAAAATTTGAAATTTCATCACATGACAACTTGTATTAGTTAACTGAGTCATAAATACTTAGTTAGCATAGGAAATTTGAGTTGAGGGTCAGATAGGAGGCATGTAGAGTGATTTTAGGGGGTCCAGTTACAGTTACAGTTATCCCATGACTTTAGGATATCTCTAATGCTTTTGGATAGGAAGCTACCTTCTACTAAGCTAATGGAATCCTAATATATGGTAAAAAACCTATTATGAACCATTCCCAATGTTGTGTGTTAGGAATCTGGAACATCGGTCTATCCATAAAGACTTTAAAGTTCTCATCATAATCCATAACATAATCAATAGTGTTCTATTTTATTTCCTTAATCTTTGTTATGCATTTTGATTCACACTTTGGCTTTCAAAATTATTTCAACAGTGTCTGCTTGGTATCCACCAATGTTGTGGGTTGTCCCAAGGGCAAGCTAGCCTCATACTTCATCGAACATGCCAATTTTTGGTCCTCACAGATAATTTCTAGGTGGGAAAAATTCATCCCCTCATCTAGAATTTTCTTGACTGTACAAAATGATTCATAGAAAAACCAATGTTGTGAAAGATGTTCAGTCCTATGGAACAATGAAAACCTTAGTGTATAATCAACAATAGCCATTGCTTTTAATCCTTTCTCAAAATTCAATGTTTATGTCATGAGTAGGATAAATTCAGTATATTATCCTACCTATACCCCCTAGACTCCTTGAATTTCTCTTTCTTCTTCCCTATTATCACTTTCACTATCCAACTGTCTATGGTGTCCTAACTCGGATAACTGAAACAATCCAGCAAAAATTGAAGATTTACCTCAATTTTTTAAGGTGCATGTGGTGTCTTTGACAATTTTCATCAATGTTGTTTGTCATGGCTCAACTAAAATATATCTCCTTGCAAGTGTTTTTATGAGTCATCGACAAAAAAAAAATTATGTTTCAAAATGTGCTTCAGGGATTTTGAAAATGGTATTTGGAAAAGTAAAATTAATGTTAGACAAATTGATGCAATAGTGGATAAATTGGAAAATTTGGTGTGGCTCCCATGTTATTTTTATGATACTTTATCTTAGGGAAGATTGTAAACATATGAACGTGATTTATTATTTTGATATCAAAACTTTGCCTAAAAAATTCAAGGGATTCAATGGAAATGAAGAGATGCTTCATTGTATTAAACTTATTGATTGATTTGAATAATAGTACCATCTGGTTACAAATGATGAAACTCATTTTACTTTCTAGACTGACAAAGATGCTACAATAATGTCAAGTATGTGCTATAAGTACAAAACTCATAAATGGGCCACTTGCTTCATAATTGGCCAATTGATATTGGGTCGATTTCTGTCATATCTGGAAGGTGCCAATACAACATGGCTTAAAAATTCTAGAATCTTTCTTCATCTTATTATTTGAATCATTCAACATTTGGGGTACCTGAATTGGTTTATTATTCCACAAAATTCCCACTTGAATCATTTCATTCATCATGTTCCTAGTTGGGAGTAAGTAATTAGGTGATCATGTCCTAAGTGGAAAAAATGCTCAAATTTGGAACTGCTCAGAACTAGTAATAAATTGATCGACCGTATAGTTTTCATCATTATGATCCTAATGCCATGAACGACAGTCAAATCTGATGTCATATGTGGAAGATATTCAAGTTTTAATTTTTCCGAATAACCTTCAAAACTGCACTTTGGAAGGAAAAAATGACATCTTCAGAATTTCAGTGGAAAATGGAAATTTTATTATTTTTATAAAAAAATTGGATGGCCATTCAGTGGGTGCCACATGGCCTGCCTAGAGGCTGGCACATGGCCCCAGGATGCAATGTTCCATATTTAGAAATTTTGAAGTTTAAAAAAAAATATATAGTCATTGACCCGACCCGACCCGACCCGGGTGGGCACGGGTCACCCACGGGCGGTGCCTACTTGCGGGTCAATTGTGCACGTTTAATGAGTCAGCAGCTGAGGGGAAGAATGGTTGCACAAAAATTTGGGTAGCATTTACATGTGAACCTGGGCGGAGTCTACCCGCGGGCCGGTGTGAACTGTGGGCAAAGATGGTTGGTTGTTGAACGCATTGGCGGGTCACCACTGCACGAGGTCGGGTCACTAAGAAATGGTGGTGGTAAATATTGGCAGATAACATAGACCCTGATGATTACGATTTATGGCGTTGGGTGATCACATTTTTATATGGTGGCAGTTACGGTGGAGTTAAATGCCACAGTTCCGAAAATCGTTGGCCCAAACGTTTAGCCCGACGGGTTGGGCAGTGGTCCATGTGACCCCACCCACCTAACATTTAAATTTAATCCTAACGGTTCCAAAAAATTATGCGGTGAGTGCCATATTGGGCAGACTTTGGAAAATATTCAGTTTAACTCCAGTCTTTCCACAATTAGTGGAGGTTTTCAAGGGCAGATTGGGAAAAAGTGGTTTTGGGCATAACTTTCACTAGAAAGAACCTTTTGGAGTGAAATTTATTTTGATTTCAGGTATTTTGAGCATTCCAGAGCCAATGGTGTAGGTTTAAGAGGCAAAAAAGCTCATCTTTAGGTAATATTTCAGCAGAGAATATTGAAGAGCCATCAGGGCCTAGGGAGTGTTGGAGTTGTATTGGGCTATGGTTAACCATTGGAGGTGAAAAAAAAGCCAATATTTACTATTTTCTCTATTCTGAACTCATTTCCACAGCTTATTTTTCCTGTTTAGGCTTTATTATCACTGTATAACCAATTTTAGCATCTAATAAGAGCAAGGACATGCATATTTGGGGGCCTTGGACCCAGCAGATGTAGCCCAGGAGGGGTGAACTTCCTCATTAGCTTCTATGTTATATTATGTGATTTTATCTTGCTGTGTTTTTCAGATCTAATATGTTAAACGATAAAAATAAATAATACTCCTTCACACATAAGACTAAGAAATTTACCAAAAAAAATTTGTTTCACTCGCAAGACTATCTAAACACTTTGCACATATAATTTTATGGAAATGAATACCTTCAACAACAAATACAAGTAGTTTCATTTTCAAATCATTGAGTGTTAACTTCTACAAGATCTAAATATAGAGTCTGTAAAGGGCCAGGTAGCCTCTGGATCTCATCCTTTTATCAAATGTGACATATCCAGTAAATGCCCCTAGAGTCAATCTATAGAACAGATATAAGAAGTTGCATTTTCAGATCAGTTGGTATCAGAGCTATGGTTTAGAGCTAGATTTTTCACTCAGCATTTGTTTTGTGCAAAGATGAAGTCATTTTTTTGCAAGTTTTGATGCTGACTAGGTTAAAACTCAAGAGAGGTGAAGGAAACTTGGTTAGTGCACAAACTAATCCATAACCAAGAAGGGTCAGAGAACCACCTCCAAGAGCGCTAGAAGAAGCTACAAGCATGTCTTAAAGAGAAGGTGAAACTCTTGAAGAGATGGATCCAAAGGAAGAAGAAAGGGTATTTCAGAAAGCTTTCTTGGATATGACTGAAATGGTAAGGATCCTCTATCAAGAAAGAAATGATAGAATTGTTGGAGAAGGGTCTAAAAACCAAAAATAAGGAGAGGATTCCTCAAAAGGAAAGAAGGGTAATGATTAGTCAAAGAAAGGGAATGGAGGAAATGGTGATCCACCATCTCCATCGTCATCCTCTTCCTCGTCATCATCTTCTTCGACTTCGGTAAATCAGTCACAGAAGTCGAAAACCACTGGTACAAATCCTTTTCTAAAGCTTGATGCCAAATTTGAATTGCCAATTTTTAACGGTGAAGTTAATGCAGAGAAATTAGATAATTGGATCAGACAACTGGAATTCTATTTAAGGATTCAAAAACTGCATGATGACGACACTAAAATACAACTAGCCTCGCTAAGGATGGATGGAGCAACTTTGGTATGGTGGGAAGCCAAGACCAAGGAGGAAATCAAAAAACATGGTAAGATTACACTATCATGGACTGAATTTATTACTGCAATCAAGAAGCAATTTTATCCTCTTGCCTATCTTCAAAAGGCTATAATGAACTGGAAAAACTTTAGACAACTTAAGGGACAAAATGTGCAAGACTATACCTAGGAATTTAAGAGAAGAGCACTCTTAATAGGGGTAGACTTACAAAGTCAAGATACTTTGCTGAAGTATATAGGTGGTTTTCACAATTACCTTAAACACACTATCCTTATGTTTAATCCTACTAGTCTAGATGAAGTTTGTGTACAAGCTACGCATTTAGAGGCTAGAGGGAAAAACACTTTTGATGAGGGTAGAAACAAGCCTTTCAAAGGGAAGAACAAAAATAAAACCTTTAAGGGAAAAGGTAAAAATAATGCATCTATCAAATAAGAGGGTGAAAAGGTCATTTGTAAACATTTTTCAAGAGAGGGCCATGAAGAGAAAAACTGTTGGAAATTACATCTTGAAAAAAGAAACCAGTTTAACAAAAACAAGGGAAAGAAGAAAACTACAGCTACTACAATAGCTATTACAACTACACCTCAAGATTTAGGTGATGATTCAGGGGATGAACCAAAATTGTAGCCATGGGTTTGAAAAGTATGAAGGGAAAGGAAACCAAAACTAAAGCAAGCACTAGTACTTCAAACTGTCATGTACAAGCTCCTAATGAAAAAGAAAGAATTGAATTGTTCCATGTGAGGGTAGTCTCAAGACATACTAAAATTGACACACTATTTGACAGTGGGTCACAAGCAAATCTCATATCAGAAGACTTGGTCAAACAGCTAAAACTTGAGACCATTCCACATCCAAAGCCTTATCCACTTGGGTGGATATGCAAGGATGCAAACTTACAATTCTCAAGAAAGTGCATATTGCGATGCGCCATAACTGCACACTTTATTGAGACAGTTGAACTTGATGTGGTACCACTTGATATATCAGGAATTGTTTTGGGAAGTCCTTAATTATTTGATAGGAAAGAGATCTTCCATCTCCATGAAAACAAATATCATCTCTTTAAATATGGCAAGGAGTTCATTGTCAGAGCACATCGCAAGAAGACAAATATAGTGATGGTAAATGCGGGATAGGTAAAAAGGCTAATCAATTCTAGCAAGAGTTTTGTACTTCTTATGGTTAAGCCCAAGGTTGATATGAATCATCAGTCATTTTAAAATTGTGATTCCAATCTTAAATCAGATTTATATGATGTAGTTGATGCACAACATGAGATTTTTTAGGAACCGACAGGTTTACCTCCTAAAAGGGTGATTCAGCATGAAATTCATTTACATCAAGATTTTCCTCTTCCTAACATCAACATGTACCGCTTGTCTATCATGGAGAATGCTGAAATCAAGAGGCAAATTAAAGACTTGTTGGACAAAGGATTCATAATACCAAGCACTTCGCCATGTGGGTCACCGATAGTGTTGATTCCAAAGAAAGATGGAACTTGGCACATGTGTGTGGACTTCAGGGAATTGAACAAAATAACGGTAAAGAATCATTACCCACTTCCAAGGATAGATGATTTTTTGGATCAGCTGAAATATGATAAATATTTGACTAAGTTAGACTTACGTAGTGGTTATCATCAAGAAAGAATTGCAGAAAGTGACATTTGGAAGACAACATTTAAAACCAAACAGGGACTCTTTGAGTGGTTTGTTATGCCGTTTGGTTTATGCAATGCACCTGCAACTTTCATGCGGGTAATGGATGATTTATTATGTCCTTTTCTTGATGATTTCATTATTTTCTACTTAGAGGACATCTTAATTTTTAGCAAGACTAGAGAAGAGCATGTCATGCATGTTAAGAAAGTACTTGATGTTTTGAGGAAAAATCAGTTATTTCTTAAAATGTCAAAGTGTGAATTTGGAAATACTTCTTTGGTTTATTTTGGACACATAGTAGGAGGAGGCAATTTGAGAATTGATCCTTCCAAAGTAGAATCCATTGTGAATTGGCCTACTCCCAAATCCATTACAGACGTAAGAAGTCTTTTGGGTGTAGCTTAGTATTGGAGGAAGTTTATTTCTAACTTCTCTGCCATAACAGCTCCTATGCATGAATTGACTAGTGTGAAGCGTGCTTTCCAATGGGGAGGCAAGCAACAAAAATATTTTGAGTCTTTGAAAGAGAAGATAAGTTCAGCTCCAATTCTTGCATTACCAGACTTGAGACAACCATTCGAGATTCAGACAGATGCAAGTGATTATGCCATGGGTGCAGTTCTCTTACAACATGATAAGCATGTTTCATTTAATTCTGAGACATTTAATGGTGTTGTTGTGAATTATCCTACATATGATAAAGAGTTGTATGCATTGGTACAAAGTGTTAAAAAATGGAAACACTATTTTATGGGCAAAGAAACAATTCTTCATATCGACCATCAACCTTTACAATACTTGCAATCGCAAAGTAAATTGCAGTAGTCACGACCATTTAGATGGATGGGCTTCCTACAAAAATTTCACTTGGTAATAAGGTACAAGGAAGGTATTTACAACAATGTTGTTGATATGATTTCAAGGCCTATTATTAGTGCTAGTACTCTGCTTAAGAATGATTCTATTGTGCATGAGAGCTACATAGAATAGTATGCATCAGATGTTGATTTTAACGATGTGTATGCTAATTTGAGTGAAGGGAATCATGTTGAGGAGAATGATTATCATTTTCATAATAATTTACTGTTTCATATGGGAAATTTATGTGTAGAAATTTGAATAACTGATATATTATTCACTGAGATTCTCCTGATCACACACTATTTTAACTTCACGCACAATACGGGATCTCTTCTACCATTGATCATTAATTGCGGAAATAAAAACAATCGCATGCGCACATTAAAACTATAAACAATTACACATATGAACACAATATTTTATGGGAAAGCTTAAAGCTGAAAACCCCCAAATATCTATATATTATATGTCATAGAGATCATGTAACAATCATTATACAAAGCTCCTCACAAGCTCTCAGTATAATCTCCAATTGCTACACACTAATCAAGCCCGATCTAGAAAATCACATGCTCCAATCTCTGCCACCTGATAGCCTGCCTCTACTGCACAATCACTGCTGAAGAATGGCTCTGAATGAACTCGAATTGGTCCAGCCTTGCTCATGCAATCCTCATTGGCATCTCCAATCACTAGTTGTTGCAAATCATGCAACAATATAGTCACAATTGATAGTCACACTGCTCTTTCACCTACCTCTTCACTGGTCTCCACTGAAACTGTCCATGCACTGTAGTTAACTGATGTATTCTTTAGTTGATTAATGAGTTAATAACTAGTGAATTAATTAATAATTAATTCACACCACTCTCACTAGTGTATCAATCAGTTAGACTAGATACAACTAGCTCAACTATTTTTAACTCAGTTAAACTGAACACAACTCCATTAACTTCCTCAATCAACTCCACCAAACTCTCTCACATGAGTTCTAACTGAAGTATCCATGCAATAGCTCCACTTAACCCTTAGGAATAGCGTAATTCCTTCTGTCAGCTCCTGTGCCACATCTGTGCACTTAACTGAAGTGCTCCAAGAGAATAAGATATTGTTTAGAGTCCAAATATTATTAAGAGCTAATAATATTCGACATATCTATTTTTAGACTGGCAATCTAAAAATAGATTCTGCCCAATATGTCTAAAAATAGAAGTCCATCTATTTTTCCAACTTGACCAACCATCCACAAATAGCATCTTGCAACTCATAGAACATGATCGACATGTCTAAAAATAGACATAGTCTAAAAATAGACTTGCGCCAAAAATAGCCTGCGGGCCCACTTAGTGAAGGCGAATTCTTTCCACTAATCTCATCATCTTGTTCAATCTCAACACTCCCTCTCAACAAGATAATAATTATCTGCCACCCCTATCCTGCCCCTGTGGTATTTGAATTTTCTCTTGGTGAGCACCTTCGTCAACATATTAGCATCTTGATCCTCCGTGGGAATATATGAAAGTAACATGATCTTCCGCTGCACACAATCTCTGATATGATGATACCAGATGTCAATGTGTTTAGATATATCATGAAATACGGGATTAACTGAGATTTTTATGCAACTCTAATTATCACAATATATCACAGTAGGATCTAAGTGTGAACCGAACAACCTGACCAGGATCTTCCTCATCCATATAGCCTCGCATGTAGCCAAACTTGCTGCCATATACTTGGCTTCTGTTGAACTGAGTGCCACAGATCTCTGCTTCCTGCTGTACCAAGAAACTGTTGTCGACCCGATACCGAAAATCCCTCCAGATGTGCTCTTTCTGTCCGTTGGGCTCCCTGCCCAATCTGGATCCGTGAAGCCACACAGCTTCACCTCATCCGACTGTCTGTACCATAATCCATATCTCGATGTGCCTCTGAGATATATCAATACATGCTTGTCTGCCTTCCAATAGAGCTTGGTAGGCTTAATCATAGCTTGTGAAAGCTGGTTAACAGCATAGCATATGTCAGGTCGTGTATTGACCAGATACACAAGCAACCCCACCAACTGTCGATAAAAAATGGCATCCACTACCTCTACCGATGTAGCATCCTCTTTCCTCCATCCACCAGGAAGAGGAGTGTCGATAAGCTTGTATCCATGCATGTTGAACTTCTCTAGTATATCCCGGGCATACTTGCCTTGAGACACAAACAATCCATCATTGCGCTGCCAAATTTCCAATCCCAGGAAATAATGAAGGAGGCCCAAGTCCTTCATCTCAAACTCTTTTGCAAGATTAGCCTTGCATGAGAGTATCAACAGTTCATCACCCATCAAAACAAAATCATCTACATAAAGTAAAATTATCAGCAACTTATCCTCCACCATAATCTGGTATAGGTTCGGATCTGCCTCACTCTTAGAGAATCCAAGTCTGGTGAAATAACTGTCTATCCGTGTGTACCAAGCACGAGGTGCTTGTTTCAACCCATACAGTGCTCTCTTTAGCCTGCACACATGCGACTCGCTGCTGAAGATCTCAAAACCTTCGGGCTGCTCTATGTACACCTCCTCCTCAATCACTCCATTGAGGAACACAGTCTTCACATCCATCTGATGAATGTGCCACCCCATTTGCACTAAGAGAGCAAGAATCTTCTGTATAGAATAATACCTTGCTACAGGTGAAAAGGTTTCCTCATAATCGATCTCCTCAATCTGTGAGAAGCCTCAGGCAAAAAATCTTGCCTTGTACTTCTCCACACTCCCGTCAGCTGCTTGCTTCACTTTGTAGATCCATCTCGAACCCACCACTGATTTCCCTTCCGGCCTTGGGACAATCTCCCATGCACTGTTTCTAACAATTGAATCATACTCTCCCACCATGGCATCTACCCATGCGGGATCCTCCATAGCTTCCTCAAAAGGGGATGGCTCTGTCACGATACACTTGCTCATAAGAGCCATGTATCTAGTATACTGATCGGGTGACTGTCTTTGTCTGCACTGTGATGTAGGTGCTCCTACAATCCTCTCTTCATCTTGAGCCAGTCGCTCAGCTTCTGTAGTGCGCTTCCGCCCTCTAATGGTTGGCACTGCATGAGTGGCCTCTTCCACTCCATGAACCTCCTCTTATGGCTGATCCACATCCTGAGGCTCATCCTTAGGAACTAATAGCTCCTCATCTGCATGCAAGTGTGGCTCCCTCTCAAGCGAACACTTCATGGCTTTATCCTCATGAAATTTGATATCCCGTCGCACAACAGTATTGCGAATGTCTGGAAAATACACACGATAGTTGTGGGGTGTATCAGTGTACCCCATAAATATCCCAACCTCTGTAATTGGCTCCAAATTATTCCTGGCATCCTTAGTTAGATGAATGTAAACAGGTGAACCAAAAATCCTCAAATGGGAAATATGAGGCTTCTTACTAGAAAACGCCTCCTTGGGTGTACTCATGCCAAGTATCCTGTGAGGACAACGGTTCTACACATATACTGCAGTATTGCATGCCTCAGCCCACAAGTGTATGGGAAGGCCCTGATGATGCAACATCGCCCGTGCAGGACCCACGATCGTTCTGTTCTTTCGCTCAGCAACCCCATTCTGCTATGGGTTATGAGGTGCTATGAGCTCTCTTCGAATTCCTTTTGCGCTGAAAAAGTCCTTGAATTCGCTAGAGATGAATTCACCACCATTGTCACTCCTAAGAGCCTTGAACTTCTTCCCCGATTCTTTCTCAACCAGTGCCTTGAAATCACAGAAATTTGAGTATGTCTCGCTCTTCCTCTGCATGAAGAAGATCCAGCACTTCTGAGAAAAATCATCAACAAATATCACATAGTACCCGTGCTTTACTATTGATGCTACTGAAAAAGGTCCACACATGTCTGTGTGAATTATCTCAAGGATCGTTGTGGCGCGACTATCCTTCTCGTGAAAGGTGGATTTCACAAATTTTCCGAAGGTACATCCCTTGCACTGATCTGACAGCGCAAAATTACCCTTAGGAAGCCCAGTAGAAATCTACTGCAGTATCTTCAAAGCTCCATATAGAAGGTGGCCCAATCTCCGGTGCCACAACTCGCCATCATCCCGGCTCACCACTCTTTCTGACTTGCCTGCCATTGCTGCGTAGCCATCTACCTACAATTGATAAAGGTTTTTAACTTGAACCCCTATCCTTCGGGTTTCACTAGTTGCCTTACTGCGCAGGAAAGCCTTTCCCTCGCTAAAGACAACATCATATCCCTTGTCTTCCAACATCACCACAGAGATAAGATTCTTCTTCAATCATGGAACATGCATCACTTCCCTCAATAAGAAGGGTTTACCAGACTCCCTCTCAAAGGAAATGGTACCGATACTGGTCGCACTGTATCTACCATCATCGCCCATCTCGATGTGCACTCCAAGATCTTTTTCATCGAGATCAATAAACAAATATTTATCTCCGGTCATATGAAAAGACACACCACTGTCAAGAAACCACACTGAACCCATCACACATGAGACCAAGCATGCGTTCAATGAAAAATCCAGCTCAAACTGCGAGTCCAAGGCCTCTCCAGCTGTAGATCCAACAGCCTACTTATTTTTCTTCTTCTGTGGACAATTAGTGGCGTAATGTCCGTGTTGGTGACAGTGAAAGCACTTCACCTTGGACATGTCTTACTTCTTGCCTTTCGCACCAGATTGAGAAGCATTCTTCTTACTCTTCCATTTCCTTGCTTTGGCAGCCAAAGCACAATTTTCTTCATCTGAGTTCTTTGATGAAGATCTGTCCCTCGTACTTCACCTTATCTCCTCTTGCACAAGATCTGACCAAAGTCGCTCCCATCCTGGAAATTTCTCCCGGCCATTGACAGAGTCTAGATAGGAATTCCAACTCTTTGGAAGCCCAAGGAGAGCCAAGCTTGCCAAGTCCTCATCATCTACAGTCACCCCCACACTACCCAACTCATCCCTACATTGGATGAACTTCATGAGGTACTTGGGCATATTGTCGCCTTTCTCCATTTTTATGTTCCTGAGTTTATCCTTGAGCGCCAACTACCTTTGGTCGCTCTTGCTTTGGAATAAGTATGTCAATGCTTTCCACATCAAGAATGGAGAAGCCTTACCATGAAGGCTAGACACTGTGTGATCCTTTACACCTTCCAACAGAATTCTTCGACACTTTGCTATCTTCTTTTTCCATGCGTCAAGTGTGGCAGCATCACTAGAAGCAGGTTTTGGAATTTTTGCATCTATGAACTCCTTTAACCCATTGTCATCCAGCACCGCCTCCATCCTGTCCTTCCATGCAATATAATTTGAACTACCCTCAAGGGAATACTCCAATCGCAATCCGTTGAAAGACATCTCAACTTCGACACCAAGAAAACTCTGCTGCAAATTCGAATTCCACCAGCACAAAACTCAACTGCTTCAATGTTTTGCAATTGCTCCAATGATCAATATTGCTCTAATACCATGTAGAAATTTGAATAAATGATATATTATTCACCGAGATTCTCTTGATCAAACACTATTTTAACTTCATGCACAATACAAAATCTCTTCTACCATTGATCATTAATTTTGGAAATAAAAATAATCGCATGCGCACATTAAAACCATAAACAATTACACATATGAACACAGTATTTTATGGGAAAGCTTAAAGCTGAAAACCCCCAACTATATATATATATTATATTTCATAGAGATCATGTAACAATCATTATAAAAATCTCCTCACAAGCTTTCAGTATAATCTCTAATTGCTACACACTAATTAAGCCTGATCTAGCAAATCACATGCTCCAATCTCTGCCACCTGATAGCCTTCCTCTACTGTGAAATCACTGCTGAAGAATGGCTTTGAATGAACTAAAATTGGTCCAGAATTTCTCACGCAATCCTCATTGGCATCTCCAATCACTGGTTGTTGCAAATCATGCAACAGTATAGTCACAACTGATAGTCACACTGCTCTTTCACCTACCTCTTCACTAGTCTCCACTGAAACTGTCCATGCACTGTAGTTAACTGATGTATTCTTTAGTTGATTAATGAGTTAATAATTAGTGAATTAATTAATAATTAATTCACACCACTCTCACTAGTGTATCAATCAGTTAGACTAGATGCAACTAGCTCAACTATGTTTAATTCAATTAAATTGAACACAACTCCATCAACTAGCTCAATAACTCCACCAAAATCTATCACATGAGTTCTAACTGAAGTATCCATGAAATAGCTCCACTTAAACCTCAGGAATAGCGTAATTCCTTCTGTCAGCTCCTGTGCCACATCTTTGCACTTAACTGAAGTGCTCCAAGAGAATAAGATAATGTTTATAGTCCAAATATTATTAAGAGCTAATAATATTCGAGATATCTATTTTTAGACTGGCAATCTAAAAATAGATTCCTCCCAATATGTCTAAAAATAGAAGTCCATATATTCTTTATGACTGGACAAAACATCCACAAATAGCATCCTGCACCTCATAGAACATGATAGACATGTCTAAAAATAGACATAGTCTAAAAATAGACTTGCACCAAAAATAGCCTGCGAGCCCACTTAGTGAAGGTGACTTCTTTCCACTAAGCTCATCATCTTGTTGCAATCTCAACATTATGTATACCACAGGGGGAGAGATTAAGCATCATGAGAGATGCTCATTCTTCTCTCATAGCTAGACATTTTAGGGTAAGCAAAACGGTGGCACATTTATAGAGGTATTGTTATTGGCCTCGCATGGTAGATAGTGTTTCACGTTTCATTAGAGGTTGTTCATTATGTGCTACAAGAAAGCCTAGCAATAGGAAGCTTGGTTTATATACGCCATTTCCAGTACCTTCTAGACTATGGGAAAGTGTTTCTATGGATTTTGTTGGAGGGCTACCATTATCTAGAAAGCAGCATAATTATCTTTATGTAGTAGTTGATCGTTTCAGCAAGATGTGTATTATTATGCCATGTAAGAAATATATAACTGTTGAAAAAACTGCTGATTTATATTTTCAACATGTATGGGTTCATTATGGCTTGCCTAATTCTATTGTTAGTGACAAGGATTCCAGATTTGTTGGGAATTTTTGGTCCAATCTATGGAAGATGATGGACACCAAGTTGAAGAAGAGTACTGCTTTTCATCCACAAAATGATGGCAAAACAAAGATAGTGAACGTAACCATTGTACATCTTTTGAGAGGTTATTGCAGCAAGCATCCCAAGCTTTGGGATGAGCATTTGCATTACATTTAGCATGCTTACAACCGGGCCAAGCACTCTTCCACAAATACTTCACCTTTTGAAGCTTGTTTTGAGTATTTGCCTAAGTCACCTTTATATTTTATTCTTGAGAAGGATGTGGCCATTGATGGTCATAGTGACATTGACAAAGCTTGTATGTTCATTGAAATAATTCAGCTCATACATCAGCAAGTTCAAGAACAACTTGAAAAAAGTCAACGCAAGTACAAGGAGAGACATGGTAAACTTAGAGTTGATCATAAGTTTCAAGAAGGAGATGAGGTATGGTTGCATATTAGTAAGGAAAGAATGCAAGGAGAAGGTAAAAATCTGAAGCCTATTCGTTATAGTCCATTCAAGATTCTTAAGAAAGTTGGAAATAATGCTTCTCAATTAGATTTGCCTTCATACATGAAAATGTATTCCGTTGTGAATGTGGAAAATTTACGTTTGTATGAACCTCCTTTAATTGCTGATATTGAAAGTGAAATTCAGCTACCATCCATAGAGTATTTCTCACCATAATTTTTGGATGAACTGAAAGAGGATGCTATCCTTGATAAAAAGGACACGCATTTCAAGGAGGGGAAATGTTGATTATGTTCAGGTTGGTCTTAAAGGCAGAAAACGGAGTAAAGAAAAGTGGATTGAGGTGGAAAATGTGAGGGACCTATACCTTCATCTAATTAACAGGTAATTGAATTCTTTTGGGATCCAAAAGATTCCCAATGGGGAGGTGTGATCAGGTGATCATGTCCTAAGTGGAAAAAATGCTCAACTTTGTAACTACTCAAAACTGGTAATAAATTGATTGATCGGATAGTGTTTGTCATTACGATCCTAATGTCGTGAACGACACTCAAATATGATGTCAGATGTGGAAGATATTCAAGTTTTAATTTTTCTCAATAACCTTCAAAACAACACTTTGGAAGACAAAAATGACTTCTTCAGAATTTCTGTGGAAAATGGAAATTTTATTATTTTTATAAAAAAATTGGATGGCCTTTCAGTGGTTGCCACGTGGCTTTCCTGGAGGCTTCCATGTGGCCCCAGGCTGCAAGGTTCCATCTTTAGAAATTTTGAAGTTAAAAAAAAAATATATAGTCATTGACTCGACCCGACCTGACCCGGGTGGGCACGGGTCACCTGCGGGTGGTGCCTACCTGTGGGTCAGGTGTGCACGTTGAACGGATCAGTAGATGAACGGAAGAATGGTTGCACAAAAATTTGAGTAGCATTGGCATGTGAACCCGGGCGAAGTCTACCCGCAGGCCGGTGTGAACCGTGGGCAGAGATGGTTGGTTGTTGAACGCATTGGCGGGTCACCATTGCACGAGGTCGAGTCACTAAGAAACAGTGGTGGTAAATATTGGTAGATAATGCAGACCCCAACGGTTGTGGTTTATAGCGTTGGGTGATCACATGTTTATACGGTGGCAGTTACGGTGGAGTTAAATGCCACAATTCCAAAAATTGTTGGCCCAAACGTTTAGCCCGGCAGGTTGGGCGGTAGTCCATGTGACCCCGCCCACCTAAAATTTAAATTTAAGCCTAACGGTTTCGAAAAATTATGCGGTGAGTGCCATATTGGGCAGACTTTGCCAAAATAGTCAATTTAACTCTAGTCTCTCCACAATTAGTGGAGGTTTTCAAGGGCAGATTGGGCAAAAGTGGTTTTGGGCATAACTTTCACTAGATAGAACCTTTAGGAGCAATTTTTTTTTTATTTCAGGTATTTTGAGCATTACAGAGCAAATGGTGTAGGTTTCAGAGGCAAAAGAGCTCATCTTCAGGTACGTTTTCAGCAGAGAAGCCTGAAGAGCCATCAGGGCCTAGGGAGTGTTGGAGCTGTATTGGGCTATGGTTAACCACTGGAGGTGAAAAAAAAGCCAATATTTACTTTTTTCTATGTTCTGAACTCATTTCCACAGCTTATTTTTCCCTTTTAGGCTTTCTTATTAATGTATAACCAATTTTAGCATCTAATAAGAGCAAGAACATGCCCATTTGGGGGCCTTGGACTAGGCAGATGTAGCCCAAGAGGGGTGAACTGCCCCATTAACTGCTGTGTTATATTATGTGATTTTATCTTGCTATGTTTTTTAGATCTAATATGTTAAACAGTAAAAAGAAATAACACTCCTTCACACATAAGACTCAGAAATTTACCAAAAACACTTTGTTTTACTTGCAAGACTATCTAAACACTTTGCACATATAATTTTATGGAAATGAATACCTTGAATAGAAAATACAAGTAGTTTCATTTTCAGATCATTAAGTGTTAACTTCTACAAGATCTAAAGACAGAGTCTGTAAAGGGTTAGGTAACCTCTAGATCTCATCCTTTTATCAAAGGTGACATATCTAGTAAATGCCCCTACAGTCAATCTCTGGAACAGATCTAAGAAGTTACATTTTTAGATCAGTAAGTGATCATGGCACATATTTATCAATGAAAGTTATATGGCTTGAATCTTGAGCTACAAGTATTTTGTGAGAGTACCATTAGCCATTTTGATGACATATAATCTAATATTAATAGGTTCTTGTGCCAACTAAGGACAAAGAAAAAGTATGAATGTTTATTATGTCCAAGAAAATATTGATTCTAAATAAGAAGAATCCAATGTTATTATATGGTTATGGTAGTTTCAATATTAACATCACTTGTGATCCTATCCTTTATTGTTGCATGCATTACAAAACATTTTGTAGGCAATATTTGCTACTGTAAAAGTTTGTGGTAGTGGAGATTATGGAGAGTAGTGGCACAAAGTAGGTCCTTTTGAAATAAATACAATGTGTTTATGGCTTCATTTCTTGTGTCTAGTTCGTATTTTAGAGGGGTAGACATAACCTAAAATGTTGTATATCGAAGGACACAATACTGGTGGACTCCTTGATGTGTCTTGTATAAATCATAGTGCCACGTCAAAATATCCTTAATATCGAGACCGACTTGCATCTGCCCACATCTAAGTGTCACCTATCTTGTCTAGTGTTAAGCTATCTATGCATCAAAATTATTTAAAGGATGATGATTGTTTGACTGTGGTTTTCTGAACTAAGTTACAAGGCTCATCTAAAGCTATTTTATTGAGAAATGTTGTGTAATGTCCACCCTCATGACCTCAAGTGACATGACACCTTGATTTTAAAAGAGATAAGAAAATGACACATTGATTTGATGAAAATTAAAGGTGCACCTATTTGATATTCATCGATATATAATGCTATGGGTTTTAACACATTACTAGAGAGCCTAACATGAACAAGAAAATATTTGTGTTTCCTTGTGTGACACTTGCTTGGAGAAAGATCCTGCATGACATGTAATTTCATGCTTGGGTAGATGGGGGAAGGATAAAGAGTCATAAAAATCAATTCTATATTGAATCATCACTAGAGATAATACAACCGACACTATCGATAATAATATACATGTCTCAAACTCATAGTTAGTTGTAGAAGTTTATATAATAAATAAAATCATGTTCCTATAAGAAAATAATGATGATATTGGTTTCAAGAGAGAAAACATGTATTCAAAAAGATGTAAGGATGATGTCAGGGAGAGTTCAAAATAATTTTTATCACTCACATTACAAGTAGTGAGCATTCCATCACCAAAACCGTGTTAGAGAATATCTTAAGGGTCACGTGGAATCGGGAGATAAGCCAACTGACATTGAAGATTTAATTAGCATTGGAAGAATTCAAGGCCTGGGCCCATACTACTTGTTATGAGGAATTTTCACGACTGCAGATGAACGTGAATTCGCGGATATAATGGTGTTGACAGGAAAATATGTCCGGCCAACAGTAGGGGATCTCCCCGGTAAAAAGTCCCAATTAGACTTTGAACCATTTGGAGTAGGGATCCCGTCCGGGGTGTGGGTCCGGCTACTTAAATGACTTCCTCTTCGGTCTCGAACAACCTGATTAAATCTGCAAACATACACTCATTCACATGATACAGAATACATGACTGATGTATCAAAACTGATATATGACACTGTGCGTAGCAAGGTAATAAACAAAATGCATGCGCCCAAGAAATGTCGTTAGCAACACATCTATGGGGTAATGCATACAAGATAATCTGACCACCAAAGAAACAGTTCTTTGATGGCGAGAAAATCTCTTAACTTTCCGAAAGATATAACGAAATGCTAATAAAACAGTTAATTAACATTCATCATGAGAATAAATAGCAAACTTGAGCATCATCAACACAATCATAGATAACAATGGAGCATCAATGATACTATTTAACAAAACAGATTCATTAATCAAAAGATATTCTGAAATTATACGCAAAATACACGCAGTGTTGTCACAGCTAGACACATCATCCAATCAAAGGGATTTTAACAAGTATTTGTATTATATGTCAAGAGTATGATTCTTCAATTACAATGCAATATTGCCTTTCAGTCCACAAAAGAGGAGCCCTTTACAATGTGCCCCACAGGGGTATTTATAGATTCAAAAGACGCACTTCACTTATATGGCCTTAGGCAGTTGGGCTTCCTGAGCCTACGCCTGTGGGCACGGTGGCAAGTGGAACTGTGTTTCGAGGTCGCAGGTGAGACCTGCGACCTAGCGGTTGACTATGGAGGTGGTCGCGCAATTGAGGTTTCTGGAACGTCGGCTTTCTTGCCCTTGAGGAAATCTCGCCAAGTCTGGTAATCTGTTGTTATAGGAGCGACAAGCGGGCTTTCCTCTTTTATTCGATGCATACATTCTAGGGCATTCGGCACCAGAGTTTCCTTCTTCTGAGAGATCAGCATTGAGAGGGAGGCAAGCTTGGTATAGATTTTCACTTGAGTGACAAGCAACCAATTCAGGTTCTCTTGTGATGCCTCGAATTCTGGTGCGGCAGCAGCTTGTCTTACGGGTTGCAGAAAAGACTGAATTTCATGCTCCACCTGCTCCCAGTCTTTAGTCTCATTCAGTGCCCCTAATGATGGAATGTGATGAAGAGCATTCATGGAGTCAATGCCGCTGATCAGGTGATTATATGCAGACATTACTTTGTCCAAATCTTTGGCCAGCTTGTCTTTAGACTGCATATTCATCCGAATTTTCACTTTGGCTTCTTGTGTATGACTCCAATCTTTCCTAGGCACATGTTCGGGAGCTTGCGGGTGCTGTGATGTCTAGTTCATAATCTTGTCCAAAGCTGCCGAGGCTTCCCTGAGCTGTTCGTGTTTCTGCCTGGTTTCCTCTCGTGCCTCTGCCAATGGGGCCACTGTTTGTTTCAGGGTGAGCATTTCCTGGTATACTTGCCTCATTGTCATCTCCAACACATCACACTCTTTCCTGACCGCCAGTGGGACCTCATTCACTTGGGCGGGCCTACCTTGGAGCTGTAGCATCTCATTCTCTAGCCTTGATTTCTCCTGCTCTGCCGCTTTTAGCCTGTTCTGTAAAGAAATAATTTCCCTGCTCATCCTAGTGACATTTTCCTCTGTGGCCGCGGCAAAAGCGGTGCCTGCTGACGCTATCATAACAGGATTAGTCCTTGTGTCTGGGACTATGTCCTTTCCGGTGGCGACCGTAGAGATGGCGGGATGGCCTTGCGCTAAGGATTTCCTTTTCTCTTGCCGTATCTTGAAAGAGAATTGGTCAAATGTCAACCTGGTCAAGTCGAAAACTTCTTCTTCTTGCTCCCCGGGGAAGTCATCAACATTGAAGGTACTTTTCGCGCCACCTGCAGGGATATCCAGGGGAGATAGGTCAATGTCATCTATTAGCTCGTCCTCCTCATCCTGTGTTTGATCCTTTTTCTTTTCCTTTTTCCGGCGCTCGGCCTCTGCCTTGTCGTGTTCCTCCTTCTTCCTTCTTTCTGCCTCTGCCTCTGCTTCCTTTTCAGCTTTTCTCATTTTCTCTGCCGCGGCGGCTTGTTCTACCTTTTTCTGACGATCGACTTTGTCGAGTTCTTCTTTCAGTGCCTTTTTTGCCGCCGCCTGTGCCTCTTTTTCCTGTCTTTCCTTCTCCTCCTCCTTTTTCTTTTTCCGCTCTGTCCTGGCGTCTTTCTTACGTTTCTCTTCATCTTCCTTCTTCTTCTTCTCCTCTTCCAGTTTGGCTTGGGCTTCTGCTTCCCTTTGCTGATCTGTGGTGTCAGGCCCCGTACTGGTCTGTGCTTTCTTATCTTTGGAGGAAGAAGAGCCTCCTAAATTCTGGTGATCCTCTCCTTCTTTGTCAGAGTCGATCCCTGGAGCTAGATTCCTTTCTGCGTTGTACCAGTTTCTTTTTTCGTCCTCTGCTGGGCGCTCGACGTGCTGATAACTCCATCTAAAATTGGCCCTTTTACAATGCTCAGGAACTATCCTGACTGGGTCATAAGTCCGGCAATCCAGATTTCTGAAGTGATAACTTTTTACCTCTTCCCCTTCACGCGCTACTTCTCTGGAGTATTTGACTGTATAGGCACCAATGGTGAGAGGTAGAGCGGGCCAAGGTTTCTTCTTCCCTTTGGAAAGGACGCTAGAGAAACCCGAGGTCATCTGGAAACATACCTCCTGCATGAGCACCTTATCGGTAATAAACTTGGGCAGAGCATGTGGTGTTTTAAACGAGCCAAATACTCGGATGATTATGAATTCAGAGAATGGAAACCAGTGTGCCACCTGACCCAGTGTCTCCATTGCTCGCCAAAACATACATGGGGTGTCTTGACCGAATAGTTTCCCGTAGAGGGCGGGAATGAATATATGAGAGATTTGCTCGATGTCTGACTTGTACCTGGATTCCCAGAATACCTTGGTCTGCAAATGTATTGCCTGGGTTTGGTTGGAGTCCCAGTTATGCGGCCATCCTTCGACATGCAGCTGGGCACAGACAGCATCTAGCAGATACGAAGCCATATAGAATTCTGATGGCGCTCCCTCATTTGGGGCTAAAGCTGAAGCCAAATTTGTGTGCATGGAGCCCATTAATATACCGGCCCAATTGAACCGAGTGCCATATACTGTTACGTGTTCCATGATGGTTTCCCATGTTCCGTTGAAGGTGGTGGCGTCCGAACGCCCGTAAATTCTGCACAGCATGGCGGCCACTAAACATATGCAGCAACCAAGTGACACGGTACTCCTGGTGCTTTTTGATTTTGGTTATACGGTTAAACACCATTTTCGATTGTATCCTTGACGACACTTCATTTGCGAAAGAGCTTATCCAGGGTGAAGTTCACCTGCGGTTTGGGTAGCGAGTATTGAACTGTGCTTTTGAGCTCTCCGGTGTTGCGAAGGCTTTTCACTGTCTCGGGATTGTGAAGTTCTTCGGGTTCGTCTTACGTATGATCCGGTCAACACATCTCTTTGGGCACCGGAAAGATGGCGGGATGTGACCACACTAGGTGCAATTTGGACTACTTGACTTTCGAGGCCCATACTTCCGGTGGGGAAGATGCAGAAACTCATCCTGCGGCACCAGCGAACTACAAGTATGCTTCCTTTACCACCTAAGGCTATCCTCCTTTGCGAAGGTGCAAAGGGTGTCTCTGTATATTGGCGGCGGAGATGTTTGTATGTCTGCGTCTGATTCTTCCTCCACCACCTGCCTGCTTCTCCTTCGGGATACCCGGGGTGCCATATTGCTAGAGTCGGAGAGGACCGGTACTGTGTCTGCTCTGAATTCACCTGTTGCATTCAAGACAGAATCCCAGGATAAGAAAGACATGATGATAATGGCTAAATAGAGTCTATACATGCAAAGATTAATTGACTGTTCTCTGGGAGTCGCTGGGTCGCTGATCCACAAAAGGGACTCACACGCGACCTCGCGACCTTGCGACTAGGTCGCAGGGTCGCAGAGTCGCTGAGAGGGAGTTTTGCGACTTTGCGACCTTGCGACCTGGTCGCTAGGTCGCAGGTCGCACTTGCGCCTGCCGGGGGGTTTCGCGCGCGCGTGACTTTGCGGCTAATCTTTCCCTAACGGGAAAAGTATGCGGCTTGAAAGGGCCTAAACTGACAATAAGGCATAGCCATGAGGAATTAGGCAAGAGACGGGTGACCTTGGGGTTTGTGGGAAACAAAACAACGGTGAAACTCAAAAGAAAAACCCTACATCCTTTCCAGCAAATAAATAAGACCGTGGGGAGGCTTAATAATGGCAAGAAATGCTTAAGAGGGAAACATAGGGAGGAAAAGGCAACTTACCCGGAAGAAAACGCGCCAGTCGACCTGTCAGAGCAATTCCACGGTTTTCGCTGAGAGTCACAAATGCGACCTAGCGACCCGACCTTATATAAAAGGGTCGCACGTGCGGATACTTAATGAGGTCGCAAGTTGTAAGTTTGTGACCTTGCGACCTTAAGGTCGCTGGGTCGCAAAGGTCGCTGAGTCGCTAATTTCTTTAAAACTTCATTTTGCGACTTTGCGACCTTGCGACCTTAAGGTCGCTAGGTCGCAAGGTCGCAAATTGATTGACTTCCGACTCTTGCGACCTGGCGACCTATGCGACCTTAGGGTCACAGAGTCGCATAGGTCGCATGAGTCGCAAATAATGGATCCGCGACTTAGCGACTTGCTCTTAAAACTTTACTTGGCTTTTTTCCTTCTTTAGTTTCAAGGGGGCTCCAAAAATTTTGAAGTGTGTGTTATGATTTTATGTATTTTTGGAGGGTGTTGTAGGAGCTACAACAAATGGCGATTCACTGGATGAATTCAGAGTCTCTGCTGATGAAGGGTCGATGAGGGAGGAGGGAGGGGTCTAATACTAGCTTGTTCTTTTACCTCAGAGTTTACACCTTCCTTCCTTTGCCACCCCGCATAGTTGCCTGGCCTTTTGGCTTATTGGGTGCAGATCAACCGAATTTTAATTCCTCGCGCTCCAGGACCGGGAGGGTCGGGGAAACCTTGGACAACTGGAGGGCCCGATACATTTATTTCGTCCTCATTGTGTTGCTCCGCTGCCAGCGAACCTCTCGGCCCCGACGGAGTCACTGCCTAAGGAGTCATGAACGTTTCTCCGCTGCCAGTGAGCCTGGTCAGTACCCCGGTGGAGTCGTTACATCACCTCTCTGTGCAGGAAGCCTTTCTCAATCCTTTACCCTTTATTTGTGTGCGATTACACTTATTTGAGAATGTGCCTGTGGCACTTATTTAGATGGGCATATTTTGCCTGGGCGGATGAGGGATCCCGACTTATTTTGCTTGCAGAGAGGTTGCTCCTGGTCTCATATGAGGACTCGGGTTTTTCCCGGATGACCTGCAATTTTCTTGAGTTAGCCCTGTCCCCTCATGATCCGGTTACTGCTAATGCAAGACCTTTTTTGCCTGCACCCTTTAAGCCGCTAGGTGGTTCCTTATGCTTGAAGACTCTAGTAAGACCGTGTATTATCCTTAGGTGCCCATTACAAGCGAGTTTCGACTGCCCCGTATTTTGCGGGAAGGGCCTTTCATCAGCATAGAACCTCTTCAAGGAGTGAGCCGGTTGCGGGCAGTTTTAGACAAGGTTTTCTTTGAAGAGTTAGAGAAAGAGTTTTTTTTTTTTTTTTTTTTTAAACAAAAATGCGACTTTTATGATACAGGGGGGAAAACAGCCCTTTGAGGGCTATTCAAGTAAAATAGTGTTTGAGGTCCTGCCCGTTTACCGGGAGGACCTCGACTTTTCCTTCCAGAGTTTGCAATCGGAAAGTATGGGGACCCACCTTTTCTTTAACCTGAAAGGGACCTATCCATAATGCTTGAAATTTGGCATGTTTTCCTTTTTCTTCGTGTGCTTTATCCCATTTTAGGACTAGGTCTCCTACTTCAAATTTTT
Source organism: Pinus albicaulis (assembly GCA_034641835.2). Taxonomy (NCBI): domain Eukaryota; kingdom Viridiplantae; phylum Streptophyta; class Pinopsida; order Pinales; family Pinaceae; genus Pinus; species Pinus albicaulis. The sequence goes on from CM076584.1 coordinate 349,414,337, forward strand.
TATCTCCCGCAGACTTTTTATCGAACCATTTCTTGATCCGACTCTGGTGGATGGCGAATTTCTCTCGGGTTTTCTGCCTTTCCTCTTCCAATTTCAGCAAGGTGTCAATGTGGTTTTGCAAGGTAGGGCAAGGGGTACCATGACACTCTTGAGACAACTGCAGAGCGGGAAGAGACAAATTGGGTGGGAGGACAGCTTCTTTCCCATACACGAGAAAATATGGTGAGGTACCTATTGAGGACTTAGGGGTGACGCGATCAGCCCAAAGTGCATTTTGGAGAGCATTATGCCAGTTTCGTTGGTGAGACAGAAGGGTCTTTTTAATGATGCGAATCAGATTTTTATTTGTTGATTCTGCTAGACCATTTCCTTGGGGATAGTATTTTGCAGAGTGTTTAAGGACGATACCATTTTCTAAAGCAAAATCATATAATTTAAAAGATGAAAAATATGTTGCATTATCGAAAACCAAGGAGGTCGGAACGCCAAACCTGGTAATGATGGAATGAATGACAAATTGCATTACCTCCTGGTCATTGACTTGGCGTAATGGTACTGCTTCAACCCACCTGGTGAAGTAATCAGTGGCTGTCAGGATGTACCGGTGTTGCTTAGAAGAGTGGGGTAGGATCTCGCCAATGACGTCTAGACCCCATTGTTGAAAAGGCTCTTCCACTGCTACTGACAATAAAGGGGCGGCGGGGCGCGCTTCTCGGTTTGCGAATTTTTGGCATTGAACGCACTTCCGAACATATGCGTGGGCATCTCTGAAAAGAGTTGGCCAGTAATAACCTGCTCGCATTATTTTATGGGCTGTAGTATCCCCGGCGAAATGACCTCCTTCTGGTCCATCATGCAGCTCGATTAAGATCTTCTGAGCTTCATCATATTCCAGGCAGCGTAACATGACCCCATCGGAATGTTTCCTGAAAAGCTTCCCTTGGATTAACTGGTAAGGAGCAGCTTTGAGTCTGATTGCACGTTTCTGTCGGGCGTTTAGAGCGGGGTCCAATGTACCGTGTGTTAAATATCCTGAAATATCCGAGTACCAAGAAGGGTCCTTTACCTGAGGCAAGACATCAGTTTGGTACATATCAATTTCTTGTTCCCAATTATCTTCTTCACTCTGTTGGGAACTTGCGGCCTCTACAGCCATCTGGCATAAACCTTGTCCTTTCACTGTGCGTGCTGGCTTAAACTCTAAGTCGTATTCTTGCATACACGCAACCCAGTTCCCTCGTCTCTCGCCCAGCTCCTGCTGCATGAACAGTGAACGAACGGCTGGGTGGGGAACGTAAACTGTGACATGGTTTTTCAAAATGTATGGTCAGAAATGTTTGACTGCTTTATACACCGCATAGGCCTGTTTCTCGATTTCGGGATAATTTAATTCAGCTCCCTGCAGACCGGTGCTCATGAATGAAATGGGACGCTCGTCATGATTTCTGTCCTTTTGTGTGAGTACGGCTGCCAGGGACGAATCCGAAGCGAACGTATACAAGCTGAAATCTCTGTTGAAATCTGGGCTCTGGAGGGAAAGCGCTTCGGCTATAGCTTTCTTGATCTGGTCGAAAGCTTCCTTTTCGGGCTGATTCCATTTGAAGGTAGCATTTTTCTTTATCATTCCCTGTAGTGGCTTAACTATCTGGGCGAAATCTGATATAAATTTACGTACAAAATTGATCTTTCCCAAAAAGGACTGCATTGCTTTCTTACTGCTGGGGGGAGGAATCTGAGCAATGGATTTCGCACGTTCTGGATCAACGACAATGCCTTGCTTGGTTATGATATGACCCAGTAGATTGCCTTCTGCTACGGCAAAAATGCTCTTCTTTGGGTTGAGCGAGATACCGTATTTTCTGCACCTTTCGAAGATCTGTCTGAGGTGACGCAAATGATCCCCCCGATGTTTAGAAAACACAGTAACGTCATCCAAGTAAACCACCACACTTTGGCCTATCAGACCCCTGAATGCTATGTCCATAGCTCTTTGGAAATTTGCCCCTGCGTTGATTAATCCAAAGGGCATGCGCCTGTACGCGAAGGTTCCCCACTTAGTCCGAAAGGTGGTCTTTAACCTGTCTGGTTCAGCCACTAGTACTTGATTGTAACCAGAGAATCCGTCCAACAAGGAGAACATTTCTGAGCCGGACACTACTTGTAGTATTTGCTCCATAGGGGGCACTGGGTAATTATCTTTACTTGAGGCCCGGTTTAGGTTTCGGAAATCTACACATAAGCGAATTTCACCTGACTTCTTCCGTACCGGAACCAAATTGGACACCCATGTGGAATGGCGAACTTTGAAGATAATGCGGGCATCCAAAAGTTTTTTTAGTTCTTTCAGAATCAATGGCTCCATCGTAGGATGTACTTTCCTAAGTTTTTGTTGGAATGGTTTTACATTTTCTTTAATGGGTATCACATGTTGTATGATTCGAGTATCGTATGTGCGTAAGTCCTCATATGTCCAAGCGAACACGTCACGATACTTGCGAAATAGCTGAGTGAAATCTTGGGCCTCTTGGGGGGTGCAGTCTTTCCCCAGGTTGACAAATTTAGGATTATCTTCTGACCCCAAGTTTACTTGTCGATGAGCCAAAATCGAGCTCTGCACTTTTGCATTTGGGGGCCCACGGAACCGATTTTGCAGATCGAAAAGCTTCTCCAGTGATACCACCCCTTTAGGCATGGGGTTTCCTTTGACTTGCTCGTACTCCTTTTGCATAGCTTGGTCATGCTCATCTTCATCTATAGCAGCGTCTTTGAATATTTCTGAATTGCACATAAATTCTAGCACCTGTTGATCATCATCAAAAACACGCAAATTAGTGATATTGTCTGGCACGGAGGGTTTATACATAACTTCAATAGAAAACCCGTCCCTCAAAGGAGTGAACCTGGCGGCAGCATTAGCTAGAGTATCTGCTGCTGCGTTATGCATTCTTAGAACATATTTAATACCAAAAGCGTCAAAAGCAGAAATTAACTGCCATACCTCTTGCTGATACGCCTTCAAATGTGGAGACAAACAGTGAATAGTATTGCGTACCTGCCGAGTGATAATCTCGGAGTCTCCAATGACCCGTAAGCATTTTACCTTCAAATCCAGCGCCTTTTTAAGCCCAAGAATCAAAGCTTCATACTCGGCAGTGTTGTTAGTGCATTGGAACTCAAGTCGACAAGAGACTAAGAACTTTTTCTTATGCGGATCGAGCAAAACGCAGCCAGCGCCAGAACCATCGAGATTCTTGGAACTGTCGTAATACAAAGTCCATATGTCGCTTTTCGGGTCCTTGGGAGCAATGGATTGCGGAGGAATTTCGGCTTGGTGTGTGACAGTTTGGGCTTGTTCCTCTGCGACGAGCGTCATTTCAGAAAGGACCTCGGGGCCTACTGAAGACTGAGGAGGTCGATAGCATCCAAAAATGGACTCCAGGAAACACATCCCGAGTTCCTCTTGGGCAAAGCTGATGGGTTCATTTGTGGCATCCAAATCAGTTACAGTATGTTTCATGTATGGTTCGCTTTCGACTCTGATTTGGTTATTTCTCCCCTTGTAAGGTAGCCATAAGTGGGACCAATCTGTGGCAAAGTATCCTTGCAATTTGCTAGACCAGTCCCTGCTAAGCAGTACACCATAAGCTTCAGGGATGTTAACAACCACAATATCAATACATTGATGAACCCTAGAGTCGGATGAGAGGCGGATGATGACATTGTTTAATTCTCCAACTGCTGGTACTTGTGATCTGTCTAGTTGAATGATTTTTGCGTCAGTTTTCTCTGGGAGGATGTTGAGTTTCTTGCACACAGATAGAGGCATGAAATTCGTGGATGCACCAGAGTCAACAAGACAATTGTGAACGTTGAAATTAAACATTTCGAAAGACAAGAGGAATGGAGGGGTGGATCCTCTCGAATTTGCGTTGACAGCGTTCACTATAGATTGGATATCTGGACTGGTTTGTGCAGATGTGTTGCTCACAGTTTTTGTATTTTGGTTGTTGGCGAAGGCTTTTAAAATAAGTTCCTTTTGATTTGTGATGCGGGCCAGCTCGTAGAGTGAGATATTAGCTCTGGTCTTTTTCATGTCCTCCACTATGTTGTAACTAGTATCGGTTTGGGGACTAGGTTCGATAGCGGTTTTCGAGGGTTCTACCGGGAGTTTGGTCTTGTGACTAGCTTTGCTGTTGCTATTTGTAGGTTTCTCCGACGTAGCTTGTCCTTCGTTGTTGGGGGGAAGAATTTTCCTCAGGAAGGCCCTTTTCTTGTCTTCATATGATTGTTCAGGGGCAGATCCTTTGCTTCTGAGACTATAATTTCGAGGAGGCTGAGCCTTGGGACTGCCTGCCATGTTGATATCAATGGGGGCAAGACTCTCCCCCCCACGGATTATATCAAAAGTTAGGACAGAGGCTCCTGATTACCCATTCTTATCTTCATATGATTGTTCAGGGACAGATCCTTTGCTTCTGAGACTATAATTTCGAGGAGGCTGAGCCTTGGGACTGCCTGCCATGTTGATATCAATGGGGGCAAGACTCTCCCCCCCGCGGATTATATCAAAAGTTAGGACAGAGGCTCCTGATTCCCCATCTAGGAGCGAACCTTCATCTCGATCAGAAAAATCCTCCTCTGTCTGGTTTCCTGGAGTTTGGTCGTCCAAAAGTTGATTAACCACTGCGGTCATGCTGCCAATCCATTGCGGGCACGTTTTTTCAGAATGGGCAGCTTGGTGAAAAGAGCAAAAATTGTCTTTCCCTATTTCTTCCACGTTGAGAGCGGCACTGGTGTTTGACGGAGGTCTGCTGGTGTTGGGGTTACTTTTCTTGAAAAAGGGTTTCGGAGGTTTATTTTTGGTTGAGGTTTCAACGACCTTTCTCTTTAAGTCAGAGACCTCATTCGTTAGTAGTTTGAGGGTTTTGGCCATACTTTCGAAATCAAAAGTTTCTCTCTCACTATTTGGGGTGGAAGACTGACCCTTTTTAGTGGTTGGTTTGTGATCATCCTTTCCGTCATGGTCCATGACTCCTATTGACAACATGTCTTTTTCTACCGCGAGAGCAGCAGCTTAATTTGCTGTAAGAGTAGCGCGGGCCTCACGTTTGACGAAAACGGCAATATCCCTAGGGAGAGCTTTAGTATAGTAGTCGATGGTGATAGAATCGTCCAACGCTAAGTTTGGAGGGAATTTTTGCAATATGGTGGTGAAGCGTTGGTTAAAGTCTTTAACTTTCTCTTTTCTATGACACTTGATGGTGCTTAGTCCTGTGAGGAGCATAGAGGGTGTTTTATCTTCTGCAAACTTTTGCAGGAACACACGACGGAACTGGTCCCATGAAGTAATAGAAGCACTGGGTAGGGAACGGTACCAGGTGGCTGCAAGGTTTACAAGAGTGTGTGGGAACAATCGACATGCGACATCATCGGACTGAACTCTCATGATTTGTAGGGACAGATAGAAACTACTAATGTGATCTTCTGCTGATGTGCCTTTCTCGGGATCAAATTTAGGAAGATGCTTCTCCGGGTGTCTAGGCATATCGTGGAGAGGACCTAAAAGAGACAATGGGGATTGAGCCATCCAGGCTAAGGGTTGCACCCTCCTGGGGTGCTGACGATATCGGGATTTTTCCTCGGACTCACTTCCCGTCCCTGACACTGATGCCCCGCCATGATGGCGAGAGTGTTCATCTTGGTGTCTTTCACGGTTATTCATGTTTCTAAAATACTCCCAGTTGTGGGGAAGGGTCCTATTTTGGTTTTGGTGGTGATGATCGTTGACGTGGTGTCTTTGGACGTGAACTATATCTCCTCTGCCTCCACGTCTGTGACCTCTGTTGACTCCACCCTCGTTTCTTCGAGGCCTGATTCCTTCCCCTACATTTCTTTGGGCTGTGTTACCTTCTCTTTCATTCTTCGACCCCCTCCTCTTTCTTCCAGCGGGGAATACACTTGGTTGTTGTTCCACTGATGTAAGTCAGGCTGAGGTTCGGGGAAAGGTTCAGTATCAGGGAAACCTTCACTATCTTGGAGAATGGGGTCATTCTCTTGGACAGCCCGCCCGAGGTCTTCAATCATGGAGTTTACAAGTTCAGGTATGGTGCGGACAAGCACACCATTACGGGTGATGTTCTCAGCAGGAGTCCTAGTGTGAGCTAGAAACTCCATGATAGGGGCATACCGTAAATCCCTGATGAGATTACGGGCAACTGGGCGTAAGGATCTTAACTGTTCGTTAGTGATTTCAAAGTACCGAGCCTCCTCCGCTGGAATATCCTCTAAGGGGGGAAGAGGAGGTTCGTTATTTATGACCTCCCGGTGGGGATTTTGTGATGGAATATCGGTCGTATGCTGGGAGGATGCCATGGCCCTCCTTCTAGCGCAAAATCTGTTGACGGGAAAATATGTCCGGCCAACAGTAGGGGATCTCCCCGGTAGAAAGTCCCAATTAGACTTTGAACCGTTTGGAGTAGGGATCCCGTCCGGGGTGTGGGTCCGGCTACCACTTAAATGACTTCCTCTTCGGTCTCGAACAACCTGATTAAATCTGCAAACATACACTCATTCACATGATACAGAATACATGACTGATGTATCAAAACTGATATATGACACTGTGCGTAGCAAGGTAATAAACAAAATGCATGCGCCCAAGAAATGTCGTTAGCAACACATCTATGGGGTAATGCATACAAGATAATCTGACCACCAAAGAAACAGTTCTTTAATGGCGAGAAAATCTTCTTAACTTTCCGAAAGATATAACGAAATGCTAATAAAACAGTTCATTAACATTCATCATGAGAATAAATAGCAAACTTGAGCATCATCAACACAATCATAGATAACAATGGAGCATCAATGATACTATTTAACAAAACAGATTCATTAATCAAAAGATATTCTGAAATTATACGCAGAATACACGCAGTGTTGTCACAGCTAGACACATCATCCAACCAAAGGGATTTTAAGAAGTATTTGTATTATATGTCAAGAGTATGATTCTTCAATTACAATGCAATATTGCCTTTCAGTCCACAAAAGAGGAGCCTTTTACAATGTGCCCCACAGGGGTATTTATAGATTCAAAAGACGCACTTATGGCCTTTCGACGGTTCAGCTTCCCGACGGTTCAGCTTCCCTGTGACCTTTGCCACACTTGCGACCTGCGACCTGAAAATTGCTACCTGCGACCTAGTCGCAAGTGAGACCTGCGACCTGGTCGCAGGCGTGACCTGCGACCCAGCGGTTGAACTAAGGAGGTGGTCGCGCGATTGAGGTTTCTGGAACGTCGGCTTTCTTGCCCTTGAGGAAATCTCGCCAAGTCTGGTAATCTGCTGTTATAGGAGCGATAAGAGGGCTTTCCTCTTTTATTCGATGCATACATTCTAGGGCATTCGGCACCAGATTATCCTTCTTCTGAGAGATCAGCATTGAGAGGGAAGCAAGCTTGGTATAGATTTGCACTGGAGTGACAAGCAACCGATTCAGGTTCTCTTGTGATGCCTCGAATTCTGGTGCGGCAGCAGCTTGTCTTACGGGTTGCAGAAAAGACTGAATTTCATGCTCTACCTGCTCCCAGTCTTTAGTCTCATTCAGTGCCCCTAATGATGGAATGTGATGAAGAGAATTCATGGAGATGCCGCTGATCAAGTGATTATATGCAGACATTACTTTGTCCAAATCTTTGGCCAGCTTGTCTTTAGACTGCATATTCATCCGAATTTTCACTTTGGCTTCTTGTGTATGACTCCAATCTTTCCTAGGCACATGTTCGGGAGCTTGCGGCGGGGTGTCGGTGGTCGGGCCGCCCATCATCTTGTCCAAGTCGCCGGGCGCTCTCCCCGAGCCGTTCGTGTTTCCTCGTCCCGGCCGCCACGCCAACGGGGCCACCGTTTGTTTCGTGGTGAGCATTTCCCCGGTATACTTGCCTCATTGTCATCTCCAACACATCACACTCTTTCCGACCGCCGTTGGGATCTCATTCACTTGGGCTGTCACCTTTGAGCCGCAAAGACCTCATTTTCTAGCCTTGATTTTTCCTACCTCGCCGCTTTTAAGCTCGTTCAAAGAAATAATTTCCAAGCCATCCTAGTGACATTTTCCTCTCAGGGTTACCCGCAAAAGCGGTGCTCGCCGACGCCATCACAATGTGATTCGTCCCCGTGTCCTGGGACTATGTCCTTTTCTAGTGGCGACCGTAGAGATGGCGGGATGGCTCTTGCGCTAAGATTTCCTTTTCTCTTGCCATATCTTGAAAGAGAATTGGTCAATGCTGACCCTGTCAAGTCGAAGACTCTTTCTGCTCCCCAGGCACACCGGCACTGAGGGTACTTTCTGCCTCTGCGGACATCTGTGGGAGATAGGTCAATGTCATCTATTAGCTCGGTTCTCTTCATCCCCGTTTGGACCCTTTCTCCTTGCTTGCCGCTCGCTTCCGCCTTGTCGTGTTCTTATTTCTCTCCGGCGTTCGCTCTCGCTCGCTTTCCTTTTCCTCTTTTTCTTTCTCTCGCCGCGGCGGCTTGCTCCGCCCCCGACGATCGACTGGTCGGTTCTTACGCGCGTCTTTCGCTCGCCGCCCGTGCCTCCTTCCTTTTCCTGTCTTTCTTTCTCCTCTTCCTTTTTCTTCTTTCGCTCTGTCCTGGCATCTTTCTTACGTTTCTCTCATCTTCCTTCTTCTTCTTCTCCTCTTCAAGTTTGGCTTGGGCTTCTGCTTCCCTTTGCCGATCTGTGGTGTCAGGCCCCGTACTGGTCTGTGTTTTCTTATCTTTGGAGGAAGAAGAGCCTCCTAAATTTCGCATCCTTCTCGTCGCAGCCCATCCCCCGGAGCGGACGCCCGTTGTACCGCTTTTCGTCCTCTGCTGGGCGCTCGACGTGCTGATAACTCCATCTAAAATTGGCCCTTTTACAATGCTCAGGAACTATCCTGACTGGGTCATAAGTCCGGCAATCCAGATTTCTGAAGTGATAACTTTTTACCTCTTCCCCTTCGCGCGCTACTTCTCTGGAGTCTTTGACTGTATAGGCACCAATGGTGAGAGGTAGAGCGGGCCAAGGTTTCTTCTTCCCTTTGGAAAGGACGTTAGAGAAACCCGAGGTCATCTGGAAACATACCTCCTGCATGAGCACCTTATCGGTAATAAATTTAGGCAGAGCATGTGGTGCTTTAAACGAGCCAAATACTCGGATGATTGTGAATTCAGCGAATGGAAACCAGTGTGCCACCTGACCAAGTGTCTCCATTGCTCGCCAAGACATGCAGGGGGTGTCTTGACCAAATAGTTTTCCGTAAAGGGCAGGAATGAATATATGAGAGATTTGTTTGATTTCTGACTTGTACCTGGATTCCCAGAATACCTTGGTCTGCAAATGTATTGCCTGGGTCTGTTCGGAGTCCCAGTTATGTGGCCATCCTTCAACATGCAGCTGGGCACAGACAGCATCTAATAGATACAAAGCCATATAGAATTCTGATGGCGCTCCCTCATCTGGGGCTAAAGCTGAAGCCAAATTTGTGTGCATGGAGCCCATTAATATACCAGCCCAATTGAACCGAGTGCCGTGTACTGTTACGTGTTCCATAATGGTTTCCCATGTTCCGTTGAAAGTGGTGGCGTCCGAACGCCCGTATATTCTGCACAGCATGGCGGCCACTAACTTATACACCTTCCTCAGACTGGCCACCGGGTACTCCTGGTCCTTTTTTATTTTGAATTTATCTGGTTCTGCCCACCATTTTCTGATTGTATCAACCATCGGCACTTCATTTGCAGAAAACCATCTTGGGGTGAAGTTCACCTCTGGTTTAGGTAGCGAGTAGTAGACCTGTGCTTTTGAACTCTCCAGTGTTGCGAAGGCTTTTCCTGCACTATCTCGGATTGTGAAGTTCTTCGGATCCGTCTTCTGTATGATCCAGTCCAACATCTCTGGGCACGGAAAGATGGCGGGATGTGACCCTTCTAGGTGCAATTTGGACTTCTTAACTTTCAGGTATACTTCCCGGTCCGGGAGATCTTCTGGAAACTCATCCTCTGGCATGGCGAACTCGCGGTATACTTCATACCACCTAAGGCTGTCCTCCTTTGCGAAGGTGCAAAGGGTGTCTCTGTATATTGGTGGAGGAGATGTTTGTATGTCTGTTTCTGACTCTTCCTCCACTACCTGCCTACTTCTCCTTCGGGATACCCGGGGTGCCATGTTGCTAGAGTCGGAGAGGACCGGTACTGCGTCTGCTCTGAATTCACCTACTGCATTCAAGACAGAATCCCAGGATAAGAAAGACATGATGATAATGGATAAATAGAGTCTATACATGCAAAGATTAATTGACTGTTCTCTGGGAGTCGCTGGGTCGCCGATCCACAAAAGGGACTCACACGCGACCTCGCGACCTTGCGACTAGGTCGCAGGGTCGCAGAGTCGCTGAGAGGGAGTTTTGCGACTTTGCGACCTTGCGACCTGGTCGCTAGGTCGCAGGTCGCACTTGCACCTGCCGGGGGGTTTCGCGCGCGCGCGACTTTGCGGCTAATCTTTCCCTAACGGGAAAAGTATGCGGCTTGAAAGGGCCTAAACTGCCAATAAGGCATAGCCATGAGGAATTAGGCAAGAGACGGGTGACCTTGGGGTTTGTGGGAAACAAAACAACGGTGAAACTCAAAAGAAAAACCCTACATCCTTTCCAACAAATAAATAAGACCGTGGGGAGGCTTAATAATGGCAAGAAATGCTTAAGAGGGAAACATAGGGAGGAAAAGGCAACTTACCCGGAAGAAAACGCGCCAGTCGACCTGTCAGAGCAATTCCACGGTTTTCGCTGAAAGCTACAAATGCGACCTAGCGACTCGACCTTATATAAAAAGGTCGCACGTGCGAGTACTTAATGAGGTCGCAAGTTGTAAGTTTGCGACCTTGCGACCTCGCGACCTTAAGGTCGTTGGGTCGCAAAGGTCGCTGAGTCGCTAATTCCCTTAATACTTCATTTTGCGACCTTGCGACCTTGCGACCTAAAGGTCGCTGGGTCGCAAAGGTCGCTGAGTCGCTAATTCCCTTAATACTTCATTTTGCGACCTTGCGACCTTGCGACCTAAAGGTCGCTGGGTCGCAAGGTCGCAAATTGATTGACTTCCGACTCTTGCGACCTGGCGACCTCTGCGACCTTAGGGTCGCTGAGTCGCGTAGGTCGCATGGGTCGCAAATCATGTATCTGCGACTTATGCGACTTGCTCTTAAAAACTTTACTTGGCTTTTTTCCTTTTTTAGTTTCAAAGGGGGCTCCAAAAATTTTGAAGTGTGTGTTATGATTTTATGTATTTTTGGAGGGTGTTGTAGGAGCTACAACATGGATGAATTTATAAATTCTATTCAAAGGGAGGTGTATTTCTTTAGAGACTATATAGTTTC